>CANTUQ010000008.1:0-1200000 GCA_947683425.1 Excoecaria cochinchinensis | reverse complement strand
ATAGATACTTCCACTAGGTGAAATGTACCATAATACCGTGCTTGCTATTTGGGCTGTCATATATTGAACAAAATCAATCAAATTAACATGGTCTTCATCAAAGGCTTTCATGTCCCGGTGGACCCATCTCAATTTAGTTGAATTATTTAAATACATAATAGCCAAACACCCATGCGTATGTACATTAGACAAGAAGTGTTATGCTGTCGATTTTCCACCGTACACCATACATGTCCAATGGGTTCCTTGTTAACCCTTGGATAAAGCCCACCTAGGAAAGAGACTATATTACCTCATGTGTGGGAGAAATAAGGTTGGAAGGATCTATCTGCTTACATGTGTTTGTCTATACTGCATCAGCACAACTATGCATTGCACCTCGATCATGCATCATCCTAACAAAGGTGTATTTTGCAGCCATCATAGATTCATCCAGGTGGTTTAGAGGTCCCGACGGTCGGTTAAGAAAGATTTCACCCTTGGGGTTATCAGGGCTAGTGTCAGATCAGAGTTTGGATTCTTTTTCGGAGGCCAGTGAGGTATTCTCTTCTGAATCATCAATAGAGACAAGCATGTCTAATCCATCAAGTGGTTCTGATGCAACTAGGGCAATGATTATTAAAGAAGTGGGGAAAAGAATGGAAGAGTTTGAGGCGAGAATGATGGCAATGATAGGAAATTTAACTGCCACCCTAGCCCCACTAGCTGCTGCTCCAATTAGGGAGCAAGATGATCAAGGGGCTACTAGAGAGGATCCCCCAGCGGCAGTTGATCTACCTACAATTGAACCAAGGGCGCCAGCGCCTGTTGAGCGCAGAGAAGGCCCTAAATCCGAGATTGACTTATGGGAGGAGCCAGAGGAACTAGTGGTAGTAAAAGGGAAGTCGCCCAAGTTGGAGGATGCGATGTGGAGAAAAATGGAGGAGCAGTTTGAAGCCATGACAAGGATGTTGAAGGTAGGAGGAGGAATGAATCTGGCGGATCGAGAGTTGGATAGTGATGATCTGATCCCTCAGAACTTCAAGATGCCTGACATTCCTAAATTCGATGGCACTTCCGATCCCACTGCACACATAAAGCAGTACTCGCTGGTAACGAAGGGAACTACTTTAACGAAGAGACAGAAGATCGAGTACTTTTGTCTGAGCTTAATCGGCCCAGTAGTGGATTGGTATCATGGGCTAAATCGAAGGATGAAGGAGGATTAGGACTTACTGACGGAGGAGTTTCTCAGACAGTATGATTGTAGTACAAGAATGGAAGTAACTCTGAAAGACCTAGAATTGTTGCAGCAAAAGGCAGGCGAGTCTTTCCACGAGGATCTGACCCAATGGAGGAACAGGGTAATGGAAATGAAAAGAAAGCCAGATACGCAAGATAAGATATGCATGTTCATCAAAAACGCGAGCCCATATCTGAGAGATGGACTAAAGATGAAGGGATTGAGAGACTGGGAGTCCTTGAAAGACATCGCTATCGAGGCTGAGGGAGAGTACCTTTCAAGAAGGGCAAGCAGTGAAGCTTATGCCAAGAAGGGCTATACTAACCAGGGGGCAACCAAGTCAGCGAGCTCCAGCGGTGGCATTAGGAGTGGGAAGATGGCTGAGGTATCAGCAACAGGTGTCAGTCAGTGGTACTTCTTAAATTTGGGTCAGCCTTTGTCCTGGGTATTGAAGCGATTGATGAAGGAGGGAAAGCTACAACCCCTGCAACCTAGACCAGCCAGAACCCAAGGACAGCCGAGGCATAAAGAGCATGAATATTGTGCCTTTCACCAGCATACCGGGCATTTGATAGACAATTGCCTGACGCTGAGGCACCAGATTCAGGATCTGATCGACAATAAGCAAATCACTGATCCTGAGCAGAGAGAGGGTAAAAAGAACTCCAACTACAATACTGTGCCGCCGCCTGTTTTTATGATTGGGTCAAGTCTACCCAAGTGGTATATTCTACAAGACTTGTATGGAAATGAATATGTTGCTATCACTCGCCCCGTGGCAAGGGAGGAAGGGATGCCCGTGGCAGCAATAGACTGTTGGTCCACTAGTGAGAGTGGAAAAGAGGATGAAGATGAAGAGGAAGGAGAAATGCCTGCGGATCCGTGGGAGTCAGATAGAGAAGTGAAGGAAGTGGGAGCTGTGACAAGAAGCGAAAGAGTGGTCCCAGAGGTGGAAAGGTCACAGGACCCAGTGCAAGCACCAGCAGAAAGGGAGCCGGAAGAGAATTCCATAGTCAGGCAGTTGAGAATGACCACGGCTCAAATATCTATATGGGACCTTTTGAGACAATCCCCTTTCTCACAGGCAGAAGTTAGTGGAGGCTTTGAATGAGTCTACCGTGGCCACCACGATTTCTCCATCCGAGTTGTTGGACCTTGTCAAAGGGGGATTAAGAGAGAGATTGGTATATTCTGATGCTGACCTACCGATTGAGGGCCGCAATCACAACCAGCCGCTGTACATTAAGGCGCAAGTTAATGATAAGCACACCGCTTGTGTTATGGTTGATGGTGGTTCATTCATAAATATCTGTCTACTAGTGGCACTTCAGGCTTTTGGACTAGATAAGACCATGCTCAGCAAGTTTGATTTAACCATCACAGCCTACGACAACTCTCGAAGATAAGCGTCGGGAACCTTCAGGGCCCTGGTTAAGATTGGACCCATTGAAACGGAGGCAAAATTCATGGTTTTATCTATCCCAGCAAATTTCTCAGCTCTACTTGGGAGGCCATGGTTCCATAAATTGGGGGGAGTGCCGTCTACCCTACACCAGATAATCAGAATACCACATGAAGGAGAGGTGGTGACCATCAAAGCAGCGAGAGAAAACCAAGTGTCTGCCTTGGGGATTTTTAACCATCCATTTAGTGGCTTTCACATATCGGCGATAGGAGAAGAGCAGGGTTCAGTGGATAGCCCCCAGGTTGTGAATATGATGAAGAAGATGCACTTTCTCCCAGGAGTTGGTTTCGGTAAAAACTCGCAAGGGCTAGAGTCTGCTGTCACCACACAAGGCCAGAAGGATCGGAAGGGGCTAGGGTATAAAGGTGAGTGTGGTAAGAAGATGGCAGTGTCAGAGAAGATCCCCCACATTTTAGAGAGTTTTGTTCCAGCGTCCTCGATCTGTGCTTATACTGGAGAGGAAGAGCCTCAGTGGGTAGATGGAAAGATCGTGCCAGGTTTTAAAATCTTTAATGATGTCTTCGACTGGGATGTTGGAGTTATCAAATCTGTAGAGGACTTCTGGGATGAAGAGGTTATGACACAGTGCAGTGTCTGGGACAGGAATGGGCCCGAGGAGATTGTCACAGAGAAGCTGTTAGCCACCCGGATGAAAGGAAAAGAGAAGATGGCAGAGCCAGATGTGAAGATTGATGATCTGAAGATCTCACCAGAGGTAGTTGAAAAGCCTCCACCAAGCCAAGAAGCCAAGGTGCAGTCGGCTGCAACATCGGCGTCGATAGAAGATGAGGACAATAGTCACTTAGATTGTCTTTTTATGCCAGAACTTTTTAATGATGACAATGTTAATATTGCTAATTATATTAATGAAATGAACAACTTTGCTTACTTGTGTGATGTTTCTGATGATTTCATTTCCCATGATCATAAACATGATGCATTCATTTTTGACATTAATTCAACTAGCACAACTGCATTTAATCTCAAAACTTTGGAGAACCTAAAGGAAATTTTGATAGCATCATAAATAACTCCTGAGAAGAGAATAAAATTTGAGAGAATCTTAAAAAAATACGAAAAGGTCTTTGCCTGGACTTACGAGGACATGCCGAAAATTGATCGAGACATTGCCGAACATGCAATCCCAACTTACCCAGAGTCTAAACCAGTCAAGAAGAAGTTCAGAAGACTTAGGCCAGAATGGGCACAAAAGGTGAAAGAAGAGATCCATAAGCAGATTGAGGCTAAGTTTCTAGTAGAAGTTAAATACCCGACCTGGTTAGCTAATGTGGTTCCTGTGATTAAAAAGGATGGAAAGGTCCGAGTATGTGTGGACTATCGGGATCTAAACAAAGCCTATCCAAAAGACGATTTCCCTTTGCCTCATATTGATGTGCTGGTAGATAGTGCAGCTGCTTGTATGATATACAGTTTTGTAGATGGCTACACTGGGTACAATCAAATCCTCAACAAGATTGTGGATCGAATCAAGATAGCTTTCATCACCGAATGGGGTACATTTGCATACCGGGTTATGCCTTTCGGATTAAAGAATGCAGGAGCAACTTATCAAAGAATGGCCACCAGGATTCTCAATGACTTGATCCACAAAGAAGTGGAGGTGTATGTTGACGACATGATGATCAAGTCAGCTACTAGGGAAGGTCACTTTGAGGCTTTGGAAAAGTTCTTTTAAAGGATCAATAAGTATAATCTGCGCCTCAATCCCAAGAAGTGCGTCTTTGGAGTTACCTCAGGTAAGCTATTGGACCATGCCGTAAGTCAAAGAGGAATTGAAGTAGATCCGAATAAGGTCAGAGCCATTAGAGAGATGCCAGTGCCCTAGAAGGAAAAAGAAGTTAGGAGTTTCCTGGGAAAACTTCAGTACATCAGTCGGTTTATTGCTAAGCTAGCTTCAGTATGTGAGCCCATCGTCAAGCTTCTCAGGAAGAATCAACCAATGGTGTGGAATGATGATTGTCAATTGGCTTTTGATACTATTAAGGATTATCTCTTAAATCCACTAGGCTTAAGACCACCACGTTGTGCCAAGCCACTAATCTTGTATTTGGCAATAGAAGACAGCTCAGTGGGTGCCATGATAGCCCAAGAGGATGAATTTGGAGTGGAGTTTGCCGTTTACTACCTCACCAAGAAATTCCTGCCATATGAAGCCAAATATGTTGAAGTAAAAAAGATTTGCTTAGCAGTTATTTGGGCTTTTAAAAAGTTGTGACACTACTTTCACTCTTTTAGTGTGCAGGCAGTTGCTAAGCATAACCCGCTTAGGCACCTTCAAGAGGCACCCTCTCTACTAGGAAAAATGGGAAGATGGTTATTACTGTTGCAGGAGTTCGATATTGAATACATTACCAGGAAAACCATTAAGGGAAGAGCTGTAGCTGAGTTCTTAGCTGAACACCCCGTTGAGGGAGACCAGTTCGAATACAATTTTCCAAATAAAGATGTCATGGCCATAACAGTACAAGGGTGGCAGATATTTTTTGATGGGGCAGTTAACAAAAAAGGAGCAGGAGCAGGGATTATTCTTACAACCCCGGATGGCGAAAAGCTGCCATTAGCCAAGAAGCTGAGGTACAACGTGACCAATAATGAAGCGAAATATGAAGCTTGCATTTTCGGTTTGGAAGCATTGCTTGCTCTGGAGGCAACGACTGCAGAAGTTTTTGGAGATTCATCCTTAGTAATTCATCAGATTAGGGGGGAATGGCCAATTAAGGAAGAGAGGTTGTTGCCTTATGTGAAGCACTTGAGAATGTTGAGCAGCCAGTTCGAGACTTGCACCTTTCACTTCGTCGTCAGAGATGAAAATCATTTGGCTGATGCTCTTACGATATTAGTGTCCATGTGGGATAATCCAATAGGGGTTGCTATGAGACCTGTGCTTATCTCTAGTGCGAAAAAACCTTTTTTTGAAACTGAGCAGGTAATGGACGTTGAGGTCGCCGATGGAAACCCTTGGTATTATGATATTCAGAACTACTTAGAATGGTCAATTTTTCTAGAGGAAGCCACCGAGAAAAGGATGATTAGGAAGTTATCCGCTCAATTCATCAGTGTAGACGGAACCTTGTATAAGAGGCAAGCTGATGGCATCCAATTAAGATGTTTGACGGAGAAGAAGCCGAAAGGGTTATGGAAGAAGTTCATGCCGGTGTTTGTGGAGCTCACATGAATGGTCTAGCCTTAGCAAAGAAGATCATGCGTCAAGGATTTTATTGGCTCACAATGGACGCGAATTGTTCAAAACATGTGAAGCAATGCCAATTATGCCAGCAGTACGCAAATTTGAGGCATGTGCCAGTTTCAGAGCTACATAATTTGACATCTCCATGGCCATTTGCAGCTTGGGGGATAAATATCATAGGTGAGATACGTCCTATAGCTTCTAATGGGCACAGATTTATTGTAGTCGCCATCGATTACTTCACTAACTGGGTCGAAGCTGAGTCTTTCAGAAAGGTTGATGCTAGGGATATGGCTAAGTTTATCGAGCGGAATTTGATATGCAGATATGGCCTCCCACACCACATTGTGTCTGATAATGGGGTATAATTATTGGCGAAAACTAAACAGATACTTCAGAAGTATGGAATCCAACATCATAAGTCTTCTCCCTACCGACCTCAGGCTAATGGCGCGGTTGAAGCAGCGAAGAAGAATGTCAAAAGAATATTGGCCGAGATGGTTCAGAGCTATAAAGACTGGGCAGAAAAGCTACCTTTTGCACTCTAGGGTTACAGAACCATGGTCAGAACCTCTATGGGAGTGACACCGTTCTCTCTGGTATATGGGATTGAAGCAGTTCTTCCAGTTGAAATCGAGCTGAGATCTTTGAGGGTAGTTATGGAAGCTGAGATTTCAGAGCCAGAATGGGCACAACAGCGACCATCGCAGTTGAATCTGCTGGATGAAGACAGGTTGCTGGCATATTATCATAATCAGGTCTATCAGAAGATTGGCAAGAAGGTATGAAAGCACCCATTGAAGGAAGGGGATTTGGTCTTTAAGATGATGAGGCCGGGAGTACCAGACATACGAGGAAAATTCAGACCAACCTAGGAAGGTCCATTCATGGTGAAAAAGTTGTTAACAAAGGGAGTAGCGATTTTAGCAGACAGCGATGGGAATGAGTTCAAAGAACCGGTCAACGTTGACAGATTAAAGAGATTCTATGGCTAAAGACTAAAATAAAAGAAGAGAATAAATGCCCTGCGGGTCAAAAACCGAAAAAAGGCGGCCTCGCTAAAATTGGGCGCCCTGTTAGGGTGAAAACCGAAAAAAGGCATCCTGGAGAAAAAAAAAATTAAGAGCCGAAAGAAAATATTCAATCGAGAAAACTCGAGAGGGCCGATTGATAACAGGAGTTTGATGCTTACAAGATCTATTCTGAGATTAGGTGTAGTCTTATACTATTGAATTCTTGTCAAATGAGGATCATGTACGATGAAATCATATAGAAAATGTACACAATTTTGCACTGAATAAAAGAATTCAGTTCGCATTTTCATTGGTTTTTAATTCTGTCTTAAAAAGAAATATATCATTTATTTATCGAATGACTATTGTTTAAGAGCCTTCTCTTATAACCGCAAAAAAAAAAACCGTTAGAGATGAAAACCATAATTGGCGCTCTAAGCAAAAGTTAGGCAAAAGGACAGGGTGAAAACCTGGAAATAGGCAGTCTGTTCTACAAAAAAATAAAATAAAAAAAAAGTCGTTGGATTGGGTGGGGTCAATTTCAGGCAAAAATAAGGCACAGGGTTATGTGAAAATCCGAAAAGGATGCATTTCCCGCTAAGAAAAGCTAGTGTGAAAATCCACAAGGGACGCACTACCTCTAAAATAATAACTTTCGATACCCGGAGCGATAAGGCGGCATTGCTTCAAATGCAGGGACATGAGTCGAAATCCTGGATATATGATCATTGACCGGGGGGCAAAGGTGCACGCCCAACGAGTCTTTCGCAATAGGTTTTGGGTTAGAATCCCTAAAGCCAAGATGACAATCTTCCGGATCCTTGGGGGGCATGGTGGAGCAGCTAAGCCGTATCTTCAACGGACCATAGACCACCTAGGACGTGGTCTATCCATTTTTGCAAACATTTACATCTCATGTCATACACATAATTTCTTGTATATGCTTATGTGCACATAATTTTGCAGAAAATATCTAAATGAAAATCATCACCTTCAGAAGATGGAACCCTCGCACTTTGTAAGTCTGGAGCAGACTCGGTGCAGCTCAGAAGAGCAAACACACTTTGTAAGTCTAGAACGGGCTCGGTGCAGTTTGGGAGAGCAATCCTCGCATTTTGTAAGTCTGGAGCAGACTCGGCGCACCACTATCCTCGCATTTTGTAAGTCTGGAGCAGACTCGGTGCAGCTTAGGAGAGCAATCCTCACGTTTTGTAAGTCTGGAGCAAACTCGGCGCACCACCACCCTCGCACTTTGTAAGTCTGGAGCAAACTCGATGCAGCTCAGGAGAGCAATCCTCGCGTTTTGTAAGTATGGAGCAGACTCGGTGCACCAGAACAGCCGCACTTTGTAATCTTGTCAGCGATTCGGTGTAATCACTTTGTAGCCTAGATAACTGCTCGGTGATATTAAAGAACAGCCGTACTTTGTAATCTTGTCAGCGATTCAGTGCAATCACTTTGTAGCCTAGACAACGGCTCGGTGATATTCAAGAACAGCCGCACTTTGTAATTTTGTCAGCGATTCGGTGCAATCACTTTGTAGCTTAGACAACGGTTCGGTGATATTCAGGAACATCTGCACTTTTTAATCTTGTCAGCGATTCGGTGCAATCACTTTATAGCCTAGATAATGGCTCAGTGATATCCAAAGACATTCGCACTTTGTAGTCTTGTCAGCGACTCGGTGTAGCTCAAGAGAGCACTTCTTGCGTTTTGTAAGTTCGGAGCGGACTCGACGCATCGCCATTTGAGGATGGAGCCCACACCTTGTAAGTCTAGAGTGGGCTTGCAGTTCGGGAGAGATGATTTACTTTTTATACAAACGGGAAGGTCGTCGCCTCAGGTACGCGCTTCTTTCCTCTTTTCTGAATTTTGGCTTAAATAGGCACCTGTGTGCTAGTTTTCCCAAAATTGGGGGCAACTGTAAATACCGGGTCCCGAGGCGATCCAAGATCAGAATTACCCGATGATGAAGATAAAGACTAATTCATAAGCGAGAAAATAGGAATTGATCATCTCTTTGTCAAATTCTGTTATTTGTCTCAAAATTCTTTTAAAATGTTTATTCTTGTTCTTATTTTTATTTTTATTTCATTTTTATTTGTATCTTTATTTTTTATCCATATGCATTTTATTTTATTATATTTTCTAAAAAAAAAAAAAAAAATTTTGCGGCCGTACGGGCTACCGCCCGCAGCTCCACGCAGCGAGCGCGCGGCACTCGCCTCGCCCACCTATAAGGAATCTCGCCCATCCGTGAGATTTCTCGCTGATCCTGCCCAGGTCCTTGTCGATTCC
Source organism: Excoecaria cochinchinensis (assembly GCA_947683425.1). Lineage (NCBI taxonomy): Eukaryota > Viridiplantae > Streptophyta > Magnoliopsida > Malpighiales > Euphorbiaceae > Excoecaria > Excoecaria cochinchinensis. The sequence goes on along the minus strand of CANTUQ010000008.1, from coordinate 1,190,794 downwards.
GTCGAAAATCAATTTTTTGATATTTTTAGGGTAAAAAATGATTTTTTTTCTTGGGATTTTTTTCAGATTTTGTTGAAATTTGACAAATATTAGTCAAATTTTGTGGGTATTAAAAGTCAAAAAAATAAAAAAATAATTAAAAAATAAATAAAAATATTAAGTGTAAATATTTGACTTTTGGGATTTTATTTTGAATTTAGGGTGTTTTTGTTGAAATTATGGAGATTTGATCTTTGAAAAATCTGATAGGGGGCTGGAGGGGCAGAAAAAAATGGAGTTTTAATGTGAGTTTTATTTTTTTGAAGGAGGAAGAAAAAATGGATTTTGGGGAGTAAGAAAAAATTTCTAAAAAAAGGGATTTGTTTTGGGCTAAGAAAAAATTTCTAAGAAAATTGATTTTTTCTAAGGAATTTTAGGGAGGTGTTCTTGAGAAAGAAGGGCCATTTTTTTTCTGGAGAAACAAGAAATTTCTTATTGTTGGAGTTCATTTCTTCTTTTTCTTAAAGTTTAAAATTATTTTCTTTAATATTCTTAATTTTCTTCTTTAATTTTATTCTAGTTTTTCTTATATCTAAAATTTTTTTGTTTAACTTGAAAACTTTGAGAAAGGAAAATTAATTTTCTTAACTTGAGTTTTCTCATCGAATAGTAAATACAAAAAAAAAATCAAATCATTTTTAAATTTTAGTGTTCTTGAGTTTTTTTTTTTGAGACATAAACTCAAGATTTTCTTGAACATTTTCGAGTTTATTCTCTAATCTTGACAAGGAGAATAGATCAAGACATCTTGCTTCCATATTACTTAATTCTGAGAGTAAAAAATTTTGGATCCATTTTTTCTATCTCATTTCATTTTATGTATGTTAGTTTATTTTTTTTTCTTGCATTGATAAATATGTGTTTTTAAGTTGAAATTTATTTTTTTAGCATGAGTTTTCAATCTTTATTTTGGTTTTGGTATGAAAATGGATAAATATATATTATTTTAGGTTTGAAAAATTGGATTTGTTGATTTCCTCTTCGTTGAGTATGATTTTTGTGGTAATCATTTTTAAGTTTAAATATTATTTCCTATTACGTTTTTATTTACTTTCCTCTTGTTTATTTATTTAATTTCATTGTATTATTATTATTATTATTATTATTATTATTATTATTATTATTATTATAATTTTTTTTTGTTATTGTTATTAGTATTATTGTTGTTATTATTATTTTCATTATTGTCATTATATTTCACGTGGTGTTATTTCATGATTTAGTTATTATTATTATTATTACCATACTCTGCATGATTTTTAATTAACGTTTTTTTTATGTGTGATGTTCGTGTATCAAATTAATGTGTTTAATTTAACTTATTTTATATTCTATTGGTGTATTAATTTTATAATAGATTTCCTTTACTTTTATTTTTAATTAATTTTGGGATTATTGCTAATATTTTTTATTGTTGTTTTTTTTATTGGGGCTAAAAATGTCGTGCTTATTTGTTTGAGCATTTTTGTGACCAAACGAAAGGGTTGCGATGCGTAGAAATTTACATCACTTGTTGAGACCTTCTCTATCTCTATTTATGTGATTGTATTTATTTGTAAATAAAATATTCTATTTTATATGCGTGCAAGATAAAAAATCACAAAAAATATTTTCATAACTGAACTGGGATTTTTACTAATAAATTGGGACCAATGTCCCTGGTTTTAGCCAAGAAATGGAAAATATTACGAATTAAAACGAAGAGTAATTTTCTAAAAATGGGATCACTCATCCCGGTTTTCGATCCAATGGTCAAAATAACTTTTCGATCACTCTTCAAATAAGCATGATGGAACCAATGTTCTTAAATCGAATAAATATTCTGATTTATATATGTCATTTTTTACGTGTGATTTTGTTTGTCTGTTTTAAATTTATGTTCATATATCTTGTGGGACCTAGTAATTAATTATTTTTGGGGCAATTTTATTTTCTTTCACTTAGGGATTGTATTATGTCCCGATTTTCATTTTAAATTTTATTCGGCTTTTCTTTTCATTTGGGGGATTGTATTTGTCCCAATTTCTTATTCGTAAATGGCGTGTTTGCGTGTTTACCACTTTATTTAATGCTTTCTTTACCGCTTTCATTTTATCGTTTTCTTGATGCTTGAAATGTACTTTTAATAAATTGCAATAATCGCGTGAGAAGAGAGATGAAATTTTCAAATCTAAAAATCTCACTTATAATTAACCAAGGCATAAATAAGAGTGACGTTCCGAACACTTTCTCTGGTTTAGACCATAGAGGTTAGATGACATTTTCTCAATTTCACGTAAATTGGGTGGCGACTTCAAAATACCTCAAAGGTGCCTAAAGGTTTCATAAGACTAGATGAACTTTCCCAATGTTTTATTGGGTGGGGATTCCAAAATGTTTCATGTTACCTAAGATCAAAAAGACGCGAACCAATCCCTCGAGCCCTAAAAGTGTGCCTCGCCTAAGAGGGCCTTTGCTAGATTCGGCGCGCGTCACAGTACTGTTTTTATAATATAAAGAACTTCAATTATTAATTTAAGATATAAAATCAAACAAACTGTAATTGAAACATAGTATTAATAAATGAATAATGCATTCTCATAAATGATAATAAGTTTATATACATGAAAAGATCCCTAATCTACATGGGTTCTAAGGCATACTCCTATCAGTATCTATATTTGAAAATAACATTTATTTGCACGGTTAAAATGATTGTATTGTATTCCATAGTTATGGAACCATGGATAATGGCCAAATTTTGAATCACCAAATTGGAGATTTTCTATCACACAAAATTTTAACTTTCCAATTATAACCATCATTATTTTTTATAATTCCTAATGTACCTTTATTAAACTACTATCTTGTAATAAAAAACTAACTAAGATAAGAAGATTATCTTATGGGTTTTTGATATGTTGATTTAACTTTATACTAGGTTGTTACAAATTATAGTGTTCAAAGCAAAATACATGCAATATGTATCCACACAATAGAAGAGGAAGAAGAACCAAATAATTTGGCTATAGCAATTGCCGAAATACCCTTGGGACTAGTGAGGGAATTCGACTACAGAGGGAAGTAGAGGAGAAGTGTATTTTCTATAAAATTGCATAACCTAATTCTAATTAAGAAGGCTTTTATACTCATTCTAAAATTCAGAATTAGAGTTATGTAAAAGGGCTATAGAGATTTGAATGGGCTATTATTCAGTTAGGTTTAAGTGACACACACCAAGCTACACTTTCCTAGTATGCACATGGGCCCATAAATGGGCTTTGTTGTGCATCCTTTTACATAATAGGCCCAAAACTTATTCTTTTGAGCCGAAAAGTTATTGTAGAAGTCACACAACATTTATTGTCCATTAATAACTTCCATAGGGCTAAAGAAAAGCCTTTCACGGTCTTTTACAAGGGTCTGTATGAAAACCATTTGGAGAGGCTTTTTCTAGACATATTTGATATACTGGCCCAAATTAATTCCTCCTTTTATCTTGATCTGATTTTATGATATCTCATATCATAATTATTACAATCTTTACCTTTATGTCCTTACTCTTAAAGTGTGTGACCCGTTGGATTTTCTTTGCTACTTGGCAGTTGTGACACATGCCGAACCCCGGGGTGCCCCGAACCGCCTGCTTTTAGGGCCTTTGGGATGAGTTTCATGAAAACTTGTAAAAAATTACAAGTGCATCCATTTTGGGCAACAAGGAGGTTTCATGGAGTCGCCACCCAATAGAACATTAGGAAAGGTCGTCTAGTCTCAGTGAGCCTAAGACAGTGCTGCTATGTCCATCATAAGTAAGCCTGGAGGTGTCTTGGAGGCTTCCACCCTAATAATAGGATGATCCTCTTGCCTCGCGCTTGGGCAAACCAGAGGTGTCTTGGAGGCTTCCACCCTAATAGAATATTAGGACGGCCCTCTCGCCTCGTGGCGCCCAGGACTGTGCAAGTTTAAGCCTTTTTACGGGACATAAGAGGTGTCTTGGAGGCTTCCACCCTAACAGAATGCTAAGATGGCCCTCTCGCCTCGTTGAGCCCAAAGACCAGAGTAGGTTCGGGACTTTGCATTTATTCATACCTTGATTAGGTTTGTAATTGAGTTTTGAATTTAGCGTTTCATTCTATTTCTCATTCAATTCGGTGCAATTAAATTAAAGCGCAAATTATCCATCCAAGTGAAACAATAAATAAAAGTAGCATTAAAATAAAGCATCTAAAGATAGATTACAACAAAACTAGAGGCGGAATACAACCCCCATTGTAAATAAAATACAAAGCATGCATAAAACGGGATATACATTAAGGGTGAGGACATTGGTACTCACATACATATTTATTACAAAATAATTTTTTGAAGTGTCGATTTTATTTGCTGAAAAAATAGGATATTGGTCCTCAATTTACAAAAGATCCAAATTTAATTAAAAAAAAACATTTAACCATTTTTATATTAGCGGGATTAAAATAATATTTACAACAAATTGGAAATGAAGATAAACTAAAAGGAGATAGGGTAAAGAAAATGAACCAAATTGGTGTCCTCGAATTATCCTAGTGAGCTCCCCTTCTCAGCGCCCCATATTTAGTGAAAATAAATAAGCTCACAAAAAAAAAAAACAAACATGTGAGTGGGATAATGAAATAAAATAAGAGAATAAAAGAAAAGTAGGATTGGGTCCAGAATATTTACCCTCAGAATTCGTGCCCGATGAAGGGAAAATATGATTGATTTCCTTGATTTGATCCGCAAAATTAAAGTTGAAAATGAAAAAGTCGGAGTTTTATTCCAAGAAAGAAAACTGCCTAAAAATGAAGAATGAAAAAAAATAACAACTCAAGAATAAAAAATTATTTTCTTTGTCTCAATAAGGATTATTTTATTGAAAACTGATTTAAGAAATTTATTTGAAGAAGAAATTTCATAAAAAAGTAGAGAGAATTCTGTTGAAAAAGAAAGAATGAAAGGTAAGAAATCCGACCTCCTTCCCTCGATCCTCAGCCCCCCTATTTATAGGTAAATGAGGACGAAGAAAATGATTAAAATCTTTTTGAAATTCAAAATTCAAAAACAAACCTTTTGTAAAATTTAAATTTAAAAATCAAATCCTTTTCAAAATTTGAATTTAAAAATGAAATCCTTTTTAAAATATAAATCCTTTAAAGATATATATCAAATCCATTTGAATTCAAACCTGATTTCAGAAAATAAAATCAAATATTTTTAAATTCAAATTAGATTTAAGGATAAAATCAAATCCTTTTGAATTCAAATTAGAATTTAAAAGATAAAATTAAATCCTTGACATTTATCTTAATGATAAATAAAATTAAATTAAAAAATTAATTTATTAATTTTAAAAACTGAAAAATATATAAAAATACCAAAAATGGGATAGGAAATCAGATTTGGGTGAAAAAATGGGGAAAAAAAATAAGTTTTGGGTGAAAATCGACGGAATTGGGCGAAATCAGCGGCACAGGGGCGACCGACGCCCGTCGACGCGTGCAACGGGCGTCGGTCGCGCGCTGCCGCGCGTCGACATTCGCGGATTTTTTTTAAAATTTAACTAAAAACTACTATAATTTCTAAACCCCATTTTTCAAATCTAATTTTCAAAATATTTTTTATTATTTTTATTTTTTTCGCTCTAAAATACAAATTTGACCAGAAAATCATCACTTTTAAACTTTTTGCTTGTGAGTAGGCATCTTATCATCATTGGGTAACTCCGATTTTGGCTGTCTCAGGACCTGGTGTCTATAGTTACCCCCAATTTTGGGAAAACTAGTGCACTAGTGCCTAGATGAGCCTAAATTCAGAGAAGAAGGAAAGAGATGCGTACCTGAGGCAGCCCTTACCTTTTTGCCGTGTGGAAGGTTGCGGCTTGTCACTGTCAAGCTATAGTGTTATCCAATTGTGGCCCATTCGCATTTGTCCCGCTGGCCTCCGCTCGGCTTGCACGGTGCGATGTCTAGTGTTATCCAATTGTAACCCCATTGCGATTTGTCCCACTGGCCTCATCTCGGATTACACGGTGTGAGAAGTAGTGTTCTCTAACCATAACCTCTGTTTGTGATCTGTTCTATCGCTGTGTCCCGCTGGCCTCATCTCAGCTTGCACGGTGTGAGAAGCAGTGTTATCTAACCACAGTCCCGTTGCGATCTGTTCTATCGCGTGTGCCCCGCCGTCCTTATCTCGGCATGCACGGTGGCTGTTCTGTCCCGTTGGCCTCATCTCGGCTTGCACGATGACTGTGGGATGCAGTGTTCTCTAACCACAACCCTGTTGCGATCTGTTCTATTGTGTGTGCCCCGCTGTCCTTATCTCGACATGCACGGTGGCTGATTTGTCCCGCTGGCCTCATTTCGGCTTGCACGGTGTCTGTGGGATGCGGTGTTCTCTAACCACAACCCTGTTGCGACCTGTTCTATCGCGTGTGCTCCGCTGTCCTCATCTCGGCATGCACGGTGGCTGTTCTGTCCCGCTAGCCTCATCTCGGCTTGCACGGTGACTGTGGGATGCAGTGTTCTCTAATCACAACCCTGTTGCGATCTGTTCTATCGCTTGCGTTTATCTTAAACCTCTTCCTTTTTTTTTCTGCAAAGAAGGGAAAAGCAAATGTGCAGGGTATATAAAAGAGATACTTACCTGTGGCAGTACATACCTGTTGGGTCCGATGTCAGACGGGTGCCCCCCTAAAGAATGGTCGATTTTTTTCCAAATATCGATTCCTCTATCATCTCCAACCGAAGCCTACTTATTGAGAAGACCTGTGTGCCTCTCGAGGGGGCTTCGTGCTTGTAAGGAGACTTTAAAAATCTTTGCTCACTGAGAGGCTTAAATGCTCACTGAGAGTCTTTAATGCTCACTGAGAGACTTTGATTTCGAGCCTCCAGAGAGGAAAATAGGTTTGAGCCTCCTCAGAGAAAAATTATATTTGAGCCTCCAGATAGGAAATTGGATTTGAGGTTTTGTTGCTTGCCTGCAGGCGGATAGGTTTCAATGTCTTTGGCGTCTCTTAAAATGATCCTTGGTTTTTGTTTTTGTTTTTGTCTTTTCTTTCTTGTAAATTTTTGGGATTTTTACATTTTGAATGTATTTGAATTTTTACAGCATATTGGATTTTCAAGGCCTTGAAAATATCTTTCTTTTTTTTTTCTTGTTTTGCTCGTTTGTTTTTTGATTTGTTTTTTTTTTGTTTTTGTTTGAGAGTTTGTATTCTTTGTGCATTTGAATTTGGATTTTGTACACTTTGTGTGATGTGTATGAACGTGCCTCTTATGATAGAGAAACTTACTTGATTGCCCCCGGCATGGCATGCATGAATAGGCTTGCTTTTCTGGATAGTGCCTGACAATGTTGAGCTAAATGCATCTCTTGGATCACCTTGGATTGAAGGGATTTGGGACATTTTTTGAAAATAACTTAATGCTTTGAAGAGACTGAGAATGTCTTGGAAAAGATTTGAAATACCTTAAGAAAAGGACTTAAAGATAATGCTCCAAAGAGGCTAAGAATGCCTTAACAAAAGGACCTAAAGATAATGCTCTGAAGAGACTGAGAATGCCTTAAAAAAAGTCTTAAAGATAATGCTCCGAAGAGACCGAGAATGCCTTAAAAAAGGTCTTAAAGATAATGCTCGGAAGAGACTGAGAATGCCTTAAAAAAGGTCTTAAAGATAATGCTCCGAAGTGACTGAGAAGGCCTTAAAAAAGGTCTTAAAGATAATGCTCCGAAAAGATTGATAATGGCTTAAAAAAGGTCTTAAAGATAATGCTCCGAAGAGACTGGAATGCCTTAAAAAAGGTCTTAAAGATAATATTCCGAAGAAATTGAGAATGCCTTAAAAAAGGTCTTAAAGATAATGATCCGAAGAGACTGATAATGCCTTAAAAAAGGTCTTAAAGATAATGTCTTCATGGGCTTACATGATTTCGACTTACGTGGGCTTTATCTTGAATTCATCTTGCCAAAGTTGTCCTTTGGTTCGGCCTTTTCCCTGTAAAGTTATTGGCACAAAAGTATGTACAAAAGATTGTGTGTGCGTATTGTGTGTGAAATGTACACATAAAGCTATATACACGAGACACGAGCAAAGGATTAATGTACAAGAGTTGTGTGTGCATATCTATACGCATAAAGGATTGAATGCACGTGAGATGCATGTGATATGCAAAAATGGATAGACCACATCCTAGGTAGTTAAGGGATTCGTTGAGGGTACTGCTCGGCTGCTCACATTGTCTGATGCCCCCAAGGATCTAAAAAAATATTGTCTTGGCTTTATGGACTCTGACCCATAATCTTTTTAAAGAGAACTGACCCGTGCACATCTTTGCCCCCCGGTCAATAAGCATTTTTCCCTCAGGACTCTGAATCAAGTTTTGCCTAAAGGAAAGTCATTCGGAGTAATGCTGCCTTATCGCCTCAAGTTTCAAAGGTCATTGTTTTAAAGGTAGTGCGTCCCTTGTGAATTTTCGCACTAGTTTTTCTTAGCGAGAAATGCGTCCCTTTGGGGATTTTCACATAACCCTGTGCTTAATTTTTTTTTGCCTGAAATGGACCCAACCCACTCCAGCGACTTTTATTCATTTTTTTTGAAGGATAGATTGCCTGTTTTCAGGTTTTTACCCTGCCCTTTGACCTAACTTTTGCTTAGAGAGCCAGTCAAGGTTTTCATCTCTAACGGCCTCTTTTTTTTTTTATTTTTTTTAAGAGTAGGAGGAAGATTTGTCACAAAAAAATTGTTATTACTACCTTGAGAATTGCTCCAGCATATGTCCTTATGCCTGTAATAGGTTTCTCTTAACCGTTTAATTGCATGTTTACTCCTAGCTTATGCATGCATTTATATCTTTATGCACCATATAGCAATAAGAATGGCCATGACTAGACATGTGATACAAAAACACTTAGTTTATTCAATTTCAATGAGTAACACCTTAGGTGCATCCTACTCCTATTATCAATCAGCCCTCTCAGGTTTTTTTGATTGAACATTTTCTCTCAAGCCTCTAATTTTTGCCCAGTGTGCCTTTTTTCGGTTTTCACCCTGAAGAGATGCCCATTTTTAGCAAGGCTGCCTTTTTTCGGTTTTCGACCCGCGGGGCTTTTATTCTCTTCTTTTGATTTTTTTAGTCATTATCCCTGGACCCTCTTGAGTCTGTCAATGTTGACCGGTTCTTTGAAGTTATCTTTATTATTGTCCGTTGCTACTCTCTTGGATAACAATCTCTGAAGAGCAAAAGGACCTTCTCACATCGGCTTAAATTTACCTCATTCATCTGGAACATTTGGCCTTATTTGCTTGAAGACTGAATCTCCCTCTTTCATCGGATGCTTTCTGACTTCCTTCCCGAATGATCGAGCAGAGTATTTTCTGATGAATCTGATTATGGTAGTAATCTCATGACCTGTCCTTGTCTGACTTGCTTAACTGCTGCTACCGTTGCTGCGTCCTATCGAATTTTAAAATTTGGGCTTCCATGACCGTCCTTAAAGATTTGAGCTTTACATCTATCGGCCATACTGCTTTTGCCCCCTGTGTCGAGGAATAATAGGTGACTTTTGTAGAGGTTCCAATGGTGGCTCTCTAGCCTCGAAGTCAAAAGGGTCATTTCTCTGCCCAACTCGTGTCTCTTAATCTTTTCTGCCAGTATTAAACCAGTCATAAAGCCTGTACAAATTCTGGCATGAATTTCTTCCATGACCCTCTTAGCTCCTTTCTCATCCACGCATCTCAATTGAATGTCATCGACTTGCCGTTTGTATAGTACACCCCTTAGACGATTTGTTAATTAGTCTTTTGGTCCTTTTTTGGTAACCAAGAAGAATGGCAAGGTACAGGCATGTGTAGATCAATGGGATTTGAACAAAGCTTGCCCCTAGAATGGCTTTCCTTCTCTTTTTTTTTGTATTTTATTTTTCTCCATTTTTTTTGGATAAGCTTTGTTCAAATCCTGATAGCTCATACTTTTTCGCTCTTCTTGACTATTAGGATAACGCTAACCAAGCCAGGTGTTGTATAAAGAATTCGGCTTCATCTCAGCTTGTGGATTCCTCCTTTTGACCTTTTCTGCCCCTTCCGGCCTGGGTCTTCTGAGCTTCTGCTTGACTGGTCCATGATCGGGGTATGTTGGAATGGTGTGCTTGACGACTTCATGATCATCTCCCAGCACGTCTTCATAGGTCCAGGCAAAGACTTCTTCAGATTTTTTTTCTTTTTTTTTCTCTCAAATTTTATCTCACTTCAGGAGCCAAATTGGATACAACCAAGATTACTATTTATTTAAACTGAATGAAACAGTGTTTAACCCAATGCCTTAATCATGATTATCATTTATACTCGATGCGATAAGATATGATAATGCATATATAAGAAAAGCCCATATTATTAAAATAGAAAAGAGAAACAAGTGCATAGTTCAGGAATACACTTTTAAAAAAATAAAGGCATTGTAACAACTCTAATTCTTTCTTTCTTCCTCCAGGCTAGGCACCAATTCTTGAATGCGATCCCTCAGAGGACGATAATAGTCTATTCTATGCCCTGTGTACTGGTGATACGCACAATACCAGTCTGTTCTGTGCCTAGGCTTTCCTTGACTTAGGGCAGGCCCGGCTGGCAAGGGTTGTAACTTTCCTTCCTTGATGAGATGGGTGAAGTGCCAAGATAATGGCTTGCCCGAGATAGTGAGGTGTTTGGGAGTCGTTCCGGTGGTTGAGACTTCTGCTGCCCTAGTATTGCCCCCATTACCACTGCTGCTTCCCTTGTTCTTACCCAAGGCCAGGTTTGCAGATTTAGCCATTTTATCCAGATGCTCAGCCTCAGCTTCGATGGCTATGTCTTTCAGGGACTCCCAGTCCTTCAGCCCCGTCATCTTTAACCTATCCTTCAAATATGGGCTGGCATTCCTAATAAACAGCCTGATCTGGTCTGGAGTATCCGACTTCTTCTTCATCTCCATTAGTAGGTTCCTCCATCGGGTCAGGTACTCATGAAATGACTCATCTGGCTTTTGTTGCAGTAGCTCTAGATCTTTTAGAGTGACCTCCATCCTTATACTACAGTCGTATTATTGGAGGAACTCCTCCGTCAGTAGGTCCCAGTCTTCCTTTATTTTTCGTTCCAGCCCATGATACCAGTCCACCGCAGGACCTATCAAACTCAAATATAAGTATTCAATCTTCTGCCTCTTTGTCAGGGTCGTCCCCTTCATCACCAGGGAGTATTGCTTAATATGTGCGGTGGGGTCCGATGTGCCATCAAACTTCGGGACATCAGGCATTTTGAAATTCAGAGGGATTAGATCCTCCCCATCCAGCTCCTTATCCTCGGGGTTCATCCCTTTTCCCATCATTAACATCCGAGACATCGCCTCAAACTTCTCTTCCATTTTTCTCCAAATGGCTTCTTCTATTTGGGGTACTTTCCCTCTAACCGATTGGGGTTTTTCATATTCATTCTCTCCCAAATCATCCTCTAGTCCATGGGTTATCTCTTTTCTCTGGGCTCCCGATATGGTAGCCCTTAAGTTCACCGGTGGCGGGCGAATCTCCTCAAGTGGGTCTTCTCTAGACTCCTCTTATTCATTTTGTCTCATAGGAGGAGCAGTTAGGCTCTGTACAGTACGCTGGGCCATTGTCGCCATCATGTCCATCATTCTGTTCTCAAATTCTTCGAGCCGTCTGCCCACTTCTTCGGCAATCATGGCTCGTGTTATATCTGCCTCTCTCGATGAATTGGCCATCTCTGAAGATTTTCTGAATGCCTGCTAATTTCTCTTTGACTTTGATTCTGGTTGCTCAATCAAAACCCTCCGATAATGCAGCTGCCAGAACCCTAACCAACTAGGAAAGAGGTCTTTGATGGCTGAAAGATTAAAGAGTTAGAATGATGCATGAATAATATGTAATGCAATAAATGGTATACAATGGCTAAAAGAGGTTACAATGATACATGTGAAAACATTTGAAAAACTATACACAGGATCATGTGTACATGTAATAATTATATGCAAAAAATAGGATGTATACATAAGGAGGAAATAAAAAAAAAATTTATTTGTGCATGAATGACATGAATATGCAATGCATCATCCATAAATCACATGCAAGCACATAGGTCCTTCTAACCTTGTTACTCCCGTACACGAGGTCATAGTCTCTTTCCTAGGTGGGATTGGCCCATGGCTCAACAGGGGACCCGATGGGCGCGTATGGTGCACGGTGGGAAACCGGCAGCATAACCTCTCCTAACTAATGCACAGGCGCATGGGCTATGATCATTACATATTTAGGCAGTCCGAATAAATTGACATGGGCCTATCAGGGCATGAAAGCCTTTGATTGGATGACTAGTCAGATTATCTGGGTCTGTTCAATACATAATGATCCATATAGCATGCAAGGTATTATGGTTCATACCACCTAGGGGAAGTATCTATTGCCATTACATGAGATTTGGTCAAGGGTGATGTTACTTTAGGGTTACCCAAGCATGGTCCCTGCCAACGGGTCTAGCTCATCACGAGCGTAACGACCAATCGGGTCTCTATTTAATATACTATGATGGTAAGAGGCTTGGGATGGTGATTATCCTTAACACTTCCCTACATTGAGTGAATGTAGGGTTGTGCTTCGAGAATGCACCGGGGTTGAAAGAGGGACCAAACTAGCATAGATCTAAGGCTCTAATGAGATGCAATGCAGTTTCGAAAAAGGATGAAATTTTTAAATTAAAACTCAATTGTAAATTTTAACCAAGGCACTTTTGAAGCGAAATCTCGAGTATTGTCCCCAGTGGAGTCGCCACTGTAATGCGTGTCAAACCCCAGGGTGCCCCGAACCGCCCGCTTTTAGGGCCTTCGAGATGAGGTTCATGAAAACTTGTAAAAAATTACAAGTGTGTCCATTTTGGGCAACAAGGAGGTTTCATGGAGTCGCCACCGAATAGAACATTGGAAAAGGTCGTCTAGCCTCAGTGAGCCTAAGACAGCGCTGCTATGTCCATCATAGGCAAGGCTGGAGGTGTCTTGGAGGCTTCCACCCTAATAATAGGATGGTCCTCTCGCCTCGCGCTTGAGCAAACCAGAGGTGGCTTGGAGGCTTCCGTCCTAATAGAACATTAGGACGGCCCTCTCGCTTCGTGGCGCCTAGGACTGTGCAAGTTTAACCCTTTTTACGGGACACAAGAGATGTCTTGGAGGCTTTCACCCCAACAAAATAATGAGATGGCCCTCTCGCCTCGTTGAGCTCAAAGACCAGAGTAAGTTCGAGACTTCACATTTATTCATATATTGATTAAGTTTATAATTGAGTTTTGAATTTAGCGTTTTATCCCATTTCTCATTCAATTCGGTGCAATTAAATTAAAGCGCAAATTATCCATCCAATGGAAACAATAAATAAAAACATCATTAAAATAAAGTATCTAAAGATAGATTACAACAAAACTAGGGGCGGAATACAACCGCCATTGTAAATAAAATACAAAGCATGCATAAAACGGGATATACATTAAGGGTGAGGACATTGGTCCTCGCATACATATTTATTACAAAACAATTTTTTGAAGTGTCGGTTTTATTTGCTGAAAAAATAGGACATTGGTCCTCAATTTACAAAAGATCCCAATTTAATTAATAAAAAACATTTAACCATTTTTATATTAGCGGGATTAAAATAATATTTACAACAAATTAGAAATGAAGATAAACTAAAAGGAGATAGGATAAAGAAAATGAACCAAATTGGTGTCCCCGAATTATCCTAGCTGGCTCCCCTTCTCAGCGCCCCATATTTAGTGAAAATAAATAAGCTCACAAAAAAAAAAATAAACAACATGTGAGTGGGATAATGAAATAAAATAAGAAAATAAAAGAAAAGCAGGATTGGGCCCAGAATATTTACCTTCAGAATTCGTGCTCGATGAAGGAAAAATATGATTGATTTCCTTGGTTTGATCCGCAAAATTAAAGTTGAAAATGAAAAAGTCAGAGTTTTATTCCAAGAAAGAAAACTGCTTAAAAATGAAGAATGAAAGAAAATAGCAACTCAAGAACAAATAATTATTTTCTTTGTCTCAAGAAGGATTATTTTATTGAAAACTGATTTGAGAAATTTATTTGAAAAAGAAATTTCATAAAAAAGTAGAGAGAATTCTGTTGAAAAAGAAAAAATGAAAAGTAAGAAATCCGACCTCCTTCCCTCGATCCTCAGCCCCCTATTTATAGGTAAATGAGGATGAAGAAAAGGATTTAAATCTTTTTGAAATTCAAAATTCAAAAACAAATCTTTTTTAAAATTTAAATTTAAAAACAAAATCCTTTTTAAAATTTGAATTTAAAAACAAAATTCTTTTTAAAATTTAAATCCTTTAACGATATATATCAAATCCATTTGAATTCAAACCTGATTTTAGAAAATAAAATCAAATATTTTTAAATTCAAATTAGATTTAAGGATAAAATCAAATATTTTTGAATTCAAATTAGAATTTAAAAGATAAAATTAAATTCTTGACATTTATCTTAAGGATAAATAAAATTAAATTAAAAAATTAATTTATTAATTTTAAAAACTGAAAAATATGTAAAAATACTAAAAATGGGATAGGAAATCAGATTTGGGTGAAAAAATGGAAAAAAAAAAATCAGTTTTGAGCAAAAATTGGCGGAATTGGGCGAAATCGGCGGCACAGTGTAACACCTTTATACCCGTAAATGATGCGGATACCCGACGTCACAACACTGCATTGCATTGCCAATCACTGATGATACACTTGAAAGCTCTGAATTTTTTTTTTTAATAACGAACACAACAATACATACACAATAACATAAAAATACATTAACACATAAATTACCTACCCATACCATAACTTTCCCTAACTACGTTCGTATACATGCCATGCAAATCTTTCGGTCCTTGTTGTTGCTCAATCTTCAATTGCTTCTACGTCTTCGGTCACGTCTAATTATTATAACCTGCGCGAATTTAACACACTACGCGCTGAGCATTGTAATGCCCAGTGGTGGATACTTATCTTAAGTTTTCCATACTAATCCTACATATTTGATCACTTAATTGTTTTACTGTATTTAGATTTTGGAGAAGATTATTTCTAAATCTTTTAAATAGTTTATAACATACTTTTACGACGCTCACTATCTTTATCTTTATCACTGGCATTATTATCACTAATCAATGTCTTTACCTTTAGCACTACACTGTTACATATTAATCGCTATCATGCTATTGATAATTTCACTATCACTTACACTGTTAACCATTACACTTATCGATTTCACTGTTATTTGCACTGTTAATCTTTAATGTTGTTAATTTCACTATTGTTTGTCAATTTCGGTGCTTTACCTTATTTATTGGTTCTATTCTTTTCATTACTGTTATCACTAACTTTATCATGTGCACTAATGACTCTTGTCGCTTAACACCTTGTTCGGTTTGTCATTTACGATCAATTTCGTATGTATCTCTTTTTAATACTTTTATCTTTGTAAATAACCTATTAGATTCTTTCCTTAATTTGGATGCTCAATTATAATTTAATTGCGGACACTAAATTGTTTATCAACTTACTTAATAATTTGTCATTATTTCACTACTAGTATCACTGATCAAGTACTATTACTTTCCTTGCATTTCTAACATTCTCTTTACTATTTCGATTCTACACTTATCAATAATTTTACTTTACGATATCACTTATCAACTTCGTTTCATTTAGACACTTGTTTTGTTTAACAATTTTCACTTATTATTTAGCTATCGATTGACCTATAACTGTCTCCTTTTACTATTCATTTGGTCTACATATACGTCATTATAAATTTCATCACTAATATGTTATTTTTTATTCGACTTTGGTCACTTATATTATTATTCACAATAATGGCCTGTCTATTTTTTTTTTTTTATCTTAACACTATTTATTAATCGCTCTATCCTTTATCACTTTTACTATGAAAATTTTTATTTTCCAATATACTCAATTAAACTCTTCTAATATTCTAATTATTTTGGCTACACTTAATTTGCCAATCCTACTTATTACCTTTATTCAATTAATTTACGCTGTACTTTTATTCACTATAGCCTCTTAATAATTAACTTTACAATTTAATCTCTCTATATTTCTTATAATTTAAAACACCATCTTTCCATTTCACTTGATTTATATTATCATTATTATCCACCTTATTATTTATTTATTTCCAAATATCATCTCTTAATTTACATATACATAAAACCAATTTATTCATTACTTTGTAGTCTATTTCTTTTCCATTTACACTTAAATATTATCACTAGCATTGTTATAATCAATTACGTTTAAGTCCAATAAATTTCATTTATTTACAATAACGCCACTAATGTACCTATTTATTAGGGGTGAGCAAAAAAATCGATGGACTTGGTTAACCGAAAAAAAAATTCGAAACCGAACCGATGGACTGGTTAACCGATTGTAATAGACTGGTTAATGGTTAGTATTTTGAAAAAACCGATACTAATGGACTGGTTAATGGTTTTTGACTTATATAACTGGTTAACCGAACCGAAACCGAATTTTTAGTTAATTTATTAATTTATTAATAATTTATAATAATTTCTATAACAATTTATCCTAATTAAAGGTGATCATGTACTTTTTTTTATTATACTAATTATTTTAAAGTTTTTAAGTTTTTTTAATTGGCTATTAGTAAGTATAACAATTTATTTAATTAAAAGTGATTATGAACCGGTTAATATATTTACTTATTAAATATTAATTTTTAAAAACAAATTTGCTTATATCCACCAAATATTTTTATTTTAACAACAATAATGTTATATTATAGTGAAAAAATTTTAATTTTTAAGTATTTTGAACATTTTAATTTTATTTATAAATATATTTATAATTATAGTGGTTAACCGAAAAATATTGGGTAACCGATCCGAAAATCCTTAACCGATGGTAATGGACTGAAGTTTCAAAAACCGATATTAATGGACTGGTTAATGAACTGGGGCTTATGGACCGGTTAACCGACCATGCTCACCCCTACTATTTATCCTTCATTGTCACTAGCATAGTAGTTAAATCATAATTAATTTAATCCCTTATTCACTTAATATTTAATCAAACAATGTTATTCTAAAATTCTTAATTGTTCGCTGACTAATTACAGACGCGCATTTATTATCTCTCTTATTGCATAATTACATTTTAATCCATTCCTTAGCCTTATTATCGTCAATTTGCAATTTAGTCCCTTACTTTATGCTAAATTAGAATTTAGCCTTTATTTTTTTTTATATTTACGAAATTGCCACTACTTAATTTCATTATTACCTTACTTTATTATTTAGCATACCAATTTCCACCTAGTCAAAACCATAATATTTTCCTCACATTACACTTTAGTCCCCACATTAGTCACTAATTTCAATATTACCACTTTAATTCACTATTATTACAATCATACCACTAGTTATAATTAATCTCACTATAAATTTTATTATTAACTCACAAATTACATTTTAATCCTTAAATCACTCATTTAAATCATTCATTCACTCATGCATAAATTTTCACTAACTATAATATAATTAATTAAATATAATTTTTTACTCACTATTTTCTCAATATAATAATCCACTTAAATTCATTAATTAATCCCATCTTAATCATATTATTTATTAAATCACTTTAATTACATTATATATACATATTCCATACTTACTCCACCAATTATAATTACCTACACTTAAGTCCTTAATCTTTTCACTTAATTCCATATACGTCCCTAACTTTTCCATTAATTACATCTATGTCCCATCTTTTACATTAATTACAGTCATGTCCTTACTTTTACTATAATGCCATCCATGTCCTCTCTTTTTCACTAATTCCCTTTATGTCCTCATTTTCCACTTTAATTACCATTTTGCCCTCACTTATTCAATAATTACCATTTTAACCTTATTTACTTCCCATTTTACACTTTTAGCCTTATTTACTTATTTAATTACTATTTTATCATTTTTACACTTAATTACCACTTTTAACCTTATATATTTCACTAAATTACAATTAGGTCCTTATTTTATCACTTTTTCACTAATTTACAATTTTAATCTCATATTTTGCCAAAATTATAATTTTACCCTTACACTTACACTTTTTACCTAACTTTCTTACTTTTTGCCAACTTTTTATAAAATTACTGTTTTACCCCTAAACTTTCTATTTGTTCCATTTTAGTCCCCTTTTCACCCATTTTTACTTTTATCACTATTTCAATCCTTTTTATCACTTATTTACCATTATGCCCCAAGTATGGACCGGTAGAAAATCTAATAACCGGATATGCGGGACATAGGCCCCGCAGACCCATTACGCTATAAAATGATTCTAGTAGGACCATTTGCACTGCACTGCACTACACTGAACACTGACTTACACTAAACACTGAGATAAGCCGTCACTGGCCTATCAATATCGAGTCGCCATGACTCGTACCGCGGTGTGGAATCCCTATGGCTAACCAATTATATCCTGGACTAGATTTCACTACCAGAAAACTACTAAGGGTAATATTTCATCATTATTCATACAAACATCACATCATACCATCACACTTATTTGTCATACACTTCATTTTCACTTACCACTTTACATACACGCTCATTAATCATCACTTAATCATATTATGTTATTACATTACATTAATTATCAAAATACACACTCTATTCCTTATAAATACCATTCGGCCAATGAATCACTTTTTCACATCATGCACTTTAATTTCATTTAATTACTTATTCACACTCTTTACATGTTAAACATACCAAAAATATCATTTATATGCCATAGTTCATCTTATATCTCAATTAAATCCCTTTATATAACATTCAGCCGCTACACAAACTTTCTATCTAGTTCACTTTAATTTCACTTAATCATTCAATCATTCAATTTACATGTTATATTAGCCATAAACATCTTTTACTTGCTATATTACACAACATAACTCACCATTTCCTTTAGTATACCATTTGGCCACAACTTTCGCATTTCATTATAATTTCTTTTAATTCCTTTAATCACTATATTATGCATTAAACATGTTATATACATTATATCTATCATTTATATGCCATAAACATCACTTAATCTTAATAATTTTCCTTAAATATCATTCGGCCAAGCTTAAGGTTTCCATACGATTGTGTTTTCATTTCATCTAAACATATTTATACACTATATTAAGTCCATAGATTATGAATCTCACATTAAATTTAATTAAACATGCCTAAATCTCATTTTCACACTTAGACATAACCTAAAATTCACACATAATTAAAGGAAAAGGAAGGACAATATATCCACTTACCTTAGATTCTTGTTCTCCACATCATAAACATGCTTTCAATGCCATAAATCCTTAAAACTCCATCATTCCCTTTAATTCCCTAAGGTGGCCGAATTCAAAAATTCACATAACTTTAAAACCAAACTTCCAATATGAAATCTAAAATCATAAATGTGTTCTACACCCTCAAAAACCCCCATAGGGACCAATAAACTAAATTAAAACAACTTAAATCTCCTACCTCAAATTTAGGGCATAACCTTAAATACTTAGTTTTCTTCACTTTCAATGCTCCAAATGGACTCCACTTGCTGTGTTTATGTTATAGAGGGACTTATATTTGTTTGGGAGGCTAAGATTTGGAGAAATATTGAAGAAAAAATGAAGAAAAATGGAGGAAAGTATGAAAAATAACATACGGTTTTGAAAGAAGAAGAAGGAGGTCGGTTTTTTCTGGATTTTTCTAGAGAAATCTGGCCTCTCCTTCCTTTATATAGTTCATAAATGAACCAAACTGGTCCAACCAAGTTGGTCCAACCGATTTAAACAAAAATTTCGATTTTTCGGTTCAATTGCACTTTTCCAAAGCATCTATATTTTTCTCTCATTATTTTCACTTCTAACCAACTCCATTGATCTTAAAACATCATAAATAGACTCTCTGCAAATTTTTAGCTCAATCGGAGTCCATTTGGGTCTCGGTTCACCTAAACCAGTCTGATTCGAGCAATTTTTCTTCTACCGTAAAATACAACTCTAAAGCGGTCAAAATTGACAGATAACACTTCTATTGTCTTATTCTACACACTCAACTTCTATTAGGCTTTATTTACTATTTATAACCCCTCGGTCAAACCCGGTTCAAATTGAACCGAACCGAAGGCCAAGTTCAGAATGAGTTTCGGAGGTCAATTTAACTCCATTTTCAGTTCGGATTTCACCACTAGACTCCTTACGGCCCACAGATCATTTTTGAAAAATTAAAATTTTTTAGGTGCCGGACAGCCGGGTCCACTGTATAGCCACCCCGGTGTCACCCATCCCGAAATCACTATACTTCTAACCCACTTATCACTAAACTTTGACACTGGCAAACTCACTCCCTGCACTATTCGACACTGCGATCATCATGATAATACTGAAATTATTCACTGACACTTGCAGACTAGTATTTGAGCCATTACACACAGGGGCGACCGACGCTCGTCGGCCCGTGCGACGGGCGTCGCTCGGGCGCTTGAGCGCTGCCGCGCATCGACATTTGCAATTTTTTTTAAATTTAACTAAAAAATATTATAATTTTTAAACCCCATTTTTCAAATCTAATTTTCAAAATATTTTTTATTATTTTTATTTTTTCACTCTAAAATGCAAATTTGACCAGAAAAATCATCACTTTTAACCTTTTTACCCTTAAGTAGGCATCTTATCATCATTGAGTAACTCCGATTTGGGCTGTCCCAAGACCCGGTGTCTACAGCAGTATATAATATAACTGCAAATCCTAGTAGAATTAGGATTGCATGATTTAAACTTTTTAAATTATTATATTAATATCTAATTAATATTTATCATATACTTATATAAAAATCATGAGAAGTCTCTTGTCAAGCATTATGATTATCCAAGTGACAGAAAGTTAGTGATTTGACTTTATCCTTTAGTGGTTTGACTTTATCCTTGCATATGCAGTTACCGTGCAATAACTCTTTTCACCATTTTTTTTACCTCTTTTAGATTCTGGATATGGTTTAATATCAACTCATTCGAACCTAAATATTTTTATTCTAATACTATTTATCTTTTTCCCCAAAATGCTCTTTGTGAATCTCATTCACTATTGCATTTTCACTTTGGCCAAATTTTTTTAAATAAAAGATAGTATAGAATAGTGAGATAAATTCCCCACTCTAACCTGGGGTGGTAAATTCTTTATTGATCACTCAACTGCCTTTAAGCAGTTCATGTTATATCTAATTTCAAGTTACATATACCCCTTGAAAGTTGTAAAAGAAATAGGGTCAAAGTAAACTATTTACTACTTAAGATAACTTAGTGATCTCAAGTCTAAGGATACTTGCACCATTAATACATAGAGCTTCTTAACTAATATAAATTAAGTATCCATGTTAAGGTCTCTTATCAGGTCTCCAATATACTTGCTTCTCAAACAAGCATATGCTGGGTTTCTATTGTCTTACAAATAAAAATTAAAGCAGGCAAACAATTATATGATCATTAAATGACTCTAGTATCCACGTTAATGATCCATGCATTTCAATTATTTCAATAAAAGGGTTGTGATGACTGACCTTTTTCCAGCAAATTTCATAAGTCGATCGCAGATGGAAAGCAAATAGTGGGTGTTGCTCCATAAACCACCACCTTCTACAGGTATCCACATTCGAATGTACACGAACGGTTGCTGGGTGCTAACTCATTTGCAAATCCTTTTACTTATGGCTAGTGTTTTAGTTTTTCTCTCTTTTGTTTTCTAAAAATGGCAGAGATTATTTTTCTGTTCACTTAGCATAATGAAGTATACAGAAACACATATATATACTTACATATTAATCTTAACTCAATAGATTGGGTTCTTAAAGTGTATGAATTATTCAGGCCCATTAAACCCTAGCCCGTTCGCGACATTCTAGATGTGCAACACAATAGGCTTATATTACATTGGCAGTGGACCTACTCCCATAAAAAGCCTATAAGTCATAAGCGGCCTCTAATAAGGCATTATGACTACCAAAGTAATATGTTGATTGATAGTCCGATATTCACCTAATCAATAGAACATCTCATAATCCTTTTGTTACATGATATCTAGTTTGAATATAAGTCTTGGATAATGTCACCCTTATATTGTTCATACATATATGTGACGCGCGCCGGGTCCCCGCGGCCGCCCTTTCGGACCGCCCGCTCTTAGGGCGATCGGGCAATTGTGGGTCCGTCAACAGCTTGCGATAAATCGCAAGTGCGTCTATGTTGGGCAACAAGGAGGTTTCATGGAGTCGCCACCCAATAGAACATTGGGAAAGTTTCTCTCGCCTCGGAGAGCCTAAGACTTGCGCATTTTATCCATATTGGGCTAGGAGCCTAGGATTAACGTCTAAGTCTCGTGACACAAGAGGTGTCTTGGAGGATAACCTCTAGCCTCTTGAGCCCAAAGACCAGAGCAGAGTTCGGGACTTCTCATTTATTCGTACCTTGATTAAGTTTACAATTGAGTTTTGAATTTATTAGTTCGCTCTCTCTCCACACAAGGCAAGTTTGGTTAAAGCACAATTTATTCATTTAAGAGCACAAAATAAAATAGCCTTAAAGCATGAAATAAATTTACAATAATACTAAGGGCAGAATACAACCCTCATTTGTAAATATGCGATACATGCATAAAACGGATTATTCATTAACAATGAGGACATTGGTCCTCGCATGCGTTTATTATGGAAAACAATTTTTATGTGATGATTTTATTGGGTAAAAATAGGACATTGGTCCAAGTTTTATTTAGCAAACATTCTATTTAGTAGACAACATTTGTGTGGTGGTTCTTTTAAGCACGGTCGAAAAATCATTTATTATTACAGACCACAAATACGTAAAATAAAACAATAGAATAGTAATTACATATTTCTAAATAAATAAATGAATGAATACATAAATAATTGCATAAATAAATAACAATAATAATAACAATAATCAATAATGATAATAATAATAATAATAATAATATTAAAACATAAAATTAAATAATCACAAATCAATTAAATAATAACATCAACATAAAATTAACACAAATTAGACAATAATAATAATAATAATCAATAATAATAATAATAATAATAATAATAATAATATTAAATAAATATAAATAATAACAATAATAAATAATAATAATAAATCAGAATAATGAATAAATATAATAATAATAATATTATAATAATAATAATAATAAATCAGAAATTAAATAAATAAATATAATAATAATAATAATAATAATAAATAATAATAAATATAATAATAATCATAATATAAAATGAAAGGGAGAGAGAGGTCACCGGAGGGCCGCCGGAGCTTCGCCGGAGCGGCGGTTGACGACACCTCCCTCGCCGCCTCGTAGATCACCTCGTCGGGAGTCCAGATCCGGTGGCCACGCGCCGGAATGTCACTGGATCTGGCCGGAAATCGCGTCGGAGCGTCCTGCCTCACTTCCGCCGTTCTCCTCCGATCTGATCTTCCCCGGCGAGTGGCGGTGGCGGTCGACCACCGGAAGATGCGCCCCGATGCCCTGATGGCAGCACCGCCGCGCGTAGCTTCCCTCTCCGTCGCAGGTGGCCGGCGCTGCCTCTCTTTCTCCTTCCTCTTTTCTCCTTTGCGTCGTCTCTGTTCCTCCCCGCCGATCTCCTCCACGCCAGCGCTGATGGCTGATCGGAGACCGTCTTTCGGTGCGCCGGGGTCTGCTCTCCACCGTGGCGGGGCGCGTGCGGCGATCGGTGGCCGGCGGAGGCCTCGCCTCCTCTCTCTCTCTTTTCTTCCTCTTTCCCTTGGTTCCGGCGTCGTTTTCCCTTGGCTGCTCCTCTCCTCTCTCTTTCTTTTCTTTTCCTTTCTTTTTCCTTTCCTTTTCTTTTCTTTTTCTTTCTCTCTTCCTTGGCTCTTTCTTTCTCTTCTCTCTTGATCTGCCGAGCCCCCTTTCATTTTTCTCATCTCATTCTTTTTATTCCCTCAAATTAGGGTTAAGGGTACAATGGTCATTTCCTCATTAATTCCCTCCTTTTCTTCTTTTCTTAATTAATCTAACTTAATTCAAATTAATACACACATACTAATTTAATTAAACATTATACATCAATTACACATTACACATTAATACATTTAATTTAAACATTACAATAATTAAACAATTTAAATTATCATATATATATATATATATATTTTATCTAATTAATTATACACTTTAAACTTTAATTTTTCATGCACTTTAATTAATACAATAATATTGACTAATTAATTAACTAACAACATTAACTAATTAATTACCTAATTTTACACACACATATTTATATTATCACATATATATTTTTTTTGGAGGGAATAATCAAGGATCAAAAATCACCATTTTCATTTTTATGTTGAGCTCGGGACCCGGTGTCTACAGTTGCCCCCAATTTTGGAGAAGCTATTGCATAGACACCTAGGTGAGCTAAAATTCAAAGAGGAAGAGAGAAGGGATTACAT
Organism: Excoecaria cochinchinensis; assembly: GCA_947683425.1. Classification (NCBI taxonomy): domain Eukaryota; kingdom Viridiplantae; phylum Streptophyta; class Magnoliopsida; order Malpighiales; family Euphorbiaceae; genus Excoecaria; species Excoecaria cochinchinensis. The sequence continues at coordinate 1,166,129 of CANTUQ010000008.1, read as the reverse complement.
ACCTGTGGCGAAGACCTTGCCTTCTTACCGGGAGTTGGATAAAGAGATGCCTCCTCAGAGGGCTTTGGGGGTCTGCCTCCTCAGAGGACTTTGAGATTTTGCCTCCTCAGAGGACTTTGAGAATTTACCTCCTCAGAGGATTTAAAGGTTTTGCCTCCTCGGAGGGCTTTGAGATTTTGGCTCCTCGGAGGACTTTGGGAATTTTGCCTCCTCGGAGGACTTTGGGATTTTGCCTCCTCAGAGGGCTTTGAGAATTTGCCTCCTCAGAGGGCTTACAGAATTTGCCTCCTCAGAGGACTTTGAGATTTTTGCCTCCTCAGAGGACTTTGAGATTTTGCCTCCTCAGAGGACTTTGAGATTTGGGTGAATGCGCCGAGAAAGCGCGAATTACACTGAATCGCTACCAAGATTCGAAGTGTTTGCACTGAATCGCTACCAAGATTCAAAGTGCGAGGGTTGCTCTCTTGAGCTGCACCGAGTCTGCTCCAGACTTACAAAGCGCGAATTACACTGAATCGCTACCAAGATTCAAAGTGCGAGGGTTGCTCTCTTGAGCTGCACCGAGTCTGCTCCAGACTTACAAAGTGCGAATTACACTGAATCGCTACCAAGATTCGAAGTGTTTGTACTGAATCGCTACCAAGATTCAAAGTACGAGGGTTGCTCTCTTGAGCTGCACCGAGTCTGCTCCAGACTTACAAAGTGCGAATGATGATGATGCGCCGAGTCTGCTCCAGACTTGCAAAACGCGGGGGTTGCTCTCTTGAGCTGCACCGAGTCTGCTCCAGACTTACATAGTGCTGATGTTGTGATGATGCTTGTCCCCTTAGGGAGTTTAGGGAATAGACCTCTTCAGAGGGCTTCGAGATTTGTCTCCTCAAAGGACTTCAAGATTTGACTCCTCAGAGTGCTTCAAGATTTGATAACTGCCCCTTGAGAGGTCTTGGGTTACTTGTCTTGATTGATGGATGGAATGATGTCGCCACTCGGATTCTACCGGTGTCCGTGTCGAGTCTCTTTTTCTGCAAGACTTAGAAAGGCAAATATGCATAAAAAATTGTGAGCATGCACGTGAGATGCGTATGTATGCAACAATGCAGTATAAAAATTCATCTAATTGGATTTGGAGGCGACAGCTGATTTGATTGCAATTTGCAGTAAGATCAGTGCCTTCTGGAATTGCCTTTGAATTTCATGCTCTTTGGGGATCATGAGGTTCTCGTCCTAAACCTGTAGTCATTATTTTAAGGTAGTGCGTCCCTTGTGGATTTTCACACTAGCTTTTCTTGGCGGGAAATGCGTCCTTTCGGATTTTCACATAACCTTGTGCCTTATTTTTGCCTGGAAGGGACCCAACCCAATCCAGCGGCTTTCTCTTTTTTTCTTTTTTTTTTTTTTTTTTTTTTTAGGACAGACTGCCTGTTTTCAGGTTTTCACCCTGTCCTTTGGCCTAACTTTTGCTTAGAACGCCAATTACGGTTTTCATCTCTAACGGCCATTTTTCTTTTTTTCTTGTTTCCTTTTTCTCTTTTTTTCTTTTTTTTTTTGTACATCAGATGAACTATTCTGGTTACATCAATACCATTGCATAAATGCACATATTTCAGTTTGATTTCATAATATATGATCATTATTTGGCATTAATCTCAAGATACAAAACCTCATCCAATCTCGGGATGGATCTTGAAAGCATCAAACTCCTGTTATCAATCTGCTCTCTTTTTTATTCTCATGATTGAATATTTTCTCTCTGCTCTCATTTAATCTTTTGAAAGCAAATTCTAGAAGTAACGTTGGATACGAGACTTAACTCGAATGCATGAATGCACTCATGGCTTCTCGCTCGAAGCTCAAGAAACACCATATGCCTCTTCTTACGTACCAAACCTTTTTAGAAGGTCATCTCCGCTAATTGGATAAGACTGAACCCAGAATCAAGAGGTCTTACTTTGGTTATAATGTCAGGCTTAGGTAGATGGCTGTCAAAGAAAGATCAGGTCGCTAGAGAAAAATGGCCGCGATATTTTTTCAACTGATGGATGAACCGTTCTTGGCTCAAAAGCATTCTTGAATTTGGACTCGATAACATTCTAGCTCCTTGAGATCAAAAGGGCAATCGTTGAAACTAGTCAATTGGTCACCATTTTGAGCTCTCTTTTTGATTCTTCTTTTTTTTTCTTTGCTTCTGTTTTTCTTTTTCTTTTTTTTTCATTCATTTTTTTCTTTTTGGATTTTTCATTTTTCTTTTTCTTTTTCTTCTTTTTGCTTTCGCTTCTTTTTTTTTTGAGCTCATGCCTTTCGTGCATGACTAAATCCTCTTTTCAAAGTTTGAACTTGCTCTTATCAAGGCAATTTTTTTTAATAGTCCACAGAATTGTTCAAATGTACATCCATCAGTTTTAGAGCGGCCACTCTTCTAAGGGGAAGCCAAAATCACTTTAGACGAGGGGGTAGTTTTAATGTGTATAACAACAAAATTGGCACGCATTCAGCATACTAGCATAAAGGCTCAACGGGCTAGCAAACGATTGCAGAATAAGGGTAGGAAATAGTCATTTAGAGAGTTATACAAAGAAAAGATTGCCTAAATCATTTTCCAGATTCTGTCTTATCCAGAGATCGCTTCGACGGGTAATCAGAAAGGTTCTAGTGCTCTTAGTGAGTTTTCATTCAGTCTCCTAATTGCAACTAGTTTTTCTTTCTTATTTTCTCTCTGACTCTCTCTCTCTCTTCAGGAGTTATATCAGATGCCATCAAAATTTTCTTTGAATTTTTCAAAGTTCCAAGATTAAATGTAGCAGTATTAATTGAATTAATGTCAAAATGAATAAATGTATCATGATCATGAGAAATAAAATCATTAGAAATAATATACAAGTACACAAAAACATTGTCAATCTGTCATCAGCTTTTATTTTCCCTTCTTCTCTGGGTCAGCAATTTCTTTATTGTTGATAAGATCTTGAATTCAGTCCCTCAGAATTTAGCATTGATCTGTTAACTGGCCAGCGTTGGTGGGCTGCTATGTCCTCAATCTCATCTTCTTCCACAAAATCCTCCTCGGGATTATGAACTCTTGCCCTTGGTTGACAGTAGCATTGCCAATAAAAAGAGCCTCTCCACCAGCAGGTGGTTCGGCTTGCCCCCAGCATGGACCATTTGTTGTCGTGGATCAACAGGTGGTTGTGGAATAGTGGGTACTCATGAATCATGAGGATGAAGTACTAAATGCTGAGAGTGTCTCAAGATCCCAATCAAGCACTAATTCGAGCAATCCAAAGGGCAAGTTCGTCCTTACTAATCTACCGTCGGGACCTCTAATCCACTTGGATGAATTTGTGATGGCTGAAAATTTAAATTGTTATAATGATGCATGTATGACAATACACAATGCATGATCGTGAATTGTGCGAATGGAATGAAAAAATCAATAAATTGCAATTATACGATGCAATGCATGAAAATAAATATACACGTGATGGTATATGTATGTGAAAAAACAATATGCAGACAAAAGGATATATACAATATGAAATGTATTTTTTTCTTTTATTTTCTATTTTTTCTCTTTTTTTTTTGATTGATGATTTCTTTTTTTTTTTTGACATGAATGACATGTGATGTATGTGCATGTTATGCAACATTCACAGCCACATGCAAGCAGGTAGATCCTTCCAACCTTATTTCTCCCACACACGAGGTCGTGCGGTCTCTTTCCTAGGTGGGCTTTATCCAAGGGTTAACAGGGAACCCAATGAACGCGTATAGTGCGCGGTGAAAAACCGGCAACGTAACAACTCTTAATTTAAAGCACATGCGCATGGATGTTTGGCCATTATATATTTAAACAATTCAATTAAATCAAAATGAGCCCATCGGGGCATGAAAGTCTTTGAAGAAAATCATCTGATTCAATTGATTTTGTTCAATATATGACGGCCCAAATAGCAAGCACGATATTATGGTACATGTCACCTAGTGGAAGTTTCTATTGCCATTACATGGGCTTCGGTCAAAAGGTGGTGTTACTTTAGAGCTACCCAAGCATGATCCCTGCCGACGGGTCTAGCTCATCACGAGCGTAACGACCGATCGGGTCACCATTTTGATATACCATTGAGGTACGAGACTTGGGCTGGTGATTATCCTTAACACTTCCCCAAATTGAGTGAAAATGAGGTCGTGCTTTAGGAACGCACCGGGGCTGAAAGAGGGACCAAACTAGCATAGATCTAAGGCTCTAATGCGATGCAATGCAGTTTTGAGAGAAGAGCGAAATTTATAAACTAAAACTTAATTGTAAATTTTAATCAAGATACTTTCGAGTTGAAGTCTCAAATACGTCCCCAGCGGAGTCGCCACTGTGACGCGCGCCGGGTCCCCGCGGCCGCCCTTTCGGATCGCCCGCTCTTAGGGCGATCGGGCAATTGTGGGTCCGTCAACAGCTTGCGATAAATCGCAAGTGCGTCTATGTTGGGCAACAAGGAGGTTTCATGGAGTCGCCACCCAATAGAACATTGGGAAAGTTTCTCTCGCCTCGGAGAGCCTAAGACTTGCGCATTTTATCCATATTGGGCTAGGAGCCTAGGATTAACGTCTAAGTCTCGTGACACAAGAGGTGTCTTGGAGGATAACCTCTAGCCTCTTGAGCCCAAAGACCAGAGCAGAGTTCGGGACTTCTCATTTATTCGTACCTTGATTAAGTTTACAATTGAGTTTTGAATTTATTAGTTCGCTCTCTCTCCACACAAGGCAAGTTTGGTTAAAGCACAGTTTATTCATTTAAGAGCACAAAATAAAATAGCCTTAAAGCATGAAATAAATTTACAATAATACTAAGGGCAGAATACAACCCTCATTTGTAAATATGCGATACATGCATAAAACGGATTATTCATTAACAATGAGGACATTGGTCCTCGCATGCGTTTATTATGGAAAACAATTTTTATGTGATGATTTTATTGGGTAAAAATAGGACATTGGTCCAAGTTTTATTTAGCAAACATTCTATTTAGTAGACAACATTTGTGTGGTGGTTCTTTTAAGCACGGTCGAAAAATCATTTATTATTACAGACCACAAATACGTAAAATAAAATAATAGAATAGTAATTACATATTTCTAAATAAATAAATGAATGAATACATAAATAATTGCATAAATAAATAACAATAATAATAACAATAATCAATAATGATAATAATAATAATAATAATAATATTAAAACATAAAATTAAATAATCACAAATCAATTAAATAATAACATCAACATAAAATTAACACAAATTAGACAATAATAATAATAATAATCAATAATAATAATAATAATAATTATAATAATAATATTAAATAAATATAAATAATAACAATAATAAATAATAATAATAAATCAGAATAATGAATAAATATAATAATAATATTATAATAATAATAATAATAAATCAGAAATTAAATAAATAAATATAATAATAATAATAATAATAATAATAATAATAAATATAATAATAATAATAATATAAAATGAGAGGGAGAGAGAGGTCACCGGAGGGCCGCCGGAGCTTCGCCGGAGCAGCGGTTGACGACACCTCCCTCGCCGCCTCGTAGATCACCTCGTCGGGAGTCCAGATCCGGTGGCCACGCGCCGGAATGTCACTGGATCTGGCCGGAAATCGCGTCGTAGCGTCCTGCCTCACTTCCGCCATTCTCCTCCGATCTGATCTTCCCCGGCGAGTGGCGGTGGCGGTCGACCACCGGAAGATGCGCCCCGATGCCCTGATGGCAGCACCGCCGCGCGTAGCTTCCCTCTCCGTCGCAGGTGGCCGGCGCTGCCTCTCTTTCTCCTTCCTCTTTTCTCCTTTGCGTCGTCTCTGTTCCTCCCCGCCGATCTCCTCCACGTCGGCGCTGATGGCTGATTGGAGACCGTCTTTCGGTGCGCCGGGGTCTGCTCTCCACCGTGGCGGGGTGCGTGCGGCGATCGGTGGCCGGAGCTGGCCGGCGGAGGCCTCGCCTCCTCTCTCTCTCTTTTCTTCCTCTTTCCCTTGGTTCCGGCGTCGTTTTCCCTTAGCTGCTCCTCTCCTCTCTCTTTCTTTTCTTTTCCTTTCTTTTTTCCTTTCCTTTTCTTTTCTTTTTCTTTCTCTCTTCCTTGGCTCTTTCTTTCTCTTCTCTCTTGATCTGCCGAGCCCCCTTTCATTTTTCTCATCTCATTCTTTTTATTCCCTCAAATTAGGGTTAAGGGTACAATGGTCATTTCCTCATTAATTCCCTCCTTTTCTTCTTTTCTTAATTAATCTAACTTAATTCAAATTAATACACACATACTAATTTAATTAAACATTATACATCAATTACACATTACACATTAATACATTTAATTTAAACATTACAATAATTAAACAATTTAAATTATCCTATATATATATATATATATATTTTATCTAATTAATTATACACTTTAAACTTTAATTTTTCATGCACTTTAATTAATACAATAATATTGACTAATTAATTAACTAACAACATTAACTAATTAATTACCTAATTTTACACACACATATTTATATTATCACATATATATTTTTTTTGGAGGGAATAATCAAGGATCAAAAATCACCATTTTCATTTTTATGTTGAGCTCGGGACTCGGTGTCTACAATATAATTTCTCGATTATAAAGTAGATTGATAATAGCAAATAACATTGATCATCAATTCATTTGAGCACGGCCATGCATTTCTCAATCTTACTTATCAAAGGGCCCATTAAGTATCTCTCTCATAAGAGAGAGACAACTTCCATCTTGATTATTTACTTTTCTCTAATTTTTATCATGTTCAATCATAACCTATATAATTATTCGATTAAAGATAGCATTTGATTCTATCAAACATGATGTTCATCATGTAGGAAACTATGATAATCTCAGGTTTAAGACTTCAATAACATAACTATTATGAGATCACTTATGAAATTAACTCATGCAATGATCTCATAGCGGGTCTATCCAGTACCTTATTTTCTAACAAGTACCTACAAGTTTTATTTATATCACCATATACATGATCATCTCATGATTATCAACTAAACTCACACTAGTCTTAATTTATTAATATTCCTTTTATGGGTGATCACAAAAGAGGACAACCACATTTTACAAAACTTAGTCACTACAACTCTCTTCCCAAAGATGAACTTTTCCTACTTCTGTTTCTTTTCAATAGCTAGACTGAATTCATCTTTAATTTCTAAAATAAAACTAAGCTGAGATGAAAACCGAACAATATCTCTTGGAAATCAAATAATAATTTGAAGTTATTTTTCTTTAAATGAAATAAATGTAAAATAGGTGAATTACCCCACACTTGAATGTTGCAGCAGCTTACTGATCACAAAACTATGTAAACCATAATTAGAACAAAACTAGAAAGCTACTTGACCAAAAGTCATGAAGGTAACTCCCCAAATTATTTTTCATGTATCTCAAGCTTCACTAAATAATTCAGTCTTTATAAACCTCTCAACCACAAAAAAATGTTCCCTTTATATTTGAAAATTTAAGCACAACTTCACTCATAAAACCCATTCTTGAAACCAATTCACCCAAAATTCCCTAAAGCAACAACCCCATACCCCTAGAGTGGCCAATTCTTCTGAAGGGTAAGCTAAAGCATTTTAAGGCTAGAGGGTATCATATAAGTTGTGAAAATAAAGAAATAACAGAGTACACATTTAGCATAGTCAATAGGCTAAAAAGGCCAAACAAGGGAAAATAAAATGCATTTGGTAGAAAAAAGTCTTTTTAAAGTGGCTAATCAAAGAAAATTGCCTAAATCACGTAAAAAATGCATGCTTCAATTACAAAAATGCTTCAAAGGGCAATAAGGAAGGTTCTAGTGCTCTAAAGGTTATCTTGATCAAAGGTTTGCATGCACTAGTTTTTCTTGTCAATTTTTCATAAAAAAAAACTAGCTTATGCACAAAGTATATAAGAAATTTAAATGTATGTATCAAATTTGAAGACTAAGTTAGAAAAGATAACCTTAAACAATAACTTGTTCTCTTGTTATCTAAAAGTTCTAAATAGCCAATTCAAAATTGAAAATTTGAAAAATTATTCACATCGGAGCGACAATTCAAGGGTTAACTAAGCTAAATATATCAATAGATAAATTCGAAACAAGAAAACCACAACTAAATAGAAAAGAAAATCAACAAATAAAAATAAAGCAGAAAAACAATAAAAAGAAAGTAGGATTTTTTACTAAACTAAAATAAAAGAAACAGAGTTAAAAGATAAAATAAGATAACAGTAATTAAAAATAAGACAAACTAAAACAACTAAACAGTTGTGGTTAAATAATCTGTCACAAAATATACCCCCAACCCACACTTAAGAAATTATTGTCCGCAGTAATCAATCAGTTTATCAATAAAATAAAAGATAACTAAAATAACAAAATTTTGATAGAGACACTCCCGGAAATCACTCCTGTAGAGGAGAGGGTAGTGGAAATCTCTCCAAAATGCTCATGTAGAAATGCTCAATCTCTTGCCTAATAAGATATAAAGATCTCTCCATACGCTCGAACTGCTAATCGAAAAGGCCGAGTCTCTGATCCTGTATATCCATCCTGGCCACAACCTGATCTATGCTGGAATGAAGCTGAGCTTAGCCTATAGAAAGGATTTCTATATGAGATATGAGCTTTGAATAACCCTGCAAAGTGGGTGGTGCAACAGCTTCTTCCCCCTCATCAGCACCCTCTGCTGGCTCAACTTGAGCAGTAGGTAATGCAATTATACCCCTCTCCACTAACCTCAAATACTCATCATGTGTAGTCAACTGCATCTTCCACAAATAAGAATTAAACCCAATGGCTATGCAGAGATTTTTCAGTATCCTGAAATTCATGGTGGGGTAGGGTCCCAAGTCTGGCCTTAGTGGAGTGTGACCGACCTTCTACACTAAGACTGTGACAATCCATCCAATGGAGATCTTCTTGATTTTTATAGGATTGACCTGCAAATCCTCAAACTTTTTCCATAAAAAGTAGTTTCCATTCAGCCTAATCCCAGTGAACATACAATGTAGAAATAAGGCCTCAGCCTGTTCAATAGCTCCGGAGGCCTTAGTGTGGCCATAGAAGGTTAATGCCAAATATTCGGTGAATAATTCGCATAGCGTGGTTCCATAAATAGTAGGCCTTTGAATGGCTACTAACATACTTCGTGGGCGAAATGGGGTCATAAATGGAAGCCCAAGTACTCTGTCTGTTGGCATCTGGAAGGAGAGCCTCACAAAAGTCATTAAATGTCATCTTATAGGCTTTCTTTTTAAGCTATAATGTGACATGCCTTGGATCATCTCTATTGTCCTTGTCTATTCTACAATTCACTGTGGCAAGGAAGTCTCTAGTCAGCTATGGGTATACCCTCTCCTCCTTGAAAAATTTTATCCAGCCAATTGCAGTAATAAGTTCCTCTACCTCCTGCCGAATCTCTAATTGGCCTAGTGTGTAAAAATCAATGAATGTGAAAGGCATGTACTGAGCCTCAAGAAGCACTTGTAGTTGTGCCTAAAAATTTGGGGAACCCAAGAAGGTACAACAGGGTCCCTCTTTTACTGTGATGAACCAAACTTCGTGGAAAAGGAAGCCTAATTAGGACGAGGTCGCATGGGAGCCACTGCAAATAGAGAAAACAAGAAAAGTTAAGTTCGAGGCAAACTAAATAGGCAGTGCTTAACAAAAATTGGCCCTTATGCAGTATGAATTATAAGCTCAATTAAACATGTACAAATTGGAACATTTGACCTTAATCATGAACATAAGGTTATCATGTATCAAACTGAAATCTTAATGGGATTAATGTTATGGTTTTGAGAAAACACAACAATGTTGCCTATGTAAAACAGGTTAGAAGATGCATAAAAGCACAACAAGTAAGCTAGTAATATAAAAATCCAATATGAACCAACTAGAGTAAGCATATAACACAATACAATCCATTTTACTTTTACAAAATAAGAAGCAACTAAAGTCCACAAGTACTGCTCAACATTCAACACACAAAACCAAAAGTGGCTTAGGCATTTTATCGAGCATGTAAACTTTAAGCATGCTCGTTACATTTCAGAGCAAAAACCCCACATTAAGGCAACACAAATTAATCACATCAAAATTTATGAACCGAAGCAAGTGCATTTCTCTTCTAAATGAAAAATAATAAAAGAAATCATAATAATAAAAGAAACAAAACCAACAGAAAGCAAGGATGAACAAAACAAAATAATCACAAAACCAAATTATAAGGAAATAACAAATAAAAAAAAAATCTCAAAGAAAAAAGAAAGAAAAACACTTGCTTGGTCACGAAATGTAGAGGAGAAGAGTTTGAATGTTAGTGCAAGGTCGCAATAGAGGGACAAGATAGAACGATGGTCACCGAAAATGAAAGAGAGAAACTAAAGAGAAAACAAAATATGAAAGGGTGTACACAAAATGAGAAAATACAGGCTATTTAAATTTTGTAATTGACATTTACACGACAGTTAGACATTTTTTCCCACCGTGTAAGACAAATACTATTTTAATCCATTTTTAGTTACACAGTTAGACATTTCTGCTCGCTGTGTAAATCGATTTTGCTTGAACATTGTAAAAGTTACATGGCTGTCAGACCTTCCTGCCCATCGTGTAAATTAATTATGTTTTACAAGTTATACGGTGGGGATACATTTTTTCCCGCCGTGTAAAATGCTACTAGAATCCTAAATGGCAAGCACACGCTGGTCACGCCTTCCTACCTGCCATGTAAATCGATTCTGGATTGGAATGCACAAAATTACACAGCGGTCGGGCTTTTAAGCCCACTGTATAAAATGATTTTCGAATGCTATTTAGCACATCACACGCGGTCAGGGAATCTTGCCCACCGTGTAATTCAAAAAATTTCCAGAAAAAACACAGTTAAAAACCAACTACCAGTGCACATTTAAAATCCCTTTTCATGCAACACTTCCTCAAACTAATTTACTCTCTTGAAAAGCAGTCTAACCACTTATTTAAAAACACGAACACACTAAAAATTGGACAATTAACTATAACTAGCTAAGAATAAAACAAAAATAACAAAAGGTTAGAGATTTTAGTTCTAATTTTTAAAGTCTCAGCTAGACTTTTAGAGGGAACTTACTTGTCCTCCGAAGTACTGACAACCACTGCAATTTCAGTATGGCATTCAAAGTATGGTTTCAATCGATGTCCATTTACCTTGAGCTCTCTCCCATCAGATGTATTCCAAATTGTCACAACTCCAAAGTCAGTTGTGTCTACAATCTCAAATGGTCTAGTCCATCTTGATTTCAGCTAACTTGGAAACAAAAGCAAATGACTGTCATACAACAACACTTTCATCCTTGGGACAAACTCCTTTCTAATCAGCTTCTTGTCATGCCAAAACTTTGCTTTTTCCTTATATTTCTTAGTTCTCTGATACGACTAAAAATGGATTTCCTCCAATTCATGTACCTACAATAATCTTTTTTTACTTGCACTTTTCATGTCAAAATTTAGGAATTTATTAGCCCAGTATGCTTTGTGCTCAAGTTCAACTAGCAACTTACATGCTTTCCCATAAACAAGCTTAAAGGGTGACATACCTATAGGTCTTTTAAAAGCTGTTCGGTAAGCCCATAAACCCTCATCTAACTTAAAGAACCAATCATTTTTTGAAGAATTAACTATTTTTTCTAGGATGGTCTTAAGTTCTCTATTTGAAATTTCTACTTGACCATTGGCTTGAACATAGTATGGGGTAGTGATCTTGTGCCTAGCACCAAACTTTTTAAACAAAGTTTTAAATTGGTGATTGACAAAATGTTTGCCACCATCACTAATAATTACTCTTGGTGCTCTAAATCTAGTGAAAATATGTTTTTTAAGAAACTCAAGAACAAGTATAGAATCACAAGTCCTAGTGGCAGTGCTTCTACCCATTTACTCACATATTCTATAACCACTAAGATGTATTCATACCTAAAAGAAATTGGGAACGATCCCATGAAATCTATGCCCCATAAATCAAATAACTCCACCTCTAAAACATTATTTAGAGGCATTTTATCCTTCCTAAAAATGTTTCCTACCCTTTGACAACGATCACATGACATGATAAACAACTTTACATCATTGAAAAGTGTAGGCCAAAAAAATCCTGATTGAAGAACCTTAGCTATAGTTTTGTTTGGTCCACGGTATCATCCTCCCTCTCCTGAATGACAACTTCGTATAATTCCTTCTTGCTCTTCCTTAGGCACTCATCTCCTCAAGATTTGATTTGGGCACATCTTGAACAAATAAGGATCCTCCTAAATGTAGTGCCTTGCATCAGAAATGGATTTTTTTCTTTGCTGATAAGTGAAATCCTTAGGAATGTACCCTCCTATAAGAAAGTTAGTTAGACCAGCAAACCATGGAGTCGCTATTTCACACATAAAAATAGAACAAATATTTTTATCTGGAAATAAGTCAGATGTTTCTCCCATTTCCACATTTTTATGCTCCATTTGAGATAAGTGATCGGCCACAAAGTTCTCAACTCTTTTCTTATCTTTAATTTCCAAATTAAATTCTGGAAGAAGCAATAACCATCTAATCAAATGGGGCTTTGAGTAATTTTTCGCAAAAAGATGGCAAAAAGTTGTATGGCTCGTCCAAACGGTTACTTTATCCCCTAACAGATAAGATCTGAATTTCTCAAATGAGTACACAATCGCCAGCAATTCTTTCTCTTTGGCGGTGTAATTGAGCTGGGCTCCGGTAAAAGTATGACTTGCATAATAGATTGCATGAAACACTTTGTCTCTCCACTGTCCTAACACTGCCCCTACTGCAAAATCGTTGGCATCACATATAAGTTCAAATGGCAAACTCTAATCTAGTGATACAATAATCAAAGTTGAAATAAGCATTTATTTTAATAGCTTAAATGCCTGCAAACACTCAAAAGAAAAGTCAAATGCAACATCTTTCATTAAAAGATTTGAAAAAGGCTTTACACTTTTCGAAAAATCCTTTATAAACCTACGATAAAAAAACTGCATGGCCTAGGAAACTCCTTGCTCTTTCCACACTTGTAAGAAGTGAAAGTTTTTCTATAACATCCATTTTGGTTTTTTCTACCTTAATCCCTTTTTCAGAGATTTTGTGCCACAATACAATACCTTCTTTTACCATAAAGTGACACTTTTTCCAATTTAAAACCAAATTTGTTTTCTCACATCTCTTAAAAACTTGCGCCCATAAAGAGTGAAATCATCCATGAATACCATGAATTTTTCAATAAAGTTATGGAGTATGGTCTTCATACATCGTTGAAATGTGGCCGGTGCGTTACATAATCCAAATGGCATTTTCCTATATGCAAAGGTATCATAAGGACAAGTGAAAGTGGTTTTCTCTTGATCCTTCAGTGCAATTGGAATTCAAAGGTATCCGGAATAACCATCTAAAAAACAACAATACCTATTTCCTGCTAGCTTCTCAAGCATTTGGTCAATAAATGGTAATGGAAAATGATATTTTTATGTGGCATTGTTGATTCTCCTACAGTTTATACAAACTCTCCAACCCGTTACTGTCTTGTTAGAGATTAACTTATTATTCTCATTCTTTACAACTGTTATCCCTCCTTTCTTTGGTACACACTGGATAGGACTAACTCACTTACTATCAGAAATATGGTAGATTATACCAGTATCAAGTAGTCTCGATACCTCTTTCTTCACCACTTCTTGCATTGCTAGGTTTAGACGTATTTGAGATTACACAACCGATTTGAAGTCCTCATCCATTGGAATCCTGTGCATGCAAAGGGTGGGGCTGATTCCCTTCAAATCTAATGTTTCCCAATTCCTTTTTGTGCTTCCCCAATATAGAAATTAGCATCGTTTCTTCACTTCTTGTCAAAACAAAAGAAACAATTACAGGTTTAGAATTATTCTTTAAAAATACATATTTTAAATTTTCAGGTAGAGGTTTAAGATCAGAAAATTTGTGCTATTTAGGAAGGGAAAGAGCATCCCCATTTTCTTCTTTCTCAATTTTAAGATCAAAGTCCAACTCTTCACTCAACATTATGCTCTCCTTACTTGAATTTTCCTCTCCCGTGGAATGCATCACACAACTCTTCAAGGGATCATCTAGTATATTTTTCTTGCTTTTCCTTTGTGCATTCCTGAATACAATTCACAAAAAAAAAAGACTCTTCGAAGTCAGCAGATGGACGCTTCATTACCTTGTGCATATCAAAGCTCATCTCTTCATCATTGAATCGAAGGTAACTTTTTGTTCATAAACATCAATAAGTGCCCTTTTTGTATTCAGAAAAGGTCTTCCAATGATAAGAGGAACCTCGCGACCCTCTTCCATATCCATTACTACAAAATCAATCGAGAAGATGAAACTTTGAACTTTAACTAACAAATTTTCAATTATGCCCATTGGTTGCTTCATACTCCTATTAGCTAGTAGTAAAGTCATCCTTATTTCTTTGATATCTCCCAACTTTAATTTCCTTCACAAAGAGTAAGGCATCAAATTAATGCTAGCACCTAAATCACACAATGCTTGACCAACAAAATTCCTCCTAACTCACATGGTAATGTAAAACTACTAGGTGTAGATATTGGGTCTTGAAACAGCCCAGATTAAAGTTACCCAATGAGAAAGATGTTACTTATGCCGATCCTCATCCTTGGATTTCAAAAGGTCTTTTTCTCAAGTTATCTTTTTTTACTTTTTTTTTAGTTAAGAAAACAGGTTTAAGTGCAAAATTTGGGCACTTTGGTTAATAGACGCCCGTCTCTCAAGAGAGATGCCCATCTGTCACCTCTTTACCTGCTTCTCGCTAGCAGGATTGGCCCATCTCTTTTCTTTCCTGTGGCTCAATTATTAGCGCTTGTAACTCACTGAGTCACGGGCATAAGTCAACTGAGTTGTGGCAAGAAAGGCATTGTTGTAATTTTAAACCAATTTTTGTGAGTATCGCCTATCTGTTGCTGATTGCCACCAGACTGTGGCATCCTTACAGCGGGAAAAGAAAATCTTTTAAAAAGAGAAATTTTATGGGAGATTTTTAAGGGATACTTTCTGATCTTAGGGAGAGATTTTAAGAGAGATTTTCTCTCCAAAAATCAAGGAAACCCTAGAGGTGTAAAAAGAAAATAACTTACTTAGAAAAAGGGGGGCACACTTTTGAGAGAATTTTTAGAGAGAGAAAAATTTCTAGAGAGAAAAAAAAGTTTTGGTCAGAAAGAAAAATTCATTTTTCTTCTTTTGGAATCTGTATTTCTTGAAGGAAAATCAATTTTTAAGAAAGGAATAATAATTTCCTTCTATTGGGAAGATTTTATTTCATCATTTTTTGAACAAACACACGACGCATTATTTTCGTTTCTTAATTTTCTTAATTTTATTATGAAACTCAAGGAGGAATCGAAGTACAATTTTCATTTTTTGAAAATCAGCAATCGAGGGTAGTATACTGGGCCTATTTTCCTATATTACATGTTCTTTTAGATCCATTAAATAGTATGTAATTGGTTAGTTCTTTTAATTGAGATTTTAGTTATATGACTTTAATGTGATTCCATTTTGTTTTTACATGTTATAATACCTTTCTCATGTTTGGTATGCCGTGATTGAATGAAAATAAGAATGAATCATGTAGAAAGTGCATATTTTTAAGTTTTGGTCATTAATGGCATATTTATGTTTTTGTATGTTGAAGTTTGAATTTTCTATTATTTTTTAGTTTTCTATATTTAATTAGGTTTCTGGAAATATGTAAGTAATTTTAGTGTGCCATGTTTAAGGGATTTGCATGAAAATGGCATGAATGGTGATTTTTTACATGAGATTCTGTGTTCCGGGCATGAGCCATGGGAAGAAAGCCTGAGAGACATAACGGGGCTCTCCTTCCTATAACTGGCATCCTCCTTCTGCCCTTCTGTCCTTGCTTATGGCCGTCCATGACTCCTGTTTAGTTGACTTTGACTTATTCAATGCATATTTTCTTATTTGTTTATGTCATCTTGCATGTATTATTTAATTCCTTTATTTTTGTCATGCTATCTTATTTTTTGTTTTTGTATATTTTTTCTGTCTCCTGTTTATTTATCCCGATATGCATTGTATTTTATTAATTTAAGTATTTGTTATTTATTAAGTTTGCTAATTTATTTGTTTTCTTTTGTTCTTTTTTGGTCCAAATGCCCTCGGGTATGTGTTTTCTCCGACGAAGGAGATTCGACGGCTAGGATGAGTTGCATTTGGGGATTAGTAAATTTCTTTTGTATTTTAATTTATTTATTTGCTTTGCCTTTATTTTGATTTTAGATTGTAATAATAAATGGTTTTTGCACGCTAACATAAAAACTCACCAAAATTCTTATGCAAACAAAATGGGATTTTTCTTAATAATGGACCAATGTCTAGTTTTCTCTCTAAAATGACACATCAAAAGAAGAGTTATTGCTTTTATCAAAATGGAATCACTCATCCCTTCTTTCTTTAAACTTTATTTCAATGACTCTTGATTTTTTGTAAATAATGTGAACGTGTGAACAAATGTTCCCACCTAAATGAATGTCCCATTTTATGTATATTTTATTTTCTATTTATTAGGATTATTTTGCCTTATTATTTTGTAAGATAATTTTACTTTATTTGTTTACAGATTTCTTTATGTGTTTGTTTTGTGCCTTTGTTTATTTGCATAGCTCATGTGAGAAAAGAGATAAAAGATTAATATGAAAAACTCATTTATAAAAACATTAACTAAGGTATAAGTAAGAGTGAAGTCTCGACCCTTCTCTGGTTTAGACTTAATGAGGTTAGACTTACTTTACCAATATTTTGTAGGGTGGCGACTCCATAATACCTATCTCTTGGTGCCCATATAGACGCCCTCATAGGTTGATTGTCAATAATAAAATTGGGCCGGTTCCCTGTGTAACACCCCATACCCGTAATTGGTGCGGATATCGGATGTCACGACACTATCGATTGATCGATGCTTATGACAAATGCAGTAATTTTTTTCCTTAACTTATAAATTTATCGAATCATTTATCCTTTTACAATTTCATGTCACCATTACATTTTATTCGATCCAATCTAGACATTACATTTAACATATTACACAATACATAATCAATACTAAACCGTTACATATACACATCATCAATTCCAACATGTTACATATACATCAATGCTAACTCTTACATATACATGCCACTACCACTATTCATTCAATCAAATTGGGCAGCATAACATCTATAACATTAGCTACCCAAACCCTGCAAATCAAACAACCACATAGCCCAACTCAGGGGCACAACAAGTATATCTTAATATACATTCACTATCTTAATACATATCACTCCAATACATATAAACTAATCCATATAATAATATCTTCACATATAACTATTTTACTAACATATGGCGTTTACATATACCTATCAATAATAATAACATTCTAATAACAATACACATAATACTTTTAGCTCCGATTCGAGGGTTCAGTCTGACCTCAATGCTGACAGTCTGCCTGGTCTACAGATGCTCCACTTGGTACCTACACGCAGTCAAACAAATTACGTGTTGAGCATTAAATATGCTCAGTGGTGATTACGAATTTAAAAATTTCTAATGCTAACTTAGGCACACAGATGCACAAACATGCTATACTTAATTATTTCCTTAAGTTCATGTAATTCACTTACTTAGTGTCATATTACATTATAATCCTTCATTTAACCTTAGTACGGGCAAATTACAATTTAGCCCCTAAACTTATTCAATACTTGTTAGCTTACCTTTCCATTTAACTAATCACTATTTTATCATTCCATTTGCATTTAATTCAAAAATATTACTCTTATTCACTTAATGGCATCTAAATTGCCATTTAGTCCTTAGACTTTCATTTTAATCCTCAACTCTCATTCTAGTCAAATACTTATTACATTTAATCACTTAATTTCATATTACTCTATTCTGCTATTCTTTTAACACTTTTTTACATTTTATATATGTAAATTTACAGTTTAGTCCCTCATTTGTTACTTTTGTGTCCAATTAATATATTGGTTCATATTAAGTCTTTACATTGCATTTAATTTCATTAATCATTCATTTTATCATTTTATTCATTTCACCTATCATTTCATGTACAAAATTACCATTCAGTCCTCATTTTATCACTTTTAGGATAAATTATGTTTTTGCCCTTCTTTTGACGTTATTTGCGGAATTGCCACTAGTTCATTTTTCTTTTCATTTCAAATCATCATTTGATTTACAAATTACAATTAATCCTTGAATTAACATCTTCATGGAAGATTACGTTTTAGTCCATAAAATTTAGATTCTTTACAGGATTGTCATTTTAATTTTACTTTTCATTTACATGCCACTTTTTAGTGTAGTTTTACACTTAATTACGGTTTTGCCCCTTCTTTTGGCAAATTATAATTTGGTCATTCCTTTAATGTTTACTTGTGCTTTTATTGTTTATTCACTACATTTTCACTTTTTAACTTATAACTTGTCAATTAGTCTCACAACTAATTATTTTTGTGGTATATTATGTTTTGGTTCTTAAACTTTTATTTTCTTTCATATAAATCATTTTTCATTTAAATTTTTATGTTCACTATACTTATTACATTTCTAGGACATTTTTATCATTATGACTCGTCTGGCTTAAAATTTGGGGTATATTACCACTTTGACCCCAACTTTTCATTTTCTTTCATTTAGATCCTTTTTCCATATAACTTCTCATTTTCATGTTACTTTTCACACTTCAAGTCATTTTACTTATGTCATTTTACTTTTGACAAAATCATATCATTTTACGATTCTGCTTGTTACGCTTAGGCTTTTTACCTATTAAGCTTTTATTCATTATACGTTTTACATGTTATGTCATATTACTTATGGCTTTTGTTCAGTCTGACCTCAATGCTGACAGTCTGCCTGGTCTACAGATGCTCCACTTGGTACCTACACGCAGTCAAACAAATTACGTGTTGAGCATTAAATATGCTCAGTGGTGATTACGAATTTAAAAATTTCTAATGCTAACTTAGGCACACAGATGCACAAACATGCTATACTTAATTATTTCCTTAAGTTCATGTAATTCACTTACTTAGTGTCATATTACATTATAATCCTTCATTTAACCTTAGTACGGGCAAATTACAATTTAGCCCCTAAACGTATTCAATACTTGTTAGCTTACCTTTCCATTTAACTAATCACTATTTTATCATTCCATTTGCATTTAATTCAAAAATATTACTCTTATTCACTTAATGGCATCTAAATTGCCATTTAGTCCTTAGACTTTCATTTTAATCCTCAACTCTCATTCTAGTCAAATACTTATTACATTTAATCACTTAATTTCATATTACTCTATTCTGCTATTCTTTTAACACTTTTTTACATTTTATATATGTAAATTTACAGTTTAGTCCCTCATTTGTTACTTTTGTGTCCAATTAATATATTGGTTCATATTAAGTCTTTACATTGCATTTAATTTCATTAATCATTCATTTTATCATTTTATTCATTTCACCTATCATTTCATGTACAAAATTACCATTCAGTCCTCATTTTATCACTTTTAGGATAAATTATGTTTTTGCCCTTCTTTTGACGTTATTTGCGGAATTGCCACTAGTTCATTTTTCTTTTCATTTCAAATCATCATTTGATTTACAAATTACAATTAATCCTTGAATTAACATCTTCATGGAAGATTACGTTTTAGTCCATAAAATTTAGATTCTTTACAGGATTGTCATTTTAATTTTACTTTTCATTTACATGCCACTTTTTAGTGTAGTTTTACACTTAATTACGGTTTTGCCCCTTCTTTTGGCAAATTATAATTTGGTCATTCCTTTAATGTTTACTTGTGCTTTTATTGTTTATTCACTACATTTTCACTTTTTAACTTATAACTTGTCAATTAGTCTCACAACTAATTATTTTTGTGGTATATTATGTTTTGGTTCTTAAACTTTTATTTTCTTTCATATAAATCATTTTTCATTTAAATTTTTATGTTCACTATACTTATTACATTTCTAGGACATTTTTATCATTATGACTCGTCTGGCTTAAAATTTGGGGTATATTACCACTTTGACCCCAACTTTTCATTTTCTTTCATTTAGATCCTTTTTCCATATAACTTCTCATTTTCATGTTACTTTTCACACTTCAAGTCATTTTACTTATGTCATTTTACTTTTGACAAAATCATATCATTTTACGATTCTGCTTGTTACGCTTAGGCTTTTTACCTATTAAGCTTTTATTCATTATACGTTTTACATGTTATGTCATATTACTTATGGCTTTACATGTTATCCTTTGGCATGTTATGCTTTTACATATTATGTCATATTACATAATGCCAGGTGACATTATGCCATTACATGTTACACTTTTGCATATGATACTTTTACATATTAAGCTTTTACATGTTACACTATGGCATATTACATTTGATCATTTTACTTTTTACACTTTCAAATCAGTTTGCAACCATATCACTTTTATGGCCGTAGTACAATCCCGACAGACAATATGCAAACTGGATATACGGGATGTGGGCCCCAAAGTTCCACTGCAATACACTGAGGAATGACCCTAAAGAGCCACTCAAACACTTTCATATAACATATAACGTGTGACGTATGACATGTAATATATAACAGAAGTTATGGGAGACCATCGCGAATCTTGCCATAGCAAAGCAAGTCGTCATGACTTGCACTGCGGTAATAGAAGTCCCTATGGCTAGCCAAATATATCTTGAACTAGATTAAATGGCTAGACCACTACTAAGGGCAAAGTTTTCTCAAAAGACTTTCAAATCCACTTTCGTACTTTTAATACTTTCATTTTACTTGTAACATGTAAGTATCACTTATTAATGCATTTTCATACTTTACACTTTCACTTATGTTTTACATTTCATTTTCACTTCAATCACTTTACTTTCATTTCAATACCCTAATCGATCACTATTCTGATCAATTAGCCACAATTCTCATTATTATTTCACAAAATAAGTATACGGAAGCCATTCAATGGCTAAAAGTTCATTTCAAAGCCGATTTCATTCATTTCATTTTATATCATTTCAAATTTAATTATTCAATGTTTATCATTATTTTCACTTTGAGCATGATGGAATATGATACTCAAGAATATTCATATAAATTTCATAAATTCCAAATAAATTTATGGACAATCATTTTCATGTCTAAATTCATTTTAGATCATTATCTTTCAATTATACTCAAGAGAAACCCTAGTGTACACTAGGGTACCATTCGGCCAAGGTGAGTACTTCACCTTACAAATCCTTTTGGTTTTATTTTTGCATTCTAATTGTCATATTAAAGGTTCTTAACCATGTTTCTAAGCTTATATTTAATTAAGCTTACATTTACCACAATTTTCACTTAAAATAATCATTTTATTTTCATGTATTTCTTTACATATAATTCTCTATTTCACTTCTAATTCACTCATTTATTCAATTCACATCTCATATGGCATATATATCATATAACCTATCAAATCTCCTCACTTAAGCCATTCAGCCATCTTAGGGTTTATCAATAATAATTTATTTATCACTCATTCATGGCTTATTTCACTAAACTAAGCCTCAATTTATACATATATACCATTTAATTTCATTTAAACACTAGGTATACCTCAAATATACTAAGTATACCATTATATTACATTATTTCCAAAACTTACACTTAGTTTTATTTCATTTTAATCACTCTAATTCACTTATTTACCTTTCTTAAACTCATTTATCACCTCAATTTCAATTATACATATAAATCACACATAGTTACTATATAAACATAACATAAAACCCTAAATTTTCAAAGAAAATACATGGATTAGGTAATCACAAACCTCATATCCATGTTATAAGCATTACAAGCTCCTCACTTCTTGCCTTTAGCCCTTGAAAAGCCAATTCCCTTCAAAATCCTCATGGTAGCCGAATTTGCACAACAAAGAAACACACATCAATTTTCTTCTTTTATCAAATCTAACCTTATAAAGATACTCTAGACATCTTAGAGTACTCATAAAAACCATTAAATCAATTTAATTCAACTTAAATATCTTACCTCCATTTGAAGACATAAACTTTGATCCTCACTTTTCCTTGCTTCTAATCCATCAAATGGATACCAGAGGCTGCTATAAACTCATAGAAGGGTTGAATTACATTTAGGACACTTGAATTAAACAAGAATTCAAGCGAAGTATAAAGAAAATTGAAGGAAAAGCAAGGAGAGGGACTTCAACCATTAAAAGAAGGAGAAGAGCAGAAAAGAGATAAGGATTATACACCCACTAATTGCCAACAATTGCTTTTATAGTGGCCCAAAATGGTCCAACCAATGGTACACCCCATAAAGTCCAATTGCACTTTTAGGCTCAATATGCACTTTTTCTATGGTTTTCTCATTTTTCAACTCCAGATTACTCCAAATTCGATTCCATAATTCATACAATATAAAAAATAGGTTGTCCACAAAATTTCAGCCTAATCGGAGTCCGTTTTCGATCTGGTTCAATCAAATCGGTCCGGTGAGTAAATTTTCGGTGTTCTCCAAAAATTCCATTTTTACTACCAAAAAATTCTAAATACTATTTAAAGCCCATCTGGAAGTTCCTGCAATTTTTGGACATCATTTGCTATTTTTAAAGTCTCGATCAAACTTTCGGTCAACTGAGTACTATTCAAACCGAAAACATATATTTTTCTTATTTTCAAATCTTAACTCCTCATAAAAATGACTCCATAAGTCTTAAAATATATTCATTAGACTCCAATAATATTTTGGGGTCAACAACAAATTATTTCTCGGTTCGGCAATTATGTACCAGTCTAATAACCTAATTTTTCAATGTCACCAAAATTTAATTTTTCATTACCATATGATTCTACTCATTACTATAAGTATGTCCATATTTTCAAATTATTTTTGTTAGACCCGTAGCCTCTTTTATGGCCCGGTCAAACTATAAGTCAACCCAATTACTATTTACATCGAATCTGCTACTTTTTCGTATTTTCAACTTTTGAAATTCTATTTGACCTTAATTTTACTCCAAATTTTAAGTTCGAACTCATCGTGACTTATATTCTCTAATAATCAAATAAAATATTTTTCGACTCCGGGAGGTACTATTCACCCCCGTGTCACTATTCACTATCAAAAAATACTATTCTCGGCTAACCCGGTATTGGGGCCATTACATCCTGTCTATTACGAAGCGACTAATATTCACGAGTTTAATGAATCTTCTTGGACGCTAAAGGCGGGCTTCCGGGATTGGCGAGGTTCGGTCAGTGTCTTCGCTAGGGACCATGAGACCTTGCTCCCAAAGTACATTGGTTAAAATTAAATATAAGTGAGTTTTGAAATTAAAATTCTATATCTTTTCAAAAACATTGCACTGGATTTATTCTAGAGCCTTAGATTTATGTTAGGCATCCCTTTCTTGACCCTGGTGCGTCCTCAAGCACAACCCTATGTTCACTCAATGTGGGGAAGTGTTCAGTATAATTACCAGTCTAACCCTTGTACCATTTGATATATTAAATGATGACCTAATTGGTCGTTATGCTCGTGATGAGTTAGACCCTTTGGCAGGGATCATGCTTGGGTAGCCGTAAAGTTTCATCATCTGACTAAAAGCCCATGTAATGGCACTAGATGCTTCCCCTAGGTGATATGTACCGTAATACTGTGCTTGCTATGTGGGCCATTATATATTGAATAAATTCAACTAAATTAAGTGGTCACTTATCAAAAGCTTTCATGCCCTGATGAGCCAATTCTAATTTATTTGAAATATTCGAATACATAATGGCCAAAACTCATATATATGCGCTTTAAATAAGATAGGTTATGCTGCTGGTTTTTCTCTGCGCACCATACGTGTCCATTGGGTTCCCCGATAACCTTTGGGCTAAGCCTGCCTAGGAAAGAGACGACACAACCTCTTGTGTGGGAAGTGATAAGGTTGGAAGGTTTATATTTCTGCCATTGCACGTGTTTGTATCCTGTATCTTATGTGTGCATTCCATTCTGTGCATATAATTTTTTTTCGCATGCATCTTACTCAATGAATAAAATTTTCACATGCATAATTCTAACCCTTTGATTTTTCAGCCATGCCATTCATGCATAATTCTAACCCCCTTTTATATTTCAACCATTGTAGACCATTTTCCTAGGTGGTTTAGGGATTCCGACGATAACCTCATTGGAGAACTTTGAAATGAACAGTTAAAACTAGGATCAGAGTTAGAGTTGGGGTCAGAATCAGGTTCAATTGACAAAAGTTCAGAATCCTTGCTAGAGTATTTACCAAAATTAAAAATGGCTAATCCATCGCAACCAACTGGACAGGCTGATGTCTTAGCTATATAAGAGCTATGTTGAATCGAACGCAGTCGAGAAGATAGCCACAACAGCAGTTATAGCCCTTCTAATTGCTACTGGTTTTAGGGGCAAGGCACCACTTATTCTACCAACTAAGCAAGAAGAAGACGAGAGATATGCCCTAGAAGATGACTATATTCAAGCCTCGAAGAGTAGCGTGTCAAAAGTAGAAGATCTGGCCTTAAGAAGGATAGAGGAGAAAATTGAGACATTAACTCAAGTATTGTTAGATAAAAGAGCAATCCCCTCTTCTGAAGGAGGTCTTGAAATACGGGGGAGAGCGAGCTATCAAGACAATAGGGGCAGCAACAGCAATCAACAGAAATATAGCAGTAAAATAGCTGGTACACGCAATAGTAGTGGCACCTGCAGGACAAGGGAGCACTGGCTTCTAATGCAGCTCAGAGGTCTTATTCCAATCTAGGCAGGCCTTTGTCTTAGGCTCTTGAACTATTGGCTGAGGAAGGAAAATTACAACCTTTATCGCATAGACCAGCTAGAAATCAAGGCCTGCTAGGTCATAGGTCAGATCAATTTTGTGCTTTTCACTAACACATGGGCCACTTGACAAATAATTGTCAAAACTTAAGGGATTAGGTCCAGGATCTTGTCGATAACATAGTTTGCAGTCCTTAGGAATAATAACAATAGGGGCACCGGAGGCAAAACCGCAAGGGTCTCAACTATAGGGACAACCCGATGACATTATTCGAATTTGGGCAAGCCATTATCTTGGTACCTTGCTCAAAATTACAACCATTGTCGGCTAGGCCTGTCAAAGCCAGGGACTTTTTGGTCACCAAACAAATCAATATTGTGCTTTTTATTAGCATACTGGGCACTCAACAGATCAGTGTCAAATTCTGAGGGACTGTATTCAAGACTTGATATATGCCAAGCAAGTGCCGAGCCTAGATAAACAAAGAAAGAGAGAACAAGGAGCCTGAGGGGATAAAAGACTTTCAGCAACCTGAGTCCACAGCAGAGGAAGATAAGATAGAAGCTATTTTTATGATGTCATATATGTGTCCATGAACTAACGCTGTGACAGTGCATATGTTTCTCTAACTGTGTTAATAATATGGGTTTTTCTTATGTATGTAATGTCTTATTTTATTGCATCATGCATGGCCATAATCATAACTCACGAGACATTAATTTAATAAGCATTGTTCTATTCAATCTAAAAAAAAAAATATCGTGGTTGCGTCCAATCTTACTCTTGAAGTGAGATATTTTGTTTTTAAAAAATAATGATGTCCTTTAACCGTCTGAAGCCAAAACGGGCAAAACATGAACCCTTAGAGTTAAACTCAGAAGGATATTTCATCACTACGGTCAAATTTCCAAGAAGGAAGTTTAGGTTAATCTTCTGGAGATAGGAAGAAGGTAACTTGGTGTACAAACAACTCAAATCAAATTACATAAGCTAAAGTTAGGTCCTTTGTGCTAGAAAAGTTGCCGGCAATGATTGAAGAGGATTCAAGAAAAATAAGCAATGCTAACGGAGTAAAGAAGGTTCCATGGCAAAAGAAGAAGAAGAAGAAGAAGAAGAAGAAGAAAAGAGAAACGTCACGGATCAAAAATTGAAAAAAGGTGACTTTGCTAAAATTGGGCATTCGTTAGGGCAAAAACTGAAAAATTAGCCCTAGGCAAAAATCAGGGCTTTGAGTGAAAATGTTCAATTAAGAGAACCTGAGAAGGCTGATTGATAATAGGAGTTAGATGCACGCAAGGTGTCACTCCTTAAGATTGAATAAAACTTGTGTTTTTGCATTATATGTCTAGTTATGATTATTGTTGTTACATGATGCACATATATAAGAATGCATGCATAAGTTAGGCATGACCATATGATTAAATGGCCAAGAGAAACCTATCGCATGCACAGAAACACATGTTGGAGCAAATTTTATTTCAAGGCTATGACGACAACACTCCGTGTGATGAATACTTCTTCTACTGTGGTCATCACAATGACATCCTTACCAAGACTTTGTGTTCATTGAAGTACATTATGGGGAAAAACACCTCTTAGTGCTTAAAAGTTTGTTCTTAATGAAGTCCGCAAGCGGACTCCAGAAAACTCACACCATTTAAACTTAACGGAATAGAATTGGGGTGTTTTTGGTGATTAAAAAAAGGCCGTTAGAGATGAAAACTATAACTAGCTCTCTAAGTAAAAGTTAAGCCAAGGACGGGGTGAAAACCTGGGATCAGGTAGTTTGTCTAAAAAAAAGAGCTACTGGAGTAGGTTGGATCCATTCCAGGCAAAAGTTAAGCATAAGGTTATGTGAAAATTTCTAATGGGACACATTTCTCGCTGAGAAAAGCTAGTGTGAAAATCCACAAGAGATGCACTACCTTTATTTAATGACTATCGATACCCGGAGAGATAAAACAAAGAAAATGACTGAATAACCTCATTTCAGACGGGCAGTATGCAATTCAAGTTGCAAGGCAGATTCTTGGAGGGAAAAAAGAGCACATTCCTAATGGCAAAGGGGTATAAATCTTGACAAATAGAGTGAAGATGTGGGGGTTACACCCTAGTGCTATACAACTGTTAGCAAAGGTGCGCATGCGAGCTAGATCTCCTTGCATAAATCATAAGTCAGGATTCCTAAGCTGAGGTGACACTTTTCTAGGTTCTTGGAGGCATCAGATAGTATATGCAATCTATGGAGGACGAAATTATCTTTAGTCGGTGATGGATAATTTCTCCCTAAAAACTAAAGAGAAAGCACATAGAGAAAGCTTGCCTGTAACCCGCCTGAAAATGGGGTTCTGCAGGAGGAATTCGTGGTACCGCACCCAAGCCTCACCTATAACTAGATCCCATAACCATCTAGGACATGGTTTTTGCATCTTGCATGTAGCACACATTCCTGCACATATTTTGCATGTGCACTCATTACATGTGTCCCACATTCATACTTCCTATTGCATGACAAATTTTTATACACACTTCACTTGACACTCCTTGTACATAATCCTTTGCATGTGTTTCGTGTATGTAAATTTGTGTATATTTCACACACATAGTTTCTACGCACACATAATTTCTTGTATATATTATTGTGTACATAACTCTGAAGGGAAGGTTCGAATAGACTTCATGAGCAAAGAGGGCCAAGGGACGACCTCAGCTCAAGATTGACACTTATCCATGCTGAACAATGAGATAGAATCCCTATTAAACAGACCATACGGATCCATGCAGAAAAAAGACCAAGAGCTAGACTGCGTACATGCACCCTTGATGGAGGCAATTAGGTAAGTTTCTCTATCATAAAATGTATATTCGAACACACCACACACAATACATGTACAAAAAACCCAAATTCAAAGGTACAAAGGTTTAAATCCCTTAGGTACACTAGAAATACAAATGTACAAAGAATACAAATTTTGTAAATATATCACACTAAAAGATTCAAGGCTATGACATACATCCAAAATTTAAACACACCTAAAAATCCAAAGATCCCAACATGTTTTTTTTTTTACAAACTCCTAGCATTGCTGCAAGTAGCGGAGTTTGCCTATAAAACTCAAGCACAGCCGTAAATAGTGAAGTTTATCTATAAACTTAGGCACAACTGTGAACAATAGAGTTTGCTTATGCATCTCGACACTGCTATAAACAACAGAGTTCACCTATAAACTCTGGCATTGTTGTAAACAATGGAGTTCACCTATAAATCCTGGCACTATCGTAAATAGCAAAGTTTGCCTATAAATCAAAGCACTGCCGAAAACAGTGGAGTTTACCTATAAACTCAGGCACAGCAGCAAGTAGCGGAGTTCACCTATGAAACTCTTGCACAGCCACAAACAGCGGGGTTTGTCTAAAGTCTTGGCATTGCCGCAAATAACGGAGTTCGCCTATTAATCCAAGCACTGCCACAAACAACGGAGTTTGCCTACAAACTTAGACACAGTCGCAAACTGTAGGGTTCGTATAAATCCTTGACACTGCCGCAAATAGGGAGTTCCCCTATGAAACTCAAGCACAGCTGCAAACAGTGGAGTTTGCTTATATTCTTTGGCACAGCTGCAAACAGCAGGGTTCGCCGCACCAAAATTATAGCCCTTTCAACAGGCATCCTTTTTAGCACAATAAGTCAAAAGAAAAAAATATCCTAAAACACACCAATGATTTAATGGTTCAAAATCTTTAGAAAATAAGCCAAAAATTCGAAAATGCCCTAAAACCTGAAAGGCTCAAATCCCCTAAAAGTTCCATAGACCTAAAAATGTCCAAAATCCAAAGTCCTCCTCGAGAGACAGAAAAAACCAAAATCTTCCTTGCGAGGCATTAAAATTCAAAACCCAGGCATTACTGCAGACAGCGAAGTTCTCCCATAAATCCAAAGTCCTTATCGAAAGGTGCAAACATTAAAGCCCTCTTACAAGGCATCAATCAAAATTCAACAAAGCCCTCTTACGAGGCATCAATCACTTTATCAAAGCCTCTCATGAGCATCAAAGTCTCTCATGAGCATCAAAACCTCTCATGAGCATATTAAAGTCTTTTTGCGAGCACAAAGCATATCAAAGTCTCCTTACGAGCATGAAGCATATTAAAGTCTCCCTATGAGCACAAAGCCCTCTTAAGAGGCATAAAGACCCTTTCAATAAGTCACCACGCCACTAGTTCATGGAGAATGTGGAGATTGCGCGATGTGCTTCACGATGACAAATAAGCATTGCATCATCAACAAATGACACGATGGTAAGTTTGGCTGCCTTAGGTACGTGTTTTTTTTCTTTACTCTGAATTTTAGCTCATCTAGGCACCAGTGCACTAGTCTTTTTAAAATTTGGGAAAACTGTGGACACCCAGTCCCTAGGTAGCCCAAATTATAGTTATCCAATGGGAAAGATGTTATTTATACTACAGATGGAGAACGAAAGTACCGGTCCTCATCTTTGGATTTCAAAAGGTCTTTTTTGTAGTTATCTCTTTTTGCTTTTTTCTGAGTTCAAAAATAGGTTTAAGTGCAAAATTTGGGCACTTTGGTTAACAAATGCCCATATCTTAAGAGAGACACCTATCTGTCACCTTTATGCCTATCTCTCACTAGTAGGATCAGCCCGTTTCTCTTTCTTTCCATGGCTCAATGATTGGCACTCGTAACTCACCAAGTCATGGGCAATAATCAACTGAATCATAACAAGAAGGGCAGTTTTATAATTTTAAACCTATTTTTGTCAGTACCGCCCATCTGCCATTGAGTGCTACCCCTCTGTGGCAACGTTAAAGCGGGAAATTTGCACAGGTCTTTTTTTGAAAAGGCAATCTTTTGAAACGAGAGATTTTAAGGGAGATTTCTAAGGGACACTTTATGATCTTAGGGAGAGATTTTAGAAGAGATTTTCTCTCCAGGTATAAAAGAAAAGAACTTACACAGTAAAAAGGGGCACATTTTTAAGAGAATTTTTAGAGAGAGAAATTTCTAGAGATGAGAAAATTTTGGTGAGAAAGAAAAATAGATTGCTAAGAAAGAAAAATTCAGTTTTCTTCTCTTGGAATCTGTATTTCTTGAAGGAAAATCAATTTTTGAGAAAAAAACAATAATTTTCTTCTCTTGGGAGGATTTTATTTCATCATTTTTTGAACAAGCACACAACACATTATTTTCTTCTCTTAATTTTCTTAATTTGATTATGAAACTTAATAAGGAATCGAAGTACAATTTTCATTCTCTGAAATCAACAATCTGAGGGTAATATATTGGGCCTAATTTCCTATATTTCATGTGCTTTTAGATCCATTAAATGATATGTAATTTGTTAGTTCTTTTATTTGAGATTTTAGTTATGTGGCTCCAATGTGATTCCATTCTGTTTTTACATGTTTTAATACCTTTTCCATGTTTAGTATGTCATGATTGAATGAAAATAAATCTGAATCAGGTAGAAAATGCATGTTTATAAGTTTTGGTCATTAATGGCATCTTTATACTTTTGTATGTTTAGATTTGAATTTTCTTTTATTTTTTAGTTTTCTATATTTAATTAGGTTTCTGGAAATATATCGGTAATTTTAGTGTACTTATATGCATGTTTAAGGGTTTTGCATGAAAATAACATGAAAATGGCATGAATGGTGATTTTTTACATGAGATTCTGTGTTCTAGGCACGAGCCACGAGAAGAAAGCCCGAGAGACATCCACCTTTCGCAATGAGCGACGGGACGTAACGAGGCTCTCCTTCCCATTGCTTGCATCCTCAGAATGCCCTTATATCCTTGCTTGTGGCCGTCCATGACTCCTATTTGGTTGACTTTGACTCCATTCAATGCATATTTTCTTGTTTTTTAATGCCATATTGCATGTATTATTTAATTCCTTTATTTTTGTTATGCAGTTTTATTTTCTATTTTTGTATTTTTTTCTATCTCTTATTTATTTATCCTAGTATGCATTGTATTTAATTTATTTAAGTATTTATTATTTATTAAGTTTGCTAATTTATTTATTTTCTTTTGTTCTTTTTTGGTCCAAATACCCTCAAGTATATCTTTTCTCCGACGAAGGGAGATTTGACGGCTATGATGAGTTGCATTTGGGGATTAGTAAGTTTCTTTTTTACTTTAATTTATTTATTTGCTTTGCCTTTATTTTGATTATGGATTGTAATAATAAATGGTTTTTGCATGCTAACATAAAAGGTCACCAAAATTCGTATGCAAACAAAATGGGATTTTTTCTTAATAATGGACCAATGTCTAGTTTTCTCCCCAAAATAACACATCAAAAGAAGAGTTCTTGCTTTTATTAAAATGGAATCACTCATCCCTTCTTTCTTTAAACTTTGTTCAAGGACTCTTCATTTTTCATAAATAATGTGCATGCGGGAATCAACGTTCCCCATCTAAATGAATGTCCCATTTTATGTATGTTTTATTTTCTATTTATTAGGATCATTTTGCCTTATTTATTTGTAAGATAATTTTACTTGATTTCTTTATAGCTTTCTTTATGTGTTTGTTTTGTGACTTTATTTATTTACACAACTCGTATGAGAAAAGAGATAAAAGATTAATCTTAAAAACTCATTTATATAAACATTAACCAATGTATAAGTAACAATGAAGCCCCAAACTTTCTCTGTTTTAGGCTTCATGAGGTTAGATTTACTTTTTTAATATTTTGTTAGGTGGCCAGTCCATAATACCTACCTCTTGGTGCCCACACAGATGCCTTTGTAGGTTGATCATCAACAATAGAATAGGGGTGGTTCTCTGTATATTGTGAAGTGACAATCTTTATGAGTTTAATGAACCTTCTCGAACATTAAAGGTGGGCCTCCGGAGTTGGCGGGGTTTGGCACGCGTTACACTAAGGTCCTTTAGCTTAATTGGAATTTTGTTCAAAATTACTACACTATAATTTTCAAACAATTGTACAGTACCCGAATCTTCTAATTTCTTTTTATTTGAATATACCTCCTTCATAAACTTTGCATAGTTTGGCATATGAAGCAACGCTTTAGCAAATGGCAAATTCACATGCAATTTCTTGAACATTTCAATAAATTTAGAGAATTGTTCATTGTTCTTTTCCTTTTTAGCTATTGAGGGATAAGGCAATGATTTCTCATCTATTTCATACATCACCTTCTTAACTTTACAGAATTTTTGGTGTATCCTTTACTAGAATAGGATCGGAAACTCTTACCTCCGTTGTCGATTCCACCTCATTTGTTACCTCATTTGAAGCTTTCTCTTTACCTTTACTGCTCTTAATCTTTTTTCCACTTCTTAATATGATTGCCTTAGCTTCTTCTTTAGGATTCCTATCTATATTAGAAGGAAATATACCTTGAGCTCTATTGGCAATTGAGTTTACAAGCTATCCCACTTGAGTTTCAAGATTTTTGATGGAGGCATCTTGATTTCTCATCCAAATGTCTTGGGATTTCCACTGTGCATCTTAATTAGCCATATAGGTGGCTGAGTTGACAGAAAACTTGCAAACATGTCCTTTAAATTAGGCTTCTTCTTTTGTGGAGAAGGAGGTCTAGGTTGGAAACTAGGTGCTTTATAACTTTGGTTAGATGTGTGTTTAGGTATGGCTATTGGTAATGTGTATGGAACTGAGTGCGGGTGCCTTGGTGATGGTTCATGTTATGTAGTGGTGGCTGATATAGGGCTACTTGTGGTCTTGCTGCATTAGAGGTGGAAGTTTGCCCTTGGTTCTCATCTCTCTATAAGAAATTAGGGTAGTTTCTCCAGCCTAGGTTATAGCTATTACTATAAGGATCATTTCTTCTAAAATCACTTACTGCATTGACATTAACCAACCCCTTGATTGCTAGAATCTCCACCTCTATCTCCTTTTATAGTTAAATTTCCTTCAAAGGCTTACTCCTCTTGTGCTATAACTGAAACATTTTGTAATTTTAGCTTGCTAATCTCCTTCTTCATAAGCTTCAAATGAGCCTTAAACAATGATACCTCATCTATACTATGCACTCCCTATCTTTTTTGTATGTTCCTCGTGTTTACCCACTATGTGTCATTAGTTGCCACCTCAGCCAGCAATAAAAATGCCTCTTCTAGAATTTTGTTCATGAAGCTCCCACTTGATGCAACATCTAACAAGGATCTTATTGATGAATTCACTGTTGCGTAAAATATGTGTAACACCCCCGACGCCCCCGTTGGAAGGATGTCGGTGCGCTACCCGACGCTCACTCAGAAACATGCATACATCTCAGCGGAAGCGTATAATAACAATAACAATAATATAACTCATAATCTTAACATTAAATTAAAATATATTAAATACATCATTCAAAATTACATAAGGATCCTTAACAAAAATTACATATGCCACTAATCAAAAGAATACATATACAAAAAAAATACAGGAGGAGTACAAAAATAAAATAAGACTCTACTCCTAGTGGCCAACCCTGCAAATGCGCAACAAACCGAATAAAACCTGCCACCTACACGAAAAAATAGCCCGTGCTAAGTATAACGCTTAGTGGGGAGGAACAAAGATAACAATGCACTATACAGTAATATCATGCAATAACGCATAAATATAAATATGCATCAACATACTAAAATCTCTTAGTAACAGAGAACAGAGATATATAAGTCAATTCACTATATGAAATCAGAACTTGATAACAGAAAGCAATAAGCAATTACACTAACTGGAATCACTCCAACAATCATGCACTTCACTAAACAAATGCCAAACACTTCAAACAATAGCCTGAATTTCACTGGTGGTGGATATGGAAACACTACACGGGAGATCGAAGCCTCAAAACATTATACCCGAAGGTAGCAAGGGAGACCGGAGTCTCAAAACCATAATGGAGGTCAACCGTAATCACTAGACCCATAACGAGTCTAACACTGGCAGCTGCACTCACTAACCCTTTATAAATATGCTTATCTATCTACTACTTTGACACTTCAGGCTTAAAACACTTACTCTAAACATTTATCACTAGACACTGTCAAATGCCAAAGTCCAACACTAACATGTCATTAATTATTAGCACAATTCAAAAACATCAATACACTAGTATAAAAATACAAAACATAACTTACACAGTGCGAAAAAGCCATGACAAGAGAGAGAAAAAATCATTTAGGCAAAATAAAACAGAATAGGCAGAAAAAGGGGCTTACTGTTGCGATCGCGACAGTAGCCTCAGCGCTACAAGCCAGAAAGGGGCTGTCGTGTAGCAATGGATGACTCGCGACAGCGGGAAAACGGGCTAGCACGAGTCGTGCTCCACTGCTTGTGCACGAGTCGTGATGAAATACACGACTCGCAGACAAGCTCAGCTGCCGAGCTGCGCGCCATGCCGAGCGAAAGTCCCTGCTGAGCGGACGATCAGCCAAACGCCGAACAAGGCTCATCTTGTCGAGCGAACGAAACCGAGCTTCTTCACAACTCGTGAAGATGCTTCATGTGTCGTGAAGAACCCGAGCTATTCTTCACGACTCGTGAAGATGCTTCACGTGTCATGAAGAATCACTTGCCGAACGCTCATATCCGATCGGGCAATCTTCACGACTCGTGAAGATTTTCACGTGTCGTGAAGAGTGCCTCCAAGTGGGCCGCGGGAAGTTGGAACAAGCGGCTCTATCGCGCTTGCAATAAGCATCGCCATCATGATAGAGTCACTTTATTCAGTTCCTCAGCACAATCACTTCTGTTCAACACCATCAAAACACAAACCAAACACAGCCAATCACTCAGACAAACATAGACACTTACTTCATCGCTGGAATACTTCCAAAACATGCCCAATAACACGTATAACACAATTTACACAATAATCATACACTTAAACTCTTGAAGATCAAAGTAATTAAACAAACCTAGAAACTCATGCAAAAGCTATGCTCATTTAATTCCACATAACATGCAATTCATCCTCATCAAAGCACTAACATACAAATCCAATTTCATTACACAAACATATACATGCATGAACACATACTCACACAAAATCCAAGAGAACAGGGCAAATCAATTTCCAAATAAAACACATCCAAATAGAGCTCCCAAACCTGATAAAGAAGCTTCAATCTAAATCCTTCAGAAATCCCACTTTTTCTTTTCCCTTGTTCTTCCTTCTCTCCTCCGTTTCTTGCATAAAAACCCAGCCACAATCACACTTGAGTCAAACCATGCATTCACTCAACCAAAACCATAAATAAAGAAGGAGAAGAAGAACCCAAAGCAACCCAATCACTTACCTTTCAAAATCCAGCTCAAAAACTCAGAAGAATCCAACACAAGCTCAAGGTTCACGCTAGGGCAAAGCAAGAGAGAGCAAAAAAGAAAGGAAAATGAAGAAGGAGGAGAGGAAACGTGAGCAATAAGAGAAATTCTGCTTTTTCCTTGCTTTCCTCTGTCCTTCACTCACTTCACATTCAATGCTCTCACCTACCTATTCCACTTGGCATAATCCTATTGAACCAAAGGTTCCCACTTTGACTTTCATGTCCCATGGCACCATACACTCTACTCACTAGATAACTTCTTATTTAAATGCTTTACATCCTTGTTACCAAACACCACACACACACTAGATAATTGCTTCACCTAATATTCTTAATTAATTTTGCAATTAAGTCCTTATTATCCAAATTTCCTCATGCACAATTTATCGAAATACCCTTAATTTTCTGACTTAGCACACAAATTCCGACTAGGCCCTTTTTGGGTCGTTACAATATGGACATAAGCTGATGCATCGTATCTCATGATGTGGGCTGCTCTTTAATAGTCATCAGAATCTTTCCCATACTTCATGAAATGTCTCTTCATACATCTGCTAAAAATTATATATACTAATTCTAATGTTGGATATCTTCATTGGCTGGAAAAATCTCACCAAAAACTTCTCTTGCATTTGCTCTCATGAACATATGGACTGACTTGACATCATTTGCAACCAATCCCTTGCTTTACCTGTTAAGGTGAAAGGAAAAAGTTTTAGTCTAATGATGTTCATAGAAACACCAGGTATTTTGCACAGTATCAAAGATTTCTAAGAATATGTCTAGATGTTAAACTGGATCCTCTATTTCAGATCCTGAAAACTAATTTCTCTAAATCATTGTATTGGTTGTTGGTTTAAGCTCGAACTGAGTAACATGAGGCAACAAAATTATTCTATGCTCCTCATTCTAATGTGGTGTAACGTAATCTCTGATAGTTCATGGTCAATAATCAGCTTCTCTATTTTGATTTGCTGGTAAACCAGGTTCTTGTTCATTATTTTGAGGCACTCCATCCTGTGGCTCCATGTTTAATTGTTGTTGTCTCTTACGCTGATGAAGTGTTCTCTCTATTCCAGGGCCGTACGATGCAAGTTAATCAAATTACCATCGTCTTATACACTGTGAACACCTAAAAAAGAACATAAAAAGAAAAATAAGAAAAAGAAAAACACATTAAAATAAAAATAAAAAATCTCAATAACGCCTATTCTCCGGCAACGAAGCCAAAAACTTGTTCGAATTTCGGCAAATGTACCAAATCGACAAGTAATCTAGCGAGTAAAATTATGAGCCGCAGATATTGTACCCAAGGGAAAGGGAATTGAGATTGAAGTTGTTAAATCTATGCTAAAGAATTCCCAAAGATTTTTTATTTTTTATTTTTTGGCTTAATTAAAACTAGAAACAATTAAAATAAACTAAGTTAAGAAAACAATTGAAATTGGAAAACTAATGCAGATGTAACGAAAGGCTAAAATAAGGAAACAAAGTTGAAACCAAATTAATTAAAAACATTGCTAAGGACTACCCATTATCCCCATACTAATATGCAATAACTCTCATAAACATAACACATCCTTATAGTGGACAACCCTTCTAGAGCCAAGCCTGCCATTTCGGACTTAGCTATTCTAACCAATAAACCTACCATTCCAGACTCAGCTTATTGATTAGCATCAGTTTGAGTTACCAAATACTAGACCCGAGATAATCTACCATTCCAGACTGAGTTATCTACAGACCCATTTATCTTTCACCCTTTTGAACCTCCTAACATCAACAGATTTAAACCCAACCTACCATTTTGGACTCAGTTAGATAAATAGATGCAGATCTTAAAAGAACATAGCATGTATATGAAATAATCATCAAATAAATCCATTCAGATCATCATTCCCAACTATATCTAAATAAATCATTTGAATCAAATCTATACAGAAATAAGCAAGAAAGAAAAAACTGCAGCACATGCATAAATCATCAAGAACAAAGTATTTATATGGGTATAGGGATTCAAGGAATCCCTTAACAAGTAAAAGATTACTCACTCATTATCAAGTTAACATAAAATAAATGAAATAAATGAAAAATACGCCATTAAATCTTCAACTCTGAAAAGCTTTATAGAATCTAAGTGCTCTTTACTGAAGAGTCAAAAGCTATAGAAAATAAATCTAATAACAAAGATAAAAATAAAGAGCTACACTAATTGAAAATCAATAAAACCTATTCTTAATACCCAAAACTAAGTGTTCAGATTTGGAAAAATAAGAGAAAAAGATAAAAACAAAGTTTGTTGAAAAAAAAACTAGATCTTTGCAAAAACAAAATTTCAGGCTTAAATAGTAAACAAATTACACCGCGATCAGGAATTCCTGCCCGCTATGTAGAAGTAGTTAAAACTAAAATTTTTGGGTTACATAGCGGGGAAATATTTCTGCTTGCCGAGTAAAACGCTTATGGACAGCTTCTTTTATAATCTTTCAATCTACACGACTGGAAGGATTCTTTGCCTGCCGTGTAAAATGTCTACAGCAACTGCATCACCACAATCACATGGTGGCAGAAATCCTTGCTCGCCGTGTGAACCTCAATACCTGCACAAATCTGACAGCCCTCGATCACACGGTGGGCAGAGATTCTTGCCTGCCGTGTGAAACACCAAAAACCTACAAAATAAGCCAAAATTCACTCTAATTAAAGCTCATAAGGATCTAAGATTAATTAAAGCTTAAATAAACCAAATTAACAACTCAAAGACTCCAAAATCAACTAAAAACAACATAAAACAGAACATTAATTTGAACTTATCAAACATATTTAGATACAATAGGAATCTCATATCATGAACTCTTCATTATCTCATTTGCACTATATTTATATACCAAGGACTTCATTATATAGAGTTTAAGAATGTTATTCAAACAAATGTGTAACAATTGTACTAAATAATGAAAAAAGCCTTTATTAATAACAAAGTTATATTTACATGAAAAACATCTTTAAATCTCATGAACTCTAAGGCATAACACTAACAATATCCCACTTGCACTAGAATCAATCACCCATGTATCTAATGCCCGTAGTTTGAATGTGGTGATCAAAGTTGTTATGGGATAGTGCCTTTGTGAGAGAATCTACTACATTTAGATCAGTGAGGGCTCTCTCTTTGCGAGAGGATCTACTACATTTAGATTAGTGGGGGCTCTCTCTATCTTCACATTATTTCTATTGATTATCTTTCTAATGAGGTGGTGAAAGAACTGATCATAGGCTCGGGTGCCTATTCGGCCTACAAAATTTTCAAGCTTGGACAACTATTTTTCTTGTAAGCTCGGCACGGCACGAGCCCAAGAAAAGCCTACTTATTTGAGGGCCAGACTTAGGCGTTGCATATTAATTGCAGGTTTACTCCGGCTCGGCTCGACCATATATTATTTTTATAATTTTCATTAATTATATATATAATTTAAAACATGAAAAATGCACAAAAAAATAAAATTTCATGATAAATATCAAAACTTATACATTTATTAACATATGAAATCTTTTTATAATATATTTTTATATAATATAATATAACAATTTATTACATCAAAATTAAACTT
Source organism: Excoecaria cochinchinensis (assembly GCA_947683425.1). Taxonomy (NCBI): domain Eukaryota; kingdom Viridiplantae; phylum Streptophyta; class Magnoliopsida; order Malpighiales; family Euphorbiaceae; genus Excoecaria; species Excoecaria cochinchinensis. The sequence continues at coordinate 1,127,160 of CANTUQ010000008.1, read as the reverse complement.
TTTTATTTAAATATTTTTACCATGCTATCTCATCTTGGCTTGAGCCATGCCTGCATTTCATTTATATGGGCTTGGACAAGGGAAAAAAATGCCAAGCCTAGATGGCCCTTTCTAAGGCCAAAGATGAACATGTATAGGTGGTAATGTCTAGGGACATATTTGGACCTTTAATGAGACCGTCGTTTCTTTGTTTGCACAATGACTCCATTATTATCATAAGACAATGGCATTAGATCAACAATGCTAGAAACCACTCTTAGTCAAATGATGAACTTTTTGATCCACATTGCTTTTTTAACTACATTAGAAGCTGTAATATACCCGTCTTCAATAGTTGAATCGGTGATCATATCTTGTTTGAAAATCTTCCAACTAACTGCTCCTCCACTAATCATGAACACAAAATCAAATTATGACTTACAATCATCTTTATCAAACTAGAAGCTAGTACTAGTGTACTCGCTTACATGCAAGTGACCTTCTTTATATACTAAGAACGTATCCTTAGTTCTTATTAAGTACTAAATGATATACTTGACCACCACCATCTAATTTTCCACTCCACAATTGGATTGGAATTTGCTTGTAACACTTAAAGCAAATGAGACATCACGATGAGTACGTAGTATAAGATACATGATAGATCCTATAGGAAATGCATATAGGATCGTACTCATACACTATCTCTCTCCTTTTGTGTTTAGGGACACATAAACTTAGAAAGGAATTTCCCACATACTATAAGAATAAATCATTTCTTGGAGATCCATACTAAAACTTTTTAGTAATTTATCTATTATGTTGATTATGAAAGACCTAGCAACTTTCTTAATCTATCTCCTTATATTCTAATTTCCAGAATATAAGTTGCTTCTCTTAGGTCTTTCATGGAGAATTTCTTTGAAAGCCATATTTTAACTAACTATAAAATGGAGATATCATTTTCCATGAGTAATATATCATCTATATATAACTCTATGAAAACTATAGCACTCCTACTGACCTTCTTATACACGTAAGGTCGATCCACATTTTGTGAGAAACTAAACTCTTTGATTACCTCATCAAATTGGATGTTCTAACTTCTAAAAGCTTGTTTCAATCCATATATAGATTTTTGAAACTTGCATACCAGATTGCCATCTTCAGATTTAAATCCCTCAGGTTATGTCATAAAAATATCCTCAGTTAGATTTTCATTCAGGAAAATCGTCTTTACATCCATTTGCCATATCTCATAGTCATAATGAGCAGCTATGGCTAGGAGAATCCTAATGGATTTAAGCATTGTAATAGGAGAAAAGGTCTCGTCATAGTCGATACCTTCTCTTTGACGATATCATTTCACCACTAAGCGTGCTTTATGTGAATCACATTACCCTCCATGTTATTCTTATTTTTGAAGACCCATTTGTACCTAATGAATTTATCCATTTAGTTGGTTGAGCTAAAGTCCAAACTTTATTCTCATTCATGGAGTCCATATTGAACTTGTAACACCCTTACCTGTACGTAGCAAACCACTGTGGCAGGTGAAGGATGTTACACGATAACTACAGAACTAAGCACGATTGAAATCATAACATGTAATAAAAAGGCAGAATTATAAAATTCCTTTCATTTCAAAAACGCTTTCACATACACATTAAATAAAGTTCACCAATTCTCTTTCATACATACTTTTCTCAAAAGCTTCCTTTCACAATATCATATTACATACAGATAATACTGAAACTGATTCCATTTACATACAATTAACTAATACAAAAACTATTTAAGGAACTCCTACAGACTTATTGTCCTCAATTGATGCATATTGTCCTTACCGACACCTCTATCTCAGAAACCTGCATGGATGAAACACCCGTGCTAAGCATGAAATGCTTAGTGGGGAAAGCATAAAATGGATGGCCACTTACAGTGGTCATCTATACATAGCACATCCATATGAAGCATACTTATATCAAAAAGGATAATATATATAATTACAATAAACATATTTATCAAAAATCACATGTCGGAAACATATTCATTAAGTAATACTACCAATATCACATTTCACTTATTATCCAATTCATTTTTCATTTATTCACATATTGTTTCAAAATTAATACTTATCTCACACATATATTCAAACATAACATGTACAACCTTATCAAAACATTCTTTAAATATTTATAAATCCCAATATCTACTTCTTATCTAACATGCTTTACCTTGAGTTAATATTCCATATTTACATATCATATTCACTTAGTGATGATATAAGAATGTTCATGCATATTCGATGCACATGGATTTCTTGCAAAACATACTCATATTAGTCATCATAGGCATAAATCATGAATTACTAAAACTCTTATCATAATATGTATTCCAAGTTTGCACATATAAGCACATTCATTACATATAAATGAATACATTCAAATAAGTCTCATATCAGTTATTTGATTATTACCAATACATATATTAAACATTTTCAATAATTTCTTATAATAACTTCATATATGCAACTCTATTTATAATCCTTAAACATATAAAAAGTATACATTACATGCATACACATCTTTGAACAGTCAAAAGTCCTACACACTTACTCATTAGAATAAGCATTTTTAGTAATAGGCCCTTAAAGTTATATACATAAATACTTTCAATTATACATTTATAATATATGTTACTCATTTAGTATTCTTTTATTCACTTATTGCCTGCATTTACAAAATAGTGGATAACGGATAGAAATGCATAGGTACCCAAAGGTGCAGTTCAATTACGCATAGTTTTCTAATCCGGGATTCAAAATACATAAGGATCTAACAGGATCCAGAAACATATAAGCACCAAACCGCAATCCAAACACATAGGTTACAGCAATAGACCCTACGACCCGACTTTTGCAGGCTAATAGTCATATTTGTGTATTATTCACATCATACTCACATACATTTACTATGATCATATATGTTGGCTCAAGGCTACATCTCAATTTTGATGATAATCAAACCTTGTATAAACTTTATAAAAATTCTATTTCTTTGTTTATATTATAGCTCAAACTCCTCTAAAATTGTGCAAGATCAAATTAAAGATGCAAGCCAAGCGTACGAAGAACTTAGTTTTTAAGTTCTGTTGGAAGTTAGGGTAATAATTATGTAAAATCTTTTGAGGAGTTACATGATCATGCATTAAAAATCGCTTTCATTGGATAAAACTAATTTTTGGTATTTTAAAAGTAATCTTGGTTGTATAAGAAAGTGTCAAAAATTCTTTTGAAAAGGCTGTTAGAAAAGCTTTGTGAAAAGTTAACAGAATAGGTTCCAGAACTGCTTATCTATTCTAACAGATTTGCTTGTCTGCTCCAACAGATCAGATTATCTGTTATAACGGAACTGCTCTTCTGTTTTGCGCTAAAAGATAAAATAACGGCTAGTTTTCATTTTTAACCAATCTGTCTTTCTTCTAACGGCTATATTCTGATCTCCAACCGCTATATTGAGTTTTTGGCTATAAATTGAAGTTTTTTTTGGTTCCAAAAGGGTTAGAGAAGTTGGAAAACATTTATATCTCTTGAGATTCAAGCTTTCACATTATTCAAACTATTTTTCACATCTTGCACTTCATTCATTATCATTCTCCTCAACTAGATTGTAGCATTTTTTGTTGTAATTCTTGTGTGAGGTATCTTTATAAAGGATTGTGAGAAAGGGTTGGCTAGAACCTTAGGAATTCTAGTAAGTGTTTAAATCTTTTACTTGGGAAAAAGATTGTGGGTAGAAAATATACTAGGTTTGTATATTGGCTTTAACTCTTGCCCATTAAAAAGAGTTGATAGTGGAGAGAAAAGCTCAAGATAGTGTCTTGGGGAGTGGATGTAAGCAGTTAGGCCGAACCACTATAAATCATTTGTGTTGATCTATTTTTCTCGCCTCTTCTCTGTTCTATTTCTAAAAGGAGTTAACTATTCTTTTCTTGCAAAATCTTGTGTTGATTTAAAAGAAATCTTTATAAACTAATTCTGTTATTTAAAATTCATTTACTGCAAGGATTGAATCTATTTTCAAAAAGGATTTATTATATATTCTGTCAATCATCACATATTGCACTCATTTGTTATATATCTTTCTGTTCTGCTCGACTAGAAAACTCCACCAGAATACTTTTGTTCCGTTCTACGAAATTCAGTCAAAATTTTATAACACTCAATTCACCCCCCCCCCCCGCTCTTATGTGTCATCGGGACCAATAAATGGTATCAGAGCAGGTCTCATTCTCCTAAGATCTAACAATCTTAAGTGATCTGTAAGATGGCATCAAGTTCTGAAAATCCTCCTGTGGCTACTCCATTTAAAGGTCATTCTGTCCACAGACCACCTATGTTTTGTGGAGACAACTATCGATTCTGGAAAGTAGTAATGCGACATTTTATCCAATCTCAAGACATGGATTATTGGGAAATAATCAAAGAAGGATATCAAGCTCCAACAAAAATAGTTGAACAAGCTGGAGGAACAAGCATCACTGTCCAGAAAACTAGAAAAGAGCTTACTGAAGATGAAAAGAAAAGAGTTCAACTAAACTCTAAAGCAATGAGTATTCTATTCTGTTCTTTACATACTAATGAATTTAATAGAGTCTCTGGTTGTGATACAACAAAGGAAATATGGGACAAACTTGAAGCTACGTATGATGGAACCCATGAAGTAAAGGGATCAAGACTACATATGCTAATGGTAGATTACGAAGCTTTCAAAATGAAGCCAGAAGAGACTGTGGCTGAGGTAATTAATAGTTATGTTAAGTTAACAAATGAAATTAAAGCTCTTGGTCACAAACTTATTGAAGAAAATAAAATTACTAAACTTGTTAGGGGTCTAACTCCTAGATGGGAAGCTAAAGCTTCTATTCTATTAGACAAAGATCCTAGCACTCTTAATTTTGATACTGTTTGTGGCTCACTTATTTCTCATGAGCTTTATATTAAGTCTCAAGATGCTGAAAAAGAGAAAGAAAGGAAATTAAAGTCTCTTGCTCTCAAAGCTGAGTATGGAAGTGATTACTCAACTGGTGATGATGAGATAGCACTTATTGCAAAGAAGTTTAAAAAGCTATATCGAAAAGTTAAAAAATTCAACAAGAGGCAACAGCAAAAATACTTTCACTAGAAGGCAGATAACAGCTCCAGATCTGCTGGAGATGTTGTATGTTATGAGTGTAAGAAGCCTGGACACATTAAATCTAAATGTCCAAATTTAAAGAAAAGGAAGAAAAGGTATAAGAAAAAGGCTATGAAAGCTACATAGAGTAACAGTGAAGATTCCAGCAACATTACTGAGGAATCAAATGGAGATTCAGATGAAGCTGGTCTAATGGCAGTCTCTGATCATGAGGAACGACACAACTATGCTAAAACAGATCAGAAAAATCAAAACTCTGATGAACAGAACAAGGATCAGACAGACAACGAAAATAACATAAAAGAGGTAACGTGTTCTGACTCTGACTCTAGTTCTGATGCAAATGGAGATGAATATGAAAACATGTTAGTATGTTTTGAAAAAGTGCATCATAAATATCGCATGCTTAAAATGAATCATATTGCGTTAAGAAAACAACATGATGCATTAAGACAAAAAATTTAGCATGTAAAATAGAAAGAAAGTGACGTGAAAAATAAATTTTCAGATTTAGAAAAGAAATACATCGCATTACAAGAAAAATTTAATGACAAAGGAAAGAAAGTTTGTTTATGTGATGAAAAAGAAAAACAAAATAAGGAGATGCATGCTAGCACATCTAAATACAATTATAATTATAAAAAGAAGCATGTTCATAAGAAGGAATATAAAAATTATTACATGAACAATTTTTTCAGCAACTCTGTCACTTGCTTTTACTGCAGCAGAAAAGGACATGTATCTAAATTCTGCTATTATAAGAAAAATGTCAATTCTGGAAAACAGATATGGGTTGCTAAAAATAATGTGCATGTTATCACTAACCCACAAAGACCCAAGAAAGATTGGGTACCTAAATCTGTATAATTTTTTTGCAGATCTGCCTTAGGAGCTCCAGATCAGAAAAATGGTACTTGGATAGTGGATGCTCTAGGCACATGACTGGGAACAGATCAAAGTTTACAAAATTAACCATGAGAGATGGTGGAAAAGTCAATTTTGGTGATAACAGAAAAGGAAAAATTATTGGAATAGGAACTATTGGTTCTAATCCTAAGATAGAAGATGTATCACTTGTTGATAGCTTAAAGTTCAACTTATTGAGCATCAGCCAGATCTGTGATAGAAACAGAAGAGTGACTTTTGAAAAAGATCACTGCAGAGTTGAAGATGTTGGAACAGATCAGCCTGTTCTGACAGGACACAGATTTGGAAATATTTATCAGGTCAATATAGAAGAGATTCAAGAAAGTGATTTAAAGTAATTAATAACACAAGAAAATTTAAGTGTACTTTGGCACAAGAAGCTTGGACATGCTAGCATCCATACTATAGAAAAGCTTGCTAGGAAAAATCTGGTTAAAGGGCTGCCAAAGATGAACTTTGAGAGAGATTATGTGTGTAAAGCATGTCAACTAGGGAAACAGACCAGAACTTCCCACAAGTTAAAAGTTGAAATCTCATCCAAGAAAGCATTGGAACTTTTACACTTAGATTTGTTTGGACCAATAAGTCCTGCAAGTATTGGTGGAAAAGTTTATGTATTTGTTATAGTGGATGACTATACAAGATATACGTGGACGTTATTTCTTACTCACAAAAGTGAAGCATTCAAGGCATTTGAAAAATTAAGCAAGAAATTACAAAATGAAAAAGGGTATATGATCACCAGTATCAGGAGTGATCATGGAGGAGAATTCGAGAATACAAGTTTTGAGGAATATTGCAACAGTTCTGGAATTTATCATAGTTTTTCAGCTGTTAGAACACCTCAACAGAATGACGTAGTAGAAAGGAAGAATAGAACACTTCAGGAGATGGCCAGAACAATGATCAATGAAAATAATCTTCCAAAGTACTTTGGGCAGAAGCAGTAAGTACTGCTTGTTATATCCTGAACAGAACACTTGTCAGATCAGTTCTAAATAAGACTCCATATGAGCTTTGGAAGAACAGAAAGCCAAATATCAGCTATTTTCAACCATTCGGCTGTAAGTGCTTTATTTTTAATGATAAAAGTAATCTGGGTAAATTTAATGCAAAATCTGATGAAGGTATTTTCCTTGGATATTCTTTAAATAGCAAAGCATACAGAGTCTTTAATAGAAGAACTTTAGTTGTAGAAGAATCTATAAATGTGAAATTTGATTATACTGACATATACACTAAAGAAAGGAGTTTTTCTGATGTTGATACAGATAAAGAAGTGGTTGAAATAAATAAAAAGACAGAAGAGAAAAATCAGATAGAAAAGTCATCAGATCAGCAAGTAGATCAGGATCATAGATCAGGAAATTCCTCTGGACAATAAAAAGCAGATCAGCCAGCAGAAAGGTAGGCAGATCAATATCAAGAAAACCAGACAGAACAGTTAGCAGATCAACAGAATACAGAACAACCAGTAGAACTACCTAAGGACTGAAAGTTTCACAGCTATCATTCAAAAGAAAACCTACTGACAGATCCATCAGAAAGAATGATGACCAGAAGAGCCATGCCAGAATACTGTGGTAATGTAGGTTTTGTTTCTCAACTAGAACGCAAAAATTTAATTGATGCTCAAAATGATGAGAGTTGGATTCTTGAATCAGTTTGAAAGAAATAAAGTTTGGTATCTAGTTCCCAAACCGTCAAATTGTTCTATTATTGGTACTAAGTGGATCTTTAGAAACAAACTTGATGAGCAAGGAAACGTAGTAAGAAATAAAGCAAGATTAGTTGCTCAAGGCTACAACCAAGAAGAAGGTATTGATTTCGATGAAACTTTTGCACCAGTAGCTAGATTAGAAGCAATTAGAATTTTATGTGCATATGCATGTTTCAAGAATTTCAAACTTTATCAAATGGATGTGAAAAGTGCATTTTTAAATGGATTCTTAAATGAAGAAGTTTACGTAGCTCAACCTCCTGGTTTTGAAAATACAGAACATCCAGAATATGTTTACAAACTCAAAAAGGCTTTATGTGGTTTAAAACTAGCTCCTAGAGCTTGGTATGAAAGATTAAGTTGTTTTCTTCTTGGTCATGGTTTTAACAGAGGAAAAGTTGACAATACGCTCTTTACAAAACATGATTCATCTCATATTTTATTAATATAAATTTATGTTGATGACATTGTTTTTGGTTCTACTAATGTTTCTATGAGCAAAGATTTTGAGACTATTATGAAACAGGAATTTGAGATGAGTTTAATGGGAGAACTCACATTCTTTCTGGGATTGCAAATTAAACAATGCAAAAGTGGAATTTTTATAAGTCAGGTGAAATATACAAAAGAGCTTATAAAGAAGTTCAAAATGACAGAAGCAAAGTCTGCCAGTACACCTATGAGTCCCACAATCAAGTTGGAAAAGGATGAAAAAGGCAAGAGTATTGATGAAAAAATTTATAGAGGCATGATCGGATCACTGCTCTACTTGACAGCAAGCATACCAGTTATTCACTTTAGTGTGTGTCTATGTGCTAGGTTTCAATCTGCTCCAAAAGAGTCACACTTGTCTGCAGTAAAGAGAATTCTACGTTATATGGTTGGAACACCAGAACTGGGATTATGGTATTCAAAAAATGGTTCTCTTGATCTAATTGGATATTCTGATGCAAACTACGCTGGATGCAGAGTTGACAGAAAAAGCACTTCTAGTGCCTATCACTTTCTTGGCAATTCTCTAATTACTTGGTCTAGCAGAAAACAAAACTCTGTGGCTCTATCAACAGCAGAAGCCGAATACATTGCAGTTGGAGGAAGTGTTGCACAAGTACTATGGATTAGACAACAACTAAAGGATTATGGAATTGAATTTGATCAAGTTCCAATCTTTTGTGACAACACCAATGCAATCAATCTTACAAAAAATTCAATTCTGCACTCTAGAACTAAACAACGGCCCCCCTCTGCCTAATTTTTTTTGGTTAACTGGCAAAACATTTGTTGCTTCTTTCCTGTTTGCTTTCTCTTGTTGCACTAATTTTTTTTTTGGCTCTCTCTTTTTTTTTTTGACTGATGACAAAAAGGGGGAGAACAACTATATGGTGTTATGTTATGTGACTTCTATGTTCTTACGATAGTTTTTAACTCTTGATATCTAGTGTGTTGCTTTTTTGGGATATGTTGATAAATGTTGAGTTGTGTTTTGTGATAAATTATACAGATCTATTAGTGAGCCTTTTTTTTTTTTTTGGTCTTGATACATGGCTTACAGAACTGCTTTTATTTTGGCATATATATATATATATATATATATATATATATATATATCTTATGCATATTTATAGGGATTATACTTGTATATATCTCCCGGGCATATAGTAAGGGGGAGCATACTCATACTAATCTAGATAGACTTTTAGCCAAGTTTGTCAAGGTTTTTGTCATCATCAAAAAGGGGGAGATTGTTGGCTCAAGGTTACATCTCAATTTTGATGATAATCAAACCTTGTATAAACTTTGTAAAACTTCTATTTCTTTGTTTATATTACAGCTCAAACTCCTCTAAAATTGTGCAAGATCAAATTAAAGATGCAAGCCAAGCGTACGAAAGAACTTAGTTTTTAAGTTCTGTTGGAAGTTAGGGTAATAATTATGTAAAATCTTTTGAGGAGTGTCTTATACATGATCATGCATTAAAAATCTCTTTCATTGCATAAAACTAATTTTTGGTATTTTAAAAGTAATCTTAGTTGTATAAGAAAGTGTCAAAAATTCTTTTGAAAAGGCTGTTAGAAAAGCTTTGTGAAAAGTTAACAGAATAGGTTCCAGAATTGCTTATCTATTCTAACAGATCTGCTTGTCTGCTCCAACAGATCATATTATCTGTTATAACGGAATTGCTCTTCTGTTTTGCGTTAAAAGACAAAATAACGGCTAGTTTTCATTTTTAACCAATCTGTCTTTCTTCTAACGGCTATATTCTGATCTCCAACAACTATATTGAGTTTTTGGCTATAAATTGAAGTTGTTTTTGGTTCCAAAAGGGTTAGAGAAGTTGGAAAACATTTATATCTCTTGAGATTCAAGCTTTCACATTATTCAAACTATTTTCCACATCTTGCACTTCATTCATTATCATTCTCCTCAACTAGATTATAGCATTTTTTGTTGTAATTCTTGTGTGAGGTATCTTTATAAAGGATTGTGAGAAAGGGTTGGCTAGAACCTTAGGAATTCTAGTAAGTGTTTAAATCTTTTACTTGGGAAAAAGATTGTGGGTAGAAAATATACTAGGTTTGTATATTGGTTTTAACTCTTGCCCATTAAAAAAGAGTTAATAGTGGAGAGAAAAGCTCAAGACGGTGTCTTGGGGAGTGGATGTAGGCAGTTAGGCCGAATCACTATAAATCATTTGTGTTGATCTATTCTTCTTCCCTCTTCTCTGTTCTGTTTCTAAAAGGAGTCAACTGTTCTGTTCTTGCAAAATCTTGTGTTGATTTAAAAGAAATCTTTATAAACTAATTCTGTTATTTAAAATTCATTTACTACAAGGATTGAATCTGTTTTCAAAAAGGATTTATTATATATTCTGTCAATCATCACATATTGCACTCATTTGTTATATATCTTTCTGTTCTGCTCGACTAGAAAACTCTACCAGAACACTTCTGTTCTGTTCTGCGAAATTCAGTCAAAATTTTATAACACTCAATTCACCCCCCCCCCCTCTTGTGTGTCATCGGGACCAACAATATAATGATCATACTGCCACACTCACATAAACTCATTCAATATCATGTAACAATGTCTCATGGATACCCTAATCATTTCAATCACATATATATATATTCTTGTTAACAATGTTAACGTTATAAACACATTTAACACTTAACCAGTCATTTAGAATTCTCATATATCATACTATCTTATATCAATAAAGATTTGTATCATTTTCTTATTAGTCAACACATTACTACACAAATTCCATACTCATATATATATATAATATACATAATTTTAATTTTTAGTATTGTTCAAAAACACTCATATATTGCTATACAATTATGTTTACATCACTATTTCACATGTCCAATTATGGTGACTTAATCCATATAAATAATAAATCCTAGACCCGACTTTGCAGGCTAATAGTCTTTAATCCAATTATTGTCATTACCACATTGAATAATAGCCACACTAATTATCTTACAAATTAATTCCATATGCATATAGTCCATTTCATAAGCCAAAATAATCATTATTTAATTCATCTAACATATATATACATTAATATCACATTATTTAATATTAACATAGCATAAAAAAATAGCATACACGTTTAATATTTCAATAAGTAATTTTAACTAGGTTGCATTGCTCATAAATAACTAATATAGCATGCCAATTTATTTTTAACTTTATTAGGCAATTTTTGATTAATTATATCATTAATTACTCATATTTGTAATCAATTAACTTATGTTTCCAAGTGATAACCACTCATATGTTCATCATACAGCTCTAGACATGTATTAGATAAGTTTCAGAAAGTTTCGGTGCAGTTTGAGTTCGATTTGGGATGAAAAATGTACTATATAGTCAAAACAAGGGTGAAGGACAACCACACCTAAGGGACAGGCATCCCTCACCAAATTGTCCATGAGGATAATCCAAAATAGCTTTCGGAACCAACTCTGTTTCACCAAAATAGATTGCAACCTCAAATTACACATCCAAAATCATATAGCAATCATCATTTTTAGCTAAAATGGTCTGATAACATTAATTCTCAGTATGTTAACTTTCCATTGGCATAAATTTCAAATCATTTGGAGCTGGGATCAAATAGATATGGCCAAAAATGTCCACACTGCTCCAAAGATAGACCTGAAGAATTTAGCTACTGTAATGGGCAATTTTGAGGTCTTTAGAGTCAAAAATAAATTATAGCTATTTCTAGGATTTTTGTAGGCACAGATGTGCCGGTTCTAACTCAACTAGAATCATATAATTTAAAGTTCTAAAACTCAACATATACCCAAAACAGTTATCAAAGGTCATTCTACACCTTTGGGCAGAATTGCACTATGCAATTCAACAAGCCTAAATTCAACAAATTTGACACAACCAGTCCACCAAATTCAATTCAAACCAACATAACACATACACAAACACCTCAGAATATTCAATTAATCAATAAATATTCATTAACACAATAATTCCCAAACCTAATTTCCTTTCCTCCTTTTTGGTTCACTTTGTGTTTCCTTCTCCTACCTTTTCCTTTCCCTTTGCCTTTTTACTTTATTCTCCAAGTAATTAAAAATTAGTCACAAATCAATAACCATCTCTACAGAATTTATCTCACCCAAAGATAAAGAGAAAAAGAAAAAGAAGATGAAATCTTCTATTTAAAACTTCAAACAACTTAGCTAACTTTTCCATTGAATTTCTAGCCTAACATTTGTGTGAATTGTGAGAGAAGAACATGAAGAATTCTGTATCTAATCCCTTTAGGATGGCCGGCCAAGGAGAGGGGGAAAAAGCCAAATTCCACCTCTTCCTTTAGCTTAAATATGCATGTAATGCATTAGGTGGATTAGCCATAAGTTGACACTTGCATTCCACTTCACACACTTAACAATTAATTAACTTAATTAATCCAACTTGAATTATTTAATTCCTCACATAACATTTAATCACACAAATATCTCTTAAGTCACTTAACTTATTTTATTTATGCAATTAGGTCCTCCGGAACTTTCAATTTAATCCGATTAAGTTTCAAACACAAATATTTTACCGATTTTACAACTTAAACCACTATCGTACCCTAAGGCTATGTTTGGTAAGAAAACTAGTAATGTAATGTAATTGATAGTGTAATTAATCTTTTGTTTGTTAAGTTAAAGTTTTTATATTCTAATGTAATGCCAAATACATTAGTAATTTTGAATACGTTTACTAATGTATTTTTCAATTGTTAAAATTAGTATTGTATTTATCATTACAATGCAACTCCCTTAATATACTACTCAACTCTACTACACATTAATTATTTCATTTTATTCTCATATTATTATTAAATTTACCCTCTAATTTTATTTATGGACTAAATTTGTATAAATAAATTATATATATGTACACAGTCTAAAATAATAAATTACATATAAATTATTTATGGCTGTTAAAACCCTTATTTTTTTCCAAATCTATTTCATTTATGCTAAAATTTCATCTTCAAACTTTTAGTGAAATAAATTCGATTTTTTTTTTCATTGTCTCAATATGGAGAAACTTTTTACTATATATATATATATATATATATATATATATATATATATATTCCATTTTTATTTATAAACTAATTAAATGATATAATATTATTCATTTGAGTATTAATTTGATCCGTACATATATTTGGTGAGTACAAATTTCAACCGGTAGATCAAAATTTCATAGTAATGTAATAATAATTACATTACATTACTAATGCAACCAAATATAGTAATATAATCATAATTACATTACATTTTTTAATCTATTACATTACTCATTACATTACATTACATCCCTTGATACCAAACATACTCTAAGAGTATATAATACGACTAGACTAAAAATCGAAACTTTACAGGACTTCATCGCTTTTATCCATAATTCAAATTTTGAATTATTAGATCTTTCTTATAGTTAGCAGGCTCACTATTTTCTACTAAGGTTGCATTTTTATTCTCATGTGATAATTAACAAATAACATATAATATTCAAGTTTTAACAATAATTTTGATCACAGATAATCCACACATGCATAGGATCATCACAAAAACTCATATATGAAGATCACGATAATTCATAAGATAATCACAAAAACTAATATAGACTAGAGCTTAGTCATTAATAAAAAGTAGAGAAGAAAACAAAGATATTAGTCAAAACATTGTAATACTTTGATGGTTTTAAAAGACTAGAGCTTCTCCTTAGCTCCCTTTGAATATATGCCAAGATAAATAAATCACAATAAAGTTGCATATATCAGATATTAGCTTATTCTTTTGACAAATTATAAAGCCAATCATAGTATAAAGCATATAGAGCTACATATCATATGCAACAATAACAAACTATTAAGTCCAAAATATGTCTAATCATGCTAAGCATAAGCATAAACATCCAAAAAATAAAGTACTAAAATAATCCAGCAAATATATATATCTAACTATTCTTTCTTTTTATTATCAACAATAAGAGTTAATAGAACTACTAGCATCCAAAAAATATACTAGTTCTAGTTCAAATCATGCTAGAAATTAGAAAACATATCGGCTATAATACCACTAGTTAGAATTAATAGAAAATAATTCTATAAAATTTTGGATTGCATGCCAATCATATACCAAATTAACTAGAGATTAAAAGTGTACTCGAATTCATATTTGATGAACCACGTATTTAGGATTGATTGCTTCTGAGTCTAAATTCGTTGCCTTTCTAATTTGCTTTGAATATGGGGCAAGGCAAAATGACAACTGAAACCTGACTTAAGGACCACAACACTTTAGGTTCCTTATGTACTAGGTTTAATTAGTTTCCCATAAATACTAACTGAACTTGTATTGGAATTCTACACATTAAAAGCCCATACCTACTTGATATTACAAGGGCTCAAACTTAGATCACTTAAATTGGCTTAATGTAACTTTGATAGCTTATAATATACTTAATTAATTAAATATCACCTAAAAATTAATGTATCATAACCAATCATTAGATGTCACAATTACTACTTTTCATAACACGTTAATTATTTGATGTGACATTCTAGATGTGTGAACTTTTTTCTCACAACCCATTCAACAAGTTAAATCAAAATACAATGGTTGAGATTTGTCCATTTTTAATCAATGGCTAAAAACAGGGAAACACCATATTAAGGGGCGCATGGTAGAATCGGGTTTTTTTTTAGTTTGGTGTGAAATTGAAAAAAATTAGGGAGAGTGGTGCTACAGGAAAAGTAATTAGAAAAGTGGTGTGCCGAAAAACGGCACACATTATTGACGTTTTCTGAAGTAGAGGGGCCCACGCAGAAAATGAGTAAAGTTGCCAGAAAACGGCACCCATTGGTGCCGTTTTCTGGCAAAAGTATTTATTTTTTTTTATTTTTTCAGGCGCAAAACGGTGCCGTTTTGCGCCTGGAGAGGTGAGCGCCAGAAAACGGCACCATTGAGTGCCGTTTTCTGACGCAAGAGGATTAAGGCGGGCCAGGGCAGTCAGAAAACGGCACACTTATGTGCCGTTTTCTGACAGCCAGAAAATGGCACATAAGTGTGCCATTTTCTGGCAACAAAACTACATCAATCTAGATTTTCTGAAATAGAGGGTCCCACGAAGGAAATTGATGGTGAACTGCATCAATCTAGCATGTGTTATTTAACACATCAATATACTAGCATGTTGCATAATGAAAAAAATATAACACATGCTAGATTGATGTTTATCATAACACTAGTATATTAATCTTTAGGTATTTTTAACACATAAGTAATAAAATATTGTTGAATTCAAATAAATTGTTATTTATTATTTATAATATCAAATAAAAAAATAAAATGACAATTTATTATAATAAAATGACAATTTAGGTATTATTTATAATATCAAATAATTTATTATATGATATTAATCTTTAGGTATTTTTAACACATAAGTAATAAAATATTGTTGAATTCAAATAAATTGTTATTTATTATTTATAATATCAAATAAAAAATAAAATGACAATTTATTATAATAAAATGACAATTTAGGCATTCAAGCTTGAATTTGGTGAGGAATAGATTGATAGCAAGATAGTATCTCATCCACTGGTTGCTTAACATGAATGGTATCGAGAAAATTTTTCACCGAAATTGCGTGCTCCAACTCCATTTTTATTTATGAACTTAGCTAATAATAGACTCACACACACACACATATAATAGAAGCAATAAGGTTTGATATCATATAATAAATTATTTGATATTATAAATAAGGCTTAATACATAAAAACCCCTATACTTGTATTTAATTTTAAAATTGATATCTTTACTTTTTAAGTTTTTAATTTTCCACCCAAATTTTGAATTTTTTTTTAATTTTCTACCCAAACTTTGAAAAATTTTTAATTTACTACCTAACGCAATGATACTGCGTATAATTTACCACTTACTTCACTCAGCGCGTGCATTTCACGCTCCAGTCCAATTCAACGCGTAGATAGTAAGTTATACGCAATATTATTGGCTATTTGTAAGTATAACAATTTATCTAATTAAAAGTGATTATGAACTAGTTAATATATTTACTTATTAAATATTAATTTTTATAAATAAATTTGCTTATATCCACCAAATATTTTTATTTTATCAACAATAATGTTATATTATAGTGAAAAAATTTTAATTTTTAAGTATCTTTAACATTTTAATTTTATTTATGAATATATTTATAATTATAGTGGTTAACCGAAAAATATTGGGTAACCGATCCAAAACCGATGGACTGGTTAACCGATGATAATGGACTGAAATTTCGAAAAACCGATATTAATGGACTGGGGCTTATGGACCGGTTAACCGACCATGCTCACCCCTACTATAAATAATACCTAAATTGTCATTTTATTTTTTTATTTGATATTATAAATAATAAATAACAATTTATTTGAATTCAACAATATTTTATTACTTATGTGTTAAAAATACCTAAAGATTAATATACTAGTGTTATGATACACATCAATCTAGCATGTGTTATATTTTTTTCATTATGCAACATGCTAGTATATTGATGTGTTAAATAACACATGCTAGATTGATGTAGTTCACCATCAATTTCCTTCGTGGGCCCCTCTATTTCAGAAAATCTGGATAGAAGTAGTTTTGTTGCCAGAAAACGGCACATAAGTGTGCCGTTTTCTGACTGCCCTGGCCCGCCTTAGTCCTCTTGCGTCAGAAAACGGCACTCTATGGTGCCGTTTTCTGGCGCCCACCTCTTCAGGCGCAAAACGGTGCCGTTTTGCGCCTGAAAAAATAAAAAAAAAAATAAATACTTTTGCCAGAAAACGGCACCAATGGGTGCCGTTTTTTGGCAACTTTACTCATTTTCTGCGTGGGACCCTCTATTTCAGAAAACGTCAATAATATGTGCCGTTTTCCGGCACACCACTTTTCCAATTACTTTTCCTGTATCACCACTCTCCCTAATTTTTTTCAATTTCACACCAAACTAAAAAAAAACCCGGTAGAATCAATGCATTATTGGGTTAAACTAAATTTTTGAGTGAAAATTTTAATACATTATTATATATACAATTTGTTTGTACTATGGAATAATTTTTGATACAAGAATCTGTATGTTTTAAATTTGATTTTTAATATATGAAATAAATTTTCAATGCAAATAGATTTATTTTTAAATTATTTTTATCTTCTAGCTGCGTGTTATAGGAACACTATAAAGTTTTATTTTATTTTATTTTATTTCAATTGAGAGATCAATAGTCTTTCGGCAAGTGGACAAAAATAGTATATATGAAAGTATGGGATGTAAACTTAAATTAAATTAACTCTTAGTTATTTGGTTATTAGTCTAAATTATTCTTTTGTTATTAACCCTTTGTTATTCCTTTTAGACATCTAAAAAACTTAAAATAGACTTAGCCACGTAGGAGAGTACAAATATAATGCAAAACTTCGGTGCAATGAAAGAACCAATAAATTTGTTAATACTTTGAGTTGTGGAAATTAATTAATTGTTGGAATTACAAAGCTCTATTGCTGAACATATATCTATTATTTCAATCCATCGTACTGGAAGTGTTCAAAAATGGATTGGATAGGTTACAATTAGTTTTTCTTTAAATCCATTTAAATTTTTAAATTGGGTTGAACTTAATTCAGTCTAGTTGAATTATAAGTTAAACTTTTTATATTGAGTTGATTGATTTATCACTAGGTTACATGAATTATGTTAATTATTTATAATGTATTATAAATATATAAATTATAAATTATGCATATTTATATTTTTTAGGTATAAAATATTAATTTAATTTTTGTAAACATTTTTTTTAGATAATGCATGCATATTTCATTTTTAAAAAAATAAAAAATAAAAAAGTTAATAATGTCTTAAAACTTAAAAATATATATATAAATTTTTAAGCTTTGAAATTAATTGGTTTAATTATAATAAAAAAAAATGAAAAAGAAAAACACATATAAAAGTCTTAGAAGAAAATAAAATTCCATAGTTAGATTTATAAGAATCAACCTCAAATATACTAGAACCTTTAAAATGCTTAAAGCGGAAGCTCTAGCAAGGGCGGACCTAGTAGAGCTCCGAGAAATGCCAGAAATAGCACCTACAGATTGGCCCAAGAAACGAACAATTACTGCGCCAAATCCACCAGCACATGCAGATGTTTCATTTCCACTTGCCAATGGGCAGTTTGAGTTTGAAGCTTAAGGATTGGGTTACCCCAGTTTCGTTCTTAAATTTTTAAATTGATAAACTTATAGCTAGCAAGTACTATTTTCAAAAAATAATGAAAATGAAATGACTAAAATATTAGATAAAAGAAAGATTTATTTTAGAATAATTTGGCCGTCAATTGATAGTTTAGGGGACAAATCCAACTACAAAATAAATAAATAAATAAATAACCTTCAATAATTCAAGTTTATCAAGTTTATCCAAACTGTAAATCAAGTTCATTAAGCAGTATCCGAGAGTATTTATACACAAAAAACTTAAATTAAGGAAAAAAAGCATGAGCTCTTACATTGATAGCTCAACACAATACAACTAATTAACACAAAATGGTAAATAAAATTAAAAAAAATAAAATCAGTAGTAACTACTAAAAATTTAGAAGTCATGATGTATAAAAAAATATAAGTATATTTTTTAAAAACCAAAACTTAAGGGTACGTTCGGCGAGGTTTTTGTTTTCGGTTTTTTGTTTATTTTTAAAAAAAAAAAATCCCAAAACATGTTCGGTAAACTCATTACCGTTTCGGTTTTTGCAAAAATTTAAAAAAGTGATTTTCACATACAAAACAAAAAATAAAAATTTTCAAAATGAGATTTTTAGGATTTTGCTACTTTATCCTTATTACCACCACACCGCTATTACTACAACCACACTGCCATATTGCCACCTCTACATTGCTGCCTCCGCCGCCACAACACCGCCGCCTCCACCACCACGTCGCTGCCGCCTCCACTACTGCCGCCACCACCACACCGTTGTCACCATCACCACCACGCTGCCTCCTCCACCACTACCACACCATCGCCACACTGCTGCCATCTCCACCACCACACCGCTGCCATCTCTACCACCACGACGACGATCACCACACCGTTGCCGCCGCCACCACCACCACACCGCTGCCATCTCCACCACCACCACGACGGCCACCACACCGTTGCCGCCACCACAGCGACACTGCTGCCATCTCCACCGCCACGGCGACGACCACCACACTGTTGCCGCCTCCACCACCACCACGCTGTCACCGCCTCTATCACCGCCATCACCACCACACCGCTGCTGCCTCCACCACCACCACCACCACGCTACCTCTACCTCCACCACCACCGCTACTACCATGCCGTTGTTGCCTCCACCACCACTACGCTGCCGCCGCCGCCGCCTCCACCACCACCATGATGTCGCCGGTGTTGCCTCAGCCACCACCATGCTGCCGCCGCCTCCACAATCACCACGTTGTCGTCGCCCCCACCATTACGCTGCTGTCACATTTGTCACCACCACGCTGCTGCCGCCTCTTCCACCACTACAAGAAAATTGTAAAATAGAGACGAAATTTTAGAGACGGAATAAATAGAGACAGAAATAAGGTTTCGTCTCTATTTAGAGACGAAAATCGTTCCGTCTCTAAAATTTGGTCGCTAAAAATGGCGAGATTGGTTCCCTTCATATTTAGAGACCGCAAATAGAGACTGTAAACATTTTTCGTCTCTAAATAGAGACAAAAATTGATTTCTGTCTCAAAATAGAGACGGAAATTAATTTCCGTCTCTATTTAGCGACGAAAATATTTTCGTCTCTAAAATTCTATCGCTAAAAATGGCGGTATAGGTTTTCTCCACATTTAAAGACCGCAAATAGAGACTGTAAACTTTTTAAATAAAATTTCATATCTATTTAGAGACGGAATTTAATTTTCATCACTAAATAGAGACGAAAATTAAATTCCATCTCTATTTTTCGGGGTATTTAGAACACCATTTTCTTTTCCCTCTCATTCTCTCCTTCTCTACCTTTCTTCTTCCCCCCTGTCTCCCCTCCCCTTTTCGGTAGATCTGCACCATGAGCTGCCTCTCTCCCCCGCACCGACCGACGCCGTCACTCTCCCCCGAGCCGACGCTGCACAGTGCGCCGCCCACTCTCGCTGTCCGCGCTCCCTCCTTCCTCTCTGCCACAGATAGGGCATTTTGCTTGCTTCCCCGCCGCCACCGCTGCTCCTTGCTTCCCCGTCGCCGCCGCTGCTCCTTGCTTCCCTGCCGCTGGCAAAGCTTGTTCTTCGGCCAGATCTACTGGACAGGTACTTTTTTTCTGCATTTTTTTTATTTTTTATTATTTTAATGTAGTATTTTATTTATGTTTAATATTTATGTATTTTGTTTATTTTAATTTGTTGGTTAATGTTTCATATTTATTTTGTATTATTCTAATTAATTTATATTAGTTAATTTAATTTATTTTAATTTTTCAGTATTATATTTATGTGTTACGTTAATGTTGTTTTATTTTAATATAGTGTTATATTTGGGTGTATAATTATTTAAATTTTATTTCATTTGCTGTGTAGAATTTTTTTTTTTTGTAATATTATTTGAATGTGGTATTTAATTATTTGAATATATAGTTATGTCCAATTTGTGTATGTATATTGAATTGTAATGTATTTTGAGGTGTCATTGAGCATGTTGTTATTTTTTGTGTGTTTAGTTATTATTTGTAGTGTATTTTAAAATTATTGTATATTGAGGTGTATGTATATTGTATGTGTATATGCTGTCAATTCGGTTTTTATGAGTCTATGTGTAGCGCGTTGTGTCTACATATATATTATATAGTATCAAAACCTTTATTATGTTTACATATTGTTTTTTATTTAAATTTGACCTATAACCAAATAATTTTTTATTTTTTTAATTTGGTTTAATCTATTATTTTCGTGTATATATATATTCTATTATATTGTTTCGGTTTTGGGGTTTATTTGTGCATGTATAAATTTTTTATGGTAGATATTGTTTGTATTGTGTAAAATGTTACTATAGTTAATATATGATTAATTTTGTAGTGTATTTGTTATTATGTGTAGTGATGTTTAAAATTATTCAATTTATGTTTACTTTTTTAATATGTTGATATAAATATATTTTATGTTACGGCATGTTTGTTAAAATTATGTGTTACATTGTTTTAATTTTGTGTAATTGTTATTATTTGTAGTGATGTTTAGATTTAAAAAAATTATGTTTACTTTTTTTTTAGTATGTTGATATAAATATAATTTTTATTTTTAAGTTTGTATTACGAATGTGTCATACATAACAAAAAGTTAATATTTATAAATTATAATTTATTTGTTATTGCATATACCCGTCACCACCGCATCCGGATCCGCGTTAACCTGTCCTATGCGCCGAATCATTGCAGCTTACCGGTTGCTTTAGTCAAGGTAAGTGTGTTATGTATTAAAATTTATTTGTTAATACCATATATATGTTTGAGATATGTTGTTTTAATTAGATAATAATGTGTTAATATTTAGTGTTCTGGGTATATGCTTTTGGTGGCCATGTAGTAATTTGACTGTAACGACTGCGCTATTAATATTGATACTGTAATAACGGCATATGGTTTTAAGGTGTGATGCTTAAATGAAATTAAAAATCTAGTACTTGTATAGTTACTTATGCTTAGTTGCTTATTTTGGATATTGTATGACTTGGAAGGATAAATTCACAACTGGTGGTGAATTTATCCCCTTTATTTGCATGTTTGAGGTGGATGGAAAAATTTGATAATGCATTGGTGTTGTTATGGAGTTGAAATGTGTTGATGCATATAGAAGTGTTAAATTTGCTACTGTTTGACAGGGAGATAGGGACCCGTATAGGAAAAACTCTGTCCGTTTTTATACAAAATTTGTGTGATTTTAATTTAGTAAATTAAATGGATTTAAGTATTAATTGAATTTCATATGCGAAAAATAATCGAGTGGATTTTCATTCGATATATGCCCCTTACTGGTTTTGTGAATATATATCAATGTTATAATTTTGATAACATTGATATTATTTATTACGTTAATGTATAGGCAAAACTAATTGGGAAACAAAGTGAAATTGTCGGATGGAGAATTGAATTGAAATAAAATATGATAATTGCCATGCGATGGTACTAACTATGACCTTATTATTTTTACGTAACAGTTTAACAATAATGAGTAATATAGACAGAAGTTAGATGTCTAGAAGAATAACGCCAGATGATTACATTAATTTGGAGTTTGCTGAAGGCGTTCAACACTTTATTGAATACACAAGCTCGCAACCTGCATACATGGACGGAATTAAAATTAGATGTCCATACAAAAAGTGCAAACACAGGTGTTATCTTCCTATGGAGGAGGTGCATCTTCATTTGCTGAAAAAGGGATTTGTCCCTAATTATTTTGAATGGACAAGGCATGGAGAGCCAATAATTAGTAGCACCTCTAAAAGTGCGTAATTTGGACCGGGTGTTGTTGAATCTAATTTTCAAGGGGGGCCAAATTGGATGACTAGCAATATATGTGATACAGAGAATCCACATGTCCAAATGGTTTTTGAAGCTTCTAGAAATTCACTTCAGCCCAATTTAGGCAGTGTGGAAGAAGAACCCAACCCAGATGCAAGAAATTTTTTTGATTTACTTAATTCAACTGACCAGGAATTATAATCCGGGTGTGATAATATGACACAGTTGGGATCCGTTGCTTGAATATTAAACATTAAATCCGAAGGTCATATTTCTGATCGAAATTTAAATGAAATCCTGTCTTGGTATAATGAATCCTTACCGATGGACAATACTATGGTTGACAGTTTTTATGACATGAAGCAGTTACTTCGGGGTCTTGGTTTGCCAGTTGAAAAAATTGATTGTTGTTGGCTAGGATGTATGATTTTTTGGAGAGATAACATGGAATTAATGAGTTGCAAATTTTGTAATCAAACGATGTTCAAGCCACCGAATTCTAATAGGAAGCAGAAATTAGTGCAATGGAAACGGATGTATTATTTTTCTATTACTCTAAGACTTCAGAGGTTGTATTCGTCAGATGTGACAGCATCTCACCTGAGATGGCATAATGAATATGAACAGATGGATGGAGTAATGAGCCATCCATCGGACGCCGTTGCATGGAAATATTTTGACAACATTCACCTAGATTTTGCTTCTAAAAGTAGAAATGTGAGGCTGGGTTTAAGCACAGATGGTTTTCAGCCTTTTGAGCAATCAGGCCAACAATACTCATCATGGCCAATCATATTAATTCCGTATAATTTGCCTCCATGGATGTGTATGAAAGAGGCTTACATGTTTTTAACATAAATTATTTCGGGTCCTAAGAATCCGAAGTAGGGGATTGATGTTTTTCTTCAACCATTGATTTCTGAATTGCTTCAACTATGGAAATTCGGTGTGCTCACATATGACATGTCCCTAAAACAAAATTTCATGATGAGAGCAGCTTTGATGTGGACTGTAAGCAATTTTCTTGCATATGCTATGTTGTCAGGTTGGAGCACGGCTGGAAAATTAGCTTGCCCTTACTGTGGCAATGATTCCGATGCGTTTTATCTTACTAATGGGTGTAAAATATCTTGGTTTGATAATCAATTGAAATTTCTACCTCCAAATCACCCTTTTAGATGCAATAAACAAAGGTTTCTTAAGAATAAAGTTGTCCTCGCCCATCCTCCATGTAATAGATCTGGTGAGGAAATCTTGCAAGAGATTGAGGAATTAGGGTTGATGAAAGTAACAGAAGTTGAAGCTGAAGAAGTCAATAGTAGCATTTCTAGAAATTTTGGTTGGAGAAAACGTAGTATATTTTGGGATTTGCTGTATTGGAAGACAAATATAATAAGACATAATTTAGATGTGATGCATATAGAAAAAACGTCTTCGATAATATTTTCAATACGATAATGAATATTGAAGGGAGGAGCAAAGATAATGCAAAATCACGGGCAGATTTGAAATTGTACTGTAAAAGAAACGAGTTGGATAGGGATTCTCGAACTGGTAAATATCCAAAGGCTTGTTATACTTTGGATAAAAGACAAAAAGAAGTTGTATGTGATTGGGTGAGAAGTATAAAGTTCCCTGATGGATATGTTTCAAACTTAGCAAGGTGTGTTGATATGAGGAAGTACAAATTGTTCGGAATGAAAAGCTATGATTGCCACGTATTCATGCAAAGGCTAATGCCAGTTACTTTTTGTGAATTGTTGACTCATAAAGTTTGGGAAGCTATAACTGAGTTAAGCTTATTTTTCAAAAACTTGACTTCCTCTGAGCTAATAATGGCTGACATGAAAAAACTGCAAGGAGAAATTTCGGTAATCATTTGCAAATTAGAGGGAATATTTTCTCTGAGCTTCTTTGACATTATGGAGCATTTATCGGTACATTTGGCACATGAGGCCAAACTGGTAGGACCCGTTCAATATAGATGGATGTATCCATTTGAAAGGTAAATCCAAATTATGGAAATATATATATTGGTATTCATAATTTTCTAAGTTGTTATTAACGTGATTAACAATTTTCATGTAGATATTTGTATTATTTGAAAAAAAATGTTAAAAATAAAGCACGAGTAGAAGGTTCAATATGCAATGCGTACTTGGTTGAAGAAACAAGTACATTTTGTTCTCATTACTTTGAGCCGCATGTTATCACAAGACGTCGAAAGATTCCTTGTAATGACGATGGTGGCCAAACAAGTGCAAATGATGGAAATTTACGGATATTCACATATCCTGGTCGATTACATGGACGTGCAACCAAAAGAATGCTTACAGATGATGAACTAGAGGCTGCATATGGTTACATCTTACTGAATTGTGAAGAAATTCAACCATTTGTGCAGTAAGTGTAATTGATCGTTTGAAATTGACAATTTGTTTATTGCAACGAAAGTGGATATATAATTGAATTTGTAGGTGGCTGCAGTTTATATGAGGAATAGTTACGGGAGCTTATGCCACAGATAACGCAAAATGATATCAATAAGGAAGTTGAAAAACACTTCCATTTATGGTTCAAGACATATGTAAGTTTTGAATGCAAATATGAATAAGTAACATATAATTATATATATTATGTAAATGGATTAAATGACAATTTACAATTACATTATGTAGGCGTCATAACATCCAATTAAAAATAATTTCATCTCCGATGTTGCTAAAGGACCTTTGCAGATTGTTAAATCTTACCCAGTATATTTTGTCAACTGCTTCAAATACCATATACAAGCGCATGGTAACAATAGGGCAACTACAAACAGTGGAGTTTGCATTAAGGGTGAATTTATGGATTATTATGGCAAAATTACAGAGATCTTGGAAATTGAATACCCTGCTTTGCCTATAAAACGTTGTGTGCTATTTAAGTGCAAGTGGTTTGATCCAACACCTAATGTCGGAACCAAAGTGCAAAGCGGCTACAACTTAGTTGAAATCAATCAAAGAAGAAGACTTGCTAATTTTGAACCTTTTATATTGGCCATGCAAGCAATTCAAGTGTATTACCTCCCTTTTCCTAGCCTTAAACGAGATAAAATGCATTGGTTGGCAGTTTTCAAGGTAAAACCCAGAGGCATATTTGAAATGAAAGCTACAAGACAAAATAAATGAATTGAAAGCGAAACCTTTCAGGAAGAGGAAGTGGAGGGTCATGAAATAAATGAAAGCTTGCCATATGGGGATAATGAACCTTTGATCAGTGTTGACAATGAATTTGTTGATATTGGATCCGAGGAATCTAAGTCTTCCTCTGAAATGGAAAGCGATTTTGATTCTAATTATTCAAAAAATGAAGATGATTGTGGCAATGACTTAAATCTAAGTGAAGGTAGCGAATAATCATTTGTCCATGCGAGTAAACTCCATAATCTTAATATCATTAACATAATTTATGTTTCATTTAAATAACAAAAGGTAGAAATTTGTATTACTGTCTGATATAATCACGAATATGTAAAATCTAATGTCTAATCTTA
Source organism: Excoecaria cochinchinensis (assembly GCA_947683425.1). Classification (NCBI taxonomy): domain Eukaryota; kingdom Viridiplantae; phylum Streptophyta; class Magnoliopsida; order Malpighiales; family Euphorbiaceae; genus Excoecaria; species Excoecaria cochinchinensis. The sequence goes on along the minus strand of CANTUQ010000008.1, from coordinate 1,100,692 downwards.
TTTTTTTATTTTTTCAGCAAAAACAAAAATAATATGAGGAAGACTGGTAGAATGCAGCCTCCTAGGGTGAGGGTCTGCTCTTCTTTATCCGGGCCTATCAATCAAGGGAGGGATTATCGTCTCCTGCTTCAGCACCTCCTCGTATGGGCACTGGATCATCACCACCATTGTATTCATGCCTGCCATCTACGGCTGCGACTACATCTACAGACGCGCCTACTTCAGAAAATTCGTCTGAACCATCGCAGCGATTGCCTGATACTGTTAAGGGTCCTCTGTATGGATCGGTTGGAGTTGATGGACGGACGTATATTGTCATTGATGGTCAACAGTGAGTTAAATAATTTTTGCTTTCATATTAACTATGTATTACTTAAATCTATCAAATAATTACATTTTCGTTTGCCATTAGATTTATCTCATCTAGTCCATGCTCCCGCTCGATGACGGGTATATTTAAGGAGAGGCTGGAATTTAATGGGGAGACAAAAATGTTCTATTTCCAGGAGTTTCAGGTAAATAACATATTTAAATAATTTCTAAATTTTATACCTTCAATAATTCATAAATTAATTTATAAACGTATTTTGCAAATTTATATATTATGTTTAACCTTCGTTTTTCTTTTCAATCCTACAGAAAGCTTTTTATTGGAATTCTTCCTTCGATCACATCGTATACGGCGTATGGGAGAAACGAGCTCGTGTACATTATAAGGATATGCTTAACAAGATGCATACCAAGGGTGAACGACCAAGGTACATAAACGAAGATATTTGGGCAAATTAGATGCAGTACTGGTCATCAACCAAGGCCATTTCTATCGCCGATCGGAATTCCACAAATAGGAGGGGAGGACCAGATGGAGTTAGTGTATCCTTACACACTAGAGGTACATTTTCCCATCGTGAGCATGTTAACAGACTTGTAAGTACTCAACCATCTGGCATTCTAAATGCTATTCTTTAAACCATATTGTATTAGTTACTTATTGCATTTAGAATTTATTCACTTGAATAATTGCAACTCTTGATAATAATCACAACATTTGATTGAATGAAGGAGGATGGGCAATTAATTGTGCAAGGAGTCTGAAATGGATTTTGATGGTTGATAATATACATGTAAATGTAATTTCTTGAGTTCTGAACAGGAGGTTTGTTACATATTTAGGGGAAATTCAGCCGAAATTTTATTAAATTATAAACAATAGTTATTGTGTTAGGAGTTATATTTGTATATGGTTAGCATTAAAATAGTAATATATATATATAAGTACTTTTGTGATTATTATACACTAGGTTTGTTATAAATTTACGGAATAATCTATCCATTTGTTATTAACCTATATGTTGTTAATAGGAGTCTACTATGGGCTGGATGCCTTATCCTCATGAGTTGTTTTTGCACACCCATACGCGAAATCATGATGGTGTGGCATTCGTCAGCGATCGAGTTAGACAAGTTCATGTATGTTAATTTTAAAACTTATTATTTATTTTGTTGTAACTTCTTAGTTTCTATTTATTACTACATAACATTCAAACAATTTTTATTACAGGAGCGGGTAGTAGAGAGTCTTCAGACTTAACAAGTGGATTGCGATAATGTGGATCATGCTCGAGTATATTATGACGCAGCAGGCGGTAGGGACCACCGTGGATGGGTCTTCGGTTTGGGCTCCTATGCGAATGTTTGCTATTCGCATGCGTCCTCATCCTCTACGGATACGGCTAGTAGGCTTGCCACTACTAATGAGGTCATTCAGCTTCGCAGCACAGTCGATGTATTAATGAATCGTATTAATAGGTTAGAGGACTTCATTAGCCGAATATTACCTGATGATACGCAAGTACCGTCTGCTGATCGTCCGCATTCACCTCCACCTTAGTTAGTAACTTTAAATTTGTAATGTTACTAAATTTTATACATATTAATACATATTAAATACATTTTTTTAAATCTATTTATTGTTTATTTAATATTTGTTTCATTATATAAATTAAGGCAATTTTAAATTTAATAATATTTATTATTTTATATATTTATAAAAAAAAAACTTCAAAAATTAGAGACGGAAAACTATTTTCCCTCTCTAAAAATAGAGACGGAAAATTATTTTTTGTCTCTAAAAATAGAGACGGAAAAACAACTTCCGTCTCTAATTTTAGAGACGGAAAGAACGATTTCCATCTCTATTTTTAGAGACGAAAATTTTCCGTCTCTAATTTTAGCAACCGACCAAATAAAGACGAAAAATTTTCGTCTCTAATTCCGTCTCTATTTTCCATTAGAGACGAAATTATGTAGAGACGAAATTCTGTCTCTATTTTTCGTCTCTATTTCTCTGATTTCTTGTAGTGCCACCACCATGCCGATTCCACCTCCGCCATCATCATGCTGCTGCCTCTACCACCACAACGACACTGTCGCTGCTGTCACTACTACCACCGAAATCATTATTATAATGTACATGAATAATTAAAAAAATATGATAAAATTTTTAAATATATAAAACAATTTTTTAAAAAATAAAGAACAAAAACTAAAAATAGTTTTTAGATTTTAAAAACAAAAAACTAAAAATCTACAATTTTACCGAACACACCCTAAGTTGTTGTGTTAATTGCTTATTAAAAAAAAAAAGTTATCATGTTAATTGTGTTTATGAGTTAATTATTGGCAGTAGAAGTTGAGAACTCTAGTTTGGATGGGTTACATTATAACCCATAACCCATCTAAATAACACTCCAACTTTGATAAATGGTGGGTGGGTTATCATGACCCAATTAAATTTAAATTATATTGGTTTATTAAGGTTGGATAGGATGGGTTGAATGGATTACTCCATTTTTGAAAACTCCTACATTATATTCTAATTTCATTCTTTCACATCTTTTATATATATATATATTGTAAAACAAATAAATTTATATAAATATTTTTCCCTTCAACAATAATTTAACGGCAGTTTGATTCATAAATGAATTAAAAATTGACGCACCTACATTTATAGTATTTCTTTACTATCGTGTGAAAAATTTTCAAAGTATTTGATTTGTTTCCCACTAGAATTATGCGGTGAATTTATATAACTCTTATCTTTTTACAAGAATGATATAGGAAAGTGGTAATCTGATTGAAAAATAATAATTTTATTAAGAAAAAATAAACTAAACTTTATCATATAATATCGTAAGCATATAACAACGCACTAATAATATTGGTTAAAATAAAGTAACATTAATATAGTATTTGAATTGAAAAAATATTAATAAAGTAACATTAATATAACAATGATTTCAACTTTTTTTTTATATATTTTATTATGTGTCGTATATTTTCAATTATAGTTTTAATTTTTTTTATTATGAATAAAAATATATAATTGTAATAATTACTACAAATCATATATCACGTGCAGAATACATAAGCACCTTATTAATTTTTATAATTTATAAAGACAACTCAGAGCCTACTTTCCTCTTTATATACATGCAATGGCACGAAGCATCTGGCCACAATTTTTATTTTCTCTAACTCATGGGGAGACTGGGATTATTTTTGAGCATTATGGAAAGAACTACTTAATTAGAAAAAGATTAATAATATATTTGGATATATAATGGGTTTAATTAATTAATTGTAATTGAACACACCATATATATAGTTCATAGTTGATACATTTCAGATGTAGTAGTTATCATTTTGAGAGTGATTTTGAGAAATTTAATCCACTTTTCTCACTGAATAATTAGGTTACAAATAAAAGTGTACAACATTGATTAAATTTGGGCTAATATTCCTTATGAATATGGATAGTTATGGGTCAGATTTTTTCATATAATCGATCTGATGAGACTCTAATGGAATTGATTTGGATAGTTGTTAAACGGGTTCGAAAAAGATTCGGGTATTAATATTAATATCCGTGTTGGGTTCGAGTATAAGCTATTAGATATTCGCTACCCGAACCCGTTTAAAAATTTAATTTTAATTTATTAAAAATTATATTTATCCTCAAATATCGTTTCAAAATTTATATATTTAATATAAATATTATATAATTACTATATATATATATTTAGAGTATTATCATATATATAATAAAGTCAATTGAATTAAAATCATTACTATTATTAAATATATCAAAATTTTAGTTAAATTTTATATGTTAATCAGATATTTAAATGGATTTGGATAATATTCGAATAATTATAATCAGTTTTATAACGGATTTAATATATATATATATATATATATATATATATATATATATATATATATATATATATAATCGGGTTCAAATTCGAGTCGGGTTCGAATTCGAATATGCATTTTTTGCGAGGATTCTATTCGCTTACGTCCCTAAATATGGAACAAGAAAAACCTTTAAAACTGTTATGTTATTGAAAGATGAACGAGTGATATGATTTCGGCTCTTAAATTGTGGGTGTCTTGTCCGATTGAGGCCCAAGCCCTATTATTTTATCAAAATTATTTGCTGACTAGATAAACTAAACCCCGAAGATTTTTATAATACTATTTAATAGACAGAAATGCAAACATATGCCAACAGGATAAGAAATTGAAGGAGGATTCTATTCTACTGCTAAACCTTACTACCATAATAGGGTTAAAATTGAAACTTGGAACACCACGATTGTATTTGTAAATCTAATTTTATTCTTTGGTTTTATATGTTCCTTTTATTATTATTATTATTATTATTATTATTATTGTTATGGTAAAATATTTCCTTGGCTACTTGATTTAGGATTGCTGTTAATTTGTTATTTGACTGGTATGTAATTTTTTTTTTTTTAATTCTATTTCTAATCCTAATTAGGCTAGACTTTAGAGTATATATATAGAGAATTAAATTTCTTATTTTCAATTGATAAAACATTGCAGTTTCTTAGAGGATGTGTATACATATAAAGAATTTCAAAGCAATTCAGTTCTCTAACTTCTCCAGCTTAAAAGTTGTCTGATGGAGCTCAATAAAGAGGACATTGCCGGTGATAGAAATACTTAGCTACCTACCGTTGGATTCAGAGGCTTATCAAAACAATATCTGAATACCTATCCCTTTCCTCCATTTGCATAGCCATCTGTTATTGACATGTCATCCATCAACTGACGAAAAAACGTCAACGTTAGGGTTCTGTCAATTGAGAGATAAAATTATCCCAGTATGCAAATATAAAGTGTAAAATTGCTCCAAACCAAATATTAGTATAAAATTGCTCTTTTCTGCAAATTTTAGTGATATTTTTGCACCTTTCGTCTTGTTGTTTAATTGACAACCCAAGTTCCATAAACCTTCACAAATATCAGTCTTAATTTTGACATATATAATGAAGATATCGAAACGAAAGAGGAATATCCATATGATATAAAATTAGATAAGGATAATTACATGATTTCTCCCAAATTATCATTGCTTGACAAATTATCCTGATCAAATATCAAGATTAACTTATTGAACTTATTAAAAATATAAGTAATACTATTAAAAATATCATATTACTCTTTTATTATTGTTGTAGCAACTACAAGTACCATGAAATACAATATATACTTATAGGATAATAATATGATATTTTTAACAAGTTCAATAAATAATAATTTTACACTTTTAGTCATTTGATAATATATATATTAAATGGTAATAGTTTAAAAGCTTAAAAGGGAATTTATCTATCACCCCAATTAGATAATCGCCAATGCCATTAAAAGCTACTAAAGCAATTTCCAAGCTTCACAAGTTTTATACTGTACTTGGCTCATGCAATGGAATCCAGGTATCAAACAACACAGAAAATTACTCATATTTTGGAGACTCTACTCCCAAAATTACACATGTTTGTGTTAGAACTAGAGGTGGCAAATGGGTGAGCTGGACGGATTTGGGTTGGGTCATAAATGGGTTGGGTTATAAATGGGTCAAAAATATATGGGTCATAAATGGGTCAATACCCAAATGGGTTGGGTGGGTTTGAGTCGACCCATTTGATTTTTTTTAATGAAAAATAATTATCGATATAATAACGGGATACTAAAAAATTATTATAAAAATGTTGGCCCAAATGGGTCGGTAGAGATCCAAACGGATCGGGATATCGGTTGACTTATAACTGTCCAATTTACTATTCATTTGGTAAAAATTTTGTTAGTATAATGGTTATATATATAATATACCCTTCCTACAATTCAAATAATCCACAGTCACACACAGGGGTACAACAACACAATAATTCATAAATCAAGTGGTTCTTTTTCCATTTTTAAGCCAATTATGTAATCTTAAATTATTTCACTCACTTTCTAAACTCAATTTCTCCCGAAATTAATGTTATAATTCTTAAATATATAAATTAGTCTCCCTGCAAAATTTCAGCTCAAACAGAGTCCGTTTTTCGATCTGGTACATTTAAATCAGTCTGTTTCGACAATTTTCAATATTACCAAAAAATTAATTTTTCACTGTAAAAAATTTCTAAATATTAATCTAAGTCTATATATACTATTAAAATAATTTTTAGAGACCATTTGCTATTTTTAGAGGTCTAGTCAAATCTTGGTCAAATCAAGTAACCTTTAAAACGAGTCAGATTTTTTTTTTATTTTTTACTTTTGAAAATCTATTTGAGCTCATTTTTTCTCCAAATTTTGCTCTCGGACCCCTTGTGACTATCATTTTCTGATAGTCAAATAAAATATTTTTTATTTTCAGGTGTAATTTTTGTCCCCAGTGCACTATTTACAGTCAAAAAATATTATTCACGACTAACCCGATAGCTCGGCCATTATAAATCTAACCAACAAAATACGCATACACATTACACAATAATAATACAGCGGGACAGTTTAAACAAAAGATCTTATTTATTAAAGCTAAAGTTTTTAATATTTAAGAAATAATGAAAAAAAAAAAGAAAAAAGGAACAAACACCCATTGGGTCTAGGAAAAATGATCCAAATGGGTTGTATTTTATGTGGCTAGATTTTGGGTGAGTTTAAATGGGTCAATTTTTTAGTTGGGCTGAATTTGAGTCAGTTTTTCTTGGATGGATTTGGATGAATTGTTAAATTTGAATTAATTTTGACACCTCTAGTTAGAACCTTTGTTTCTCTTGGTCACCAAATTCAGTTTTTCATTAATTAATGTAGAGCATCTTGGATATTTCTTTGTTAATTTCATAATAATTTTGCGTCTCTTTTTCATTTTTATCTTTTTTTTTTCTCTTCATCAGTAACGTTATGTTAATTATTATACTTATATTTTTAAGAATAAAATCAATGAAACTAAAAATAACTAAATTGTCAAGTTAGCATAAAATAATGACACTTAAACTTTAATTCCCAATCATCAAAACTAAAAGTTTTAAAAGCTCGTTTCAATTTATCAATATGGAACCAACAATTCCATGATCATTGAAATTCAAAAACTTCATCACATATTCTCAAGAACCTTAATAAGAATTAAAATAGCCAACTGCCTTCCAAGAGCCAATCAAACATTTTAAATAACTTCATATGACTTGAAAAAAGCAGCACAAAATGAATTCTTAAAAGCTGACTCTTCATAACATCAATCTAGAGTTGCTTAAAAAAAACAACCCAAACCCAATCAATGAATGAACAAAAATTTTGAACCAAGAAAGAACCATAGTTAAAAACAAAACCATTGATTATTAAACTATTACAGAGAAAACGTTGCATAATCAACAGCCTAAGCTGACCTGAAAGACATGTACGTTAATCTGGTTGAGGACAAGGATTGAAAGGAAAGAGAGACATAAATAGATGCTAATCCACTTTTCCCTAGTGCAAAAACCAATCCTTGATGCATACCAGGGATTAAAAGGATGGTTTTAACCCATTTTTGCTTCATAACACCGCCTTCATCCAAAATCTTTTGCTCATGGCAATTGAAAAATGCTAATGCCCTTCTGCCAATGTATTTTTCGTCCAGATAGAGAAAGGAGAACAGTATAAGTTGAAAGTGTGAGCATGTCATTTTCAAGTTCAGATTTTCTTTGAGGGTAGATTTCTCCCCATCTACTATCATCTTGGGTTCTGCATCTGAAGTTGCCATGATATCAAATGATAATGGTTACATTTAAAACTACTGCAACATGCAGCAACTATATGAATCTAAATCAAATTCAACATAAATCTCACATTTAGCGCAAGCATATGACCAGAAAGCAAACACTTGTTTAAGCAGGTAGGACGCCAAGTATGTCGTAAGTTTTCCTAGTCAAAATGACTCTCAATTCACAATCATCAAATGCACATGGCGGATCATTCAGCTCTTTGACATTTAGCAAATTACAGTACAATTGTAGCTAGCAACTGACCTACTGGTAATATCTATACAACTATAGAAATTTCACTAAATACATAAAAGCAAATTTATCATACTAATTTCATCCAATATTTACTTTCTTCTAAAAAGTTTGTTTAGCCCTTTGGATGAGTAACTAGAGGTGACATTACTAAACCACATGCACACATAAGATGGGAAAGTAACAGTAAATATGTCTTAGTAATGGAAAGTTTGCTCCCAAAAGACAGAATGAAGCAAGAGGAAAGAGATTCAGAGAACTTTTTTTTTTTTAAAAAAAATGGTTCTGCATGATGTCAAATATACCCGTTTATTCATAAAATTGTATTATCAATTTTTACGCGACGTCTGCAATCTTGAATTGCAGGAAAGTTCATGAGTAAACTGTGAATTAATGATAATTAAGATATGTTCAGAGCACAACCTGAGTTGCATAAGCGGAGCTTTCAGCCAGAAACTTGACAAACTCTTCCTTCTTCCTCTCAAAATTGTACCTTGCAGCATTCAGCAGTCCTTGTTCTCTCTTAATATCCTCTGTCATTTTATCCTTTTCCCATGTCATCTCCTTGAGCCGCCTCTCAGTTTCCATGTAGCTCTCAGGCATATCAGATGCCATGGAAGGTTTTGGAAACCTTACACCCACATCAGTCCTACAGATCAAACAATTTCCAGAACAAAAAAGATGCAAAATGTTGAATGAGGAATACACTTGCAGTTAAAAACAAACAAAAAATAAATAAAATTGAATATACTGTTGTCAGATGCATCAGGTATGATGCAAAGTTTAAAATATTTAAAATCCAGCTTAAAAAGGCCAGGCAACATACAAGTCTTCATTTTCTAAGGTTTTATTTTTTATTTTAATTGGTAACAAAAAGATGAATAAAAATCGGAATAAAATGTAATTGATGATGCATAAAATTTTATAAGCTGAACTTTGCAGGTCAGAGGCTAATGCAATAAAGTATACAGGTTGTATATTATAATTGAAATAGCATGTGCTCCATCATGATTTAGAATGGCCTTTCCTAATGCATTTCAGACTGCATGAATGCTAAAAACACATTAATACCCCATAATAAAAATAGAGTCAAATAATGTTATTCAACATAAAATCAGGCTCGAAATGATATTCAACATAAGATGTAACTGGAACAAGATTTCACTTCACTTGTGAAAACAAAGCCACTTACTGATTCCCCAAGGAAAACAAACCAGTGGCCTTGATCATCCCTCCATCAAGTGAAATGGCTCCATGACTTATGCAGGGAAGAGCAAGCAGCATCTCCTCCCTGCTTTTGTAAACTTGCAGATGAAAGAAGAGGTTATAAAATAGAGTCTCTCTGAGGCCATATCCATTAGATGTGACGTATAACAAGTTTATGTGATCCACATTGATCATATTTACAGCAAAGCCAATAAATCCAGGTGGGCACTCTCCATTAGGCAATTTTGGCTTTAGAAGATCAAGCCTCCTTTGTGGGTCATCAGCCACAAATTCACCACAATAAGGTCTACAAAGGGGAATGAAAAAACATCTTGTCATTCAAGAGCTAAATTCTAAAGTGCAAAAGATAAGGATAGAGATTTGTGCCTTAAATTTTCAAGACAAATGACAAGAAATCGACCCTCCAGAGCCTGTCCAATAGAAGCACCAAAGCCATGAAGGCCAGAGTCACTATTTATGTGGCCTTCCTTGCCATAAGTTTCTAGGGCTTGCACACCTTCATAAGTCTTGCAAACAATTGCCAACATTGTCTCTACTCCTAAGTACTCCGAAAGGAGCCTACAATCAAGAAGAAAATTAGGACAAAGAACTCGGAGCAGATGAAAAACAACTAAATATCAAACCGCCCCTTAATTAAGCTACACAATCAGCAAGCCAGAAAGTAGGCAGGTCATTTAATTTACTTAAAGTGAAAACTAATTAGCTATCTCTTGCAACTTATATATATATATATATATATATATATAAAATTAGCTATCTCTTGCAACTGTGGATCACTTGAGTCCACCAGTTACATCAGAAACAAGGCACAGCATAGTTATGTCAGCAACGAAACTGCCATTCATAAGACTTATTTCATAAGAATCTTCAGCTTGTTGAATAGCAAATATCAATAGCAGATAAGCAAATTCCAACAGACCTACTAAGATTATCATCATCCACCTTGCCAAGATTAGCAACGATGCCAAGTACATCCTTAGTGAATGTAAGCTGTGGAGCATGAGTACCATGCTGCATTGTAAGCTGACACAAAATGCCTGCAGCAGACTTTTCATGCTGAAGTATCTGTTTCGTTGTTTCCTCCTCACTCTGATTGGAGGACTCGTGATCATTTTCACCATTAGAAGGTGTTGCAGAATGATAGTTGCCAAGAATAACTAAAAGGAAACTTGTCAGGAAAGATATTGCCCACGGAAAAAAGAGACAATATTTGGGAAAATGATAGTAAAATCCAATGCCTAGAATATTTTAGTATCCAAAAGAAAAGGATCTTTCCAAAATGAAAGTTCAGATGAGAATACTAGTACCTACATCAATTAGGTTTATGTTGAGTAAAAACTTTGATGACCAGTTATTGTATCCAGTTATCTAAATTAAATTAATTTAAAACATCAAAAGAGACAATGCATAAGTATAAAGATCTAAACACAGTATGAGGGTACTTATGCCATTTGGAGAATCAGTCATTGACAATCAACAACTGAAAAAGGAAAAGTTCAATACGTTATGCAGTAGTGTGCAGTTAAATTAAAATTATAAGATGATACAACATAAAATTTGTTCTTGGGTGAACTTTTTTATCCAAATTAATAGGATGTATTAAGACTTTTCATTAGCTATGTTATCTGCACGAAGAATTTTACGCTCCATGACAGCACAGAAAATAAGAAAGTTTATGCACCTTGCAAATCAAGAATTGAGTCTTCTAATTTGTTTCTCTGACTTTTCAATAATTTCAAATTATCCTCATGCTGCTTGATTTTGAGTCCTGCTGTTTGTAGATCATCTTGAAGTTTCTGTACAGGTTAATGCATGATTCAGAAATTATTTTGCTGCCCACTTTACCTAGAAAATTAAAATACACTAACTAAGAGTCATTTATGAAATGTAAACAATCAATTTGATTGCTTGATACACCAGAAGTTCTGTATAAAGACGCACGCACACTCATATGACTTTTACCTCCATAAACACAAGGCATAAAACAAGACAAGTTACCAGTACAACAAAATGTAAAGCTCTTATGCTAGCTCCAAACCTTAGAACTGAATATGATGGATTGTGCTTGTATAAATCCATCATTTTGTATCCCATTACTTGGAGCAATACTAGTTTCTTTCTGATCCACTTGCATCATAGCTCACGAATCCTGCAGGAACACTCTTGGTATGAATTGAAGGTTAAAATGAGAGGAAATGCTCAAATAATAGATCCAATTAAGTCCTGTACCTCCATTTCCTACCTGTTTACTAAGGGCAACATAAGAATTGCCATGAATATATATATATATATATATTCATGGCAATTCTTATGTTGCCCTTAGTGTGTGTGTGTGTGTGTGTGTGTGTATAGAGATCCAATTAAGTCCTGTACCTCCATTTCCTACCTGTTTACTAAGGGCAACATAAGAATTGCCATGAAGATATATATATATATATACCTTACTTTTCAATAACACTTAAAAGCACATATCATAACCCAATTTCATAATTCAATTTCATATTTCAATCCTCATTTTCATTATGAATCGCATGTCAAGTCTCGTGGCATCATCATGCCACTTTATTTTCCATTCATGCTTACATTAGATTCAAATTCCATAATTACTATCATCGCACAACACCAAGTACCTTAAATTTTTCTTTTGAATCGATCAAGTCATAACCATGATTTATTTCTAATTATCAATAAATATACATATAGTTCAACACATACATATATTACTACTTTTTCTCATTCAATATTCTCAACTTTCCCAATTTCAAGTTCAACAAACCAAGACTATGCAAAACTTACCATAAATAACAATTTAATATACCTCTCATATACCCATGGAATTTGACCAACTAAAGATTTGCTACTAACAAATTTTGCATTTCAAACTACTTATCGTCATCACTCGATTATACCTAAACTTCAATCGCCTTATGTCAATTACTTCAAAACATAAGCATATCAAACAATCCTTAGGAGAAAACTAAATTAAATGGAAAAACATCATAGTAGCGGTTCATATATCTCATTCCTCCATAATTCATCACTTACCTTACATTAAAGTCATCAAATGCATGTCAATTAACAAAGCCCTAAAAAAATTATTCAAAACCACTTGTCAAAGAAAACTTTAATTCAAGCATAATCTAGGTAAAATTAGGAAAAATATATTTGGAGGTCCACTAACCTTGTTGATGCCAAAATAATTTCCCCAATAGCTTCAAAATCACCAAAACTCTACTAATTCAAGCTTTTAATTCTTTGCCCTTCTCTCTTCTTCTCACTTCTTCTTTTTCTTCATTAAAACCATAATAATCAACATTAATTCAACAAAACACAAAAATTAACTCAGATTAAAGTGATTTTAGAGGATATTATACAAGAAATTTAACTTACCCCAACCGTTTAATCCCTATAGTTCAAGTTCTAGAAATTCAAAATCCCTAAAAGAATTTCAGATTTCACCTCTTTTCTTCTTAGTTCACGTTTTTGTCAAGCTAAACCCTCACTCTCCGATTTTAATTTCTCGCCCGAAGTAATGGCGGCTCATGGTGGCCAGCGACGAGGGAAACGACGGAGAGAGAGACGCTAAAGAAAAGAAAAAATATAACTACAGGGAGAAGCTACTGAAACCGAAGAAAAGGAAAGAGAGGAGGGAGAAGAAGTTACCAGCGGTGACTGGTTCGCGGTGGCTGTGGGTGGTGGAGGAGGTGACGGAATGGTGAAAACACACGGAAGGAGGTTCGCGAACCAGCTGGTACCGAGAAGGAAACGGAGAGAAAGGGAAAAAGGAAACCTGCGTTTTTGGCAGTTACCCTGGGCCAAACGACGCCGGTTCAGCTGCGAAGAGAGGGTGATTTTTTTTGGGACATTTTTATTTTTGGTGTGTTTTAAAAAAATATTTAGAGTTTTAGGGTGTTTTAAAACTTATTTTGGGAATTGGGGTGTTTTGCCCATTTCCGCAAGAAATTTTGCGGAAATGGGCAATTCATTTTTTTTTTTTTTAATTTATAGGCAAAAGCTGCAAAATGCAGCTTTTGCCCAACTCAATCCATTTCCGCAACTATTTGTTGCGGAAATGGATTTGATTTAATTTATTTTTTTTATTATTTTTTTTTTTAAATAATGGAAGCTTCCCCTCACCCAACCGGCAGCCAGTTGGCTGCCGGTTGCCCCTCACCCAACCGGCAGCCAGTTGGCTGCCGGTTGGCCCCCCACCCACACCCAAAAATTAAAATCCCTTTTTTTATAATAAAAAAATATAAATTCAATTTTATTTTTTATTTTATTAATATGAATAAATATTTTTCTTACTCAATTCAATAAATAGGATAAAAAAATTATAGTTTAATGACAATTTATTAAAACAAAAAATTAGTAATATTTGTCCAATTAAAATAATTCAAAATAAAAATAATATATTTATTATGTAGATAATTAAAATTGAATAATATTTTCGTTTAACTAATAACTCTTTTTCTAACAAAATTCTAATTATATACTTCAACACTTCATTTTATTTTTATGTGTATACTGCAAGCATCCCTCTCAGTTTTTGAAGGTAATTTCTTTCCAAAGACATAAAAATCCTACTATTCTTTCACTTTATAGACTTTATATTTTTTTTTACCATCAAATTAATTGACAATACCATTCAGAATATTATATAATAATCAAAAAAGGAAAGCATACTATATTTAAAAGTACGATAAAATCTAATAGTGTGAGGCTATAGACTTTCTAGATCTTATTAAAAGCTATTCGACTTTTACACTTGTCTTAATCTCAATAGAACGTATCCAATCGAGAATATAGCAAGTTTATGAGGTAAAAGTAAATGTTGATAGTACAATATTAATAACAAGGAAACAAAATAAAATGAATTGAAAATCTCAATAGGTAATTTTATATTTCATTGGATTTTCATCCAATATTCAATCTGCTATATCAAATTAAAGTTTAGCCTCATCCCAAGCGCCATTTATCTCGAACTTGCATTCTTTAATTTCAACGAGCCAATACAATTTATGCTTACAAAAACTAACAAACCCAACAATAGAATATTAAATTATAAAAACTATAATTTATATATATATTTTTTAAGTTATACTCTTAAAAAATAAGTGTTGAAGTATATAATTAGAATTTTGTTAGAAAAAGAGATATTAGTTAAACGAAAATATTATTCAATTTTAATTATGTACATAATAAATATATTATTTTTATTTTGAATTATTTTAATTGGAAAAATATTACTAATTTTTTGTTTTAATAAATTGTCATTAAACTATAATTTTTTTATCCTATTTATTGAATTGAGTAAGAAAAATATTTATTCATATTAATAAAATAAAAAATAAAATTGAATTTATATTTTTTTATTATAAAAAAAGGGATTTTAATTTTTGGGTGTGGGTGGGGGGCCAACCGGCAGCCAACTGGCTGCCGGTTGGGTGAGGGGCAACCGGCAGCCAACTGGCTGCCGGTTGGGTGAGGGGAAGCTGCAAGCTTCCCCATTATTTAAAAAAAAAATAAAAAAAAATAAATTAAATCAAATCCATTTCCGCAACAAATAGTTGCGGAAATGGATTGAGTTGGGCAAAAGCTGCATTTTGCAGCTTTTGCCCATAAATTAAAAAAAAAAATGAATTGCCCATTTCCGCAAGAATTTCTTGCGGAAATGGGCAAAACACCCCAATTCCCAAAATAAGTTTTAAAACACCCTAAAACTCTAAATATTTTTTTAAAACACCCCAAAAATAAAAATGTCCCATTTTTTTTTTGGTTCAGTTTGGTCTTCCATCCATTATTTCTGAAGTTTCCTAGTTGTTTTTGGGGTTAAATCGATGCACTAAAATTGTTGCTTTTTTTTTTTCTTTTTAATTTTTTTTTGTCAAATATCCTACAAAATTTATTAATTCTCTCATATATGATTTCCTTTACTTATATCATCTTAGTATTTAATAAAATAATTTACTGGACGTCTAATGGGTCAAGTTTGACATGCTATACTCAACTCTTCATTGAGTATGCATAATTAACCAATTACACACATTTCATATTAAACAACTCAAATTGAAAATATCTTTCACAGTCAATATAGTACTTATTATTCATGTATTTAATTGCATAGAATTCATAAGTAACTCAATGTGGTTACACAGTGCATATAAATTTCCATTTGCATTCCATGAATCATTTAATGCCATACCATATGCTACAATTAAATTACCAACATATATGCATATATTGTAACACCTTGTTACCCATGTTGGAAGGATACGTTTCTTGCAGCATTTAGAGCCGAAAATTTGGTAAATATCCAAAGTTAATCAAACCCTAGAAAAATCAAATATTACCTGAATCAAACCCAAAAAAAATAAAATCCGATCATTTTGAACAGATAAGGAAACAAAAAACGAATTCAAACAAAAAATTATAAAAATACATAAAAAAAAACAAAGAGGAAACGAATACTCATAAATGCATAAACATAGGATTAAATGAGAGGTATGCTTCAAGGCATACCTTAAACTTGTTGCTCTATCACTGTGTAGAGAGTAGCGACGTCGACGGCAAGGGAGGAGCGGTAACCGGCGAGGCTGGAGCAGAGAGCGGCAGCGGAAGCTTGCGGCTGAGTGGGGACGATCGGTGGGTACAGGAAGGAGCGCCTCGCCTTCAAGAGCCCGATGATGTGGCTCGTGTCGCCATTCGAGGCTACACTACAAGAAAATGATAAATTAGCGACGGAGTCATTTCCGTCGCTAAATAGCGACGGAGATTAACCTCCGTCGCTATTTAGCGACGGAATTTAATTTTCGTCGCTAATTAGCGACGGAATTTAATTTCCGTCGGTAAATAGCGACGGACAATAAAATCCGTCGCTAAAAATGGCGCCAAGATTTCCCACCAAAATTGCCGACCGATATTTGCGACGGTTTTTAGGAACCGTCGCTAAAACTAGCGACGGAAATTCTTTTCCGTCGCTAAAAAAAATAAAAAAAAAACTTAATTGTATTTTTAGCGACGGAGTAAAAAAACCGTCGCTAAAATTAGCGACGGTTTGAATATTCCGTCGCTATTTTTAGCGACGGAATATGCTTTCCGTCGTTAAAGATAAAAAAATTTAATTTCCCTCTCTTTTTAGCGACGGAATAATGTTTCCGTCGCTAAAGATAAAAAATTTTCATTCCCTCTCTTTTTTTAGCGACGGAAGATGCTTTCCGTCGCTAAAGTTAAATTAAATTAAATTTTCCTCTTTTTTTTCTCTCTCTCTTCTCTCTCTTTCTCTCTTCTCCCTCTCCTCGCCCCGTCTCTCCTCCCTCTGCCCAGCCGCCGCCGACCACCGCCCCACCCCCTCCCTCCGACGCCGATCGGCGCACCCTCCCTCCCCTCCCTCCCTCTTTTCCCGCTCCTCCTTCCCTTCTCTCTTTCTCTCTCTCTCTCTCTCTCTCTCTTTCTCTCTCCTCCCTCTCCTCCCTCTCCTCTCCCCGTTTCTGCCCTCTGCCCAGTCGCCGCCGACCACCGCCCCTCCCCCTCCCTCCGGCGCCGATCGGCCTCCCCTCCCTCCCTCTTTTCCCGCTCCTCCTTCCTCTCTCTCTCTCTCTCTCTCTCTCTCTCTCTCTCCGTTTCTGCCCTCTGCCCAGTCGCCGCCGACCACCTCTCCTCCTCCTCCGGCGCCAGGTACAGATCTGCCTCTCTCTTTTATTTATTATTATTATTATTATTATTATTATTATTGTTAATTGGGTATAATAAGAATTATTATTATTATTTTATTTATGTTAGATGAATATTGGTAAATTTTAATTATTGTTTAAATTTATATTTCTTAAAACTTTATTGTTATTAAATTTATTAATAGAATTTTTCATATTATGATTATTATTGTTAATTAGTGTTAATTTTAGTTATTATTATTATTCAACATATTATTATTATTAAATTATTATTATTATTATTCAACATGTTATTATTATTATGTTAATTTGTATTGTTATTATTATTATTTATTTATGTTATTTGTATTGTTATTATTATTATTTATTTATAATTTGTATTGTTATTATTATTTATTTATGTTAATTATATTGTTATTATTATTATTTATTTATAATTTGTATTGTTATTATTATTATTTATTTATGTTAATTGTATTGTTATTATTATTATTTATTTATAATTTGTATTGTTATTATTATTATTTATTTATGTTAATTGTATTGTTATTATTAATTTTTTTTTTAATTTGTAAAATTTTCCGACGGAAATTAAATTTCCGTCGGGAATTACCGATGGAAATTTAATTTCCGTCGGGAAATTTGCCGACGGAAATTGATTTTCCGTCGGTAATTCTCGACGGAAAAAATTTCAGTCGGGAAATTTGCCTACGACTAAATTGCCGACGGAATGAATTTCCGTCGGCAATTTAGTTTCCCGACGGAAATTCCTTATTTTCCGTCGGGAATTTCCGTCGGGAAATGCTATTTTTCTTGTAGTGCTAGATTTGGCCGAAAAATGGAAATAACGCTTCAATTGAAGAGGAGAGCGAAATCGAGAGGAAGAGACACAAGCTGCGGAGCAAAATGGCGGAGAAGGCCGAGGTTGGTGGCCGGCCGTTGCAGCGACGACGACGCTGGGCTATCACCGGCATTGGCGAAGCTAGTCGCCGGTGTCTCTCTCTCTCTCGGGTTCCCTCTCCCTTGCGTTTTCCCTTGTGTTTTATTTTCAATTTGTGTTTTGTAACTTTTGTTTCCTTCTTTCTCGATTTTGCTTTTGTTTTAGCGACAAAATAATTGGTCGCTATTTAAGTTTTTTTTATAGTGTTTAGCGACAACAAAAATTCATTTTTTGTAGTGTTTAGCGACAACAAAAATTCGTTTCAAAAACTGTCGCAAATATAGGGGCTAAAAATTGCCTCAAATTTAGCTACTAATATTTTCGTCGCTAATTTGTCGCTAAACTTAAACATCAATTAGCGAATACAATCCTGCTACTAATTTTTTAATGACGAATAATTTCGTCACTAATTTAGTCGCATAAAAAGGAGTCATCAATTGCCGCCAAAATTTAGCGACAGTTTCTTTTTTCCGTCGCTAAATTGCCATCCAATTGAAAAAATAGATTTTCACGACTAAATCTAATAATCCATCGCTAATTAACGACAAAAATAAGTCCGTCGTTAATTTCAATTTTTTTTTAGTGTAAGAACATGGTAATTTTGTGAAGTGATTATGTATATGTTTTACTTGAAATTTTCGGATATAACCGAAAATGACTTAGCATGCTATATTGACCATATAAGAGTAACATGAAATTATTTATGAGTAATTGTTGACATGTTATGAACACGCGCGCGCACACATATATATATATATATATACACACCATTAATGATGATAACTCTTATTTGATATTGTTAATGGGTGTGTTAAAGAATATTACATGTTAATCATATGACATGAACTCTTAAACATACATAATCATTATATGACTGTAATAATTGACTGAGATTATAGTATGTGTATTATTAATACAAGTATTGTTAATATAAAAGGAAATGTAACCGAATGCCTGCTTATGACCGAGTAGTGGATAGATAAGTATGTCTATAGGAACTACTGCAACTGTAGCCTACGATACTGTAGACCCCATTTGGGTCAATATTTCAGGCCCCGTTTGGGTCATTATTTGAAACTGATGTGTTACCGCTCTGTATTGTAAAGTACATACGGGTACCTACTGTACTGTATTTTTTCGTTATCCACTTCCACTGGGAATGCAAGCAACTATTAATGTAATATGTTATATGAGCACTATGAAAATGGGAATGTTGGAGGAATATGGACAATATTGATGCTGGTTATATGTATAAAAGCATGACTGTATATAATACATATGTATGTCTAATGTATGTATTAATAACTGATGAGTGTATTGCATGTATATATTCATGAATTGTGCATCATGTGTGTGTGTTTGTTGACGACCACTGTGAGTGGTCGTCCATATCACGTTTGTTCCCCACTAAGCTATATATATGCTTAGCACGGAGTGTTCTATCCGTATAGGTTCCGAAGCTAGAACTGACTCCAAAGACATCTCGCAACCGACAAGGGCAACACAACAGTAGGAGCTCATCAATGTAGGTCTTGTGTTTTTTGCTAGTGATGTAAATATAATATTTTGCTATAATTAAAATAGTTTAAATATGTACTAATAGAAGTATGTAAAGGTATTAAATTATGATATGTAAATGATATTTTGAACACTATCATGTTTGTGTTGAACGATATTATGTGATAAGTAGAGGGACTTTTATAATTTTGGTAAGAATGTTATTAAGGATAACATATTGTGGATCAATGTATGTTATTGTCACAGACATTATAAGCTAAACAGGTTAAAAGCTCCCAGCCTTATGACACTCCTCACCTAGCATAGTGAGCCTGCCATAGCAGTGTAGGGTTCGCTACGTACGGGTAGAGAGTGTTATAAATAGTGCTTTTAGAGATGAATAGTCTCACTCAGAACATGAATAGTATTTTTTTAATGCTATAAATAGTGTCATTTGAAACAAATCAAATGATCGAATTTGAGGTAAAAACAAGTCAATTTAAGGTGTTAAAACTAAAATTAAAATCCGGATCATGGTTTCACAGTAAATTATGACATATTTGACCAAGTTTGACTAATTGTAAAAGTTAATTTGGAACAACAAAAAAGTCAAACCGATCAATATGATGAGTCATATATAGTGTCAATTATATATTTTGAGTAGAAATAAAAAATTATTAATGATCGACGTCATAATTTATTTAAAAAAATTAAATTATAAGAAAGAAAAATGAGGAATTTTGATGAAACTTAAATCAAATAGTAACACTTTAATCATGGCCATTGATTTAGTTACATAGAAAAGATTTTTATGTATGAGAGATTATGGGGACAATTTTATAAATAATGTATTTTATTATAAAAAAAATGAGAAATTGTGTGAAAAATATTTGAGAATCTAGGATATTTTTGTCAAAATTGCAGTGGCATGTTTGGGTTTGATACGACATGTTCAAAACTAGTAGAGACACACCACATTTGAAATTTTAGGCTGTGTTCGGTAAAATTGTAAGTTTTTAGTTTTTTATTTTTAAAATTTAAAAACTATTTTTAGTTTTTGTTATTTATTTTTTAGAAACTGTTTTATATATTTAAAAATTTTATCATATTTTTTAATTATTCATATATTTTTTTAATTATTTATGTATATTATAATAATAATAATTTTGGTGGTAACAATGGCAGCAGAGGCAGTGTGGTGGTGGCGGTGGTGGTTGAGGTGACGGTGGTGTAGTAGCGGTCGAGGTGACGGTGGTGTGATTGTGGTGGTAGTAGCGGCAATGTGATGGTGCAGCAGTATGGTGGTAGTGGTGGTGGCGGTGGTGGATACGGCAACAGTGTAGTGATAGCGACGGTGGCTGCGTGGTGGTGGTGGAGACGGCAGCGGTGTGGCGGCAGCAGCGGTGGCGGTAGCAGTGTGGAGGCGATGTGGTTGTAGTGGCAGCGGAAGCGTGGTGGCAGCAGCGGCGGTGGCGGAGCCGTGGTGGTGGCAGCAGCAGTGGTGGTGGCAACGACGATGGGGGAGGCGGAGGCGTGGTGATGGCAGTAGATGCGGCAATGATGGTAACGGTGGCGACGACGATAATAAAAATAAATTAGCAAAATTGTAAAAACTACATTTTGAAAATTTTTAATTTCTGTTTTAAATGTGAAAATTACTTTTTTAAATTTTTGCAAAAAATCGAAATAAAAAAAATTTACCGAATGAATTTTTATTTTATTTTTGAAAAGAAAAACAAAAAATCAAAAACAAAAATCTTCCCAAACGCACCCTTAGTAGACTGATGCGATGCGTGATATTATATATAATCACACCAACATGTTAAAGCTAAAATGTTGGTTTAATGGCAGAGTGTTTTACTTTATATCAAATCCCAAAATTGACACATTTTACTTTCTTTTATTTTCACTTGTCTTTTTTATTTTTCTCACTTATTTTTTTCCCTCATTCCTTATTATCCCTAATTATTCTCTTATTTGTTTTCTATTTTCACTTATCTTTTTTATTTTTTTCATACTTATTCCTTTTTTATTTTTCTCATTCTCCATTATCTCAATTATTCTCTTATTTCTTTTTCCTTTTTCCTTGTAATGTCGTTATTTATAAATTTGAAAAACAATTAGGACAATTTGAATTTATGTTGGTCACTATTCAATTTCAAAGTATTACTAAATTTATGTATATGTAGTAATTAAGATTGTAATAGAAAAAATACATATAAAATTACATTCCTAATTAAAATAACTAATTTTGCTTAATTCTTATTAAATAAAAAATGTGTCCATCTATTTGAGATGGAAGGATTATTTATTAGAATTACGTGTAAGAAGTATAAAATTTTACTAAATATTTATTAAAATCATGAAATAATAAATAATGGTATATTGGAGAATTAATTAATTGATCTATTGTAAGGAAAGTATAGTTATAGTATGGGACTAATAAAAAGATAAACTTGTGCAGAGGCTATTTCGATTATAAAAAAATAAAAAATTTATGTTTAATTGGAATATTTCTGCTTAAAATTAATACATAACACTAAACTTACCAAAAAGACAAATATATATATATATTATCATATTAGATATCAATATATGGTTGTTTATTTAATACACAAGTTTTAATTCCAAGTTTTTCTTAGTTACACTATAATAGTTAATGGTAAAATTTTTAGAAATTTTAATGGACAATAACATAAATTATAAAATTGCATGTAATAATTTATAAATAAAATTATGCAAACTACAGACTATAAAATTAGGAAAGATAATTGTTAATAACATACTAAATTAGGTGAAATTATTTAAGGTTGAAAATAATTAAAACGACAATAATATAATAATTTAACAAATAATAATTTCTCACATACCTGAAACTGAACAGTTTGTTGAGATTTTGATATCATTGTCAACTTTGAAACCGCAATACTATTGCAATTTCAAAGTTGATAGTGACACTGAAATCGCAACAAATTGTTGTGCGTTCAATATAACTTTTCAAAATTGGTGGGATCCACTAACCTGATATAATAGTAATCTGTTGCGGTTTTATTAAAAATTCTATTTTTTAAAATATTTTTAAAAATACACCATTTCTCAAAATTTTTAAATCACATTATTTATGAAAAGTCCTAAAATTATGAGCCATTGGATGAAATACTGATCAATAGATCCTAACCATCCAAAATAAAAAGATGAAAAAAAGAAAAATTAAAAACCCTCAAATTAAATAGTGCAAAAGAAGATCCTAGCCTTTTAATTAATAAATATTAGATGGAGAAATTTTTTTTTTTTTTTATATTAGCCTTTGAATGTAATAGTAACCAAATTAATTTTAGCCATTGGTCTAGATGTATGTAAAGATTTTTGTATAGGATTTACTTTTGGACATTGGATGTAATAGTGTCTAGGGGTGTTCAAAAATGGTATAACCCATCCAAACCGTTTAACCCAATCCGTCTAAACCATTTTTTTCATAATTTTAATGGATTATTATAACCCATTTTAAAATTTACAAAATATTTATATGGGTTATGGGTTATTATATAATCCAGCCAACTAACCCATCTAAATGTTGACTCCAATTATTATTTATATCAAATTATAATATAAATTTATATCAAAATATTTAATATATTTAAACTCGTATACTTATCATATAATGTTCCAAAATTTCAGTTTTCATAAATAGTACTTTTCGGGTTGTGAATAGTGACACCACGGCGAACGATACCACCTAGTATTGAAAAATATTTTATTTGACCATTGGAAAGTACAATTCATGAAAAATCCGAGAGTATAATTTGAGGTGAATTTGAGTTTAAATAAATTATCAAAAGTCAAAAATAAAAATAAGACGCGGTTCGATTTAAATAGTAACGGCAATTGACTAAATTTTGACCGGACTTAAAAAAATGCTATAGACCTCCGAAAAATTAACCTGACATATGAACTCACTCCAAATAATGTAAGGAAATTTTTGAAAGTGAAAATTAATTTTTGGATCACATAGAAAAATAAATTATCGGACCGGTAAAAATTTGCCGGACCGAAAAATGACATCATTTTGATCCAAAAATTTTTGTGCACCCTATAAAATATTTTTCGACATTTATGGATATATTTTTATTAGAAATAAGAGAAAAATTATTGGGTCTAATAAATATTAAGTATAAAACCTATTTGTATAACTAACTAATATTGATATTTTTATATTTTATGCAATATTACTATGATTTTTCATGATTCCTGCGCCTTGCGATGGAAGAGTCACTTTCTTTCTACCCTATAAATATGCTTCCCTAATATTACTAATTCCTCCTTTCCCTTTTCCATTTATTACCTTCATATCCCCTATTTTATTGTATTTTAATTTAATATCCCTAAATCAACTCTATTTATCCACTCATCCCCCACCCCGATTAATAGTACATTTTCAAAATAAAAAGATGAATAGAAATAGAAACTATACATTTAGATCATGGGGTAGACTTAGACATATCAAATTCACACTAAATCTGATTAAAAAAATCAGATATATATTACTACCACCTTGACGTTTTAAGAAAATTACACTCACATTTGTTTAAATATTTTTAGAAGAATTTGTGATTTTTTTAAAGAAATTGAAAATATGCATATTACATTTTTTTAATACGATAATGGCTAGAAAGGTATAAATTAGGCCTGAATAAGGATTGGCTAAAAGGAAAATAAATGAATCATGAGATTAATTTAGTTTTAATTAATTTATAATTAATTAGTGATATAGCTACATGGAGACAATTTCTCATGTCAGCCTCATATTGCTATTCGTAAGCTTAGTTACCAATAAATTATGATATTAAAGAAATAATTCTTCTATTTTGAGGCATGGTTGTTAAAAAATGTTTTTTAATGTAATGAACTCTTTATTAGTTAAATTTAGAAATTACTCAATTGATTAAATTAATGAAAAATCATATTAATATTGCATAAATTAATGAAAAATCATAGTAATATTTAAATATTTTTAAAATTAATGTTTTATACTTAAAAAATATAAATATAGATAATATAAAATTTATATATTAGAAAATTAACATAACCCATGTAACCCAGTCATAAACCAACCAACCCAATATAAAGAGTTTAAGTTATAATCCAGCTGGATTGGGTTGGGTTCAACTCATTTAAAATTTTGGATGGGTTGGATGGAAAACCGATCGTAACCCATCCAACCCATCTTTGAACACCCCTAATAGTGTCTAAATAGATCTTGGCGATCTAAATTAAAAAATGTACATAAAAGAAAATGAAAAAGAAAATAAGAAATTGCCAAGTTCTTGGATGAAATAGTATAATGGTGCATTCTAACCATTTATTTTAATTAAAAGAAAATTTTGTAATTCATATTTTAAATGTTGAGTAGCACAAAATGTAACACTTCTTATTTGAGTATCAACTGTCCGAAATAAAGCTATTAAAGAGAGGCGTCTCTCTCATTTCTCGTAGAATTTTCTATTCTAATTATCATTTTAAAGTTTAGTTTAATTCATTTTTTCTTCTACCGATTGTGAGAGAGATGAGGCACACAAACAAAAATAAAATGAAAAAATATATAAATAAATATATAAAAAAGTACAAAACGATATAATTTTAATAATAATTCAGTTGATTTAATTTTAGCAATTTTTACACACTGAAAACTAAATAGAATTGATATAACTGAATTTTTATTTCAAAACCGAATCAATTAAATCAAAAATTGAATTGCTAGCACTTTGATTTTTCAATCATAACTGTGACCCGAAATTCGATTCAAACCCTCCAAAAAAAATAAGTTATCCGATCCGAAAATGACATAAAAGTCCAAAATCGAAAAGAAATGACCCGAACCAAAACCCACCCGATCTGATTGCCAAGTTTACAAAATATGATTAATGGAATTTTGTGGGAACAAAAAAGAACAAAAAAATTTGAGGGAAAATTTTAAATATATGGAGAAATGATGCCTACATTGCATGAGTTAAAAGTGTGAAAAGAATACCGCCGACGATTTTCTTATATCACTTCCTGCATTGCATGCATAGCTGTTAAACGCATTTCACATATGGCTTTAAAGACTTGAGCTTGTGAAAGAGAGAAATGTGATGGATTTAAACTGAGAAAGCAAATATAAATTAAAGCATTAAAATGTTCTGAAATAATGTTTTGTTACAAAGGTCTCTATGATCTCTATATAGCTTTTCTGTGTATAAGCTTTTCTTCTATATACATATGGGTGAAGACTGAACAAATTGCTAACCGAAAAGTAGGGATAAGCATTTTTATGTATTGGACATGATGAAGCAAATTACCAAGATTAATCTGAATTGGTCAGGTTGCATATAGGATGATCTCTCAGAGCTGGGTCCACTGGATCCAAGATATTATTCATTTGCTCGTTTTTTTTGTTAAACTTTTTCTTTGATTTCTCAAGGATTTTATTGAGCTTTGATATGCTGCTATCAACGTCTTGTCTCTCTTTCAATATTATTGTTTGTTGCCTCTTGATTTCTATCTCATCCGCCGACATTTCAGCTGGAAAGCAAATCTCAGGGTTCCTGTAGAAAAGCACAAAATTAATATACTTGATTATGTGCAAACATGCATCCTCATAGTTTCAAGATGTTGCAGAAAAATAAGGCCTCAAATACAACAAAATTGCAGCATACTTATATTTGTAGGATGTAGCCTATCTCGTGATAAAACATCCCATTATAATGAAATTGTTATTCTGGTAAGTTCTTAGAACCAGGTTATACAATTATGTTTCTGCAGCAAATTTTAGTTTTCACAAACCACTAAATAAATCATTCTTGCAGTATCTTCAGAGTTTAGTAGTAGTGTGTGTGTGTGTGTTCATTCAATATGTAATGAGTTATTGATGGAGCAGGTACATACCCGTATCCAAGGGAAATAAATCCATTCTCTCTCAAAATTCCACCATCCAGAGAGACAGCGCCATGCTTAATACAAGCACGAGCCTTGTGTATGTGCCCCCTGGTTTCATAAACTTGGAGCTCACTGAAAAGTCGATAGAATAACGTCTCTCGAAGCCCACGGCCAGCTCTTGTCCTCGAGTGAGTGGAGTCTATGTTAATCATATTAACTGCGTACCCTAAGAAACCAGATTGAGTCTTCCCACTAGGCAAGATGGGATCTGGCAAGGCTAACTTTCTCTGTGGGTCACTCTGTTCAACCTGTCCACTATAAGCCCTGCCAATAAACAATTGTGACCCTTGTATCATTTTCTCACCCCAAACACCTAGTTTAAAAAGATAAAAAAGGGTACCCTGCCTAATAATGTGGCTATTCATGAGAAATCTGAAGGATTTGGAAGCGCATAGAAGTGGAACAACATCTGATATTCAAAGAAAGCAACCTAACTGAGAAAGTGCAAGCCAAGAAACTTGATTCTCAGGCTGTCTAAAAGAAAGTAATTTGTTTCCTTTAGACACAAAATTCTTATTAAAATACCTAAAATGAATTAGGAAACTGATAAAAGTAGATAGCAATCAATCACATATGTGAAAATGCAACCAGAAATTTATATGGTACCTGATATCCTCAAGGCATATAACAAGAAAACGCCCAGAAATGGATTTTCCAAGGGCAGCTACTTCTGCATGAAGAGCAAGCGCATCATCAACTTCTCCATTATCCTTGTACTTCTCAAGAGCACTTGCAGCTTCATACGAGCTACAAACTAGAGCACACATTTGATCTTCACCCAAGTACTCTGCTAATATCCTGAGATCAATTAAGAAAATTAATACTTGGAAGAAGTACAAACATCTTTCCAGCACGAAGGGGAGTAGATGGCACATTATGACAGACCTGCTCAGTTTGTTGTTGCTTAATGTTCCAAGCAATGCGACCACGCCGACAATGCACTGCGATAAATGCTTCTGCCAATATTGGGATGAAAAATTTCCTGAAAGATGCCGCAAAATGGCAGCTGCAGGATTGCTCCTCTTAATGATATGTTCCATTATCTCCTCCCTTGTGGATACATAGTTCAGATTTCTAGAGGAAGCTGCAAAACAATCAACCATAGAAAGAAGCACTACTGGCGACATTAATTCATTTATTTGTTTCACTATAACAAGAAAGAGAAAATAGAAAGAGCTAACACCCTATATGCCAGCAGATGAGTTTCAACTTTGGCACCTAGATGATTATGTGGGCAAAGTAAGACAGTATCCAGTAGGAAAGGGAGGGGCTGCCCAAGTACTCAAACACCATTGCTCTAACGTTCATATAATCTTAAGAAGTATAACAAAGAATAAAATGTTAACAAGCAAAACTGCAGACGGGGTCTAACATGGTTCTGACATGGATAATTTGGTAAAATAAGAATTTGTTGGCCCTCAACAATCAGTTAATTACATCATCAAATTATCTAAGCTCTTATATGTGTACAAGAATCATAGTGTAGCTTCTCAAACAAACATAAAAAGTTAATAGTGGGTTGAGACATAAAAATGGATCGAAGAAAAATTATGCTGATTCACAACCTTGCAGCTGAGATAAGCCTTGTTCAAGATCTGCCTTCCTTTCATAAAGCTCTTTTAGTTTGCTTTCACAGGGGCCAATTCGCTTACCATATTTGATACATCCCTACAAAATAGTCCAAGAAAAGCATCTTGAATGCTGATGCAGTATCAAAAACATTAATTTCTTTTGAGGAAAAAACAAAGAATAAATGCATAAACTATCACCTGACATGGCACTGTAAGTAGGAAGATTACACATAGAAGTGCTCAAAACAGCAAAAATTAAGTCTCTTGTATAAAAGAACTGATATGCCAATTTTTCAGTGTACCTTCACAATTGACAGCTTCAAGTTTTCTTGATTATAAAGTAGTGCTGAGTTTCCTAGATGGTCAAGTGATGTTGAATCCTGGTGCAATAAGAGATTTCCATTCGAACATGGAGACTGAACCTCATCATACTCCCCTTTTGGAGCTTGTACAACATAAATGTTAAAAGTTAGTTGTAGCTCTGGGTGACGAGAGTGAACAGCTGTTATGGGAAAGTTTCCTTCAATTGCAGGTATGCTTATAACAGGGACATTGCAGCACCCATTCCTGAAAGTATACCGACAATCCTCAAAATTAAATAAATCTGACTTTATTGTAAGTGTATGAGGTTGGTCATTATTTTCATCATTAATTGTGTCGTCAACATCGCCCTCTGAATTCACGACTTGGAAAACAATGTTTTCCAGCTGGGAACCTGCAGTTAAATGCTCCGGTACCTGAAATTGACTATGAATTTACTACTAAAGTGGAATAATAATGAAAACAAAAATAACAGAAGGCAAAGTACAGCCAACCTCTGATGCAATTCTTAGTTCCCTGTCGCCCGTTCGAAACTCTTGCTTGAAAACTACACTGTTGTCAGATGAAATGGAAACTGAAACTGCATGGAAGTGGAGTTGAATCAATACACATGCATGAATCAATACAAGAACAACATTGACTAAATTGCTAGATTGTTTTTTTGTTACATAAATAGCGCATAGAGACTAGGGGTTAACCAGTCCATGAATCCCAAAAAAAATCAGTCTATTAACTATGGGATTTTAAAAATCACTAACCATTAAACAGTCCGTTACTATCGATTAACCAATTTATCCGTTTCAAATTTTCGGACCGGTTAACCAATATTAATTCGGTTAACCGCTACAATTATAAAATTCATTCATAAAAAAATTAAAATGTCAAAATATTTAAAAATTAAAATTTTTCCACTATAATATATCATCAATGTTGTTAATATAAATTTTTTTTGTGGATATAAGTAATTTTATTTTTAAAAATTAATAATTAACAAGTAAATGAATTAACCGGTTCATAATCACGCCTAATTAGATGAGTGGTTACGCTTACTAATCGCTAATTAAAAAACTTAAAAATTTCAAAATAATTAGGACAATGAAAAAAATACAGCAAAAATAATTAAAAAATGCAAAATTATTGAAATAAATTTATCAAATGCTAACAACAATTTTCCTTTATTTTTTTAATTTGACACACATTATTTTCACATATATTATAAATTTTAGTTTTTATAAAAAAAATTATTAAAAAATTTAGTTAATATATTAATACTATATAACTTTTTGAATATATTTTGATTTTCATTATTGAAAAATTGATAAATCAATAAATAATAATAAATATTAAATATGGACATATTGAAAAATTAATAAATTAACTAAAAATTCGGTTATCAGTTCGGTTAACCGGTTACAACAGCCAAAACTATTAACTAGTCTATTAATATCGATTTTTTCAAAACACAAACCATTAATCAGTCCATTACAATTAGTTAACCAGTCCATCGGTTCGGTTTTCGACCTATTAACTGTATCAACCGATTTTTTTTTCTCACCCTTAATAGAAACTGTCAAATTGAGTATGGAATCCTTATCCAGACAAATTCGACCATGAACCTACAGTCCTATGTTATAGTTGAATCAATGTTTACACATCAATCAGTACAAGAACAATCTTGACTAAATTGCTAGATTGTAATT
This sequence comes from Excoecaria cochinchinensis, assembly GCA_947683425.1. Classification (NCBI taxonomy): domain Eukaryota; kingdom Viridiplantae; phylum Streptophyta; class Magnoliopsida; order Malpighiales; family Euphorbiaceae; genus Excoecaria; species Excoecaria cochinchinensis. The sequence goes on along the minus strand of CANTUQ010000008.1, from coordinate 1,070,431 downwards.
TTTATGTTACATAAATACTCCATTGGGCCTTTGTCAAACTGAGCATGGAATCGTTATCTAGGCATATTGGACCATCAACTCATAACAATGGCAGAGCTATGTGTTGTTGAGGGTGTGCATGTAATTTTATTTTTATTTTTTAAATAGGTATATATGAATTAAAATTGTGACCCTCAAATATTTTAAGTGACCCCCCTAAAATTTTGCTCCTGAAATTTTTCAACACGTAAATAAAATTTAAAATTTATTTATAAGGTAGTATATTCGTAACACCATTATTAGAATAATGCGGGTAAAAAAATGTCTCCTTATCCCTAAAACAACATCATTTTGCTTTTGTATTTTTCTTTTTTTTTTTTTCTTTCTTTTTCTTTTCTCTTTTCTTTCCGTCCTTGTCTCTGCCGCTCGACCCACCAGAAATCCATAGTTTTCGATTGTTGCGTGCTTAGGGCCATCATATCTCTCTTTTTCTTCTTAATTGCACGATTCTTAATTTTCTGGTGCCGTATTGCTCATCTCTTTTGTTACATATACTCATTAAATGAATATCTATTGTTAGGATGCTGCTGACTGTTAGTAGCTATTACAGCTGTAAGTAGTTGTAATTAAATAGGTTAGTTGTTTAGGCATTAAATGCTAATGTGTGTGTGTATATATATATATGTTCTTTGTAAAGAAATTATATGAGAAAATAATAACACGTTATTTCACATGGTATCAGAGCTTTAGGCTCTATTCTGTGGTTTTCTGGGTTCTCGGGTTGGAGAACTATTGTTGTTCTTCTTGGGTCACCAGTTCCGGTGACCAGTTTCCCTCACCGCCCACATCAGGAGGAGCGCAGGTGGAATTCCAGCCTTCCCACAGAATCCGGCATCGATCCTGCCGGCGAGTGAGCTACACGCGCCGATTAAAGTTTCCGGCAACTATTCACGCGCCAGCGCGTGGGCTGAAGCTCCGATTTTTTCTCCGCCGTTGCCCTACTGTTTCCGATCAGATTCCGGTGTTCGTTTGTGGTGGTCTTCTTGATGGTAGTTGATCTTCTCTGGAGGCTCTGTTTTCCATTCCAGTTTGCTGTTCCAGCCTCAGCTCTTCATCTCCAGCTTGTTTCTGGCTGTTTTGTGGCTGGGTTACTCCTATTAGTTGCTGGATCTTGTGGCATATTGGCAGAGGTTTTTCTTTCTCTATCTCTTTGCTCCCTTTGACCCTTTTATTGTATCATTAGTCACTTTGTGGTTATTGGCTTAGTTGTATTTTATTTATAATGGAGGATGCGAAAATTTCTAGTGAGAAAGAACAAATAATGACTGAAGTAGTTCCTGCACTTAGTAAAATTATGGATTATAAATTAAATGGGTCTAATTTTTTGCAATGGAGCAAAATCATTAGGATTTATTTACTTAGTATTGATAAGGATGACCATTTGACCCATGACCCTTCGACTAATGATAAAAATAAACAATCTTGGTTACGAGATGATGGCCGATTGTTCTTACAAATTAGGAATTCCATTGAAAATGATGTACTTGGTTTGATAGATCATTGTGAATTGGTAAAGGAATTAATGGATTATTTGGGATTTTTGTATTCTGGGAAAGGGAATATTTCTCGTATGTATGAGGTGTGTAAGGCTTTCTATCCTACTGAGAAGGAAGCCAAGCCTCTCACAACTTATTTTATGGATTTCAAGAAGACTTATGAGGAGTTGAATGTCCTTTTACCTTTTACTGTTGATATCAAAGAACAACAAGCTCAAAGAGAGAATGGCAATCATGAGTTTTTTGGCTGGATTACCATCCGAATTTGAGACTGCCAAATCTCAAATCCTCTCTAATCCTGAGATTACTTTGCTTCAAGATGTGTTCAGTAGGGTGTTGCATACGGAGAATACACCATCCAATCAAGCTTCAATTGTTCCTTGTTGCTAAAGGAGGAGGAAATGATGCTTGGAAAAAAAATAGTAATCAAGGAGGAAGTGATGTCATTTGCTACTACTGCAAAGAAATTTGGCACACAAAGAAGTACTGCAAAAGACTTCAAAATAAGACTCAAAAAACTCAGACTCCTACAGCTACAGTTGCTTCTTTCTCTGAACAATCCGTCACTATATCAGCTGAAGAGCGTGCGCAATTCTCCCACTATCAAGAATCTATGAAACAAACTTCACCAGTTGTTGCTTCTGTTGAGTCAGGTAAAAAGTGCCTATCTCATCCTCAAACAAATGGGACATTGACTCCAGTGCCACAGATCACATGACAGGTAATCCTAAAATCTTTTCCAGTTTTCAATCTCACACCCAACCATCTCTTGTTACTATAACTGATGGATCCCGTTGCAACATTGAAGGGTCGGGAACTGTTAAACCAACTCCATCCATTACCTTATCTTCTCGCTCAGTTTACCTAGTCTTGCATTTAATCTTTTGTCTGTCAGTCGTTTTACTAAAGATCTAATTGCTCTATCTCATTTTTCCCTAATCATTGTCTATTTCATGATCTTATGACGAAGCAGACTATTGGCAAAGAGCATGTATCTAATGGGCTCTATATTTTGGATTCATGGGTACCTCGATCAGTTGTTTGTTCTAATATTGCTTCCCCTTTTGAAGCTCATTGCAGACTAGGCCATCCTTCTCTACCAGTACTGAAGAAGTTATGCCCCCAGTTTTCAGATGTCACTTAAGTGGATTGTGAATCATGTCATTTTGCAAAACACCAGCGAAGCTCATTGAGTCCTAGAGTAAATAAGCGAGCTAAGTTTGCTTTCCAGTTAGTTCATTCTGATATTTGGGGACCTTGTGCAGTTGTGTCTAAAATTGATTTTCGATATTTTGTTACTTTTGTGGATGATTTCTCTCGAATAACTTGGATTTATTTTATGAAAAGCCGCTCTGAGGTATTTGATCATTTTTCTACTTTTTGTGCTAAAATTAAGACTCAATTTAATGTGTCTGTGCATATATTGCGAAGTGATAATGCTAAAGAGTACATGTCAGCTTCTATTCAAAGTTACATGACTCAACAGAGAATCCTTCACCAGACATCCTGTGTGAATACTCTTGCTCAAAATGGGGTTGCTGAAAGAAAAAATAGACACCTCCTTGAAACCGCTCGAGCCTTGTTATTTCAAATGAATGTACCTAAGCCTTTTTGGGCAGATGCTATTTCTACTGCATGTTTTTTGATCAATCGTATACCATCTACAGTTCTCAATGGTGATGTTCCCTACAGTATCCTTTTTCCTAACAAGTCCTTGTTTCCAATTGGACCACGAATCTTTGGAAGTACCTACTTTGTTCGTGATATGAGACTTGAACTTACAAAACTAGACCCTAAATCCCTAAAATGTGTATGTATTCTTAGGTTATTCTCGAATTCAAAAAGAATATCGGTGCTACTCTCCAGATCTTCAAAGATATTTAATATCAACAGATTCCATTCTTTTCATCAAAGACTGGGACACAGGTTCAAGAGGAGGATGATTGGCTAGTTTATTATGTCTTCTCTCCAGTTTCAGTTGAGGCACCTCGTTCTGGATCAATTGATGCTAGCTCTCCTGATATTGAGCAAGCAGCAGTTGAAGATTCTTTGACTGATCAGGCTGTTGTACCATTGGCTCCTCTAGCCAAGCCTCCTATAATACAAGTATATTCCAGAAGATCAGAGCATCAGGATACATGCCCTGCACCAGTTTCTTCGTCATCTGATCCTCCACCAAATGACCTTGACATACCTATTAGTTTTCGCAAAGGTAAACGTCAATGCACTCTTCCTAGATATCCCATTACTAATTTCATTTCCTATCATCAATTATCCCCTTCCTCTAGCTCTTTAATTATCTCTCTAGACTCTGTTTTTATACCTAAGTTGAGGAAACTTTATCTCAATCCGGGGTTGGCATAATGCTATACTTGCAAAGCTACAAGCTTTGGAGAATAACCACACATGGGATCTGGTTCCTCTACCTAAAGGCAAGAAGGCGATTGGATGTAAATGGATTTATACAATAAAATGCAATGCTGATGATTCTATTGCTCGACTTAAAGCTAGACTGGTGGCAAAGGGGTTTGCTCAAACCTATGGTGTTGATTATTCAGATACTTTTTCTCCAGTGGCTAAGCTTACCTCTGTGCGTTTGTTCATTTCCTTAGCTGCTTCAAAACACTGGCCTTTACATCACCTTGACATTAAAAATGCCTTTCTGCATGGTGATCTCTTAGAGGAGGTGTATATGGAGCAACCGCCAGGTTTTGTTGCTCAAGGGGAGTATGGAAAGGTATGCTATCTAAAAAAATCTTTGTATGGTTTGAAGCATAGTCCTCAAGCTTGATTTGGCAAGTTTAGTGAGGTAGTTCAAGAGTTTGGGTTACAGAAGAGCAGGTGTGATCAATGTCTTTTTCAAGCAATCCACCACTGGGGTGATCCTACTTATTGTTTATGTTGATGATATTGTCATCACAGGAGATGATTACAGAATACGCTGAAAAGGATATCCTATCCATCTTAGGCCCAGATTATCCTATATCTCACCATCCACCACGCTCCGTAAGCGCGTCTCTTGCCAGGCTAACGGGACTTACACTCTTTTTGCCCTTCTGCACCCCTCGGGATTCGAACTTGCGACCTCGTGGGAGATGAGAGAGTATAGGTAGGCTCTGATATCAATAGGCTGAAAAGGATATCCTTAGGCTAAGTTCCATACAAAAGATCTAGGTCAGCTAAAATATTTCTCAGGGATAGAAGTTTCTAGATGTAAGAATGGAATCTTTTTATCTCAGAAAAAGCATGTTCTTGATCTACTTGCAGAAACAGGAAAGACAGGAGCTAAGCCTTGCAATGCTACTATGACTCCTAATGTTTATCTTACTAAATAAGATAGTGATCTTTTTGATGATCCAGAGAAATATAGAAGATTGGTTGGAAAATTGAATTACCTCACAGTAACCCGACCAAACATTGCCTACTCTGTTAGCATTGTAAGCCAATTCATGTCTGAGCCCACAGTGAAACATTGGGCAGCTTTGGAACAAATTTTGTGCTATTTAAAAGGGGCTCCAGGATTGGGCTTATTATATAGAAATCATGCACACACTTGTATTGAGTGTTTTGTCGATGTCGATTGGGCAGAATCAAAAGTTGATAGAAGATCTACTACTTGCTATTGTGTTTTCATCGATGGAAATCTTGTGTCTTGGAAAAGCAAGAAACAGAATGTTGTTTCTCGATCCAGTGCAAAATCAGAGTATAGAGCCATAGATCAATCTACTTGTGAGGTTATGTGGATTTGTCATTTGTTAGAAGAAATTGGATTAAAGGCTTCCTCACCAGCAATACTGTGGTGTGACAACCAGGCTGCACTACACATTGCCTCTAATCTGGTGTACCATGAAATGACTAAATATATCGAAGTTGATTGTCACTTTATTCGCGAGAAAATTCAAGAGAATGTGATCACCAGTTATGTAAAGACTGGTGAGCAATTAGGAGACATGTTCACGAAAGCCTTAAACGGGACTCGGGTTGAGTATATTTGTAACAAGTTGGGCATGATTAACATCTATGCTCCAGCTTGAGGGGGAGTGTTACAGATACTCATTAAATGAGTATTTATTGTTAGGTTGCTGCTGTTGACTGTTAGTAGCTATTACAGCTGTAAGTAGTTGTAATTAAATAGGTTAGTTGTTTAGGCATTAAATGCTAATGTGTGTGTGTGTGTGTGTGTGTGTATATATATATATGTTCTTTGTAAAGAAATTATATGAAAAAGTAATAAGAACACGTTATTTCACATCTTTCATTTTCAAGGTATGGTTTCTCAGCTGTGATAATTTGCAATATTTTTATTTTTCGCTCTTATAATTGTTTAATGATGAGAATTTGTTGATTTATTTTTTTCTATCTATTGGTTCAGATGATTAACTTCCCTTTTAAGAAGAGTGAATCTACCAGACAATTTAGACCAAAGAAGACATTTTAATTTTCAAATAAAAATATATACATATGCCTTTTTAACTTTTGGATTTTTTTCATTTTATTTCTATTTTTTAGTCGTTAATTTATTGAATAAATTGATCATGATGTTAGAATAGTTCAAGTGAATCAATTGGTAGAAGTTTTAAAATAATGAGAACATAAATTAATTATAGTTTATTAAATTTTAATTATTTAAAGGCAACGAGTTCTTTGTGTTTAGGCATATGTCCACTTGGTTCATTAAAAGCCTTTAATGAATTCAAAACTTCTAACAATAGCATATCTATCTAATGCATGACTTTAATTTTAAGTACATAATGCAATTTGTTAATTTTAAGTACTATTTAAGAATTTGTTAATGCAAAATTATGGCTTAATTTATGTGTATTTTTTTAATTGATATAGGATATGGATAAATTTTAAATTAAATATATTTTTATGATATAATTTATATATGTTTTAAATTTTTAATTTTTTATAATAAAATTATAATATATGCCCAAGGGCGGAGCTACGTGGTACCAACTGTGTGCCCCCTCTGACCCTGAGGTCTTGGCGCTGCCCCTGACCTATAATCTTATGTTATAGGTGAATCAATAAACATGCATGAATCAGCAATATTGACTAAATTGCTAGATCGTAATTTTTACTGCATAGACTTTGTCAAACTGTGCATGGAATTTGTAATAGAACAAGAATGGGAAAAGATTTTCTCCCTTCAATCAACAATTATAGAGGTATGTATACAAGTATAGGGCTAACAACTATAAAAATTAAATCAAATAGCCTAATTAACAAATACTATACAAGGTGTTGCAAGAATCACGGGATTTAATTTGCTAAATTAATGTGATTTAATTTTTTAGTTTCCTGTATTAGGCTATGTACAGTACTGTCAAATATTTTCTATTATTCTTTCCTTTTTTAGTCTTTTGTATAGCTATATAACTGTATCAATTCAATACAAGGAATACATGATTTTACCATACAAGTTCACATGGTATCAGAGCTAGAATTTTTTCAAAAATCCTAGCCTTCATCTGTATTAGCCCACCTTCTTCCTCTCCTCTGTTTCTTCATCATCATGTTTGAAATTTCAGAGACAACTATTACTGCAGACTTGCCTACATCCACTACTACCACCCACGTTCCCACCTCAGAATCCCCCTCTATTCAAATTACCACAATCAAACTAAATGGAGAGAATTTCTTACGCTGGTCCCAATCCGTGCGCATGTATATCCGCGGCAGGGGCAAGATGGGATATTTAACTGGAGAAAAGGAAGAACCTGCACGTGGTGATCCTAGCTATACTAAATGGGATGCGGAGAACTCTATGGTGATGACATGGTTGGTGAACTCGATGGAAGAAGACATCAGCTCCAACTATATGTGTTATCATACAGCTAAGGAGCTTTGGGACAATGTCAACCAAATGTATTCAGATTTGGAAAATCAATCTTAGGTATATGAGTTAATTTTGAAATTAGAAGAAATCCGCCAAGGTGAGGATACTGTCACTAGGTATTTTAATTCTTTGAAACGTCTTTGGCAAGACTTGGATCTCTTCAATGATTATGAATGGAAATGTACTCATGATTGTAACCAATATAAAAAAATGGTGGAGGATAATCGTATATTTAAATTTCTCATTGGACTTAATATGGAATTTGATGAAGTTAGAGGCAGGATCATCGGTAGGCAACCGCTTCCATCGATTGGTGAAGTGTTCTCTGAAGTCCGCCGTGAGGAGAGTCGCCGTCTTGTTATGCTCGGTAAGAAAAATCCTATCAGCTCTGTTGAAAATTCTGCTCTTGCTGCTGGGGTGAATGCTAGCCGAAATAATTACAAAAAATCCAATGATAAACCTCGTGTTTGGTGTTATTATTGTAATAAACCACGTCATACACGTGAGACACGTTGGAAACTTTGTGAAAAACCGGCAAACTGGAAGGGCTCTCATGAAGGACGGTTTAATGAGACCCCTACTACACATGAGGCAAATTCATCCCCTCTCAACAAAGAGCAAATTGATCAAATTCTAAAATTGCTGAAATCCAACTCGGGTTCATCTAGTGCTCTTAATGCTTCTGTGGTACAAGCAGGTAACAATTTTATCATAGATTCGGGGGCCTCTGATCATATGACAAATCTGTCTAATTTTTTTCATTCTTACTATCCTTGTTCTGGCCATGAAAAAATTCGTATAGCAGATGGATCTTATTCTTCTATAGCTGGCAAAGGTTTGGTCAATCTTTCACAAAATATTTCCTTAAAGAAAGTCTTACATGTTCCTAAACTTGCTTGTAATCTTCTATCGGTTAGCAAATTATGCAGAGATGCTAACTGTAGTGTTACTTTCTTTGAATCTTATTGTGTTTTCCAGGAACTGAACTCCGAGAAGATGATTGGCAGTGCTAAATTAATCAACGGTCTCTATTATTTTGAAGATCAAGATTCAAAAAATAATAAAGCTCAAGGTTTGAGTAGTATCAGTTCTACTCCTGTTAAGGATCAAATTATGCTTTGGCATTATAGACTAGGGCATCCTAGTTTTCCTTATCTTAAAAAATTGTTTCCTAGTTTATTTAAAGGATTGGATTGTTCTAATTTTTATTGTGAAAACTGCATTCTATCTAAAAGTCATAGGACTGTTTATCATCCTAAACCTCATCAAGCTTCAAAACCTTTTTACTTAATCCATAGTGATATTTGGGATCCATCAAGAATCAATACACCCTCAAATAAAAAATGGTTTGTAACGTTTATTGATGATCATACTCGTTTATGTTGGGTTTATTTGATGACAAAAAAATCTGAGGTTGAAAAAATATTTAAAATGTTCTACTCAATGATTGAAAACCTTTTTGAAGCCAAAATTGGGATTTTTCACACAGATAATGGAACTGAATATTTTAAAGGAATTCTTGAAAATTTTTTTTCCGAGAAAGGAATTTATCATCAAACCACTTGTGTCAATACTCCTCAGCAAAATGGCATTGCTGAACGAAAAAATAAACATCTTCTTGAAGTTTCTCGAGCAATTATGTTTTCAATGAATGTTCCAAAATATTTATTAGGAGAAGCCGTCTTAACTGCTTCTTATCTTATTAATAGAATGCCTACTCGTGTTCTTAACTATATTACTCCTCTTAATTGTTTAAAATTTTTTTTTCCTGAATCTCGGATACCTTCAAATCTTCCTCTTAAAATATTTGGATGCACAGCGTATGTTCACATAAATAGTAGAGGAAGGTCGAAACTTGATCCGAGGGCAGAAAAATGTATTTTTATTGGTTATGCTCCAAATAAAAAAGGATACAAGGTTTTTAATCCCCAAACTAAAAAAACTTTTGTCTCTATGGATGTTATATTCCTTGAAAATCAACCTTTCTTTCAAAAAATTTATCTTCAGGGGGAGATAGGAGGAGGAAATGTTTTTGATATTTCTACTATTCCTTTACCTAAAACTATTGATTCTACTGAGGAAACAAGTGATCTTAAATCTATTTTGCCAAATATTTCTGAATCCTCGACAGGATCATTCTCAACTAAACTCCTGTATCTCTCCGAATTCTCAAAAGGATCACCATCATCTTTCGTAAGATGCACATTGGGAACCATAGGAGTACTGCAAGGTTTGACTCCAAGTTTTCCAATTTCTTCAAGCAAATCAAGGGCATACTTCCTTTGAGACAGAAAAATTCCCTCTTTGCTCTTTGAAACTTTTACTCCTAAGAAATATTTCAGCTGGCCCAAATCTTTAGTGTGAAACTTGGTATGCAAAAAGAACTTGAGAGAAGAGATGCCTACATAATCGCTTCCGATAATGACAATATCTTCAACATAAACAACAAGAATGATGCTAGCTTGTGATTGTCTATAGAAAACTGAATGATCACATTGACTTTTCTTTAGCCCAAACTCTTGAACCACTTCGCTGAACTTGCCAAACCAAGCATGGGGACTCTGCTTCAAACCATATAGAGATTTCTTCAAATGACAAACTTTTTCATACTCCCCCTGAGCAACAAACCCAGATAGTTGCTCCATGTACACTTCTTCCTGAAGATCTCCATCAAGAAAGCATGCCTTATGTCCAAATGGTGTTAAGGGACAATTTTGTGAAGCAGCTATGAAGATAAACAATTTAACAGAAGTAAGTTTAGCCACTAGAGAAAAAATATCTGAATAATCTACCCTATATGTCTGAGCATATCTTTTTGCAACAAGCTTAACTTTAAGTTTAGCCACAGAACCATCTGGATTAACTTTAACTGCAACAATCCATTTGCATTCCACAGCCTTCTTCCCTTTAGGCAAATCAACCAAGTCCCAAGTATGATTTTCATCCAAAGCATTCATCTCTTTTATCATTGCATCACGCCAACCGGAACGTGACAGCTTTTTTAACATTTCGAGGAACAGAAACCGAGTCGAGAGAAGCAATAAGAGAACATGTAGATGGAGACAAATGATCACAAGAGACAAAATTACCAATAGAATAGGCACACTGGAGTTTGCCTTTCCGTAAGGCAATGGGAAAATCAAGATCATCTAGGACTGGATCGGATGATGAATCTGATTCAGGCATTGTATTGTAGGTTCCATGTCTCCTAGAATAGACCTGTACAATAGGTGGCTCTGCTGGAGCAAGAACAGAAGTAGGTGGAGCTGAATCACCTACAATAGTAGGAACAGGATCACTTGGAGCAGAAAGACTAGGATCACTTGGAATAATAGGAATAGGATCATCTGTTGGCCTTGTAATAACATTGTAGACCAACCAATGATCGTCCTCCCCCTGACTTGTAGAATCAGAAGATGGATAGAAGGGTTTATTCTCCCAAAAAGTAACATCAATAGACACAAGATATCTGTTAAGTATTGGACAATAGCATCTGTACCCCTTTTGAAGACGAGAATACCCCAAGAAGACACATTTCAATGACTTTGGATCCAATTTAATGATATGAGATCGAACATCCCAAATAAAACAAGTGCTCCCAAATATTTTTGGTTCTATAGGAAATAACGGTTTAGATGCAAAAAAAACAAAGTAAGGAGGCTCACCAGCGAGCACTGAAAAGGGCATGCGATTAATCAGGAAACAAGCAGTAGACAACATCAACCCAGAATTGTTTAGGAACTTTCATCTAAAATAAAAGAGTCTGTGTTATCTCAAGCAAATGTCTGTTTTTTCTCTCAACAACTCCATTTTGAAATGGTATGTTAGGACATAAGGATTGATGAAGTATGCCATTCTGAGTCATGTATATCTAAAAGGAATCTAAAAAGTATTTTTTGACATTATCACTCCTTAATGTACAAACAGAAACATTAAATTGAGTTTTCATCTCAGCACAAAATGCACAAAAATGAGCGAATAATTCAGAATGATTTTTCATAAAAAATATCTGAGTCATACGAGAATAATCATCCATAAATGTTACAAATACTTGGAACCCGAGAACTTGAAGAGCCACGGTAGTGCTTGGCAAACTGACATGATTCACAGTTAAGAGAAGAAATATTAAAAAATTGAGGACATAGTTTCTTTAGAGACAGCAAAAAAGGATGCCCCAACCTACAATGTGCTTCAAAATGAGACAAAACACTAGAACAAGCAACAGGCCTCGGTATCTTTCTATCAAGAGTGTAAAGACCTCCTGAGACATAACCTATACCAATGGTCTATTTCGTTACAAGATCTTGAAAGATATAATGGTCAGGAAATAAGGAAATACAACAATTAAGATCATGTGTAAGTTTACTTACAAAAACCAAGTTAAAGCAAGCTTTGGTATATTAAGAACTGATCCTAGAGAAATTGACGAAGTTGGGTTAACTGTGCCAAACCCATTTACATGAGAAATTGATCCATCTGCCATTGTAACTGGAGAAGAAGATGCACGTGACTAAAAAGTAGAGAATACACTTCGGTTACCCCGTCATATAATTTGTAGCACCAGAATCAATGATCCACTGAAATGAGGAAAATAAAAGACATGTATTTGGATTTCCTACCCCAACAATAGTAGTGGTGGGTGAAGCTTTCAAAGAATTTTGATACCGAGTGAATTTTGTATACTCATTTGCAGAAATTATAATATACTTCCCAAAGGGACTGGTAGTAGCAATGCTTGCTAATTTAGACTTCTAGTTACGCAATTTTCTACAGAAACGTTTTGTATGACCAGGTTTATGGCAATAATACCATACCATGTTCTTTTTCCAACTCATATTAAAAAATACTAAGGCGCAAAGAGCAAGTAACACAACGAAGCAAAAACACTTCACAAATACCCAAACATTAGTGACAAATAACTAGAACACCCAATCTCTAATAAAATGCAATCCAAATCCACAGGAAAAAGAGAACAAAATAGAGAACCTAAGATTTCCACGGCAAGTGCGATGCGCTCTAAGCAGCTGCAAGATATTGAAGCAGCAAACAAACACCCAAATATTGGTGGCAATAGCTAGGATAAAACAACCACTAGTAACAAAACCACAAAAAATTCCAGCAGCTCCTCAAACAAGTCAATAACCCAAAACTCCCAAGAACAAAACCAGAAACCACCGAGAGAAGGAAGCAAAACTCCCTAGAACAGAACTAGAAACCACCAAGAGAAGGAAGCACCTTCAGAAGAGACCAGATGAAGAAGCTGACTTGAGGATCTGATCGGGGACAACCAGGCGATGCTGGAACTTGAATCGAAGGACCGCTGGACACTACACGTGCTCCCATGCACCGGCGCGTGAAGAATGAGGCAAAAACTTATGGCGGCGCGTGTGGCTCACTCACCGACAGGATGGACACCGGATTTTGTGGAGAGGTCGGAAATACACCTGCGCTTCTTCCATCGTCGGCAGTGAGACAAACCAGTTACCGGAGTTGGTGACCCAAGGAGGAGTAGATTCCTCAACTAAAGAAAAAATGCCAAAAAAATCCAAAATACCCAGAAATCCCAAATGAGCCTAAGGCTCTGATACCATGTAATAGAACAAGAATGGAAAAAGATTTTCTCCCTTTATTCAACAATTATAGAGGTATATATACAAGTATAGGGCTAACAACTATAGAAACTATATCAACTAGCCTAATTAAGAAATACTATACAAGGTAAGCTAATCAACAAATTACTAATTAGGAATATAATATATACATTCTGTAACAGAATCCTTATCCAAGAAAATTGGACCATCAACCTATAATCTTAAGAAAGCTAACTTCTGGTAGTCAGATAGAAATGAAAACAGAAAATCACTAGATCTGGAAATCACTCGTATCTAGTAACTGGCCCATCAATGCTACAACTAAGAACAAAAAAGATAATCACCACTTAATTGCTAACCAGCTCAAGAACATCAGAAGTTTTTACAGCATCTGGTGATTTTCAAGTACCTAACTACTTTAGATATTTGCAAGACACTACAAAGCCTACAAATAATACTTGTTGAAGACATAGTTCACAGAAAATTGGTATTCCCTTACCAAATAAAATATGATATGCGCAAATATTATGCTGCAATTCTTGTCATAATTTTCATGCAAGTGGAAAAAATTTGCCAGAATCATTTACAGATTGAAAAATAATATGCCATGGCAATGAAGGCATAACTTTTCTTAGTTATAATATTGAACTCTAAGGAAAGTTTACATAGTGCATTTTTCTATCCTTTTATTGTTCACTATTTTTGTCTTTAGGGATGCTCATTGCTTTATAGTCTGGACAAGTTGAACATAAGGATAGATAAGAAATCAAAGCTGTTAGGTCATAGTGACATACCAATTTTTCCAAAACCAGCTGTTACTTTCAAGAGACCATTGAGGTCAATGCATCCATTATCATCCACCTGGATATGAGAAAGTCACAAATCAAACAATCCATATACTATTAAACACAGCCATGCTCAAGTCTTAACTACAGTTTCTTAATTCCTACATTTGGAAGCTCTCATCAAAGTGCCAAAAAAAAAAAGGAGGAGAGAGAAAAAATGCACGTGATTAAGTGATAGTGATATTTTAACAGAAGGGTAAAAGGATACATCAGCAGCTTATCAAGTCCTTATGAGAATAAAAGCACAACAATACTAGTTAGGAAAGTGTGAATGTCAACAAGGATCAAAAGTATTGTTAATTATATACTGATTTAATTCAAGATGACAATAGTTGATATGACACTATATTTTGTGTTTATCCTTTTATTGAATTCAAAATTAAGGGATAAAGTGTGATTGTTTATATGACACTATAGTTGACCATGCATATCCATTTCAATTAACTATGACCCCATTAGGTAAGTCTCCTTCAGATATATTAAAATGGCACAAAGGACTGTCTATGGATGGAATCCAATAGCTAGTAACTGAAAGTGGCATAGATAGTTGATGATTTCAGACAGAGGCTATTGAGATGATTTAGACATGTCTAGATAAATTGGTACAACTATACAGAAAATTGACCATATCAGAGAGATTAGAATTGAGGCTAAAAGAATACGGGAACATAAAAACTATGCAATAAAGCCATATACCGAAAAGCATGATAAAATGTATCTACGTAGCTATCCCAATTAGACTGAGAGTGATCCTCTATGAAGAAAAGAATAAAACCACCCCCTACTCTCCCTTATTTCAATTTAAAATAACAAATATATGAGAAAGAATTTCAAAGAAGATTTTTGTTACTTCTCACTTATGCTTACCAAGAAAGAATAAATGGTATTTATACACAACTCCAGTGGCCTAATTAGGAAATAACATCTAGCTTACAATCACTGCCTAGTCAGAATACAACCGTTATATAATTATGTAATCACAATATTATGGCAGTGGGATGAACTAAAATATAATATCCATACTGACAAAGTATTTCTTAGGAGGATGGTAATATTTGTATCCCCTTCATGTTGGAAAATACTAACAAATACACATTTAAGAGCCCTGGGTTCTAATTTCCCAACATTCCTTGTATGAACAAAGCAGATGCACCTAAAAATATTCGAGAAACAACATAGGGTAGCTTTACCTTGAAGAGGACTTTTAAAGTTGAGGGCTTTAAGAGGCATCCTATTAATAAGATAGACAGCTAAAAGAATTATATCTCCCCAGTAAGATTTTGGAAGGTTCATGGTAAATGTGAGGGACCAAGCAACCTCAAAAATGTGCCTATTTATGAATTTTAGAGAAGAATTCCAGAGAAGAACATTTCTATTACTTATCACATACAAATAAAGTATACATAGTATTTATACACAACTTCAGTGGCCTAATTAGGAAATAACAGCTAGCCTACAATCACTGCCTAGTCAGAATACAATCATTACATAATTATATATTCACAATATTATGGCAGTAAATCATGCTGGTTAACAGGCTGATAAGAAACTCATTTACAATTATGTAGACATTGATACTAAGTAAACTAGGGATTCTACACTCTTCTATAAACCATTTTGAAATCTAGAATAAAAAAAATGAACAAAAGGAACTATGTAAAAGAAAAGAGAGAAAAAAAATAGCTCTTCAAGATTTCCAAACAAACATTGGCCTGAACTTGTATGTGAAGTCAAATAATATAGTTAACTAAATCAGAATGTTGTGAAGCTTTTCAATTTTGCAGACTTGAATGCAGAGTTAATATCCTCAAGTCACTATAGAGTAAGTCATATTTGAAAAAAGTTCTTTTGATAAGAAATTTAATGAAGATGACCAGCGATAAAGTTGAAAATCTTAGCCAATATGTTTTATCCTATTTTCTCAATATTTGATCTTAACTTTCAATTACAAGTCCTGGATAAAATGTTCGGTATTCATTGATATGGAATGAAATTGCCACCACTCTACTGGGAATGAATGTGTGTTTGTGTGTTCCCCGTATTCGCACATAAATTTAAACATGCATTTCATTCCAGCTAAATCAGTACTAAAAGACAACCAATTCAGATATTCAAAACATGTTTCGTATCCTGATCTCTCTTCTTGAGAATTAGAAAACCAGGACTTCTAGAGTTTGATGAATTTGTTGGATAATTTTTAATAGTTTCCACTTTTATCTTTCTATGAATCTATGCAATCCTCATCTGATCCCTATAATTCCATATATTCATCTTTGCATCACAAGTAAAAAAGAAAAAGTGAATAAATAAATTCTTTTTATCTTGATCCTTTAGTATTATCACACAATAGTTGAGACCTGAGATAAGAATCCCCGATACGAAAAGGCTCAGTTATGAACAATTTAGTAGCACCAGACGAATCAGTAGATTTAGGCCTAAATAACAAAACGATGGAAGAACAAAGGTTTAACTAAGTTACATTCAGTTTCATTTTCAATCATTTTATTCTTTATGGAACAAACATATAAGTACAATGTCTTCAGTGAATGAAAGATACTAATGACCTCAGATAACACTTTTTATATGCCACTCCTGAAACGGATTTACTTGCCTAGTATTTCTTTCAATATTTCCCTTTGTATAGGTGATGTTTACTTTTAGAAAATCTGAATTACCTTTAGAAAAATATTTATGAAAATTGATATGTAATTAAAGTACATCCATTTTTTAAAAAAAAAAAAACAGAAAATAAAGAATACAGCATAGTTGTGCCAACAATAAAGTCTGACCTTTCGGCTTGAACCTATTCGATCAAGGATAAGGAATCCATCCACATCCAGTTGAACTTCCATCCCTCTTTCAACATGATTTCCATATGCATCAAACATCTGAACAAATTGCATAAGCTAAGCATGTTAGCAGAAAACCTGTTTCAATAATAATAAAGATGCTTAAAATCTCTAACAGGAAATTACTATTTTGTATGAGAAACTGAACTCAATAATTTCTGTATATTGAATTAACAATAAAGAAAGAAATGGATATATACTAACACTCAAGATAAAGGGCAAGGTTACCAGATCATGATATATAGTAAGCTTACGATTTAAAAAAAAAAAAAAAGGATAAAGAAAAAGCTTAGGGAATTGTTCAAGGCTATCAAAATGCAGCAAGACATGAAAAAGAGAGAAAAGCCAAAAACTGATCAATGACAGAAAAGGCTTATATGAATTTTAAAGTATTTCATTTTATCATTGGCAAAGTAACAAAGAATTTAGGAAAAACACTAGCAACTTTAACTTATTTGTTATATCGTCTGAAGAAGGTTCAATGGTTATATAAGCAAATTGTCTCCAGCAATAGAAATAAATTCCACGAATGAAGATGAGAATGCCCATACTAGTTCATAGTTTTTCAAATCCAGTTGAAGAATGATAGTGTTTATTACTTGACAACATCTTGTGCTAATTTACACAAAAATAGAATTCAGTGGGACTCCAAATACCCTCAAATTTACATAGATTTAAAAACAACAGATACTTTAATTGATGGGTTTCATTTACGACTTCAAAACTTAAAAGTTAAGATCAGAACTAATAGCACCACATTGCACAAGCCACAAAAGATCAGTCATAGCAAAATAGAGAATAAATTAGAAACTTGCTATTTAGATTTTTAGTTACAATTCCAATTTATTAATTACAAAAATCCCAATAGTGGTTACACTTCCAAATTCCAGTTTAATGGATGGACACAAAAACCGATTGTGTGAACCACCTAATATATAGTTTTGTTACAAATTGTATTTGAATTGACAATTGGTAGTCTGTTCATCATGAAAATTTCCACATACCTCCAATATAAAATCCTGAACAATGAGACCTGGATGTAATTGTTTTCCTAGCTGTGATGATCGGGCTTTGACATGTTTTAAAGGTCCAGGAATAACTATAAAAATAAAACCAATAACATATTAAAAGATTCAGCAATGACAATTCAAAACAACTGAATAGAAGTTCATTTCTATATTTATATTATGCATAAAAGATTCACACTTGTGAAACAAGCACCTTTACATGGAATGGAAAGTGGATCCAAGTTATCTTGTGGGTATATCAGCAAATTGGCTTCATAACTTTGCCTTAGTTTATCCAATTCACTGGTTTTAATCAGTAAATCCTTCAAAATTATGAAACCAAAGTTAAGACCGAATAATTTAAGACAGGTGCAGATATTTATTTCAATAAACTAAAGCATCTTACTCAGATATGCAAACCTTACCTTCACCTCCAGAGTCAATTTATCAGAAGAAAGGCTTGTCTTCACTTTGTCTACTTGGAAAAGCACCTCATCATGTAAATCAAGTCTTACTGCTACTTTCGGATTTGACACAAAGGCTATCCTATTGTCATATTCATCAACACATGCAATAGCCATGTGTTTTAAAGATGAACCAACCCTGGCCAGCATTGATGTTCCATCAGAAAATGGAAGAAAACTGACAGGCTCAATGTGCTTGCATAAAATTAATGAAAGAAGTAGATGATTTTATATTAAAAAAAAATAAAAAAGGAAGAAAGAAAGAAAAAGAAAAAAAAAAGTTCTTTCAGAAGAATTACGAACCACCTAAAGCTGCATTACCTCACAGTATATGGTGGACCATCATTATCAGGCAAAAGTTTCCAAATTAGAACCTCTGAAGATGCCCTTACTTTCACACGTTTGTGGCAATCCTTACACCTTGAACCAACCTAAAGAACAAACATAATCAAATTAGTTACAAAGATTATACTTCAATCTATAAGACAGATCAAATTTCTGCAAAATATAAGATGTTAAAAGGGCTATTTCAGAGTATTACTTACAAGAGAGAACGCAAATGTATAAATGCCAGCACGTTGAAATAAATTAGGGAACTTGTCACCCAATGGAAAAATATATAAACCATTGAGTCCATTTTGAGAGATGGCAGCTATGCAGGAAGAATATATATGTTCTACATAGCAATCCTTGGCTTCTTTTCTGAACTTAACTTCCATAGATATTTCCAATGAACATTTGACAATATAGTTTTTATCCAAGCTGTTTGAAGTGCCAGAAGAAACATAACTAGCAGGCCGAACAACTGCCACAATTTTAGATGGAGGAACTTGACCGGCAGCAATTACATTATCAACAGGTAATGCCTGAAAAAGAAAAAAACAACAAAAAGAGGTATCATTTTAAGATTTTCTAGTCAACAAAAACTTGTAATAGAAGGGACAAAATGTAGAGGTAATTCACTTCAATAATGAAGCACAAGATCAATAAATAGCTGTTTAAATTCTGTAATTTTCCATATATGTTTGGATGTTCCAGCAATTCAAAAAGCCAACAAGAGATCTTAAAGGCTACTTAGTCATTAAAAAAAAATGTTTTCAGTAAACTGACCCCATCAACTCCCAACTTTTGACACTGATCTGCAGGCAGTAAATCAATTGTAGACGGAGCTCTCTTCTTGAATTGGAAATCCCACTCAGCATGATCAATAGCTAAGCACTAACATTAATGGGTTTAAGAATAAGAAAATTACTCACTTCAATGGAAGAATGGAGGGAAAAAAAAGGGTGTGCTAGTGCACAAGTATGGAGAGAGAGCGAGAGAGAGAGATAGAGGGAGGGCATAAAACTGACCAACCTTTCCAGAATCTACCACACTAATAGGTAATGATGATGAGTCACGTATATTAAGACTGGCATTCCCATTGTTGAATGCAAGTACACAGCCATCCTCATCTGCCACGTGCAGTGGTCTTCCAAACTCAAAGAGACATGGAATCAAATAATCAGGAGCAGCAAAAACGAATTTATACAAATAAATAACTTTTGCCCATAAGAATGGCTATAAACTAACCTGCATATAATTTGAGCTTCCCCTGTGAAAAAGAAATGCAAAAAGGAACAGCTTAAATTCATGAAATTTGACAATACTACTTGCATTCTTCTACAAGTCCTACAAAACTAGTAGTATCTTTGACCCTCTAGAAAAATCTACACTATGAATATCATTTAAATACAAAGAGATAGAAAAGATGCAAGTTCTATTTAATTGAAAAATTGCAAAGTCAAGTTCAACAACTAAGAGATTTTCAGGTTTATCACATACCACCAGCATCTCCTTGAAACCCTTCAATCAAAAAATATTCTATGGTTGCATATACATTGGTCTTATATCCAGGGAAAGCTCCCTTGAGAACCTTTATTTTCTGACCACGTCTCCAAGATGCTCCTTTCCTCTTGAAAGCATTATGCACACGTACAACTAAAAATAGATACAGAACAATTGAATGGCATTTTATCAGTTAAAAAACTTAAATATAAAGCATTAAGGACCTGCTAAGAAAGTGGCTTGATGAAACATGTAGAAACTAATTTTTGCGGTTTCCACTGTGGATGGACAACAGATAACAACACCACCTACGTTTTAATGATATTCTCCCACTTGGACAACAATATAAATAACAGTATGATACTAAACAGGTCATGGATATTCACATCAACAACATCAAGAGAATCCCCAAAAACTTAAAAAATAATAAATTGTTCATTATGGTAGGACTCAGCATTTTTAAGCCAGTTATCTTTAACGGAAACTGTAGATTTTCCCTGTCCCTAAATGGCTTTTCTTTACATCAGTTTACAAAATATAATAAGTCAGCTTAACAGAACTGTTTTGCCCTTTTCATTTGACAAACTATACCTCCTCCAATCCCACAGCATCTGTTCTATGTGACCTTGTAAACTCAAAATCCAAAGACTGAAATTGCACAAATTTCCCAACTCCTTTTTCCATTTAAAATTGTTTGGTTAACAACCCATAAAATACTTGTGAAATCTAACAGAATATGCAACAGTAACGAAAAAAAAAAAGAGCTAATTAAAACTTCTACACCAAAAGCATTGCAATGCAAGATACAAAATTGACTAGCTATAAAGATGTTAAACAATAGATGCCTACCATCAGAGGTAATCCCAAGTCTCTTTGCATTTGTGGGCCTAACAACAATAACTGCATCATCCTCACCAGAGTCAACTTCTTCATCATAACGGTCATGCATTTGAAGAATCCATTCTTGATATTCCTTTTCCAGTAGCACAGGAGTTAACAGTTTACCACCTCGAAAAATTTCAATGTCAACTTCTGTGGAAAGAAATTAGTTTTTTGAAAACATATAACCAACAAAATAAGCCAAATACAAGTAGTTTCAGATATGAATTGTAAAAGTATAACGATTTAACCTGCTTCCTTCCCAGAAATTTTTGTACCAAAGTTCTTCAAAGCAATAGTGAAAGGATTTTGGTTTGCTAGATCAGTCTGCAAAGTAAACATTTTAGATAAGCACTTTTTATTTCCTTGTCTACATCTGCAAACTCAATTATAACTCTGCCAAATTTCACGTAAAGTGCCTTTATCAAGTACATACTTTTCCTCTGGCTTATAAAATCACCTATGCATTGAAAAATAAAAAGGATTTTTTTCCCAAAGACAGTAAAAAAAAACTCAACATGAACGATTTTTTTTCAGAAATTTATTCATAAATCTGTGTATAAAATTACTAATTAGGTGGACAAATAAGGATATTTATACATATATTTAAGAAAGTTGAGAAACCTCACATCAATTTACTTTTAGAAATAAATTTAACAAACATGGAAAAAACTAATATGAAAGAAATATCATTTGTATACAAAAGTGTTTCAAAAATGTGTTATTTTTATAGAAATATACTATCATATGAAAATATGAATTATTAAAATAATTAAATGATTTATGTTTATCCAAATAAAAAATATAATCATGTAATTTTTTATTTAGAGAAATAAAAAACTAAAACAAATGTCCCTTATAGCAGTTTTTGACAGCCACAGTTAAGGTAATTTCGTGACTGAATTCACACAGGAGGCCAATTTCAAATAACAGTCTAGTGTTTGGGTCTAAATGCTAGAAATTATAGCATTTTAGAAGAAAAATCGACATTTAGCTATATTTTTCAGCAGCTGTTGTAAACAGTTACATGCTACATAAAAAGTACACTCATATTCAGTGGTTGGGATCTCAACACCAAACGTTACTTCAATGCTGAACCAAATAAGGCCTTCATACCATCTCTAACTACGGGGCCCAGCAAAAAAATAGGTGTGGTGAAAGGGAAAAAGGGGCTGCGAACCCTCTCTTGTTGCTTTTCACAATGGTGAAGAGTAAAATGTTGGGCCCTCTCCTGGCCCCCCTCCCTAACATTTATTGACTGCCAAACTTTGCCAAATGCTAGTTACCAAATAAATTACACCAATATTGTAGTGTGCATGTCATAAACCACAAATAAACCTTACCTTGGAAGGTGTTGGATTGAAACCAGCATCAGTATCTGCAATCACAAAATATGTGCTTAAGCATACTACGAAAGCTGAGAGAGCTTACTGATAACTTGAAAATCAAAAAGGTCAATAAGCAAGGATGAAAGTTAATCATGAACTTACCAATATAGCACTTAACTCTTGGGCAACATCTTTTTAATAATTGAGCCTTATCTCCTTTTTTCTGCTTGAACTTCATAAAAGGAAGACATTCCTGTGGTGAAGCAAAATTGACCAACAATACTTATATGACTTGTCCATCAAAAAAAAAAAAAGTGAACGGAAATACTACATTAAGTTGTCTCTATGAAGGAAGAATCCTCCTAACTAGAAGCATCTGTTGTATTGTCTAATGTAATTGCAGACCAGCAGAACAATTTAAAAGTTCAAGTTAGTCAACTATCAAGAGTGGAAAATTGAATGACAATGGTTTAGGTTTTCAAGTCAATGTGACCAGGAGCTCTTTGAGAGAACGCATCAAAGAATTCTAGGAAAGAACTCTTTTCTTTTTTTTTGGGAATTACTAAAGCAGTAATGAACAGCAATATGTAATACTGTATCAAATATATTTAAAGATGCCTATAGAAAATAAGCTCCCAAATATTGGAACACACATTTTCCAATAAATTGACCAGTCCCAGGACCCCCATTGGCAGTTGGCCCCACTTGGAACCAGAGACTGTCTCTGGCAACCTATGAAAGCAAGTGATTTTAAAAAAACTAATGCTATTTCTTTGCAAGTTTGTTTTTATGTTCCCTTATGAGAATTTTATCATCAAAATGGTAGACATGCACACAAAACAAATAGTAGACATGAATAGAATGTTAGACATTTCGATCATTTTGTATTATTGAAATGGTAGCCATGCACAAATAGAAAGTTATGCTTCCTTATGCCATCAGATTTATCAGAGCATATAGCATGATAACTAACCCAACGAGCATCTGGAAGTAGACGACCAAGCCGCCTGATAGAAACACGACTGAAGGTTTCAAAGTTTTCTGCAATTCCACATCCATCGGCTTCTAACTTCTTTATGATCTTATCAATACTCTCTTCACCCTAGAACAAACAAGTCCCAGTTTTTAACAGTGCTGTAGGAAAGAATATTGCAGCTGGTTTTCTACCATCATACCTCAACAATTGGCAAATAAGAAAATTTAAGGCGTGCATGAGCTTCTTTAGATATCCTTAGACCTGCAACCCTCCAGTCTTAGAAATTGATGCTAAGAATGTGCTAAAACATGACAAAAAATAAAAACACTGAAATGCCGCTCTCGTGCATCATAACAACAATAACAATATGAGGTGTACAATAAAAGAAAGCTGAGAGGGAGAATAATAATTTATTTTACCAGGACTTCTGGTTCCAATATTTTCTTGTTTGACAGAAAAGTGCAGCTGACAAACAAACTGAGGGCCATTGCAAGAATGCAAGTTGGTAATTGAAACCTCGCCGCCATCAATCTCAGCTAAATAAACACCATTAACCTGTGAAACAAAAAAATAAAGAAAGAAAGGAAGGTAGTCTATTATCCTAGAACTCACAAGTAACAACTCATGTGAAAAGAATTGCAAATATGAATACCCAGATCATAGAAGATGAATAAAAATTGCAAAATCAATCTACATATTCTGTTGGTTCATTTTATTTTCCTGCAAACCCTATTTTTGTTCCCCTTTCTCTAGGTTGTTAAGCCTAACTGACTCAACTCTTATCCCAGCTCAGTGCAATAGCCTCCTTAGTATTGCATCTGTGTAGATTGTCAGTTTAATGGGCCATTGCTCGTGACTGGAAAGAATGAACTTATGTACATCAAACTCTAGACAATCATAGCCCTTTAGTGTATCGTGCACTTATTATTTAACATAAATTCATTCTATTACAGTAGCTTGATTGAGTGAAGATATTATAGACATTTGATGAGAAGTCCTAGAGAGTAAAAATTCATTAAAGCAATGAATTTTCACAAATCAGATCTGAATACAAAAATTTAAAAATTCAATAGTTATCTTCGAAGTGTTAAAATGCTCAGAAAAGTATCACTCAATCCAATACAGAAGCATGTCAAAAACCTGAAATTCAATTGGTGTACTGGTCATCCCTTTGTTGGAGAGGTCATCACACTGCACATCAACCAAAAGATTACATTATTCACTAGAAATAGATAACTTTGGGGAGAAAATATGAAAAATCATGGCACTATGCAAACAAAGTGCATGGATCCACGGACACAAACAAATAGATATCCGTTAAGAAATCTGCTGACAGGAAAAATGAGGGTTTAAGGCTCCTTGATGGTGGGTCACAACTCACAACAGCTGAAACAATGAAGTGTTTTACATTCAGCACTTGGGCTGGATAGGTAAAATTGCTACAAATGTCATTATTTTTATCATGTGCAGGACAAAAGGAAAGGGCACAGATAATAAAAGCTAACTCTGAGAAGAAAACTAACAAGACAAAGGGTCTGATAGCACCTCCACCTCTTTATATTCAGTGCAGTGAAATGTAAAAATATTTGTTCTTAGAATTCTATTTGGACTACTTCAGCTATACTGTTTCATCTTCAAATGTTTATTATGCCTATTGCCACAGATTGTCAGATCAATATTGTCACATATCATAATGGTATTTAAATGAAAAGTTCCTAAAGAAAAAAAAAGGTCTCACTTCTCACTAAGTAAGATTTGTCCACAACTCTCTTTGCTAATTACTGAAGACATGATATTACTTTGTAAAAATACTCTTCAATGATGGGAATCCTTCTTAGATGTAGAGCAACATGCACTTACACAATTAAGAACCACGAATGGTGACAAATTAAAATAATAAAAAATATATGAGGACACAACTGAGCTACTTTCACCAATATAGTCCAAGAAAGTAAAAATTCTACAAACTGTCACATTTACTCTTGCCAATCTAGACTAGTACAAGTAATGGTGAAACTTGTACAAATGCCCGTCTAGCACAGTCGGTAGAGCGCAAGGCTCTTAACCTCGTGGTTCGTGGGTTCGAGCCCCATGGTGGGCGATTATATTATTTTCTATTTTTATTAATGAATACTTACAAGGAGGAGCTTATGAAGTGGTATAGCCCAACCTGAATGTAAGGAAAATATATGTCCTTTAGCCTACACTGGAGTTGAAATGAGTCTAATGTTTTCATTTTAAGCTCCAATAAATCAACCTGTAAAGTAAACAGCAAAATTAACTAACATAGTAACATATTACAATATTTTAATCATGAAATCAATATAAAACGTCTTGACCAATAATGCAAGGCCTCTGTTTGTGACACAAATTACAAGCCATGTCCTAGAGGATTTATTGAATAGTATGAGGTAGTCACAATATGGCTTTAAATAAACTGAAGTTATAAGATAGTGATCTCAACTTTTAGGGCGCAAGTTTTATGATGTACGCATCTGACTCAATGTTACCTTCACGGCCACAGAAAGAGTCATAGAAAATGAATGAACATTATAATAACCCACTATTCTTCTTGAAACCCCCTTAAATAATTTAAAAGTTTGAGAAGCCTGATTATAGATATTAAGACTTCTTCTTGAGAATCTGGAATCATGAATTTGTAGTTTATAAAATATTTCGCATGGATTTAGTTATATCAATTTCAGACAACTAAGTTATATTAAGACAAAAAGAAAATTCTTATTAACCTACATAATCTAGAACATCAAAAAGTTTCCAAATTAGAATTCTATTTTCTTTAATTATTATATGTGCTAAATGAACACATCTTTTATGCCACACAACAGGCATTGTCATCTAACCGAGTGAGAACCTGTGTTTGTCAATTTTAAAATGTAAACAGTTAACAGTTTCTATCCCTCAGAAACTTGATAAAGTCATACAATTTATCTAGACCATTGCAACTTGCAAAATGGCAAAGCCATTTGAAATAAAATAGAAAATTAAACTATTTCCCTAACAAGCCCATAGCAGTACAATCACAAGACAGTATTTCCAGGAATTCTAGGTAAATCACAACGACAGAAATAAACATAAGATTTCAGAGGAAACTGCGCAATGGCCTTGCAGTTTGAATATAAAACTATATTTGGTCCTGAAATGGTAAAAAGTGCAGTGGGGAGAAAAGCATAAGGGATATGGAATTTTATGCAGTACGAGTCACCTTCATAAAGCTTCCATGAGAAGATTTTTTAATTTCATCTTCTGTGGGATTCCTCATGCCTCCATGAGTCTGAAATAACAAGTCGGCCTTTAAAAGGGGGAAAAAAAAGAGAAAGAGAGAGAAGAGAAGAAGAAGAAGAAGAAGACACTGAAATTGCCAAATAAGAACGAAAAATATTAATATAGAGAAATTTTTCCAGGAGTCAGCTACCTTCCAAGTTAATTCAGAACCAGAATTGCTCAGCAAAGCTTCTCTCTCAAAATGTAAAGTATAAACTTTCTTTGATTTCTTTGTCTTTGAAGATACCAAAGCACGCCTGTAGCAGTGTTGAATAATTGGTTTAGAGACACTATCAGACCCAACAAATCATTTAATTCAGATATGCATCTTATTAGAATTGGAGTTCACATAAGCATGTAACTGAACAGTGCATAAGTGCACACTCATGCATGTGTTGTGTGTTTGGGGATGAAAGAGAGAGACAGAAAGAGGTAATACCTTCCTAAATGCATAGATGCAATAGGTCCTCCATATCCAAACATGCCAAAATAAGGCTGCAAAATAATTGAAAGCATAACAATGCTGAATTTATGATCATGCAGCTCAACATAACTAAGAATCCTCATCTTGCAGTTTAATAAGAAGATATATGAGATTGTCTCAATTGAAATAATAATGAGGAAATGCTAATAGAGGAGCATAGTTCTGAGAGTATACAGCATAGGTTTACTAGAGACAAAGAAACCATTTTTATATATATGTTGAAATGTAAAAGATACTGATGCATATACCATTAAGTATGGGGGTTTGCCCCCTACTGCCAGTGCCTTGGAGGATCTATGAAGCGAGGCACCCATCCTTCCCCTGAATATAAGCAACAAAAGATATTTAACAACTGAATAACAATAACTTCTCATTCAATGACTGTCTAAATAAGAAAAACTGATTATTTTTTTTCTACCGTTTGTATTTAATTGAAATTTATCTGTTTTATTTTTCCATTAAAAAGTTTTTGGACAGATGTAATTATGTATCATCAAAAGATCTTCACTTTCAGATGCATGTTTCCAAGGATTAGAAAACCACATAAAAACAAATTACACAACTGAAAATTACCTTTGCTCCTTGCTGGGTGATGACAACAAAAACATATATCTTACTTCTAAATTCTAATGTCCAACGATTATTCACATACAAATATCAAATGTGCATCTTGTTCAACACAAAGGGACCTCATTCAACATCTCAGAAGTTAACAAGAAATTTGATATAACATACCACTTTTCTATAGAGTTTTCATCACTATTATCCATTCCAGGACCAGTGTCAAAGATTGAAATTCTATCCTCCTTGACATCAATGCTGCAAATTTAGAAAATAATTTGGTAAATAGAACATTGTAATACAATATCAAGAAAACCACGTAACAACGTGATGTCATACCTAATTAATTTCCTGTCCTTACCATTAGACCAAACTGCTTGCAAGGAATTATCCTGGAAAGTGAACAGGGGCTAAATAATTTACAAATGAAACACACAAGCAAACTTAAGTTTAATATATTATCAAGAACTTACAATTAAATCTGCAATAGCAGTTTCAAAAGTATAATCCTCAGGTAGCTCCCTAAGTAAATCAGTGTCAGGAGTTAAATCCCACATATTCTGCAAATTATACAATGACCCTCATAAACAAGCAGAACCCTCATTCAAGCAAGTAAGCTTGTTCAAAAAGTTAAAAACTTGTCTATTTCCATTAAGAAAATGAAACACAAACTCTAATAAATTCAGATAGCTACAAACCTGATAAGTTTCAGTTACCACATTGGATCCATCCTATTTTCATACAAAGCAAGTGAAAGAAACATCAGTAATCAAATGTATCCAAAACCAGATATAGAAACACTAATTAAAAACAAAATTAAAAGATTCTGCTTACAAGAGCTTAGAAAATAAGGAAAATAAATTTTGAAATCTAATTAAATCAAAAGGAACTGTTCTGACAAAGCTAATACTTAAAACTTACATTAAACTTCAAAATGTGAAACTCATTTTCCCTGAAATTTTCAAAACTAATCTTGTGCCTTATTTTCTTGTCGTTTGCATCCTGCAGGTAAACGCCTTCACCTTTCCAATTAATTAATCCTGTCCTCTTTTTTCCCTGTTGTATCATGGTCGCATTGTACGCATCTCTCACTAAATTAATAAAATCTTCAAACTTCATTTGGCCTCCAGGGTCCTTCATTCTTAAAGGAACTGTCATTCCATCAGGTAATATTATCTTAAACTTACAAAACTTTTCCACTGAATCCTCAAGTTTCCTCTTCTTCCCTTTTGATTCCATATTCCCAAAATATTATACTCAAATCTGTCAAAATCAAAAGAAGAATAGAATCAAAAAGGAAAAAAAATTCTTTCTTTTGAGACAAATGAGACAAACACAGAACCAGCTGACATATGTGCTACTCAAAACCAAAATTTTAACGCAAGAAAAGCAACATGGAGAAATCATTAGAAAGAAACTCTGCTACTAACCTCTTTGATGAAAGAAACTGTGCTTAGTAGGGTTTTAGCAAGAGAGAGAGTAAATTAGGATCAACATTTACTCTTGTGATATTCCTTCAAGCACAAAACATTAAAGATCAAGATCAAGTAAGGCCTTAAATTGGACTCGTCGACAAAAAGAGATACATGAAAAAGTAATGGAAAGAAAATAGAGAGAGTGAAAATTTCAAACACACACTCATGATCAAGCTATATGCCCAAAATTAAATACTCATGCACAGTAAACTCAAATAATTGGAAGAAAGTTGACAGAAAGGAACGGAAAATTAGTTTTTTCTTTTTAAAACAAAATCCCAATTTTCCAATACTTTTTCTGCTAGAAAATACCGAATTTTTCACAATGGCGTCAAAATTGAACTTCTCATTGGATCCCACCAGCCACTGTTGTGCATCCTTTTTTTAATGACTCTTTTTAGTGCCATTTATTTTCACTGTAAATGCAGAGTCGGGAACTAATTTTGTGACGTTAAACCTTTGCTTAGGTAATATTAGTTTTCTGACGCTTTTTTATTAGCATTATCAAATTTGTGATGCTGTTTTTCAACAAGCATCATTGAATTTGAGACACATACTTTAACACTATATATCCGACTATATGCAATAGAATATTGGGCATTACAATTATGGCTTGCTTTAATCATATATGTTATTAACCGTGAAAACTTAATATAGTGAACATTTTTTTTAACCACATCATTAATTTTTTTTTCTGATTACTATTCATTTGGTATATTTTCTAGCAGCATAACCGCGGCAAATGCTCCTACGCCGCATGCACGTTCAACTTAAGCACTCCCAATACATACATATTTATTTCAATTTCCATTAATCCAACTATCATTCATTATTTCAACATATACTGATTCATCCCATATTCACATTTGCATAAATAATAAATTCAACTAGCATTAAACATTTAAGCATAATTAACCATTATACTTCCTCAAAAATAATATATAGTGTTTCTTCAACTTCATAACTTTATAAATATATACAAAATAGTCTCCTTTATACACAAGTTCATATATATATATATAGTGGCGTAGTCAGAAATTCAGTTCAGTGGGGTCAAAAACTACAATAGTTTATAAAAAATTTATTTACATAAAAATATAAATAAGTGCAAATTTTTTTTTTCAAAATATTAAATCGGTACAAATTTATTATTCAAATTTATTTTTTTAAAATGTGTTAAAATATTAAAAATTATATATATTTACTTTTACGAAAGTAAATATGAATATTTTTATTAATTGCGTATATGAAAATATGGTTCGTATTTATTTTAAATTATTGAAATGATTTATATTTGCCCGTCAAAGTATTGAATAACAGCAAATTTGTAACATTAAATAACTTAAAAGGTTTTTTTTTTTTAAAAAAATTAATTTTAGAGACAAATATGTACTATTTTTAATAATTTGAATATAAATTTAGACTTTATCATTAAAAAATAAAAAATTCATTTAAATATTTTTGTGGGGTCAATTTTAAAAAAAATAAACTTATAGAGCTCTTTTTAATTTTTTAATAATTAAATGGGGCCATTTTTTAAAAAAAAATTAAAATTATATAAGTAATTTATACATATGCCATTTACAAAAAAAAAAAAAAATACGTCTCATCATTATAATAATCCTCCAAATCTGCACTAACTATTACGTCAGCATTTTGTGTTTTTGCAAAATTCATATAAAAATATTTTATTTTTTATTTCATATAATAATAGAATTTAATTTATTCCCGTCTATAAATAAATAGGGAGATTTTTTTTATATATATATTTGGGGAATTAAAATATATGCTCTATTATTTTACTTAATCAAACCTATGAGAATCTTTGTTTTTGAAGGAAATTGGAATTGAAAGATTAGAGTGAGGTTAATGAAATTAGGCAGGGTTAATGGCAATTAAGGAGGAAAAACATGGGACCCATAATGATTAATTTTAATTCGTACTTTGAGTCCTCACTGGGAGTGCGCTGTTATCCATAATTAGAAAGTTGGAACAAGGATCTTTTTGACAATTACTTCGCAATTAAGAAAAGGATGGGCACAAGGCTTTGTTTGTTATCATGGCTCTCCGTTTGGAATTTTTTAAAATCGTTATCACTTATCAGTGTATATCCAATTTTCACAACTCGTCATCCAAACAACCCCTCATTGAAGGACAACCACGTCACAGGAACATGCTAATAAAGTAATTTCATGCCACTATGATACAAAGGGTTGCACCGACCTCATAATCCAACAATAATTTCAACATATACAGCTTTTGCATATGTAACAAATTCAACCAGCATTAAACATTCAAAAATAATACATAGCATTTCTTCAACTTCATAACTTTATAAATATATACATAATATTCTCTTTTATACACAAGTTCATATACATATACATGTCATTTACAAAAAAGAGATATACATCTCATCATTATAATAATTCCCCAAATTAATCTGCAGTAATTGTTGTGTACAAGCTTTTGGCAATTTATGCTCAGTGGTGGGTACCGTATTAACATTTTTCATGCGCACACACATAGTACATATTCTTCCAGTCACGTACAAAATTCATACTATTATGGCATATTAGACATATTCTAGGCATATGCAATTTAAATTCACTAAGTGCCAGTTTGGCAAAACTTATGAAAATAGCTTTTTCTATTAAAAAAATTTGTATTTCAAAAAACTGTATATCGAAAAGCAGATAACTGTTTGGTAAATAAAATTTAAAATGACTTATAAAACCAAAAACAGTGGTCAACTGTTTGGTAAATGATATAATTAAAAATAGATTTTTAGAATAAAAAAAATAAAAAATGATATATATATATAAATTTTAATATATTATATTCAAAATCTCACTAAATAATAATAATAATTCCCACTTATTTGTCATTTTGAAATAAAATAAAGGATATTTTTGTCTAAGAAAAAGATTAAATCTGCTGTTCTTAAAAGCTGAAAATCAGCTTTTCTGAAAAGCTTCAATTTGCAGCTTCTCTGAAAAGCAGATTTTTTCACTTTTCAGAAAATTAATTTTTCTAAAATCAGCATTTACCAAACACTTATTTTTGTCTCATAATCAGCTTTTTATCAAAAAAGCAGCTTTTTGGCTTTCCAAAAGCAATGCCAAACACCCCCTAAGTAAACTTCAAATAAACATGCTTATTCACAAATTTGAATTTTAATCACCATATATTATATAGCATAAATAAATAAGTGTTCATAAATTTATTTTCAAAGTTTTCTTACCATTATTTACCAACTTACCTTATTTTTACCATTTTCTCTCAATAACACTATTTTGCCTCCAGTAATATCCAGCTAAACCCAACAAATTAGATATCCGGGACTAGGACCCCAAAAGTCAAAAATTGTCGAAGTGAACACTTGAGAGTCAAACGCTTCAACTAACTGCATAATATTGATTGTATGACTATGTAGACCGCCATTGATATACAAATACGAGTAGCCATGACTCGGAACTGTGGTATATGTACATGTTGTTAGCCAATTATATCTTATACTTTTGTTTTCACTACTAGTTACTAAGAGCAAAATAATTCCATCAATTCATTTTAAATTTTCAATTTAAGATCATAGTCACATAATGTCATTTATGCACATATAATCAAGTTCATATCTTATTCTTCTTTCGTAATCCAATCTCAACTCACACTTTCTATCTTCATAATCACCATTTTGAAAGTTCACATCATTTATATTCCTGTTTAAAGGATAAGAATGAGCACTTCTAAATTCATATTAGCCAATTAAATGCTACCACTAAATCTACCTTCACGGATTCATGATGAATACATATTACCAAAATTAGCTTTAATATGCAAGAATATCACTAGTTCCTACTCTATGGACAATTCGGCCAACACTTGTTCCACAGACACTCAAATTCATTTTTTTAAAATTAAAAGCTATAACTAAATTGTCAACTCATCAAAAGCA
The DNA here is from genome assembly GCA_947683425.1 of Excoecaria cochinchinensis. Classification (NCBI taxonomy): domain Eukaryota; kingdom Viridiplantae; phylum Streptophyta; class Magnoliopsida; order Malpighiales; family Euphorbiaceae; genus Excoecaria; species Excoecaria cochinchinensis. The sequence continues at coordinate 1,037,531 of CANTUQ010000008.1, read as the reverse complement.
TGATTACGGAGTCACTTAAGCATTCTGGCATATACATCAAAATTTCAAAGAGTTACATAATGTATGCCAATTGAGGAAAATGTAAATTATAAGTCTAGCATCCAAATTAGTCACATATACAACTTCATTTATTATCCAATTAAACACTTATAGCATCAATTTAAATTAAATTCATCATTTATCCAACACTTGATCACAAAAATAATCATGCATAAACATGAAAAATGGAAGTATTGGTATCCGCAAACCTCAATTTATTTGCTCTTTTCCTTATGCTTCTATGTCCTTCTATTTTCCTTTCTTTCATCTTCTTTCTTCCTCTTGTTCTTCACCTAGCCATATTCCCATGTACATATTACCATTAAAATTCTTTCAAATTTCATCAAAATTAAGCCACACACTATCTATACTCACTAAATACTACTATACTGATTTACAAAAATATCTAAATTCCACTTACTTGGGATATTATGGAAGACACTAATCTTCCTATCAACCTTGAAATTCGCCACCAATTCTTCACTTAGTAAGTCAAGGAGAGAGTGTAGAGAATTATTCTTATGATTTTAGGGCTTAATTTAGTGTTTTTGGGCTAATTACTCTGTGGATGATTAAAGAAGAAAATGGAGAAGGAACAGAGAAGAAGATTTCAGCCAAGGATTGGGGAGATGCTGAAAATTTTTTGAAGTTTCCATGCTTATATAGTATGAAATGAAGGGCCAAGATTTAATTGGTTACTATTCAATCTAATGGTCCAAAATATACCAAATAAATAGTAACCGAAAAATAAAAAGTAATGAACTGGTTGAAGAAAAAGAAATATTCAATAAATTATGTTCCAAAATTAACAACATGAGATTATTATGCAAGCCAAAATCGTAATGCCCGATACTCGATTCCATATAGTCGAGTATGGGGTGTTATATTTAGTTAAGTGCTCATAAATTTATTTTCAAAGTTTTCTTATCATTATTTACCAACTTGCCTTATTTTTGCTATTTTCTCTCAATAATACTATTTTGCCTTATTATTACTTTTTGCACCCAGTAATATCCAGCGGAAATCCAACGAACAAGATTTGCATCCAAAACTGTCAAAGTGACCACTTGGGGGTCAAATGTTTCGACTAACTGCATAATACTGATTGTATAACTATGTACACTACCATTAATATTCAAATACGAGTCACCATAACTCGAAACTGCAATATATGTCGCTATGACTAACCAAATATATCATATATTTCTAGTTTCACTCCTAGCTACAAAGGGCAAAGCAATTCCATCAATTCATTTTAAATTTTCAATTTAAGATCATAGTCACATAATGTCATTTATACACATATAATCAAGTTCATATCTTATTCTTCTTTCATAATCCAATCTCAACTCACACTTTCTATCTTCTTAATAACCATTTTGAAAGTTCACATTATTTATATTCCTTTTCAAGCACTTCTAAATTCATACACATTAGGTTTGGCTAAACCAATTAAATGCTACCATTGAAGCTACCTACTCGAATTCATGATGAATACTCATCAATCATACCAAAATTAGCTTTGATATGCAAGAGTATCATTAGTTCCTACTTTATGGACAATTCAGCCAAGACTTGTACCTCACTCTCAAATTCATTTTTTTTAAACGATAAGCTATAACTAAATTGTCAACTCATCAAAATCATGATTATATGAAGTCACTTAAGCATTTTGGCATATACATCAAAATTTCAAAGAATTACATAAAGTATGCCAATTGACGAAGTCTAGCATTCAAATTAATCACAAAGACAAGTTCATTCATCATCCAATTAAACACTTATAGCATCAATTTCAATTAAATTAATCATTTATCCAACACTTGATCACAAGCATAATCATGCATAAACATGAAAAATGAAAGTATTGGTATCCGCAAACCTTAATTAAATTTCCTTCAAATTTTATCAAAAATAAGCCATACACTACCTATACTCACTAAATACTATACTAATTTACAAAAATCTATAAATTCCACTTACTTGGGATATTATGGAAGACACTAATCTTCCTATCAACCTTGATATTTTCCACCAATTCTTCACTTAGTAAGTCAAGGAAAGAGTGTAGAGAATTATTTTTATGATTTTATGGCTTAATTTAGTATTTTTGGGCTAATTGCTCCATGGATGATAAAAGAAGAAAATGGAAAAGGAAGAGAGAAGAAGAATTCAGCCAATGATGCGGGAGATGCTAAAATTTTCTTGAAGTTTCCATACTTATATAGTATGAAATGAAGGGCTAAGATTTAATTAGTTACTATTCAATCTAATTGTCCAAAATATATCAAATGAATAGTAATCGAAAAATAAAGAGTAATGAAGTGGTTGAAGAAAAAGAAATGTTCAATAAATTATGTTTTCACGATTAATAACATGAGATTATTAAGCAAGTCGAAATCGTAGTGCCTGATACTTGATTCCATATAGTATGGTATAGTGATGGAAAAATAAAAGAAGAAAGTAATCGATAGATACTTATTGTAGCGCGGTAAATCTCGTTGCAGAAGCGATACAAGGATCTTCTTTTATTTGGTCACCGGTCTGACTTTTACCCACTCGGGATAAGAGCAGCTAGATCACAAACTAAGAGCCCCTGTAAGATTAACACAATAAATCATGAGTGGGAACGAGCAGCCTTGCGGCGTATACATTTTTTCGTTACCAAATAATGAGGATCCCACCTCTATTTATAGAGATCCTAAACGCTAGAGTTAGACTAGGGATAAGACTCTAGCCTTTAGGATCTCTATAAATAGAGGTGAGATCCTCATTATTTGGTAACAAGAAAACGTATACGCCGCAAGGTTGCTCGTTTCCACTCACGATTTATTGTGCTAATCTTACAGGGGCTCTTAGATTGTGATCTAGCTGCTTTTATCCCGAGTGGGTAAAAGTCAGACCGGTGACCAAATAAAAGGAGATCCTTTTATCGCTTCCGCAACGAGATTTACTGCGCTACAACAAGTATGTATTGATTACTTTCTTCTTTTATTTTTCCATCATTGATCTTATTTCTCCTTTCCTCAACACCGTTTTGTTATGGATTTTTAAGAATGAACAACTAATGTTCAATTCTTTTTTTATCACATGAATCTTTAAATTTATCTGTAAGATATCACCGACCTCTGTCAGATCTTAAAGCTTTGATCATTTTGTCTAATTGATTCTCAACTAAACTCATATAAGTCTTGAAGCAACACAATGCTTCTGACTTGTAAGAAATCAAATAGACATGACCATACCTAGTATAGTCATATATAAATGTGATGAAATAGTAGGCCCCATGCCTTACCCTCACATTCATTTGACCACATTCGTCAGAATTGACTAACTGTAATGAAAATTTGGTTTTAGCACCTTTTTCGAATGATTTTGTAACTAGTTTTTCCTTTTAGACAATACTTTCGTGTAGGCAATTCAACCTTATTTAAATTGCCTACTAAACCTTCTTTGACTAACCGACTCATTCAGTTTTGTCCAATATGGTTTAATGTAGCACGCCACAATTTCACATTATTCTCATAACAATGTGAAAAATAATAAATTAAAGGAAAAATTAGTTTTACTCAAATAGTTATGGTCCACATCCATAACAATAAAATCATTCAGAATATAACTAGAACCATAATAGAAATCATTCAAGCATAAGCATATACTGTCATCCTTAAAATATAAATTGAAAATAAATTTCAATAAAACAAGAACAGAACCTAAATTTCATAACAAAGGTATCTCGATCCCTTGTTACACGGTCCATTGGTTCTAAATCTATCACCCACAAATGATAAAATTTAGAACTAGGTACATAAATTCCACTCACTCTTGAGTCAGAATAGTGTATCTTTTTTAGGCACAATGCATCTCTTGCATAATGTCATTTCTATAAGCAATTGAAACATTTCACTCTTGAAAAGTTTATCTCCTTTTTGCCTTTGGACCTTTCATGATTCTATTCCTTTTGCTTTTTAGGCTCTCAAACCTTTACCTTATCCCTATTGTTGAAGCTTCTTTTGTTGTTCTAGTTAGAACGCATTTTACCAGAACAGGACTGTGCCACATGCACTATGGCATTGACCTTAGTCGCTGCCAAACGGTCCCTTTTAAGCTCTAAATGATAAACAACATCCTTTTACGTTGTCCACATGAGTTAGTTGTATCCTTATATACTCCCAACTCTTGGATAAGGAACGGATAACAGTTTGGACCTGCTACTCGTCAGTCAACTTATGACCAAAGTCACTAAACTCACTTATTCTTTTCCATCTCTCTTAGATGTTTCTGCATCGAATAATTAGACTTTTCTGATATGTATCAAATTTGGTATTCAATGATCGGAGCATATTCAGAGTCACATCTCCAAATTTCTCCTGCAAAGCGATCCACAGATCCATTGCATTTTGATATTTGTGAAATTGCTTAGTGATGTGATGCAACATAGGCATCTCGATCCTACTTATGCTGGGTTATAGTGCCATACTCAGGTTCAGCCATAACCGAACCTGAGGATTTAAGAGCCTCTTGCTCTTCAAGCATATACACGATCTTTGTATTCCAGATTTCATAATTATAACTTGGAAACAGCATCCATTAAGATCCTCTAATCTCAAATGGAATAATATTGCACATATTTAAGGAAGATAAGGCAACACATGCAATTTATTATGCACCTGAAATAATAACATAATAAAATTTTCTATTAGGCTCAAATTCAAAAAGACTACTTATAGTATCCAATTATCCTCTAAGTCCTAATGTCCAACCTTACAGGTTAAAATTTCATTTATAATAAATCTGAATTATTGGATTATCAAGTTCTCAAACTTATGAGGGGATCTTGTTGAGCCTATACTCAATAAGCATGCAATCATTTTACTCATAAAATATCGCAAGGCAATTAACAATTAAAATAAACTCATTTATTATAAAGTTAAATGCCATCATGATAAGTAAATAAACACATTTATTTAACCAAAAAACCAATAATCCCAAAATCAGACACTCATGTCAAATATTAATATGAAACATAAATCCTATTTAACAAAAATAAACTCAAACTCAAAATTGACACTAATGTCAACTATTCTAGAAGTTCAGATTTCATAAAATCTTTTTAGTTATTAGGATTATTTCTTTGACCAATTTTATCACTTCATCAAGCAACTCATAAGTCAATTGATAAAGCCATGGACGATTCACGCTCCGTCCATTTTTCAATACCATCACAGATTTTAGTATTATTTCTCAACACTTGCCTTTTAGCAACTCGAACCAAAGTTCCATTTTCATACTCAGACCACCAGTCCAAACACACTCTTGCATTTGTTCTTACACATGTACTTTATGATGCACTATAGCATCAATATCATCAGCTCAAAGCTTATTAGTTGCACTCTTGCAATTCTTAAAGCAACCTATGCATTTCTTAAGGAAGAACCGGTGCCCTTATTTAAAATTTCTATAAAATATTACAGGAAAAATTTATACACTCATGTATAAATACACATAATTGAAACGCATTTCAATCAATAAGTAAGGACAGAACCTCAAAAATATTTTCAAAATATTTTTAAAAATATTCGAAAGCAGAAAACACATTTTCTACACATTTTTAATATTTTATTTTGAAATTAAACACATTTAAATATCAAAAAATATAAAATATATTTTCTGGTCATTAAAAAATTTTGAAAAATAGACCAATAAATTAGAAATATTTTGAAAAACATTTTCACAAAAAAATAGAGCTGATTTAAAGGCAGGAACTCACCGCACGCGCCAACGAGAGGGAGGAGGACACTCTCACGCACCTCCACGCGCCACACGCGCGACTCCCTCTGGTCGGACACGTGTCAACACCACAGCGTGACACGTGTCCGACTGCTACGGGTCCACGTGGCGCCCACGTGGCACCATGTGGACACGTGGCAGTGACGTGGCTTAACACGTGGCGGACTCTGATTGGTACACGTGGCTGCGTAACACGTCATCATGACACGTGGCAGGCCTCGACCTTACCACGTGTCGACCCCCGATTGGTCCACCTAGCATCCACGTGGCGCACAGGTGACACGTCGGATCCACGTGGCATGACTGCGATCTGCCACGTGGCTCGCGACGATTGGGCCACGTGTCAATAACGCGTCACGTTATCGACACGTGTTTGCACGCATGTGGGCCACTGCCCATGCACTTGCCCAACGTATGGCGGCGCGTGCAAGCCACGCACCGCCTTCTCGGCTGAATTAGAGCTCCGAATTTCGGCCGGCCGGGGGTTTTCGGGGTCTGTGAACACAATGGTAAGGTTAAAATAAATTTCAATTTCTAGACTAGCATTTCGAATATTCAATTTTATCCCTCGGGTTTCGATGTACACATACATGAAATTGAGCCAAAATATACACGCATATATATTTTTCACACAAAAAACAAATTTTTTGTTGCGTTTCATGCTTCCTAGATCTACAAATTTTACTCATAAAATTTTAGATCAATTTTAAGCCGCATGCCAGGACGCAAAAAACGAAAGCTCTGATACCAATGATGGATTACGGAAAATTATTACAAATATAATTTATACGGAGGTAACATTAATAAATGATACCTACCTCTTGTAGCGCATAAACTCGTTGCGGAAGCGTCTACCAAGATCCCGTTTGTTTTTGGTCATCGGTCTGGCTTTTACCCACTCGGGATAAGAGCAGTTAGATCACAATCTAAGAGCCCCTGTAAGATTAACACAATAAATCGTGAGTGGGAACAAGCAGCCTTGCGGCGTATACGTTTTCTCGTTACCAAATAATGAGGATCTCACCTCTATTTATAGAGATTCTAAAGGCTAGAGTCTTATCCCTAGTTTAACTCAGAATCCTTTCTGAGATAGGATTTGGTAATTTAATTCAGATTAAATAACTCAATTTAATCTAAATTGGAACTCAATCCAATAAAGAGTCATGGGCGTATCCCAACTCTATCATATAGGGTGTTATAAAGTGTTCATAAATTTATTTTCAAAGTTTTCTTATCATTATTACCAACTTGCCTTATTTTTATTATTTTCTCTCAATAATACTATTTTGCCCTATTATTACTTTTTTCCCCAGTAATATTCAGCGAAAACCCAACGAACAGGATATACGGGACTATGACACTAAAGGTCCAAAACTGTCTAAGTGTCCACTTGGGGGTCAAATGCTTCGACTAACTACATAATGCAGACTGTATGATTATGTAGACCGCTATTAATCTACAAATGCGAGTCACCATAACTCAAAACTGCGGTATACGTTGTTATGGCTAACCAATTATATCATATACTTTTAGTTTCACTACTAGCTACTAAGGGCAAAGCAATTCCATCAATTCATTTTAAATTTTCAATTTAAGATCATAGTCACATAATGTCATTTATACACATATAATCAAGTTCATATCTTATTCTTCTTTCATAATCCAATCTCAACTCACACTTTCTATCTTCATAATAACCATTTTGAAAGTTCACATCATTTATATTCCTTTTTAGTGGACAAGAATGAGCACTTCTAAATTCATACACACTAGGTTTGGCCAAGCCAATTAAATGCTATCATTAAAGCTACCTTCACGAATCCAAGATGAATACTCATCAATCTTACCAAATTAGCTTTAATATGCAACAATATTACTAGTTCATACTTTATGGACAATCCGACCAAGACTTGTACCACACTCAAATTTATTTATTTTAAACTAAAATAACTAAATTGTTAACTTATCAAAAGCATGATTATGATCATCAAAAGCATGATTATGAAGTCACTTGAGCATTTTGGCGTATACATGAAAATTTCAAAGAGTTACATAAAGTGTGTCAATTGAGAAAAATGTAAAATGTAAGTCTAGCATCCAAATTAATCACGTACACAACTTCATTTATCATCCAATTAAACACTTATAACATTAATTTCTATTAAATTCATCATTTATCCAACACTTGATCACAAACATAATCATGCATAAACATGAAAAATGGGAGTATTAGTATCCAAAAACATCAATTCCATTGCTCCTTTGATTATGTTTCTCTTTCTTTCTCTTTTCCTTTCTTTCCTCTTGTTCTTCACCAAGCCAAATTTCCATGTGCATATTACCATTAAATTTCCTTCAAATTTCATCTAAATTAAGCCATACACTACCTATACTCACTAAATACTACTAATTTACAAAAATCTCTAAATTCCATTTATTTGGGATATTATGGAAGACACTAATCTTCCTATCAAGCTTGAAATTTTCCACCAATTCTTTACTTAGTAAGTCAAGGAGAGAGTGTAGATAATTATTTTTACGTTTTTATGGCTTACTTTAGTGTCTTTGGGCTAATTCCTCCATGGATGAATAAAGAAGAAGATGGACAAGGAAGAGAGAAGAAGAATTCAGCTAAGAATGGGAGAGATACTGCAATTTTCTTGAAGTTTCCATCCTTATATAGTATGAAATGAAGGGCCAAGATTTAATTGGTTACTATTTAGTCTAATGGTCCATATTATGTCAAATGTCACCTTCTCATAGATTGCATATTTCTTTATTTAATTTATATCAAAATATGTTCGAAATAGATGGAAAAATTATTCTTTGCGTGTCTACAAATTTTTGGGTTAAAACTGTGTCGTTTCGGTAAATTTTTTGATCTAGAGATAAATATCCAATAATTCACTTTTCTGTCTAAATTATCTTTCACTTTAATTTTACCTTATGATTGACATTTTATCATTTATTATTATTTTCCATAGTCGGGTAAATTTTTTTAAGGTCTAAAGTCAAAGTTTGACTTTGGCCAAATTTTGAGTCAAATCGTGCACTATTCACACCGAAAACCGCTACTTATTTTTATTTTCGACTTTTGAAACTCTATTTAACCTCGGTTTCATTTCAAATTATATTTTCGAACTTTTCATGAATTGTACTTCCCAATGCCCAAAAAAAGTACATTACAGTTCCGAGTGACATTTTTAATCCCGAGTAACACTATTCACGATCCAAAAAATCCTATTTATGACACCAAAATTTTTAATGCGTCATACTAACATTAAAAAAAAAAACCAAATATTGAAACGCTCAAATAAATAAGTGTCACTAAGTTTGCAACGCTTATATAGAAAAGCACCATTAAGTTTACTACGCTTATTTATATAAATGTTCTAAATTTAGTGAAAATTTGGGGACTTTTTTATAAATAGTATTTTTTAAAAAAGTATTTAGCTTTTTGGGGTGTTTTAAAGAATATTTTGGGAAATGGGGTTTATTCCATTTCCGCAATAGGTTGTTGCGGATGTTGCGAAAATGGAATAAACCCCATTTTTCCAAATATTTTTTAAAACACCCCAAAAATCCAAATATTTTTTAAAAAAACACTATTTATAAAAAAGTCCCGAAAATTTGCATAAAAATGTTGTCATGTTAGTTTTAATTACATACCCATTATTGTTTAACATTTTTTACGCTTGTTTTTAAAGCATCTCAAATTTAATGACGTATGTTTTGCTTAGCAAAACAAATAACAAATATTTTTTTTTTCTAAATACAATATTTTCAGCGATTGCATTCCTTTTTTTCATTATTTTGATCATATAAATGATGGAATTTATATTTATGCATTATATATTATTCATATAATAACAAAATATAAAAATATCTTAATATTAGTGTATTAAATAACCAACATTTGCTTACAATTCAACCCAAGAAAACAAAATGCTAAAAATGAGTCATCAAAGCCTTAAAAAAAAAAACATAGTGTGACACGCGCCAGACCCCGCTGCCGCTCGTACGACCGCCCGCTTGAGGGCGATCGGGCATTTGAAGGTCCGTTGGCAACTTGCAATGAATTGCGAGTGCGTCTATTTTGGGCAACAAGGAGGTTTCATAGAGTCGCCGCCCAATAGAACATTGGCAAAGTTTCTCTCGCCTCGGAGAGCTTAAGACTGCGCTTATTATCCATTTTGGGCCAACCAAAGGGGTCTTGGAGGTTAAACCTCTCTCCCAAAGGAGCCTAGGATTAACGTCTAAGTCTCGTGACACAAGAGGTGTCTTGGAGGTCTTAGTTCCAACGAGTGATCGGATAGACCTCTCACCTCTTTGAGCCCAAAGACCAGAGCTGGTTCGGGACTTCTCATCTATTTCTACCTCGATTATTTTATGATTAAATTTTGAACTCATTAATTCGCTCTCTCTCCATAAGATGCAATTTAATTAAAAGCGCATTTTATTCACGTATTAAAGCGATAGATAAATAGAGGAATATTAAATCAAAAAATTACAATAACACTAGGAGCGGAATACAACTCCCATTTATAAATGTGCAATACATACATGAGACGGGAGATTATTTATTTTGAGAACTTTGGTCCTCGCATGCATTCATTATAAAAATGATGTTTTTATTGTGAAAATTTTTCATTGGATGAAAAATAGGACATTGGGTCCTTAATTTTATAAAAATCTCCTTTTATTAAATATAAAACATTCATCAATTTTTATATTTATCGTAATACAAAAAGGTATATTCATGTACATAAAATAATTAATAAATAAACAAATGAGTGAAATAACTAAGAAGGTTAGAAAACTAAACCGGACGGAATCCTCCGAGCATGGTAGATCGCCCCTCGAGCTCAGAACAGTCCAAGAAAATCATATATGCTCACAAAAGGTTAATGGGTGTTAATGTAAAAAAGCTCAATATAAATAAAGCTCTAAGACTTGAGAGAGATAGAAAAAGGAAAAGAAAAGGGGGTTTGAAAATATGGAGACAGAACCCAGGGACGGCCACTGCCGAGTGACCGACGGGCATCAGTCGAGGCGACCAACGTGTTCCATCGCTCACTCGAGAGAGGGCGTCTGTGGGTGAGGTGACCGACAGGCGTCGATGAAACAGATGACCCGTCGGTCACCGCTGTCTCTGAAAAAAACGAAGGCGAAACTATTTTTTCGAAGCAAAAACAGATTTTTACCACAAAAACGAGATGAAAAGGATCAAAATCAAGAAAGATAAAAGCAAAAAGTCAAAAAAAGCAAGAATAAGAATAAAGATGAAGTAATACGGAGAAGAAGTCCGGAATATTTACCCTCAGATAATATTTTGGTTGGATTTTTGGTGTCGATTAAAGTCCTGCACGCTCCACAAGAAGATAAAATGAAAGGTCAAGAATGAGGAAAATAGATTATTTCCTTCTTGATCCTTCAAAAGACTGAATTTTGGAATCAAAGCCTTAGGAAAACTAATTAGATTTAGCTCCTTTTAATGGTTTGATTCTTAAACTAAAAGAGATTTCTTAAGATTTGTGTTTGCTGGAAGAGAGAGAAACAAGTGTTAATTTTGACAGAGTTTCCCCCTTTAGAAATTTCTCCAACCCATTCCTAGGTGGGAAATGAAAGCTTTTATAGGCCAGGGGTGACCGACGGGCGTCGGTTCAATCCTACTGACACAAGAATTCAACCGACGGGCCTGTAACTCTGACCGACGGGCGTCGGAGAGATTGCGTGTTCCGGGAAATCAGGTTGCGTGCTCCGAAAAATCAGGTCCCTCCGACGGGCGTCAAAAAATCACATAGGTCGTCGGTGACTAGAAGCGAGCGACGGTCTTGCCTTTGACAGACGGGTAGACCGCCGGTGGAGAAAAATACACCTTTTGACCTAAAAATTCCCCGTTTCCTCCCTCTTTCCTACGAAGACTGAAAGAACACATTTCTCGTGAAGCAGGGGACCAAAACCTCCGAATCTCAACCATTTGTACGGACTCAGATGTTGATTCCTCATCGAGTAATCTCTAATCCAAACCGCCTCGGGACACGGTGCTTACAGTTGCCCCCAATTTTGGGGAGACTAGTGCACAGGTGCCTAGAGAGCCAAAATTCAAAGAAGAAAGAGAGAGAATTACATACCTGGGGATGCTGGACCTTACCTTGTTGGCGCTGGTACATGTGCCCTTGCCAGTCTCATCTCTACCTGTTTCTGTTGGCCTCATCTCGGCTCGCGCAGCTTTGATGAGATGTAGTACTCTCTGACTACAAATCTCCATTGCGAGATGCGGTATTCTCTTACTGCATTCTCGTCGCGATGTGCTCTATCGCTAGCCCCCCTGCTAACCTCGTCTCGGTCCGCATGGTGGCTATGAAGTGTAGTACTCTCTGACTACAACCTCGATCTGTTAGCCTCGTCCTGGCCTGATTGCTCCCGGCATAACGTGAATGAAGAGGTTTGCCTTTCTGGGCAGTTTCTGATAAGGTTATGCTGAACCCACCTCTCGGATCATCTCAGGATTGAAGGGATTTGGAACATTCTTAAAAATAACCTGATGTTCCGAAGAGACTGAAAAAGCCTTAAGAAAAGGTCTTAAATATAATGCTCCAAATAGACCGAGAATGCCTTAAAGAGGTCTTAAAGATAATGCTCCAAAGAGACTGAGAATGCCTTAAAAAAAGGTCTTAAATATAATGCTCCAAAGAGACTGAGAATGCCTTAAAGAGGTCTTAAAGATAATGCTCCAAAGAGACTGAGAATGCCTTAAAAAAGTCTTGAAGATAATGCTCCGAAGAGACTGAGAATGCCTTAAAAAGGTGTTGAAGATAATGCTCCGAAGAGACTTTGATGTCGAGACTCCAGAGAGCAAATTATGTTTGAGCTTACTCAGAGGAAAAAAAATTATTTGAGGTTTTGGTTGCTTGCCAGCAGGCAGATAGGTTTCCATGTCTTTGGTGATTTTTCTATTTTTGTTTTTGTTTTGGGATTTTCTTTCTTGGAATTTTTACACTTTGGATACACTCGAATCTTTACAATATGTTGGATTTTCAAGGCCTTGAAACTATCTTCTTTTTTTTTGTTTTGCTATTTTGCTTTGTTGGTCTTTATTGTTGCTCGAGAATTTGTTTTTGCTTAAGATTTGGTACATTTGAATTTGAATTTTGTACACTTATTGTATGATGTGTGTGAGCATATGTCTTGTGATAGAGAGACTTACCTGGCTACCCTCGGCATAGCGTGCATGAATAGGCTTACTCTTTCTGGATAGTGCCTGACAATGTTGAGCTAAACCCATCTCTTGGATTACCTTGGATTGAAGGGATTTGGGACAGCTTTTTTTTGAAAATAACTTAATGCTCCGAAGAGATTGAGAACGTCTAGGAAAAGATTTGAAATGCCTTAAGAAAAGGACTTAAAGATAATGCTCCGAAGAGACTGGTAATGCCTTAACAAAAGGACCTAAAGATAATGCTCCGAAAAGACTGGAAATGCCTTTTGCCTTTTGAACAAGGACTTAGAGATAATATTCCGAAGAGACTGGAAATGCCTTTTGAACAAGGACTTAAAGGGAATTACCACTTTACGGGTTTACACAATTTTCCCTTGCGCGGGCGTTATCTTGAATTCATCTTGCCAAATTTGTCCTTTGGTTCGGCCTTTTCCCTGTAAAGTTATTGGCACAAAAGTATGTACAAAAGATTGTGTGTATATAATGTGTATGAAATGTACACATAAAGCTATATACACGAGATACGAGCAAAGAATTAATGTACAAGAATTGTGTGTGCATATCTATATGTATAAAGGATTGAATGCACGCGAGATGCATATGATATGCAAAAAATGAATAGACCACATCCCAGGTGGTTAAGAGATTCGTTGAGGGTACTGCTCGGCTGCTCACATTGTCTGATGCTCTCGAGGATCTAAAAAAAGTATTGCCTTGACTTTACGGACTCTGACCCGTAATCTTTTAAAGAGAACAGACTCGTGCGCATCTTTGCCCCCCGGTCAATGAGCATTTTGCCCCCAGTACTCTGAATCGAGTTCTGAATTATACGGCACCTGTCTAAAGGGAAGTCATTTCGAGTAATGCTGCCTTATTGCTCCAGGCTTCAAAAGTCATTATTTTAAAGGTAGTGCGTCCCTTGTGGATTCTTGCACTAGCTTTTCTTAGCGAAAAATGCGTTCCTTTGTGGATTTTCACATAACCCTGTACCTAACTTTTTCCTGGAATGGACCCAACCCACTCCAGCGGCTTTTTCTTCATTTTCATTTTTTTGAAGAACAGACTGCCTGTTCCCAGGTTTTCACCCTGATCTTTGGCCTAACTTTTGCTTAGAGAGCCAGTCACGGTTTTCATCTCTAACGGCCTTCTTCTTCTTCTTCTTCTTCTTCTTCTTTTTTTTAAAGGGTAGGAGGAGGATTTGTCACATGAAAAATCATTATTGTTGCTTTGATAATTGTTCAAGCGTATGTCCTTATGCCTGCAACAGGTTTCTCCTAACCATCTAATTGCATGTTTATGCCTAGCTTATGCATGCATTTCTATCTATAGGCACCATATAGCAATAAGAATGACCATGACTAGACATGTGATACAGAAGCACTAGTTTTACTTAGTTTCAATGAGTAACAACTTAGGTGCACCCGATCTCCTATTATCAATCAGCCCTCTCGGGTTTTCTTGATTGAATATTTTCTCTCAAACCTCTAATTTTTGCCCAGGATGCTTTTTTTTTTTTTATTTTCACCCTGACGAGGCACCCAATTTTAGCAAGGCCGCCTTTTTTCGGTTTTCGACCCGCGGGGCTTTTATTCTCTTCTTTTGATTCTTAGCCCTTAACCCTGGACCCTCTTGAGTCTGTCAACATTGATCGGTTCTGTCCGTTACTGCTCTCTTGGATAACAATCTCTGGAAGACAAAGGGATCTTCTCACACTGACCCAAATTTGCCTCGTATGTCCGGAACACCTAGTCTCATTTGCTTGACAATTGAATTTCCCTCCTTCATCAGATGCTTTCTGGCCGTCTTTCCAAATGATCAAGCAGAATGTTTTTGATGGATCTGATCGTGGGGATAATCTCATGACTTGTCCTTGTCTGACTTGTGCAATTGTTGCTGTCGTTGTTGTGCTCTGTCGGCTTCCAAAATTTAGCCATGACTATCCTTAAAGATTTGAGCTTTACATCTATCGGCCATTCGAAGTGCAAAAGGGGTCATTTCTCTGCCCAATCCTTTTTCATGATCTTTTCTGCCAGCATTAAACCATTCATATAGGTCGTGCAAATTTTGGCTTGGATTTCTTTCGTCTCTTAGATCCTTCCTCATTCATCAACTTGTTGCTTGTATAGTATACCCTTCATGCAGATAAAACGGGTATATGGTTTGCAGATCAGCGTTTTGGTCCTTTGCCTTTTGGCAACCAAGAAGAATGGCAGGACACGGACATGTACAAATCGACAGGATTTAGACAAAACTTGCCCCCAAGATGTTTTCCTTCTATCTTTTTTTTTTTATTTCCTTCTTCTTCTTCTCTTTTTTTTTTCTTTTTTTTATTTTTGTTCTTTTCTGAGGATAAGCTTTGTCCTAATCCTGATAGTTTACACATACACGTATCCCTTCTCTTCTTGACTTGGGATAGCATTGACCAACTAAGTCCTGTTTTGAACTCCGACCAAGAATTTTAGCTTCATCTCTGCTTGTGGATTCTTCCTTTTGACTTTTTCTGCCCCCTCCGGCCTGGTCTTCTAAGCTTCTACTTGACTGGTCCATGATCGGGATATGTTGGAATGGTGTGCTTGACGACTTTACGATTATCTCCTGGTATGTCTTCATGGGTCCAGGCGAAGACTTCTTCAGACTTTTTTTTTCTCTTGTTCTTTTATTTTTCATTCTCTTAAATTTTGTCTCACCTCAAGAGTCAAATTGGGTGCAACTAAGATTACTATTTATTGAAACTAAATGAAATGGTGTTTTAAACCAATGCCTTAATCATGATTATTATTTATGCTTGATGCAATAAAACATAAAAATGAATATATAAGCAAAGCCCATATTATTAAAGCAGAAAAGATAAACAAGTGCATAGTTCAGGAATACACTTTAGAAAATGAAAAGCATCATAACAACTCTAATCCTTTCTTTCTTCATCCAGGCCAAGCACCAATTCTTGAATGCGATCTCTCAGAGGACGACAATAGTCTGTTCGATGCCCTGTGTACTGGTAATACGCACAATACCAGTCTGTTATGTGCCTCGGCTTTCCTTGACTTGGGGCAGGCCTAGCTGGCAAGGGTTGCAACTTTCCTTCCCTGATGAGACGAGTGAAGTGCCAAGATAGAGGCTTGCCCAAGATGGTGAGGTGTTTAGGAGTCGTTCCGGTGGTTGAGACCTATGCTGCCTTGGTATTTCCCCCATTGCCACTGCTGTTTCCTAAGGCCAGGTTTGCAGATTTAGCCATTTTATCCAGATGCTCAGCCTCAGCTTCAATGGCTATGTCTTTTAAGGACTCCCAGTCCTTCAGCCCCTTCATCTTTAACCCATCTTTCAAGTATAGGCTGGCATTCCTAATAAACAGCTTGATCTGGTCTGGAGTGTCCGGCCTCTTCTTCATCTCCATTACCCGGTTCCTCCATCGGGTCAAGTACTCATGGAATGACTCATTCGGCTTTTGTTGTAGTAACTCTAGATCTTTCAGAGTGACCTCCATCCTTGTACTACAGTCATATTGCTGGAGGAACTCCTCCGTCAACAGATCCCAGTCTTCTTTTGTTCTCCGATCCAGCCCGTGATACCAGCCCACCGCAGGACCTATCAAACTTAAACAGAAGTATTCCACCTTCTGCCTCTTTGTTAACGTAGTACCCTTCATTATCAAAGAGTACTGCTTGATGTGTGCAGTGGGGTCCGTTGTGCCATCAAATTTTGGGACATCAGGCATCTTGAAGTTCAGAGGGATTAGATCCTCCCTATCCAGCTCCTTGTCTTCGGGGTTCATCCCCCTTTGCATCATTAGCATTCGGGACATTGCCTCGAACTTCTCTTCCATATTCCTCCAAATGGTATCTACTGTCTGGGGTGCTTTCCTTCTAACTGACAGGGGTTCTTCATATTCATTCCCTTCTAAGTCCTCTTCCATTCTATGGGCTACTCCTCTCTTTTACCCTCCTGACATGGCAGCCCCTAGGTCCACTGGTGGTGGATGAATCGGTTCCTCCTGTCTTTCTACTCTTTCCTCCTCCCGCTCATTTTGTCTCATGGGAGGAGGAGGAGGATTTTGCGGAGCAGCCTGCTGAGCCATTGCAGCTAACATATTCATCATACGGCCTTCGAACTCCTCAAACCTTCTACCCACTTTTTCAGTAATCAAAGCCCTGGTAGCATCATTTTCCCTTGGTGAGTTTTCCATCTCTGATACGGTACCACTGGTTTCTGAATGGGTTTCTAGAAGACTCTCTCTTTCTTGCAGCTCAAATACAGAAACTCTGATCAGTCGTCCGGTCGGTCCTCTCATCCACCTGGGCAGATCTATGATGGCTGCATAGATAAGGTGTTAGAATGATGCATGAAATGCAAATGAAATGCATGGCTGTGATATGCAATATCCACAAATCACAGGCAAGCAGATAGGTCCTTCCACCCTTATTTCTCCCACACACGTGGTCGTGCGGTCTCTTTCCTAGGCGAGATTAATCCATGGGTCAGTGGGGAACCCAATGGACACGGATGGTGTGCGACGAAAAACCGGCAGCATAACACTCCTATGCTAATGTACAAGCGCATGGATAATGATCATCATGTATTTAGACATCCCAAATATATCGACATGGCCCTATCGGGGCATGGAAGCCTTTGGCTAGGTTACCAAGCAAGACATCTGGACTCACCCAATACATAATGACCCATACAACAAGCATGATATTACGGTTCATATCACCTACGGAGAGTATCTATGGCCATTATATGAGCTTTGGTCGAGGGAGATATTACTTTAAGGCTACCCAAGCATGATCCCTGCCGACGGGGCTAGCTCATCACAAGCATAACGACCGATAGGGTCATCATTTTATATACCAAAAGGTACGAAGCTTGGGCTGGTGATTATCCTTAACACTTCCCCACATTGAGTGAACGTAGGGTTGTGCTTCGGGAATGCACCGAGGTTAAGAAGGGACCAATCTAGCATATTCTAAGGCTCTAATGGGATGTATATGGAAATGATAGAAAGTGAATTTATGAATTAAACTTTAATCATAAATGTTAACCGAGATATTTTCAAATCGAAGTCTCGAACCAATTCCCCAGTGGAGTCGCCAATGTGACGCGCGCCGGACCCCTCGTGCCGCCCGTACGACCTCCCGCTTGAGGGCGATCGGGCATTTGAAGGTCCGTTGGCAACTTGCAATGAATTGCGAGTGCGTCTATTTTGGGCAACAAGGAGGTTTCATGGAGTCGCCACCCAATAGAACATTGGAAAAGTTTCTCTCGCCTCAGAGAGCCTAAGACTGCGCTTATTATCCATTTTGGGCCAACCAAAGGGGTCTTGGAGGGTAAACCTCTCTCCCAAAGGAGCCTAGGATTAACGTCTAAGTCCCGTGATACAAGAAGTGTCTTGGAGGTCTTAGTTCCAACGAGTGATCGGATAGACCTCTCACCTCTTTGAGCCCAAAGATCAGAGCTGGGTTCGGGACTTCTTATCTATTTCTACTTCGATCATTTTATGATTAAATTTTGAACTCATTAATTCGCTCTCTCTCCACACGATGCAATTTAATTAAAAGCGCATTTTATTCACGTATTAAAGTAATAGATAAATAGAGGAATATTAAATCAAAAAATTGCAATAACACTAGGAGCGGAATACAACTCCCATTTATAAATGTGCAATACATACATGAGACGGGAGATTATTTATTTTGAGGACTTTAGTCCTCGCATGCATTCATTATAAAAATGATGTTTTTATTGTGGAAATTTTTCATTGGATGAAAAATAGGACATTGGGTCCTTAATTTTATGAAAATCTCCCTTTATTAAATATAAAATATTCATCAATTTTTATATTTATCGTGATACAAAAAGGTATATTCATGTACATAAAATAATTAATAAATAAACAAAAGAGTGAAATAACTAAGAAGGTTAGAAAACTAAACCGGACGGAATCCTCCGAGCATGGTAGATCGCCCCTCGAGCTCAGAACAGTCCAAGAAAATCATATATGCTCACAAAAGGTTAATGGGTGTTAATGTACAAAAGCTCAATATAAATAAGCTCTAAGACTTGAGAGAGATAGAAAAAGGAAAAGAAAAGGGGGTTTGAAAATATGGAGACAGAACCCACGGACGGCCACTGCCGAGTGACCGACAGGCGTCAGTCAAGGCGACCAACGTGTCCCGTCGCTCACTCGAGAGAGGGCGTCTGTGGGTGGGGTGACCGACGGGCATCGGTGAAACAGATGACCCGCCGGTCACCGTTGTCTCTGAAAAAAAACGACGGCGAAACTATTTTTTCGAAGCAAAAATAGATTTTTACCACAAAAACGAGATGAAAAGGATCAAAATCAAGAAAGATAAAAGCAAAAAGTCGAAAAAAAGCAAGAATAAGAATAAAGATGAAGTAATACGGAGAAGAAGTCCGGAATATTTACCCTCAGATAATATTTTGGTTGGATTTTTGGTGTCGATTAAAGTCTCGCACGCTCCACAAGAAGACAAAATGAAAGGTCAAGAATGAGGAAAATAGATTATTTCCTTCTTGATCCTTCAAAAGACTGAATTTTGGAATAAAAGCCTTAGGAAAACTAATTAGATTTAGCTCCTTTTAATGGTTTGATTCTTAAACTAAAAGAGATTTCTTAAGATATGTGTTTGCTGGAAGAGAGAGAAACAAGTGTTAATTTTGACAAAGTTTTCCCCTTTAGAAATTTCTCCAACCCCTTCTTAGGTGGGAAATGAAAGCTTTTATAGGCCAGGGGTAACTGACGGGCGTCGGTTCAACCGACGGGCGTCGGTTCAACCGACGAGCGTCGGTTCAATCCTACTGACACAAGGATTCAACCGACGGGCCTGCAACTCTAACCGACGGGCGTCGGAGAGGTTGCGTGTTCCGGGAAATCAGGTTGCGTGCTCCGAAAAATCAGGTCCCTCTGACGGGCGTCGAAAAATCACATAGGCCGTTGGTGACTCGAAGCGAGCGATGGTCTTGCCTTTGACAGACGGGCAGATCGCCGGTGGAGAAAAATACACCTTTTGACCTAAAAATTCCCCGTTTCCTCCCTCTTTCCTACGAAGACTGAAAGAACACATTTCTCGTGAAGCAGGGGACCAAAACCTCCGAATCTCAACTGTTTGTACGGACTCGGACGTTGATTCCTCATCGGGTAATCTCTAATCCAGACCGTCTCGGGACACGGTGCTTACACATAGTAATCCTAACAATTCTATAAATTTGAATATGTTTGACCTTGTACTTTTTAGAGACAAAGATTAGAATAATTTATTTTGGAAAAATATTTATAAAACTGGTGTGTTTTTAAAATTAATTCCAAGATTCGAGTGTTTTGTTCAATGCCGCATGAGAGACTTATGGCATTGTGACAAGTGGAGCTAGGGAAGGCTTTAATCCTGCCCCGCCTCGGGCTTTGGATGCCGCAGCTGACATCAGGGGACAATCCTACAAGAAAGGTCAGTGCCAAACTAGTAATTTCAAGACAGCAAAATTGCAACAGCAAAATTGCAATAGTGTTGACAAGATGAGTTGAAGACTAACCAATGGCGTGAGATGCTAGAGCAATTTCTTTGCTAGACCCTTTTTTGAAACAATTAAAGCATTGATGTAATAAAGTAGCAAATCTGAAACAAAAAATGTAAAGCTATAATTAACTCCTAAGTCAGCATAATGCCGAATACACACAGTAAAGATAAAGAGGACCATATAAATAAAGTTGATGTTAGACAGTTCACTAATGAGTTGATCAGAAAACAATTAAGATAATCACAGACATCATGAATTATGCCCCACGTAAGCACAAGATTCACACACACACACAACCCAAAAAGAAAAAGAAAAAGAAAAAGAAAAAGAAAGAGAAAAAAAAAGAGAAAGATAGTACATCAATTCTTAATATTTTTTTCTACAAACTCATGCTGCAAATTGCTATTGAAAGCCTCGATAATTGCCGCCAAAGCTTTCTCTCTAGTCGAACCCAATCCAAGCACCATTAACTGATGCCACAGCTCTGTATTGCAGCATCAGTGCAAAATTTACAGCCCACGCAGTGGGTCCCATTATCAGAAGCCGTAACTATCAGCTGCGATTTCTAACTCACTTCAGTCTCGAAATTAATTTTGAAAACACATCAATTTTGTAAATATTTTTTCAAAATACATTATCTTAATTTTTGTCCCTACTTTTTATGCCTTGTATATTCTCTGTTGAATTTCTCTAACTTCATTTTCCCTATGCATAAAAAGTAAAAAGATAATTAGAATCATATATATATATATATATATATATATATATATATATATATATATATATATATTACCAAAATAATATTGAAATCACAATAAGGTGATCATTTTCAAAAAGTATTGCGAAAAAATTGTCAAAATTTGGCAAAATCTCCCATAACTAGGACAATCTCCGGCACAAAAAGTCGCAATTTTATAACTCTCCAAGTTTAACAATTAAATTAGTCAACATCCGAGCCTAAAGTCCAAAACTCTCATCCACCAAACTCAAATCAAAGGATTTGATACACTACAAATTACTTACATCAAAATTGAGGAATGATATACCATCCTAATTGGTTTGAGAGTCTCCAGAATTAGTGGCTGTTGGGCCATTGAGATCATGGTCGTCTCTTGCGATCTCAAAGTGTTGCATTCTATTATGTGAGCTTGAGATTGGCGCGTCATGCACGGGATAAGGTTCATGATCTTCACTTTTAGGAAATATTCCAAATGCATTATGCAAAAGTTCTTGCATTTCATATTCCCCATCAAGAAATCTTTGCACAGAACTAGGTTCAGAATTCAAAGGTTGAGGGTGTTCACTTGAGGATGGGTTAATGGAATCTCCATGAAACAACCAGATATTATAACCTTCTAGAATACCATCCTACAACAAGTGTTCATGAACAACATCAGCAGTTAATGAGAATCTATTTTGACATTTTCGACATGGACAATTTATTTTTCTATTGACTGATAATCTATCAGTTGAAAATTTGATAAAATTTAAAACATCATGTTCATATGTCTCACTCGATCTAGACTAATCCTCCAACCTTTATTGATTTGTATATAATCTGGTCCTAACATGGCCATACGCAGGCACTAAGATCAAAATCCAATATAAAAAATGCATACCAAAATCAAATAAATAAAGAAAGGACAACAAATTAATAATGTCATTATTTTATTGATATTTTGATCTTTAATACAACTAAGGCATGTGTCTACAGATTTCTTAGTTGATAAATATTAATTATCCTATGCACCAATAGAAACCCATTTATATAACCACTAAATAAACTCAAATAAGAGAAGAAAAGTGAAAAATCACCACTAGCACTAACTCCACATAATATCCAGATACTCACTTTTGAGAAAAAAAGAACACTAACCGAACTGTTGTATTAGATTAAAAAAAAGGAAGCCAAAAATGGAGGAAGCCAAAAATGGAGGTAGTAAAAAATGGTATGTAGTAAAAAATGAGATGCAGTCAAAAATGGAGACTGGCCAGCCAATTTTAACTATGGCCAGACAGAATTTTTGACTGTTCACACGGAAACTCTTGCTTATTTAAGGTACGAGATTGTTCTTCAAACGTTATTGGATTCAAATGATTAAGGATTCCAATGAAATCTTGTAAGTTTTGAAACTTAGAGAATTTGTGGGAAATTCTCTTGGATTTGTATCAATTTATTGGGTATTTGAGAAAATATTAGAGTGAGTGAATGTAAAAATTATTCAAACACTTAGTGAAATTTTCTTGGTTGTTTTCGAACAACAAGCGGTTTTTTTCCGATTTGGAGTTTTCCACTATAATTTCTTGTGTCGTGATTATTATTTTGATTTCTCCTTATTTATTCCGCATATTAGAAGGGTTATTTTCCCAACAAGAACTTATAGCAATCCACACACAATTAACTTTACGAACTAGCATTTTTTTTCTTCAATAATTAACCAGAAGTTTATATGAATTAAGTACAGTAAAGCTAACAAATGCAACCACACAGTGGAAATAAAGTTAACCAACTTACAATACAGAGCTGCAAAACAAGTCTAAGCAAGCCTGCTCCTGAATGAACAGGTGAAAAGCACAATTATTCCTGCTCAAATATGCCGGCTAAGTTATTATTCACAACACAGTGCTTCAAAACAGAATAGAAGTTTTCCAGTATTTTAATTGAAAACTTCCTTTGCCTATATATAATTGTTCAAACATATGAAGAAAGTCACACACTTGACAATCTATATTGTCCAATCACACCAAAATTAAAAGCTCAAAAACTCAAAATCCAAATAAACTTTGTCCAATTGCAACAGTGAAATATATATACAATAGAAAATTGAAGTGAAGCTAACCTATTTGTGATTGCTCCAAATTGTTAGTTGCCTATAAATTACTTGATCCAAATGAAACCAATGCCAAAATCATATTTGTAGTATGATGTCTCGGAGAGGGAAAGAGAAGATTGGCAGTGGGAGAGGAAGAGATGAAATAATTGCTCTTAGTCACTAATCACCCTTTATAGAAAGTTTAATCACAATTTAAATCCCTTCGCAAGTTGTAGCTAAATTATCACCCATTAGCAGTAGCACTGTTTCTGATTTTACAAATAGCAATCACATGCATAAAGCAACTAAAATTTGATCAGACAATCCTCAATCGCTAATAGCTGATAAGAGCCATCCATATAAAGCATATTTAATAAGGAAGCTTGGAATTAATGAGCTTTTAACTCAAACCATGCAAGCACTTGTATATCTAATAGGTTCAGTACTCACATAGACAAATCTAAGCACGAAAATGAGAAGAAAATCAACAAAATCAAATCATAAAAGAGCAACAATAAATTATTGATGGCAGAATATGTTGATATATACACTAGGCACTATGGGTGTTCAAAAATGTGTTCGATGGATTACTATTACTATTGATTTTCCATTCAATCCATCTAAAATTTTAAATGGATAAAATCCAACTCAACCCAGCTGAATTATAACTTAAACTTTTCATGGTAATTTAGTTGGTTTATGACTTGGTTACATGAGTTATGTTAATTTTTTATGATTTATTATAAACATATAAATTTTGTATTATCTATATTTATATTTTTTTAAGTATAAAACATTAATTTCATTTTTTAAATATTATTTTTAGTTAACGCATGCATATTTCATTTTTTTGAAAAAAGAAACAAAAAAAAAAATAAAAAAATTGTTTCCTAAAACTTAATTCCATTGCAACAAAATTTAATTTAATAATATTAAATTTTGTCAAATTTTTTAATATTAAAGATTAATTGTAAGAGAATGAAGGTAAAAATATAAAACAAAATAGCTATTTATATTTTTTAAGCGTAAAATATTAATTTCATTTTTTTAAATATTTTTATTTGTAATTTTTGAAAAAAAAAACAAATCAAAGAAAAAGAATTGATAGGATATAAGCATCGAATTGATGGAAAATCACATCTTTTCCAATCACCATGAATATTCGATTTTGAATATTAAAATTACAAAAATAAGGTTACTATTACTAAACTAGAATTAAGATAAGATGGATTGGAAATATTAATTAATAAGGCTAATTCAAGCATGTTGATTTTATCTTAATGAAGTGGATTGGGGAAATTACGATTTTGAGTTTGATAATGACATAAAGAATTAATGGTTTCAATATCTATAGGCAGAGCCCCATCTAAAAAAACAGGTTCCATAAACCAACAATTGAATGCGAACTATATGGTTTCAGAAAGAAGAAGAGGACGGAGAAACAGTAGGCAATTTTAGAATGGTGTAATTGGTTGGATTATTATATAATCCATTACCCATATAAATATTTGTTAAGTTTTAAAATGGGTTAAACGGGTTATAATAATCCAATAAAATTTAAAAAAAAAATGAATTAGATGGGTTGGATTAAATGGTTTGGACGGATTACACCATTTTTGAAGAGCCCCACTAGGCACAAAGGCAATGGAACACAACCAATCACATATGTGTTAAACAAATGGGCTTCTTATTCACACAAGAAGAAACCCACAAAAAAAATTAGAACATTAACCAATCTAAGAAATGGCTAACATGCCACTAAAACTTGCAAAACAAAATTGGGCTAAAAATGCTTTAAACAGAGGCATCAGAGCTTTCCCCACATACCGGTCTCCTTTGAGATCAGTAACACCAACTAAAACTCTGAAGAAAGAGAGAGAGAGAAGGAGCCAGCACCAATCTGGTGTCCCTTTGTTGAACATGCTTAACATCAAATTGCAGCAATTAAGCTCAAGATTTTTTTCACCAAGGCAGCAAGAAGCAAATGAAGGTCCAAAGTTTTACTCAGAATTCGTACATTTACTCAGTTATGCAAACACCAAATAGTTGATTTTCGAAAATTTTTGTGCTCATACAGCCATTAGAGTAACACGAGCCAAAGAATCTGTCACACCCCGTTTGCCCCCTGGTAGTATGAGTCTATTTGTGTGTACATGCACTGTGTGTTTTGGGCATGTCATAAGGGTATTTTGGTAAAAATGCATGTTTTAAGAGTTTTATTAGCATGTGGTGGCATGTATGTTATTAGGGTGTGAATTAGTTAGGTTAAGTTTGGGTGTGCATGAGTGCACCATTGTAGGGTGTGAGTAGTGGTGTTAGGATTGTGTGCTTTACTCACACATTAGTAGTGTGCTTTAAGTTGGGAATGCATTGGGTGTGTGTGAGCATGCCTTGGTAGGGTGTGAGTAGCGGTGTAGTGGTTGTGTGCTTTACTTACACATTAGCAGGGTATTTTAAGTTGGGAGTGTGTTATGTGTGAGTAGCATATGGTTATTGGGTGTGAGTGATTGGTTTCCACCAATAGGAAAGTGACAAGTGTTAGGGTTAGGAAAAGAAAAAGAAAAAGAAATAGAAAATGGAAAGAGCAGAATTTGCTCTTCATTTTCCCGTAGCCTCCTCGCCTCCTCATCTCCTTCTTCTTCTTTGCTCTTCTTTTTGTTTTCTCTAACTTGGATTATAATTTTGGTGGTAGAAATTGATCACTTCTTGCACAATTGGTGAGTTTAATGCATATCTTCATCTTCTTCTACATTATAGTTTAAATTTAAACTAGGGTTTGTTCTTTGTGTGTTTTTGATGGGTTTGTGTTTAGCTAAACCTTCTCGCGATCCCAAGGGCAAAGAGAAGGTTGGGAGTAGTGGAACAAAGTGATAAGAGCTAAGGAATTTTCAGGTTTGGGAATTGGTTTGTTGATTTATGTGTTAATGATTCTTAATATCTGAATTGAGTATTCTGAGATGTTAATTTATGTGTTGTGATGGTTTGAATTAAATTTGGTGAATTGATGGTATCAAATGAGTTGGTTTGAAGCTTGTTGAACTTCAAAGTGCAAATCTGTTTTTGAAGGTCAGATTGACCTTTGGTCATTCTTTTTAGTATAAGTTGAGTTTTATAACTCCGAAATACATGATTCCAGATGTGTTAGAACCACAACTTCCGTATCTAAAACTTTGTAGAAGTAATCATAATTTAATTCGGACTCTAACTATTTTAAAATCGCCCATTATAGTAGCGAAAATCATCAGGTGTGTCTGTGGAGCAGGGTAGAGACATTTGAGTATATCTCCCCTATTTTCGCTCCAAATGATCTGAAATTTTGTGACTAGAAAGATAACATCTTAAGGATTAATTGTTATGAAGACCATTTGGTCTGAAAGTGTCGTCTATTAGTTCAAAAATGCAAGTAGGTTAAGCACCTGAATTCTGCCCTGTGCTGTGCTCTTAAGTCTGATGATGTTTGGGACTGGTTGGAAAGCACAGCTGTGCTTTTGGATAGGACACAGCTGTGTTTTGGCTTTTAGATCGATAATATACAGCAGAGCACAGCTGTGTTTTAGTAAAATTTGTCCCTCTTCACCAATTCATCCTATAATCGATCCTACACCTCCGAATTAGCCCCAAAGTGTCTAGAAACGCCTGAAAAATTTAATGTTACTTATTTTATAATTAGGTATTGAGGATATATAATTAAATTACCTGTTAATTGAATAAATTCTTATAACGAAAAAAATTAATTAATATGATGATTAACCATGAATTAAACTATAAGCATAATTTGCCAGATGAATAATTACTCATGACGATAATTATATAACATGTTTATAATTTATGATTAAGGCATTAAACCTAAAATATTATTTGATTAAATCTAATTTAATTAGGAAGCAAGAACTTGTGATTTGAATATTTTATGTCTTACATTTTATAATTGTATTTTTGCTATGCTAAATGTTTGTATGCCATATTATGCCTTAACCTATGAACTAAATGTGTCATGCTTAAATATAATTGATTTATGTATGTTAAATTCAATGGTTATTCATATTGAACAAATGTGTAACTCAATGTGAATTGTATTATACAAGACCTGCAAGAGTCAGTTTAGTGGATAGTTAGGCATGCCTAATAGAGTCTCTTAACTGCAGCCCCAGTTCTGTCTGGACCCCGATCAGGTCCCCGTTTGGTTCCTCGCGAACCCCTTATGCGTTTTGGATCTTGTTTAAGGTCCAATTTGTAAAATGTTTTGAATGCGAAAAAAATAAAATGGTTTCTGATTCGTACCCGTAAGGTATGCTATGCGTTCGATTCGTGCCCGTAAGGTACGCTATGCGTTTACTCGTTATCCACTATTGTGAGTCAGCAGGTGCTCTTTTTGTTTTGTTTCGCTTTGATATGATTACAAGAATATGGTATTCAGTTGCATAAAATGTTAAGTACGTGAAAGCAACTAAATTGTAAATGAATAGGGAATTGATTATGCGAAGGTAATATTTGAATGAGATAATATGGATATGGATATGAATATGAGATGTAGAATGTATGGCTGAAATTTGTGAGCATGTTTATATATGTTATGTTATGAGTTATTGCATATGCCATCATGAATGTGTTATGCCTTGACGACCATTGTGAATGGCCGTCCATATTATATGTGTGTTTCCCCACTAAGCGTATATCGCTTAGTACGGTGTTTTTACCCGTGCAGGTGCATAAGGAGTTTGTTTTAAGTGAGTCGCTGCAGTCAAGCCAACACAGCAGGGATTAGTATTTGGATTATTATTTGATTGATGATTCTTTTGTAATAGAACTCTATTGTATCGGTTTTGATATGGCTTTTGCTTATGTATTTATATTTTTGGGTTATGTAATATTTTATTCTGGCTTTTGATCAGAACATTTTTGTAACGAATTTTGTTATTGTAATGATGGAATATTCTGATGCTTATGAAGGTTTTAATTTCCCCGTAATGAAGTATGAATGTATGCTTTGTATCTTTATCTGCTTGTTGACACACCCGGCTCATACGGTTTCTCACTCCTTGAGGATGGGTACGCCTACGTATGGGTAGGGGGTGTTATATTTTTGGTGGGTGTTTTAAGTTGGGAGTGTGTTATGTGTGAGTAGCATATGGTTGTTGGGTGTGAGTGATTTGTTTCCACCAATAGGAAAGTGACAAGTATTAGGGTTAGGAAAAGAAAAAGAAAAAGAAATAGAAAATGGAAAGAGCAGAATTTGCTCTTCATTTTCCCGTAGCCTCCTCCCCTCCTCATCTCCTTCTTCTTCTTTGTTCTTATTTTTGTTTTCTCTAACTTGGATTATAATTTTGGTGGTGGAAATTGATCACTTCTTGCTCAATTGGTGAGTTTAATGCATATCTTCAACTTCTTCTTCATCTTCTTCTACATTATAGTTTAAATTTAATCTAGGGTTTGTTCTTTGTGTGTTTTTGATGGGTTTGTGTTTAGCTAAACCTCCTCGCGATCCCAAGGGCAAAGAGAAGGTTGGGAGTAGTGGAACAAAGTGATAAGAGCTAAGGAATTTTCAGGTTTGGGAATTGGTTTGTTGATTTATGTGTTAATGATTCTTAATATCTGAATTGAGTATTCTGAGATGTTAATTTATGTGTTGTGATGGTTTGGATTAAATTTGGTAAATTGATGGTGTCAAATGAGTTGGTTTGAAGCTTGTTGAACTTCAAAGTGCAAATCTGTTTTTGAAGGTCAGATTGACCTTTGGTCATACTTTTTCGTATAAGTTGAGTTTTACAACTCTAAAATACATGATTCCAGTTGGGTTAGAACCACAACTTCCGTATCTAAAACTTTGTAGAAGTAATCATAATTTAATTTGGACTCTAACTATTTTAAAAAAGCCCATTACAGTAGCGAAAATCATCAGGTGTGTCTGTGGAGCAGGGTAGAGACATTTGAGTATATCTCCCCTATTTTCGCTCCAAATGATCTGAAATTTTGTGACTAGAAATATAACATCTTGAGGATTAATTGTTATGAATACCATTTGGTCTGAAAGTGTCGTCTATTAGTTCAAAAATGCAAGTAGATTAAGCACCTGAATTCTGCCCTGCGCTGTGCTCTTATGTCTAATGACGTTTGGGACTGGTTGGAAAGCACAGCTGTGCTTTTGGATAGGACACAATTGTGTTTTGGCTTTTAGATCGATAATATACAGCAAAGCACAGCTGTGCTTTTTATAAAGCACAGCTGTTCTTTAGTAAAATTTGTCCCTCTTCACCAATTAATCATAGAATCGATCCTACACCTCCGAATTAGCCCCAAAGTGTCTAGAAACGCTTGAAAAATTTAATGTTACTTATTTTATAATTAGGTAATGAGGATATATAATTAAATTACCTGTGAATTGAATAAATTCTTATAACGAAAAAAATTAATTAATATGATGATTAACCATGAATTAAACTATAAGCATAATTTGCTAGATGAATAAATACTCATGACGAGAATTATATAACATGTTTATAATTTATGATTAAGGCATTAAACCTAAAATATTATTTGATTAAATCTAATTTAATTAGGAAGCAAGAACTTGTGATTTGAATATTATATGCCTTACAATTTATAATTGTATTTTTGCCATGCTAAATGTTTGTATGCCATATTATGCCTTAACCTATGAACTAAATGTGTCATGCTTAAATATAATTGATTTATGTATGTTAAATTCAATGGTTATTCATATTGAACAAATGTGTAACTCAATGTGAATTGTATTATACATGACCTGCAAGAGTCAGTTTAGTGGATAGTTAGGCATGCCTAATAGAGTCTCTTAGCTGCAGCCCCAGTTCTGTCTGGAGCCCGATCAGGTCCCTGTTTGGTTCCTCGCGAACCCCTTATGTGTTAATGATTCTTAATATCTGAATTGAGTATTCTGAGATGTTAATTTATGTGTTGTGATGGTTTGGATTAAATTTGGTGAATTGATGGTGTCAAATGAGTTGGTTTGAGGCTTGTTGAACTTCAAAGTGCAAATCTGTTTTTGAAGGTCAGATTGACCTTTGGTCATTCTTTTTTGTATAGGTTGAGTTTTACAACTTCAAAATACATGATTCCAGTTGGGTTAGAACCAAAACTTCCGTATCTAAAACTTTGTAGAAGTAATCATAATTTAATTCGGACTCTAACTATTTTAAAATTGCCCATTACAGTAGCGTAAATCATCAGGTGTGTCTGTGGAGCAGGGTAGAGACATTTGAGTATATCTCCCATATTTTCGCTCCAAATGATCTGAAATTTTGTCACTAGAAAGATAACATCTTGAGGATTAATTGTTATGAAGACCATTTGGTCTGAAAGGGTCTTCTATTAGTTCAAAAATGCAAGTAGATTAAGCACCTGAATTCTGCCCTGTGCTGTGCTCTTAAGTCTGATGATGTTTGGGACTGGTTGGAAAGCACAGCTGTGCTTTTGGATAGGACACAGCTGTGTTTTGGCTTTTAGATCGATAATATACAGCAGAGCACAGCTGTGTTTTAGTAAAATTTGTCCCTCTTCACCAATTCATCCTAAAATCGATCCTACACCTCCGAATTAGCCCCAAGGTGTCTAGAAACGCCTGAAAAATTTAATGTTACTTATTTTATATTTAGGTAATGAGGATATATAATTAAATTACCTGTGAATTGAATAAATTCTTATAACGAAAAAAATTAATTAATATGATGATTAACCATGAATTAAACTATAAGCATAATTTGCTAGATGAATAAATACTCATGACGAGAATTATATAACATGTTTATAATTAAGGCATTAAACCTAAAATATTATTTGATTAAATCTAATTTAATTAGAAAGCAAGAACTTGTGATTTGAATATTATATGCCTTACATTTTATAATTGTATTTTTGCTATGCTAAATGTTTGTATGCCATAACCTATGAACTAAATGTGTCATGCTTAAATATAATTGATTTATGTATGTTAAATTCAATGGTTATTCATATTGAACAAATGTGTAACTCAATGTGAATTGTATTATACATGACCTGCAAGAGTCAGTTTAGTGGATAGTTAGGCATGCCTAATAGAGTCTCTTAGCTGCAGCCTCAGTTCTGTCTGGACCCCGATCAGGTCCCCGTTTGGTTCCTCGCGAACCCCTTATGCGTTTTGGATCTTGTTTAAGGTCCCCTTTGTAAAATGTTTTGAATGCGACAAAAATAAAATGGTTTCTGATTCGTACCCGTAAGGTACGCTATGCGTTCGATTCGTACCCGTAAGGTACGCTATGCATTTACTCGTTATCCACTATTGTGAGTCAGCAGGTGCTCTTTTTGTTTTGTTTCGCTTTGATATGATTACAAGAATATGGTATTCAATTGCATAAAATGTTAAGTACGTGAAAGCAACTAAATTGTAAATGAATAGGGAATTGATTATGCGAAGTTAATATTTGAATGAGATAATATGGATATGGATATGAATATGAGATGTAGAATGTATGGCTGAAATTTGTGAGCATGTTTATATATGTTATGTTATGAGTTATTGCATATGCCATCATGAATGTGTTATGCCTTGACGACCATTGTGAATGGCCGTCCATATTATATGTGTGTTTCCCCACTAAGCGTATATCGCTTAGCACGGTGTTTTTACCCGTGCAGGTGCATAAGGAGTTTGTTTTAAGTGAGTCGCTGCAGTCAAGCCAACACAGCAGGGATTAGTGTTTGGATTATTATTTGATTGATGATTCTTTTGTAATAGAACTCTATTGTATCGGTTTTGATATGGCTTTCGCTTATGTATTTATATTTTTGGGTTATGTAATTATTTCATTCTGGCTTTTGATCAGAACGTTATTGTTCGGATTTTGCTATTGTAATGATTGATCATTCTGATGCTTTTGAAAGTTTTAATTATCCCGTATTTATGAGTGTATGTTAAGTATGCAATTGTATGCTTTGTATCTTTATTTTCTTGTGGACACACCCCGCTCATACGGCTTCTCACTGGTTGCGGATGGGATCGCCTACGTATGGGTAGGGGGTGTTACAGTTCACCCCCTACCCATACGTAGGCGTACCCATCCTCAAGGAGTGAGAAGCCGTATGAGCCGGGTGTATCACCAAGCAGATAAAGATACAAAGCATACATTCATACTTCATTACGGGGAAATTAAAACCTTCATAAACATCAGAATATTCCATCATTACAATAACAAAATTCGTTACAAAAATGTTCTGATCAAAAGCCAGAATAAAATATTACGTAACCCAAAAATATAAATACATAAGCGGAAGCCATATCAAAAACGATACAATAGAGTTCTATTACAAAAGAATCATCAATCAAATAATAATCAAAACACTAATCCCTGCTGTGTTGGCTTGACTGCAGCGACTCACTTAAAACAAACTCCTTATGCACCTGCACGGGTAAAAACACCGTGCTAAGCGATATACGCTTAGTGGGGAAACACACATATAATATGGACGGCCATTCACAATGGTCATCAAGGCATAACACATTCATGATGGCATATGCAATAACTCATAACATAACATATATAAACATGCTCACAAATTTCAGCCATACATTCTACATCTCATATTCATATCCATATCCATATTATCTCATTCAAATATTACCTTCGCATAATCAATTCCCTATTCATTTACAATTTAGTTGCTTTCACGTACTTAACATTTTATGCAACTGAATACCATATTCTTGTAATCATATCAAAGCGAAACAAAACAAAAAGAGCACCTGCTGACTCACAATAGTGGATAATGAGTAAACGCATAGCGTACCTTACGGGCACGAATCGAACGCATGGCGTACCTTACGGGTACGAATCAGAAACCATTTTATTTTTGTCGCATTCAAAACATTTTACAAAGGGGACCTTAAACAAGATCCAAAACGCATAAGGGGTTCGTGAGGAACCAAACGGGGACCTGATCGAGGTCCAGACAGAACTGAGGCTGCAGCTAAGAGACTCTATTAGGCATGCCTAACTATCCACTAAACTGACTCTTGCAGGTTATGTATAATACAATTCACATTGAGTTACACATTTGTTCAACATGAATAACCATTGAATTTAACATACATAAATCAATTATATTTAAGCATGACACATTTAGTTCATAGGTTAAGGCATAATATGGCATACAAACATTTAGCATAGCAAAAATACAATTATAAAATGTAAGGCATATAATATTCAAATCACAAGTTCTTGCTTCCTAATTAAATTAGATTTAATCAAATAATATTTTAGGTTTAATGCGTTAATCATAAATTATAAACATGTTATATAATTCTCGTCATGAGTATTTATTCATCTAGCAAATTATGCTTATAGTTTAATTCATGGTTAATCATCATATTAATTAATTTTTTTCGTTATAATTTAATTATATATCCTCATTACCTAATTATAAAATAAGTAACATTAAATTTTTCAGGCGTTTCTAGACACTTTGTGGCTAATTTGGAGGTGTAGGATCGATTCTAGGATGAATTGGTGAAGAGGGACAAATTTTACTAAAACACAGCTGTGCTTTATAAAAAGCACAGCTGTGCTCTATTGTATATTATCGATCTAAAAGCCAAAACACAGCTGTGTCCTATCAAAAAGCACAGCAGTGCTTTCCAACCAGTCCCAAACATCATCAGACTTAAGAGCACAGTACAGGGCAGAATTTAGGTGCTTAATCTACTTGCATTTTTGAACTAATAGTCGACACTTTCAGACCAAATGGTCTTCATAACAATTAATCCTCAAGATGTTATATTTCTAGTGACAAAATTTCAGATCATTTGGAGCGAAAATATGGGAGATATACTCAAATGTCTCTACCCTGCTCCACAGACATAGCTGATGATTTTTGCTACTGTAATGGGCGATTTTAAAATAGTTAGAGTCCGAATTAAATTATGATTACTTCTACAAAGTTTTAGATACGGAAGTTGTGGTTCTAACACAACTCGAAGCATGTATTTTGGAGTTGTAAAACTCAACTTATACTAAAAAGAATGACCAAAGGTCAATCTGACCTTCAAAAACAGATTTGCACTTTGAAGTTCAACAAGCTTCAAACCAACTCATTTGACACCATCAATTCACCAAATTTAATCCAAACCGTCACAACACATAAATTAACATCTCAGAGTACTCAATTCAGATATTAAGAATCATTAACACATAAATCAACAAACCAATTCCCAAACCTGAAAATTCCTTAGCTCTTATCACTTTGTTCCACTACTCCCAACCTTCTCTTTGCCCTTGGGATCGCGAGGAGGTTTAGCTAAATACAAACCCATCAAAAACACACAAAGAACAAACCCTAGATTAAATTTAAACTATAATGTAGAAGAAGATGAAGATATGCATTAAACTCACCAATTGAGCAAGAAGTGATCAATTTCCACCTCCAAAATTATAATCCAAGTTAGAGAAAACAAAAAGAAGAGCAAAGAAGAAGAAGGAGATGAGGAGGGGAGGAGGCTACGGGAAAATGAAGAGCAAATTCTGCTCTTTCCATTTTCTATTTCTTTTTCTTTTTCTTTTTCTTTTTCTTTTCCTAACCCTAACACTTGTCACTTTTCTATTGGTGGAAACCAATCACTCACACCCAACAACCATATGCTACTCACACATAACACACTCCCAACTTAAAACACCCTACTAATGTGTAAGTAAAGCACACAACCACTACACCACTACTCACACCCTACCAAGGCATGCTCACACACACCCAATGCATTCACAACTTAAAACACCCTACTAATGTGTGAGTAAAGCACACAATCCTAACACCACTACTCACACCCTATAATGGTGCACTCATGCACACCCAAACTTAACCTAACTAATTCACACCCTAATAACATACATGCCACCACACATAGCTATTCTCTTCACTTGCATACTCATAGCATTTCCAATCTCATTCTTTCATAGTTAATAATCACATATTTGATTGCATTCAAAAGTCATCATGTTTATGCAAATATACATTACTTTACACACACATAATACTTACTCATAATGTCCTTCATTACAGCTTAAAGCCTTGCCATTTAGAAGTCCAACCATTTTAGGGTTATATTGCCAAAACAGGGTAGGTCACTTCATAATTCACTATCATAGTTAACATATTCGCATGATATAACTCATTCATATAGTCATATGAAATAGCTCATAACGCATAATAGCTCACACATGTTTGTAAGCATACAATCATGTTCACATTCCTCTCCAAAGTACACATTCATATAATTCATAATCACTTCACAAGCTAAAAGCATTCAATCACATTTATCATTATCATAATATACAATCACTCATTTATCCACATGAACCAATATAACATCCTTAAATATCTTGCATAATAATTCATTCTAGTAACCTCTATATCAATTCATACCTCATATAATAATGTTAGGCCAATACTTCAATCACACATTCATTGAACATATCACATTTAACAAACTCATTTCATTTGATATCCTTCATGTGTGTATAACTTAATCTCAATTCATAATTATGTACACTTGTTCATATTATACATGCTCATATAGATTAAGGTATTATAACCCTCAATAATGTCATTAAACTTGACTTGGTTCTATTACATACAATTACCCATCATTACTTCATTAGTTTGCTATTGATCTTAGTTTTATTCATGTTTATTTTGCAAGTGATAACTATTCTTATACCCATTTAATAGTCCTAAACTTGAATCAAATAGATCCGAGAAAGTCTCGGCGCAATACGGGTTCAATTCGGGAAGAAAAACCCATAAAATGGTCAAAACAGAAGGGGTCACGATGGTAATGACTTTGTTGTGACCGTGAGGTCCATAAATAGGCATTCTGCCTTCTATAAACATATGTCACGGTGGCAATGAATTTCATTGTGACCGTGACATACCAAAATAAGCAAAACAGAAGCTAAACGTCAGGACTGCTTCACACCATAATTTTGTACAACCCAAACTGAAGTCTTACACTCAATTTTTGGCAAAGGTCCCTTCATAACATTTCTTCCTCTATGTCTTATCTTTCAAATGGGACAAGTTCTAGGTCAATTGGATTTGTAAAACATCAGATATGAATTAAACAATATAGACTGTTCCAGTGAACCCTACAAGGTACAGACATGACTGTTTGTGCTATTTTTAGGGGTCTTCGAGCCAGAATTAGCTAATAGTCGTTTCTGTCAAATCTATAGGTATGGAAGTTATGGTTCAAATGGCATAACAATAACTCAATTTGGAGTTCTCAAACTCTAGTTATGACCAAAACTCTACACTGAGGTCTGGTGACATATAAACAGAATTTTTCCCTAACTAGGGTTTATACTTAAATTAAGCACACAACAATTCAATCATCAATTTCAACACAAATCAACCAAATATTTCAACTATATCATCTTTCAATTGTCACATGATAAACTAATTTACACACATATAACAATGGATAGTTCCCAAACCTTTCTATCCTTTGCTCCAATGCTCACTTGATACTTGACTCATCAACCTCCATCTTTCCTTTTCTTTTATCATAACCACCTCCACATGTACAACCAAATTCCAGAATTGTAACACCATAATCAATCCTCAATCTCATAAATTCCAAAATAAGAAGTAGTAGAATATGAAGGACTATAATTAGTCACTTACCTTTGCAATAATCAACAGTTTAATTAACCAGCTAGACATATGATTAACCAGCAGAATTTGTAGAACAAAATGGTAACTTTGAAAGGAAATTCACGTTGAAGAAGAAGAAGGAATAGCAGATTTTGGAGAGAGGAAAGAATGACTGAATACACATGCAAAACTAGTGGATTTTCTCTCTCCTTAAGCTTTACATTGCATGTAGGTAGATGAAGTGGCAAAGGCAGAAATTGGCAGCTGGAATCCACCACTCACATCCTCCATTGTATGAAAATGCTGTGTTGGCACCTCCAGCAATCTCCACTTAGAATCCACTCCCACAATCTTAATTGAGATTAACCTAATTAATCCCCACTAACTCTTGATTAATCCCTCATTAATTTAATCATACATATTTACTCATAAGTCACTTAAACTTATTTACTTTCTTCAATGAAGTCCTCCATTTCCCAATTACTCTTAAATCTGATTTCTTCCACCTAATTATTCCATATTAATTCAAATAAATTCACTTAACTTATATGCACATTTACAAATTGGCCACTTAAACTTATCTATCTTATACAATTGGGTTGGGAGTGTGTTATGTGTGAGTAGCATATAGTTGTTGGGTGTGAGTGATTGGTTTCCACCAATAGGAAAGTGACAAGTGTTAGGGTTAGGAAAAGAAAAAGAAAAAGAAATAGAAAATGGAAAGAGCAGAATTTGCTCTTCATTTTCCCGTAGCCTCCTCCCCTCCTCATCTCCTTCTTCTTCTTTGCTCTTCTTTTTGTTTTCTCTAACTTGGATTATAATTTTGGTGGTGGAAATTGATCACTTCTTGCTCAATTGGTGAGTTTAATGCATATCTTCATCTTCTTCTTCATCTTCTTCTACATTATAGTTTAAATTTAATCTAGGGTTTGGTCTTTGTGTGTTTTTGATGGGTTTGTGTTTAGCTAAACCTCCTCGCGATCCCAAGGGCAAAGAGAAGGTTGGGAGTAGTGGAACAAAGTGATAAGAGCTAAGGAATTTTCAGGTTT
The DNA here is from genome assembly GCA_947683425.1 of Excoecaria cochinchinensis. Taxonomy (NCBI): domain Eukaryota; kingdom Viridiplantae; phylum Streptophyta; class Magnoliopsida; order Malpighiales; family Euphorbiaceae; genus Excoecaria; species Excoecaria cochinchinensis. The sequence continues at coordinate 999,432 of CANTUQ010000008.1, read as the reverse complement.
GGGAATTGGTTTGTTGATTTATGTGTTAATGATTCTTAATATCTGAATTGAGTATTCTGAGATGTTAATTTATGTGTTGTGATGGTTTGAATTAAATTTGGTGAATTGATGGTGTCAAATGAGTTGGTTTGAAGCTTGTTGAACTTCAAAGTGCAAATCTATTTTTGAAGGTCAGATTGACCTTTGGTCATTCTTTTTAGTATAAGTTGAGTTTTACAACTCCTAAATACATGATTCCAGTTGGGTTAGAACCAAAACTTATGTATATAAAACTTTGTAGAAGTAATCATAATTTAATTCGGACTCTAACTATTTTCAAATCGCCCATTACAGTAGCAAAAATCATCAGGTGTGTCTGTGGAGCAGGGTAGAGACATTTGAGTATATCTCCCCTATTTTCCCTCCAAACAATCTAAAATTTTGTGACTAGAAAGATAACATCTTGAGGATTAATTGTTATGAAGACCATTTGGTCTGAAAGTGTTGTCTATTAGTTCAAAAATGCAAGTAGATTAAGCACTTGAATTCTACCCTGTGCTGTGCTCTTAAGTCTGATGACGTTTGGGACTGGTTGGAAAGCACAGCTGTGCTTTTGGATAGGACACAGCTGTGTTTTGGCTTTTAGATCGATAATATACAGCAAAGCACAGCTGTGCTTTTTATAAAGCACGGCTGTGTTTTAGTAAAATTTGTCCCTCTTCACCAATTCATCCTAGAATCGATCCTACACCTCCGAATTAGCCCCAAGGTGTCTAGAAACGCCTGAAAAATTTAATGTTACTTACTTTATAATTAGGTAATGAGGATATATAATTAAATTACCTGTGAATTGAATAAATTCTTATAACGAAAAAAATTAATTACTATGATGATTAACCATGAATTAAACTATAAGCATAATTTGCTAGATGAATAAATACTCATGACGAGAATTATATAACATGTTTATAATTTATGATTAAGGCATTAAACCTAAAATATTATTTGATTAAATCTAATTTAATTAGGAAGCAAGAACTTGTGATTTGAATACTATATGCCTTACATTTTATAATTGTATTTTTGCTATGCTAAATGTTTGTATGCCATATTATGCCTTAACCTATGAACTAAATGTGTCATGCTTAAATATAATTGATTTATGTATGTTAAATTCAATGGTTATTCATATTGAACAAATGTGTAACTCAATGTGAATTGTATTATGCATGACCTGCAAGAGTCAGTTTAGTGGATAGTCAGGCATGCCTAATAGAATCTCTTAGCTGCAGCCTCAGTTCTGTTTGGACCCCGATCAGGTCCCCGTTTGGTTCCTCGCGAACCCCTTATGCGTTTTGGATCTTGTTTAAGGTCCCCTTTGTAAAATGTTTTGAATGCGACAAAAATAAAATGGTTTCTGATTCATACCCATAAGGTACGCTATGCGTTCGATTCGTGCCCGTAAGGTACGCTATGCGTTTACTCGTTATCCACTATTGTGAGTCAGCAGGTGCTCTTTTTGTTTTGTTTCACTTTGATATGATTACAAGAATATGGTATTCAGTTGCATAAAATGTTAAGTACGTGAAAGCAACTAAATTGTAAATGAATAGGGAATTGATTATGCGAAGGTAATATTTGAATGAGATAATATGGATATGGATATGAATATGAGATGTAGAATGTATGGCTGAAATTTGTGAGCATGTTTATATATGTTATGTTATGAGTTATTGCATATGCCATCATGAATGTGTTATGCCTTGACGACCATTGTGAATGGCCGTCCATATTATATGTGTGTTTCCCCACTAAACGTATATCGCTTAGCACGGTGTTTTTACCCGTGCAGGTGCATAAGGAGTTTGTTTTAGGTGAGTCGCTGCAGTCAAGCCAACACAGCAGGGATTAGTGTTTGGATTATTATTTGATTGATGATTCTTTTGTAATAGAACTCTATTGTATCGGTTTTGATATGGCTTTTGCTTATGTATTTATATTTTTGGGTTATGTAATATTTTATTCTGGCTTTTGATCAGAACATTTTTGTAACGAATTTTGTTATTGTAATGATGGAATATTCTGATGCTTATGAAGGTGTTAATTTCCCCGTAATGAAGTATGAATGTATGTTTTGTATCTTTATCTGCTTGGTGACACACCCGGCTCATACGGCTTCTCACTCCTTGAGGATGGGTACGCTTACGTATGGGTAGGGGGTGTTACAGAATCATTTAGACTAAACACTATATAAACAAGTTACGAAAATAATTAATCAAATTAGTATAAGAAAGCTACTTTGATAAAGATATAAGAAAACTTACTAACACAAAATGGGAGACTGGATTTCTTCTTTGAAAGCACACAGAGAAATAATATCAAATCTCCAGAAGAATGTTATGGGTAAAACAGAGCTGGTGTCGTTTTTGTTATTGTTGAGTCATTTAATTTGTTAGTTGGTTTATTTACTTGTCTTTATGTCAGTGGTAGAGCAACTGTCATATTGGCTGGTACAAGGGATATATACTGGTCCTTTGCAATGTAATGGACAAGCAATGATTTAATGAAATATTCTCTCTTCTAGCAGAATTCTCTTCTTCCCGGCGTTTCTTCTTCTTCTTCTTCTGTTTCTTTTACCTGCAATATTTTACTGGTATCATTTGGTATCAGAGCATCGATCTTGTGCTCTTGAATCAATTCTCTTCCATTTTTATTTTCCCTAATATCCAAACAAATCCAACCATGTCAGTTTTTAATAACACCCGCTCTCAATACCTGAAGAATATGGAAGAGAGCTTTAGAAGTATTGTTACAAAGATGATACCAGAAAATAGTAAGAAACAAGAAGAGTTCCTTAATGGGATGATGAGTGAATTTAAGGCTTTCCTTACATCCAAGAATGCTGCAAATCAAAACCAAATCCCATCCTCCCCTTTAACTCCAACACCTGCAAACCCAGAAAATGCTAACCCCCCAATCTTACCCACCCGAACCACAAACACCACAAACCAAGCAATCAACTCTCCCACCTTCAATAATCCAAGTAATCCCGCAGTATCTTCCTTCATTGACCTTACTAAACAACCCAATCAAACACATGTTACCGGTGGGTATCAAATGACTACTCAATTTACAAAAATCAAATTTCCAAGGTTTGATGGGAATGACCATGAAGGTTGGCTTTTCAAATGTGATAAGTTCTTCCAGATTGATTATACTCCAGCTCATGCGACAGTTAAGCTAGCTGCCATTCATATGGAAGGAAGAGCTCTACAATGGCATCAGTCCTTGTAAAGAACAGGAACAAGGTTGATGAACCCCCTTGGGAGGAGTATGTTGAAGCACTGATAGGGCAATTTGGTGAAAGTGTTGGATGTGGGTATCCTCCACATGGTGGGGCCCACTCCATTTGAAAGAAAGAAAAAAAAATTGAAAAGTCAAAAAAGGAGGGAGAAGGCAAAATTAAAATTGAATTGCGGAGCCTGCTTTCAAAAATTGCGGCTGGACATACGCGTAATAAACACGTATATTTTTCCTATAAATAGGCATTAGTTCTTCAGTTTAAATTCATTCCATTCCTTAGAAAAAGAATTGAGAGAGTTTTGTAAATAGAGAGAGAGAAGTACTTTAGAAAAATATTTGGGATATTTTTCTAAAAGGGGAGTGATAGAATAGTGAGTTTGGGAAATACTTGTGTGCCACTATTTTGGGTTTATCTCAAAATTATTGTGTTGCTTTTCTCTCTTGTACCTATTAATTTTATTAGTGGAAGAAATATTTTCGGAGTTTGTCCCGTAGACGTAACCCAAACATTTTGGGTGAACCACGTTAAATTGCTGGTGTCAATATTCTGCTCTGCTAATTTATTTTATTTATCTGCTGCGCCCAACAGAAAGGTGTATGAGGATCCCATGGCTGATCTTAAGGGACTGGAACAAACTGAATCTCTCCAGGCTTACATGGAGGAGTTTAATATTTTATCTCATAAGGTGACTCTCTCAGAGGAGTATTCTTTGAGCTACTTTCTCAGTGGGCTTAAAGATGAGATTAAGATACCCCTCAGAATGTTGGGATCTAAAACCCTACAACAAGCTTATGCTTTTGCTCGCATGCAGGAATCTTATTTGACTGCAACAAGAACCCATAAATCGTACTATAACAAACCCCAAACCCAGACACCATTCCCTTCAAATAGTAAACCATCACCATTAAACATCAGAAAACCACCCCTAGTACCTACTCCTTGTATTACAAAGAAATTAACTCCCCCTAATACCCAGTTCAACAAAAATCTAGCAAGAATAAGGAGTTAACTGATAAAGAAATGAATGAGAAGTGTGCAAAGAATCTTTGTTTCTGGTGTGATGAAAGATTTGTACCAGGACATCAATGTAAAAAGAAACAACTGCACATGGTAATAGTGCAGGATATAATAGAACATGATGAGGAAAAGGCTAATGAGCAGCTTCAATGGGGCGATGATGAATGGATTGAAAATGCACCAACTATTTCCTTACATGCAATGAAAGGAGTGGAAGATTTAGCTTACCAGACTATGAAATTAGTTGGGAACTACAGGAGGAAACCAATCCATCTCTTGATTGATTCTGGAAGCACGCATAACTTTCTTGATCTAGGCCTTATTAAAGGACTTAGCTGCTCTTTAAAACTTATTGATCCTGTCCATATTACTGTAGCTAATGGTCAGGAAAGGTTGTGTACCCATATTTGTGAGCAATTTTCTTGGGAAATGCAATGATACAAATTTACATCTAATTTCCCGGTGATGCCTTTTGGTGGCTGTGAATTGGTCTTGGGAATTCAGTGGTTGACAACTCTAGGAGACATTCAGTGGAACTTTAGGCAGCTTAAAATTTCTTTTGCAAGGTATTAACACCACTTCTGCCAAGGTCATTTCCCAAAGCAGCTTGTTCAAAACATTACGTAAGGGGTCAATTAAGTGGCATTTTTATAACTCCAACTTCACACCCATAGTCAATCGATCAACACCCACAAGATGAGTAGGTAATTAAATTTGATCATACTTAATTATTGACTGAATATGGTAGGAACTGAAAGAGCTACCACCAAGCAGGGTGCATGATCACCGAATTCCACTTGTGGAAGGGTCAAAATCTGTGAATATCAGACCCTACAAGCACTCACCGATGCAAAAAACTGTGTTTGAAAAGATGATTCAAGAATTAATTATTAGCCAGCGGTGTAATTCAGGTGAGTGTTAGCCCCTTTTCATCCCCAATAGTTTTCGTAAAAAGAAGGATGGGACATGGAGAATGTGCATCGATTACTGGGAGTTAAACAAGCAAACTGTAATGACCTAGAATCTACCCTAGTCGATTTAATGAGCGATTGGTATTTGCACTAGAATATATTTGATTTGGCGACAGTTTAATCGAAAAAAAGGACGCAATGGTCTTTAGTGTAAGAGTTTTGGAAAAACAGGCAAGTGAAATTGGTGATTAAGGCTTTAATTGCCTTAAAGGAATTAATTGGAGGACCAATTTATAAGCTCAACTTAATTATAAGGCTATAGTAAAAGATGGAAAAGAAGGAGGGATTAAGTAGGTAAGTTGTATTAAGAGGCAATAAAAAATTAACACTTAGTAGGAAAATTGGGGGAAGTATTTAAGAAGAGGAGGTCGGTTTACATGATTCACGCAAATTCCTGCCTTTTCCTCCTCCTCTTCCTCGGTTCTTGCCCTCTCTTCCATTTCTCACTTAGAGTTAAGAAGAATTTAAAAGACAAAGGGAGGTTTGCATGGGAAAAGTCAATAATTGGTAAGTTTTCTGCTTTTTTTTTCCTTGATTTCGTGGTTTTGGGGTCTATGTATGTGTTTATGTAAGTTTGACGGTTTATGTTTTAATTGGTGTTAAATTAGTGATAAGTTATAAAAGGAAATGGGATAAAAGTGAATTTGGGTGATTATATGTTTGTAAGTGAGTTAGTTGTGAATAATTTGATAATGAATTTAATTGATGATAGAGTGATTTTAATGAGAGATTAAGATTGATTCTTGACTTGTGTAAATGATTAAAGTTGTGTAATTAAAGTTATTTTAAGTTAGATTTGTGAGAAAGTTGGGTTTTGGAAGTGATTTGTGTGGAAAAATGATTTTGGTTGGATATGTTGGTTTGGATGTTAAAACAGAGCAGCGGCGTGTGTTTTCCAGATTTGCATAGCTGTGCTCTGGCAAAACACAGTTGTGTTTTGCGAAAGCACAACTGTGCTCTTGCTTTTTATTCTGAACTTCGCGGCCCTCACGTTGGGCACTAAACTCTGCCCACCGTGACCCCGCGTTCTGGTTCGGGTGAGTTGATTTTTTCGTCACACCTCATGACAAGTAGGAATTCCTGCCCACCGTAACGATAGCTTCTGTATGTACGGTGTACATGTTGGGCAGGGGTCACGGCTGGCAGGTAATTGTGCCCACCGTGAGCCCCATGTTTTTCCTAGGAATAGGAATTTTGATACCAAACGAATTCCGATTTGCATCAAATTTTGTATGTTGGTTAATTATCAATAATAAGTGGTTTCTAGCAAGGTTTTGCAATATTTTATTAATTATTCCGATATTTACTATGTAATGTGATAATAACGATAAATTTGCATATATTTGCAATAAGTCTCTTACATGATTGTTTTAAATGCTTTATTGAGCATATTTTCGACAGTGGTACAAATACATGTTCTGCTATAGTGGCTCTATTTTGCTGTAGCTTATGTTCAGCTCTGTAGACTTTGTTTGAGTCATAACTTGATACATGAATTAACAAGATAATATGTGAAAACGCATTCTGGACTAATTCTGTTTTAGAGCCAAACCTGTTCTGTAATCAATTTTGTTCAGTGTTCTGTTCTAGAACTTGTTCTCAAACTTGTACTGTTACTTAATTGGAAACCTAGTCTGGAACTTTTTGTTACCCGTTAGGCAATATATTTCTATTACTGGTTCGAGGATCGACGTTTTATATTATGATCGATAATGGCTTACTTGTCTGTCTGGAAACCTGTATATCGATATGAATATGGAAATGCACGTTACAGAGATATGGTACTAGAACCATGTTTATATAATATAGAAATGACGCTTTATATTTATACTGATTATATGTATATGTCTTTCATTGTGTATTAAAGTGTAGAATTACGTGGTTCTGCTTCCTAAGTTTTGGGATACGTAGGAAGGTTGGAATATCCATTCCAAGTCCAAATCAAATCTTGGAAGATTGATATATGCTTAGAACATCAAACTACTCTATAAATGAACCTGAATCTGGGGGATTATATTCATGATGAATGTAACTTATACATCTCAATACCATATGGAAGTTACCATAATTATTATATACTGGTTAAGTAGGTTTTATATGACATCAAATATTCAGTATACTGGCGATGTAATCCTTTGAACTAAATTATGAAGGAAACGTATGTGCATGAAGAGGTATGAATTAATTGTATTTTGATTTATGAGTTTATATACCTGCTTGAGATGCATATGTGAAGTTAGTGCAATAGTCATTAAGAGGTTTTAGTTAATATAATGGGTAAACGTTATCGTGCTCAGAACGTAGTGGTTCAATGTACCGTTGGGTACCTTGTTCTGTGCCTACGGGTAACTACTAATATGAATTTCGAAAATGCAAGTATTTATTCTATTAAGATAAGCAAGTTAAGTGTTCTATTTTGGTAATGCCTTCAAGAAAAAGTAAATTAAATACTCAATCTAAATTGTATAAATAATATGATTGAGATAGTGTGTGTTATATAGGTGTATGTATATGCTTTCGACATGTGTATGAGGACTTTGATGATGGAAACAGGCTGGGTGAAAATTATGAATGGGATTCAGTACCGAAAAAGTAATTATGGTTGCATTAATATATATATATATATATATATATATATACTAATTCTTATTGTGAGTGTTCATTCATCTTATATGCATTATTGTTACTAAACCTTATATTTGGCATAGGTTCAAATCCGTATCTTGAGGTGACGTCTGCGGTGACTAGGCCAACACAAGAGATAAGATGGAGTCTTTAATAGTCATAGGAATTTTTACGGTGATTCAAATAATTGTAAACAATATTTGTGTATAACTTTCGATTTTAATGTTAAATGATACAATTTATGATTCTGGTTTGTAAGCTTGTGTTTTATTGTGTAACACTCTCTTATCCTTCTAAGGGGTATTCGGGGTGTTACACAAACTATTAAGGACAAATTCCCTATTCTTATTATTGAAGAGCTATTAGATGAAATGCATAGAGCTACTGTGTTTTCAAAAATTAATTTGAGGTCAGGCTACCATCAGATTCGTATGTATGGGCTTGATGTGTACAAAACAACATTTAGGTCACATGATGGCTATTATGAATTTGTGGTGATGCCATTTGGGCTCACCAATGCTCCATCCACATTTCAGAGTTTGATGAATAACATTTTCAGGCCATACTTAAAGAGATTTGTGTTGTTATTTTTCGATGACATTCTTGTTTACAGTCTAGATATGCAAACTCATTTGGAGCACCTGAAACTTGTTTTCCTTAAGCTGCACCAGCATCACTTGTTTGCTAAAAGAAGCAAGTGTTCATTTGAAAAATCCTCTATCGAATATTTGGGGCATATTATTACCGAGGAGGGAGTTTCTACTGATCCTAAAAAGGTTACAGCTATAGAAGAATGGCCTGTACCAGCTAGCTTAAGGTAGCTTATAGGGTTCCTTGGACTATCTGGATATACTAAAAGGTATGGATTAATGAGCAAGCCTTTAACTAAACTTTTGAAGAAGGAAAATTTTGAATGGTCAGCAGCAACCCAGTCGGCATTCGATAAACTTAAAGAAGCATTAATCATAGCTCTTATATTGGCTTTGCCTTCACCTAAAAAGCAGTTTGTGATTGAGACAGATGCAAGTAATGTGAGAATTGGAGCAGTGCTTATGCAGGAATCACATCCAATTGCTTAAATTAGTAAGGCCTTAGCACCTAAACTTCACTCACTTTCAACTTATGAGAAAGAGTTATTGGCAATTGCTTATGCAATCAGGAAATGGGATCACTATATTTCTCATAGGCATTTCTTAATTAAGACTGATCACCATAGTCTTAAGTTTCTATTAGAGCAAAGGATCACTACAGCTCACCAACAAAAATATATTGTCAAATTATTTGGTTATGATTTTGAAATATCCTACAAGAAAGGCAAGGAAAATATAGCAGTAGATGCACTTTCAAGGCTTCCTGCTTTTGAATTGATGGCATTAACAATTTCAATTCCAGCTTGCGATCTTTTACCAGAAATTGAGAAAAGTTGGGAAAATGATCCAAATATTGAGTCCCTTATTGCAGCTTTACAGTAGGGACAACTTTATATAGTCCCTTTTTATGGGTAGATAGCTTTCTCAGGAGAAAGGGGAGGTTAGTGATTGGTGATGACTCTCAACTGAGGTAGAAATTACTCAAGTTAATGCACGATATAGCCATTTGGTGCCATTCTAGAATGTAGACGACATCCAAAAGACTTAAGCTACTCTTCTATTGGAAGGGCATGGAGAGAGACATCAGGAATTATGTTCGAGCATGTACAATATGTCAGACATGCAAACCTGAAAACATTAACACTCTTGGGTTACTTCACCCTCTACCAATTTCGGAAGGGATTTGGAAAGATATCAACATGGATTTCGTGGAAGGACTGCCAAAATAATATGGTAAAGATGTGATTTTGGTAATAGTTGATAGATTGAGTAACTATGCCCATTTCATTGCCTTAAGCCATCCTTATACAGCAACTGTTGTGGCTCACTTATTTGTTGCTCACATATTCAAATTGCATAGGTTGCCAAATTTCATTATTAGTGACAGAGACCCTGTGTTCATTAGCACTTTTTGGGAAGAACTTTTCAAGTTGCAAGGTGTTGAATTAAGAAAATCAACATCATATCACCCTCAAACTGAATGCCAGACAGAGGTTGTCAACAGGTGTTTAGGAACTTATCTCAGATGCATGACTGGAGATAGCCCTCAATAATGGGTCAAGTGGTTACTCCTTGCAGAATGGTGGTACAACACCAACTTTCACACAGCAATTCAGACCATCCCATTTGAGGTAGTATATGGGATGCCACCACCAATCCACATTCCTTACTTTTCGGGAGATTCTCCAATTGCAACAGTGGATCAATTTTTGCAGGATAGAGAATTTGCTTTGCAATTGATGAAACATCATCTCTCAAGGGCTCAACACCGTATGAAGCAATAAGTGGACCATCATAGAATTGAAAGAAGTTTTGATATTAGTGATTGGGTGTACCTCAAGTTGCAGCCATACAAACAACAGAGTGCTGCAAGGAGAAGCAATCATAAGCTATCTCCATTGTATTATGGTCCATATTATATAGAAGATAGGATTGGGGAAGTTGCTTACAAGCTTAAGCTGCCACCTGAAGCTAATATCCATCCTGTATTCCATGTCTCACAACTCAAAAAGTCCATTTCTGCTACAGCAACATCTTCAACTCAATTGCCTACTCCAACCTTTTCTCCTCCTGCACCAGCTGCCATTTTGGATCGGAAGATGGTCAAGAGGGGAAATAGTGCAGCCACCAAAGTCCTAATTTAATGGTCAGATAGATCTCCAGAAGAAGCCACTTAGAAGTTTTTGTTCGACATTCAGCAGAGGTTTCCACATGTTAACCTCATGGACAAGGTTTTATAAGGGGAGGGGATTGTTATGGGTAAAACAAAGCTGGTATCATTTTTGTTATTGTTAAGTCATTTAATTTGTTAATTGGTTTATTTATGTGTCCTTATGTCAGTGGTAGAGCAATTGTCATATTGGCTGGTACAAGGGATATATACCGGTCCTTTGCAATGTAATGGACAAGCAATGATTTAATGAAATATTATATTTTCTGGCAGAATTCTCTTCTTCTTCTTTTTCTTCTTCTTTTACCTACATCAACTGAAAATGGCAAAAGAAATCAAAATGAAAGAATCCGTGGCTGAGCAAATTAAGAACACACAGATCTAGAATTAAGTATATCGTGTAGAATAAGTAGAAAAGCAAAAGATAAAGCCAATGTTTATCAATATCATACATTCTCAAACACATACCTGGTTGATGGCACAAAACCGAGTGAGGGAGAGTGAGATCGCAATACAGCGAGAGAGAGATTGAGACAGAGAGAGCGAGACTGGGACAGAGAGAGAGTGAGATCGAGATAGAGAGCGAGATTGAGACAGAGAGAGTGAGATCGAGTAAGGGATAGCGAGAAATGAAGAAGAGAGAGATCGAGTAAGGTTTTTGCTTCGTCTTCCGTTAATGGCAGAGGTCAATTGAGAGGAGGAAGAAGAAAATGATCGGTTTAGCAAATAACCGACCAATTATCCCATAACCCGAGGTTAAGATTATAAATATAACCCAATTCGATTAAAAAACCACCAAAATTATATTTTTCTAGTCGGTTTGACTCGGTTGAATTGATCGGTTTGACCCAAAATCTGAATAGCTTTATTAACAGGGTTGTTTATTTGATTTAATTCATGCATGAGGACAAACATGTGATAAGTTTGGGAGAATTTGTTAAATGGTCAAAATTGTATAATTATACTTTATTCTTACCTATCCTTGAATGCTATTTGTTGTTCTACTATAGTCTATTTTCTTCTTTTTTTAATTTTGACCATTGTAAGACCTAATTGGTAAGAAGAAAACTTTTTGGATATGATTAGAATGAGTTTGCACTAAAAAAAATAGTGAATTAATGACGGACATTTCCGTCGTTAAAAAGGTGATTTCCGTCGCTAATTACTTTTAGCGACGCGGCGACTAACCGTCGCTATTTGTTCCGTAGCAAGGAATTTTGCAACGAAAACATAAAACAGTCTCTAAAAATAGCGACAAAAAATTCAGTCGCTAAAAATAAAATTGCAGCCGCTAAATAACCCTTAAATTAGTCGCCATAAATTTTAAAAAATTATTAGCGACGGAAAATCCATCGCTATTCCGTCGCAAAAATGTTTTATTTTTTAATATTATTTTTAATTTAATTTTTTATTATAATTTTCAATTTAATTTTTTATTATAATTTTCAATTTAATTTATTATTATTATTATTACATCCAAAATTTATTTTAATTTATGTAAATAATAATTGTACAATATTTTTAATATTACTATTAATTTAAAAAATATGATATCAAAAAAGTTCATTAACCTGTACAATATTTAATAAAACACTGTAAAAAATATTAATTCAAACTAAATAGTGTTACTTAGAAATATATACAAGTTCACAATTATTCAAATATAATAAAAGTAAATTAAATTGTACAACACTTAAATTAAAAATACATGTTCATGTTATATTTGGCAGCATTACATTAAATACCAGTACCTACAAGTCACCAATAAAATTTTCAAATTAATACATATCAAAATTAATGAATTAAAAATCAAAATAACAAAGATTTTTAATAGTTCATATATTACAAGACACGAGCTACCATTTTCTAAATTCCCCACTTAATTAATTAACTAAATTCCCCACTTGCACTGTATTAAAAATCTGTTTGCACTTGCACTGCATTTGAGGGTTTTGAGAATAAAATCCTTCCTCCATGGTATCAGAGCCTAGGGGGGAAGAGTTTGTATGTGATTGATTGTTTATAATTTGGTAAATTTATTTTTAATTTTGAAAAACTAAAATATTATCTGGGTAAGGTTAGAGGTGAGGCAGTAAGTCCCGTTTTAGCCGACGAATAGGCGTTTAGGGCAGTAAGGTTCCAGGACCTAGTTATCCAGGTAAGAAGATACATTTTTCAAAACTAAAATTAAATTTTCAAAATTATGAATAATTTATTTTGTAGATCCACTTCTTTTTCAAGCTCTCTTGCTTCTGGATCCTCGGAATCAAATTTCAAACATCCAACCAATAGTGAAGAAATCACTATTGAGGATTTTCAAAAATCTTTAAACAATTGGGAAATTCCAAAAATAAAAAAAGATCAAGTTTATGAAACTGGTATGTTTCAAAATATTTTCAAAAATGACTATGTCATCAAAACGGAAGAAAGGGATGTTCAAATCTCAAAACCTTTTGAAACCATCCAACTTCTTTCTCAAAAAACTTTACAAAAACACCTAGACAGAAAGTATGGTTACATACACATAGGACTTGTCCAGGTGGGAATCAAAACATTGACAAAAGATGGCTTAAACACTTCAATTCTTTGTGTCTTGAGGGATGCCAGACATATAAATTTTCAAGATTCCATGATAGCATCTGTAGAATCGAGTCTTTGCCAAGGCCCAATCTCTTTTGAATGTTATCCGGATATTTCTTTATCTCTCAGAGATAAAAACATTTTAAAATCCTTGATTTTGCAAATCAAAACCCATAATTACAAAATGCTGGAAGGATCAATTCCAGTAGCAATTATGTTTAAAATGCATTACAAGGCAATGGTTTCAGCTTTTACTGCAACAAAAAATGTTGATTCAAAAAAGGGTGAAACCCTCTTTTTACAAACAGATATGTCTAGATCTAACACAGTTATTCCAAAATCTATCATTTGGAAGGATATCAGTCTTCCCGAAGAATGGATCTTGGAAGGAATTTCAAAACCAAAATCTCCTGAACAGGCAAAACCAAATACCCAATTGAAGGAAATTACCCAGTACAATGACGGAAAGGTAAAAATAAGCTTTAGCAGAGCTTCCAGCCATCGGTATTCAGATGCTGGTTCTTCAACGAGTACTTTAGATTTGGGTAAAATTTCAAAACTTCCTTCAGTTATTCATCTGCCTGATAGAATGGAGAATTTTCAAAACCCAAGATTTTCTTGTTCAAGCATTCCAAGTGCTTCTTTTCAAAACGTGGATTATTCTTCAAATGTACCACACCAGGTCTATACTAGACCACAGGTAGGCGATGAAGATCAACATAATTCACCTCCAACTTCACCATCTTTTTCTGCGGTAACCAAAAATGTTATCAATGAACTCAATGTTTTAGAAAAAGGATTTGAAGTTGACAAAAATTTCTTACATCAGGATTTCTATTCTTCAAACAATTCAGAAAAAAGAAATTGGTTTTTCAAAAATTTTCTGGAAAAAAGAAAAGAAATTCAAAATGAGTTTTATGACTTCGTCATACAAAACAAAGCTCATGTTTTATTCTTTGATTGGTTTGAAATTTATGCATCACAAAACAAAATTTCATATCCATTCAAATCAAACACCAAATCTGTCAACCCTGTTACTACTAGGAATAAGGTTACAGAATGGGAAATGGTAGATGGTAAGAAAACTCAATCTGAACATCCACCTTTGAGACAAATCAAAATTGCACATCTAGAAACCACTATAGATGCTGCACCTTACAAAACTCCTAGTGGTGATTTAAACAAGGATATTAAAAATATTCTTCAACAAAATAATTTTTCAAACACTCATCTTAGTACGATTGCCAAGCAGTTAACTAGGATAGAAGAAACCCAAAAAACCACCACTGTCGTTTCCCAGGTTGAATCGACAGCTTCAAAACTGAAAAGTCCAGTTTTCAAACCTTTTCAGGTCTTAAAAACAAGTCAAAAACTGTTCAGGGAAGGTAAATCAGAATTTACTGAAGCTTTAAAACCCAACTTAGTAGGATAGAGAATACCTCTACGTCTACACCAGAAGTTGTTAGAGATACCCCTGACCGTAGTAAAGCTGTTAGTGCTTTAGATCAGGTATCTGACTCTGAAGATATACAGCCAAACCAAAAGGAGGAAATGTTCAAGCTTGTTTGGCAAAGAGGTCAACCTTTGACCATGACCACAACACCAGATCTAGGCATAGAAAATAGACCAAACATTCTGTCCCAGTCTAAGTTCAATGCCTCTACTGTCTATGAATGGAACATAGATGGTATGTCTGAATATAACATCCTTAGTCTTCTACAACAGATGACTATGGCCTCCAACGCTTACAAAACCCAGACTAGTACACCTGATAGAGCCATTGCTGAACTGCTCATTGCAGGATTTTCAGGACAACTGAAAGGATGGTGGGATTATCACCTCACTGCCCAACAGCAATTAGAAATATTAGGTGCAATCCAAACCTCGAAGATGGAACACCCATTCTCGATGAGATAGGTAACCCCATACCTGATGCTGTAGCAACCCTAATCCACACGATTAGTCGACACTTCATAGGTGACCCTTCTCATTTAAAAGACAAAAACGCAGAATTACTTTCAAACCTTAGGTGCAAAAAGCTCTCTGATTTTCAAAATTACAAAACTACTTTCTTAACTAGGGTAATGCTTAGGGAAGATTCCAATCAACCGTTTTGGAAAGAAAAATTTCTTGCTGGCCTTCCTACCCTTTTAGGAGAAAGAGTCCGTAATAAAATCAAAGAAGCTTTTGGAATTAACCAAATTCCTTATAACCATTTAACATATGGGGAATTAGTTAGTTTCACACAAAAAGAAGGTTTAAAAATCTTCCAGGATTTAAAACTTCAGAAACATTTGAAATGGGAAATGAAGAAAACTAGGCAAGAACTAGGATCATTCTGTAAACAGTTCGAAGTCTCCACAGAAGGTCAATTAAAAACCTGCAGAGGTTCCTGTTCTAAATCCTACAAAAAGCCCCATAAACGATTTTCTTCAAAACCTAACAAACAAGAGTTTTATAAAAAATCCAAACCACAGAAACCTTATAGGAAAAGATCTTTTAAAAAACCCTTCAAACCAGCTTTCAAACAAGTCACTTGTTTTAAGTGTGGCAAGCCCGGTCATACTTCAAAATACTGCAGGCTTAACAAAAAACTTCATGAGTTACAAGTAGAGGAAGAAACAATACAAAAAATTGAAGCTATCCTCATTGAAACATCTGAAAGTGAAACCCAAACAGAATCATCAGAAACAGAAGATTCTTTTCAAAATGATGAAGTTGCTGCCCTTGATCCCTCTAGCAGTGAGTCAGGTAGTAGTTCCAAATCTTTAAATGTTTTGACAAAAGATCAAGAATTGATTCTTGATATTATCAAACAAGTGGAAGATTCAAAACTTCAAAAAGAAATCATTGAAAAACTTTTGAAGTCTTTTGAACCAAAATCTCCAAAACCTTCCACTTCCAAATTTATTCCAAACAGTACTTATGATCTCACTAAAATCTTAAGTACTAAATCAAAAGAAAAACCTCCTGTGACAATTCAATCGCTTCAAGAAGAAATTAAAATTGTCAAACAAGAGCTGAAAACTCTTAAAGAAAAACAGGAGAAAGATTCAAACCTTCTTCATGGTCTTTTATCACAAGACTCTAGTTCTAATGATAATGAGAATGAAGAAAAAATTGAAAACGAAACTGCTGATCTAGACTTAGAAAATGAAATTCAAAGTTTAGAAAATGCTCCAAATGATTTCTTGTTTATTTTGAGAGAAATTACCACAAGAAAATATTTGGTAAAAGTTTCCATTGTTTTTTCAAATGATTTCAAAATTGATACAGTTGCTCTTTTTGATACAGGAGCAGATTTAAATTGTTTAAAAAGCTGTATCGTCCCCAAAAGATTTTTTAAAAAAAGTTCTAAAAAACTTGTCGCGGCTAACAACTCCGACATGGGAATTAAATTTAAAACAGAAGCTTCCATCCAAAATGGTAGCATCTTTATCAAAACTCTATTTGTTTTACTCGAAAATATCAGTCATACTGTCATTCTAGGGACTCCATTTATCAATATGATTACTCCCTATTCTGTCACATATGATGGTATTTCCTTTAAAGCAAATAGAGAAAAAATTGTTTTCCCTTTTGTTGAAAAACCCAGAACGAGAAATTTAAACCTTTTAAAAGCTTGTTCTGTTTACAAAAGTGAATTGAATTGTATAATTCAAGGAAAGCAAAAACATTTACAATTTCTCAAACAGGATGTTTCCTTTTTCAAAATCCAGAAAGGATTAGAAAATGATTTGGTGAAACAAAGAATTTCCGATTTTCAAAAATTAATTGAAAATAAAATTTGTTCGGATTTACCAAATGCCTTCTGGAGCAGAAAACAACATATGGTTGATTTACCATATGAAAATGAGTTTTCAGAAAAAACAAATTCCAACAAAAGCTAGGCCAATACAAATGAATCATGAACTCGAAGAACATTGCAAAAAAGAGATCCATGATTTAAAACAAAAAGGTCTAATCACAGAATCCAGATCTCCCTGGAGTTGTGCAGCCTTTTATGTCAACAAAAATTCTGAAATAGAGAGAGGCACGCCTAGGCTTGTAATCAATTACAAGCCATTAAACAAGGCTTTAAAATGGATTCGGTATCCGATTCCCAACAAAAAAGATCTTTTGTAAAAACTGCATTCTGCATTTGTATTTTCAAAATTTGATATGAAGTCAGGTTTTTGATAAATACAGATTGAACCAAAAGATCGTTACAAAACTGCTTTTACTGTTCCATTTGGACAGTATGAGTGGACGGTTATGCCGTTTGGTTTAAAAAATGCTCCTTCAGAATTTCAAAGAATTATGAATGAGATTTTTAATCCTTTTTCAAACTTCTGTGTTGTTTATATTGATGATGTTCTTGTCTTTTCAGAATCAATTGAACAGCATTTCAAAAACTTCAGGACGTTTTTCAATGTGGCAAAGAAAAATGGACTTGTTGTTTCAAAAACAAAAATCTCTCTTTTTCAAACGAAAATCCGTTTCTTAGGTCATTATATTTCCCAAGGAACAATTATTCCAATTGAGAGATCTTTAGCCTTTGCGGATAAGTTTCCAGACAAAATCTTAGACAAAACCCAACTCCAAAGATTTTTGGGTAGTCTGAATTATATTTTAGATTTTTGTCCCAACATCAATCGATTAGCAAAACCTTTGCATGATAGGTTGAAGAAAACCCCTGTTCCCTGGTCTGATGAACATACAAGTATAGTTCAACAAATTAAGAAACAGGTAAAAGAAATCCCATGCCTGCATTTAGCTGATCCATTAGCACCTAAGATAGTTGAGACTGATGCGTCTGACTTAGGTTATGGAGGCATTTTAAAACAAACAGTGGGCGGGAAATAATGCATTGTCCAGTTCACTTCTGCACATTGGAATGATTGTCAGAAAAATTATTCCACAATTAAAAAAGAAATTCTTTCAATTGTCATGTGCATTTCAAAATTCCAAAGCGATTTACTAAATCATAAGTTCTTGCTTCGGATTGATTGCAAATCTGCTAAGGAAGTTTTACAAAAAGATGTTCAAAACATCGCATCAAAACAAATTTTTGCCCGTTGGCAAGCTATCCTTAGTATTTTCGATATTGAAATTGAATTTATTAAGGGAGATAAAAACTCGATTCCTGATTTTCTGACCAGAGAGTTCCTCCAAAACAGGACCTAAAACATGCCCAGAAAATCAAAGGGGAAGGGGAAGGAGAAAGAGGTCCAGAAAGAAGACCCAAAAATTTCAAAACCTGTAGCAGCTTCTTCTGCTACAGAAATCAAATCATGGGCAGAAATCGTCGAAGAAGATGAAGAAGCCCTTGCCAAACAGTCCCAAGTCCAACAATGGATTGAGACTCTCAACAAACAGCCAGAACTTGGCTCCCTTTTCAAAATGATTGCTGAAAAGCAAACAGGTATATTATCTCAAACCATTTCAAAACCAGAGGAAGGATCTTCATCTTCAAAAACCTCCTCTAAACAAATTTCAAAACCTACACAAGAGTCATCTTGTAGTAGACAACTTATCAAACCCTCCGACCTCGGAGTTTCTACTTCAAAATCCTCACAAGAGGAATTTTCAAAAATTATTTTGACACAAAATAGTTCTGAAATAGTTTTATCTCAAACAAAGAATATTTCAAATTATTTTGTTAAAACAGATTTTCAATACATTTGGACCATGGAGGAAGGATTTTATTCTCAAAACCCTCAAATGGCCATTTCAAAAGTTTTCCCTAAAGGCTGGTTATTTAAACCATGGGATTTATCAAAACCCCAGCCTTACTACAGGGCAATTCTTGAATTAACAGGTTCTGTGTCTATCATAGACAACCCTAAAACCGGACCTGTTAACTACTCAATGGGAAAAATCCATAGAGTTCTCTCTCCTCTCGAGTGGGGACAAAACCTTCACCAACCCAGAACCTTTCCCGTTGACTTCAAAACCACTTATAACCACTGCCAGACCTATTCCTACTGGGATTATTAACAGGCCTGGTATAATGCCTTTCTTTTCCAAAATACAAATTTCACCCATACATGGTTGTTCTACTTCAACCCTAAACATGATACAGCCAATATCCCTTTTTGGTTTGCACATTGGTGGAAATTGTATGGAACTTCTCCTGAAATCCTAAAACCCCAAGTTCAGGAAAGCTATATCCTTTTCAAAAATGCTTACAAACCTTCTGACAGAGAAAAGAGGTTTCATCCTTTAATGCTTTTTGCAGTTAGGTTTTTCTTACCATGGGTAACAGCTTGGTATCTGGAAGCACAAATAAGCCTTGTCAAAAGATTTAAAACTAGATGGTGGACGAAATTTAACATTCCGGACTCCATAAAAAAACCAACTGTAAGCCGGTATCTTCAAAGCCAAGGATTTCTCAGGGTAGAACATTCTTCAACACAGTTTCTGGCCCAAAAATCCTTTGCTCAGACCCAACTAGCAGCAGCAAAAACTGAAGAGGAATACTTTCAGATAATGGCCCAACTTTTACAAAGCAAGGCCTCTTCTTCGAAAGCTCCTTCAGGATCTTCAAAAGCAAGCTCATCCTCTGGGACAGAGCCCACCTTTGATCTAGCAGATGAGGACTGTGATGTCTTCCCTAACTCTCGCATGGATCCATAAACAAAGGTGTTTTACAAACATGGGCTTAGCCCATTCATTTTCCTGATTATAAATATTTTGTAAACATGGGCCTAGCCCATTCTCTTTTATGTTTATTTTGTAAACAGGCTTAAGCCCACATATGTGTTAAGGCTCAGCCTCTTTAAAAAAAAAAAAAAGGTCAAAAAAGAAAACAGTAAAAAGATATTTTCCTGCTTTCGGTGCTTGGCTTTTCCTTCTTTTTCAAATAGCCATAATGGAACTACAGGATCAGAGCACGAGAAGTCTTCTTTTCCAGCTCATCCCATCATTTCCTGTCTCCACAAGGCTCCCTGAATTGACAGAAGACTTTCTACTTAAGGACCTCCTTCTTCCCAGTTGAAGGGGGAGAAAAATTTGGAGAGGGTTCCCAGTCTTCAAACTCTCACACTTAGATCAGATCTTAGGAAGCTCATGTGTTGAGCAACAAAAATCCTTTATAATCTTGAGCTGAGTGTTTATCTCTTGTAATCATTTTCTTTTCTTCCAAAACCTGTAAGTGTAGCTCATGTGTTGAGCCTTTGTACCTTACAGTTTATGTAATTTTAATTATTTCAATTTATAATATATATATTTTCAAAAAATTGTTTTGCATTCATAAGTATGCTCTGTACCTGCGGTTTAAACTGATCTGGTACATCAGAAATACTGTTTGCATAAACTTTTCAAACAATCTTGAAAGTATATAGGCTGAAACAATACGATATTAACAAATATAGCCATGATGTAAATAAAGCCAGGATGAAATATATCTACCAAGGAATATAACTACCACTCAATTTGAAAATGACATGCCGCTTTCATTTAGCAGTTCCACATTATTTGTATTCTAAAGAATTTAACAGTTAAAAAATCAATGGAATAGGAACCTGATAACATTTTGTGCCACCAAATTGCAACTTCTTAGCCTATTCTCACCTAAACTATATATATTAACCTACTGTAAACAATTATATCCACATCCAAAAGAAAGCAAAACAAATATGCAGAGCCATAGCAACCCATAACAATTCAATTTAAAATTCTTGCCTGCCCCTGAACCTCATAATGGCACATGGACAGTAGGAAGAAAAAATATCTAGGCTATGACTAATCCTAGAATACCATCGAAAAGAAGTGCAACATGTTAAAGACACAAGGGGAAACCCAAAAAAATAATAGCCTTACTGTAAATGCCGACGATACAGCTTTTTCTAAAGAAAATATAAGAATCCTTCCTTTAGAAAGAGCTGTATCGCTGGCATTTACAGGAAGGCCATTATTGAAACAAAAGCTTGCAAACTGTATCAGAGATGATTTCCTCTATCCTCTGAAGCAAGTTAAGACTGTCTAGACTTTTAGGCTATGACATGCGAAAGAATTATCACATTCTAAATATAAAATAACATTTCCAATCAAAATATGAATGAGGATTAAGCAGGTACTACTACTAAATGAGTGGGGGAAAAGGATTGATGCTAGATAGATAGGCTTTCACAAGCAAATGAATGTCAAATCAGATATAAATTGAATAACACCAAAACAAATTGAGTTGAGAAGCAAATCCAACAAAATAAATCATCTTTCTACTTTACATTCATATTCTTGTTCTGTTCACATTTTAACTAGATATAAACAGAAAGTACGGCTAACCTACACACAATTAAAAGACATAAACTTGCAATCATAATTGCAAATAACTTAATTTAAATTTACGGTACCCAATCAAACCACAGCAAACTGCAGTCCAAAAAATTAGCAAAAACACGATCTAATGTATCATATTACTCACCAATGTAAGGATCAGGATGTCTCCATTTATTATATTGTGCCTCACCATCAGCTATCATTCTATCAATCGTGTCAAGATCTTCCTACAAATCCACCAAAACAAACAACACAAAAATTGACATATTACCTCTAATTTGCAAGTTAATCGAAGAGTAATTGGAAGATTTTCACTACAAGAAAACTGGAAAATAGAGACCGAAAAATAGAGACCGAAATTTTTCCGTCTCTATTTAGAGACGGAAAAGAGTTTCCGTCTCTAAATAGAGACGGAAATCAGTTTCCGTCTCTAAATAGAGACGGAATATCGGTTCCGTCTCTAAATAGAGACGGAAATTTTTCCGTCTCTATTTTTCGTCTCAAATTATGGCGGGATGGATTCCCTCCAAATTTTGAGACCGAAATTAGAGACGGAAATTTTTTCGGTCTCTATTTAGAGACCGAAAAAGTTTTCGGTCTCTATTTTAGAGACCGAAAATAATTATCCGTCTCTATTTAGAGACGGAAAAAATTCGGTCTCTATTTAGAGACGGAATTTGTTTTCCGTCTCTAAATTTAGAGACCGAAAACCATTTCCGTCTCTATTTAGATACCGAATTGGAATTCCGTCTCTAAATTTAGAGACGGAAAATCAAATTCCGTCTCTATTTTATGGATTTTTTTTTCTAATCCCTTCTTTTTCTTCTCTCCTTCTTTTCCCTTGGCCCCTTCTTCCCCCCTTCCCTCCCCTCGCCGGCAAAAGTTGCGCCGCCCCCCTTCCCGCCACCGTCCATCGCGATTGGCCTCCCCCCTCCTCCCTCCCCGCAATATATTCAATTCATACAATTATGTGTTAATTTACATTATTGGGTAATATGTTGATATCATTTTTATTATTCTAGTTAATGTAAATTTTTTAATATTATTTGTTCTAATTTATGTTAATTAATTTGTAATGGATATTTTGCAATTTAATTTGTTCCAATTAAATCATTTATATATTATTTATTTCATACTTTGTTGTAGTTTGTTGTTAATTAATTAGTTTAATGTAGTTTAATATGTTGGTTAATTAGTTTAATGTAGTTTAATATGTTCCAATTTAATTTGTTTCAATTATATACTTTGTTGTATTTTAATATGTGAATTAATTATATTAATGTTTAATATGTTGGTTGTTAATACAAATTAATAATTAATTAATTTGTAATTAAATTTGTTCTAATATACGACTATATTGTATTATTTGAATATATTGCATTTCGGTGTGTAGAGAGTCTCTAAATTAGAGACCGAATAATATTTCGGTCTCTAAAATAGAGACCGAAATCTTTTTCGGTCTCTAAAATAGAGACCGAAATCTTAATCGGTCTCTAATTTAGAGACCGAAATCTTTTTCGGTCTCTAAATTAGAGACCGAAATCTTATTCGGTCTCTAATATAGAGACCGAATAAATATTCGGTCTCTAAATTAGAGACCGAATAAGA
This sequence comes from Excoecaria cochinchinensis, assembly GCA_947683425.1. NCBI lineage: Eukaryota > Viridiplantae > Streptophyta > Magnoliopsida > Malpighiales > Euphorbiaceae > Excoecaria > Excoecaria cochinchinensis. Next base: position 976,326 of record CANTUQ010000008.1, on the reverse strand, counting down.
TTTCGGTCTCTAAAATTAGAGACCGAAATCTTATTCGGTCTCTAAATTTAGAGACCGAATAAGATTTTGGTCTCTAATTTTCGGGATTTAATCCCTTACCCTCTTCTTTTTACCTTCTCTTTCTTTTTCGCCTTCCCGCCCTCATCTCCGATTCGCCGCCTCCCCACTCCGGTGCCACAGCTGTCCGGTCTTCCTGCCGCCGCCGTTGCCCAGCTCCTTCCGCCGCCTCCCCTCCCCTCCGGCCCCCCTCCGCTCTCCTCCTTCCTCCCTTCTCTCCTTCTTCCCCCTCCCTTTCTTCCCTGGGCTCGTTGTGCTCCCTTCCGGAGCGCCGCTTCCTCCCCGCCGGCGGCCAGTCCTTCTTTCTCCCCCTTCGACGCCGCTGCTCCCCCCCCCTTTGCCGACGCCGTCGCCGGCCAGATCTGCCATTTGAGGTAATTTTTTTCCGCCATTTTTTTTTTCGTTTGGTATTTTATTTATTTGCATTTTTAAATAATAATTTTGTTCATAGTAGTGGTGTTCCGACCAATATTTGTTCCGACCAATATTATTCCTATAATGAAATTAGAGCCGGATTTTGCAATTCCAGATTTCTGTAGTCACACAACTAGGTATATTTAAAATCATTACAAGTTTTTCTTTTTACCCATTTAATCTCAAATCAAATACACATGCATTATATATTAAGAATGTTGCTGATCTCATTTCCCAAGCAGGATAATGTTTGAATTCTGTAATTGATGAGTTTTTACAATAGTGAGATGGTGTTGTTTGGTTTTGTTGTTTTTATGTCTATTTCATTTGTCCCCAGGTGGTGTTGTTTCTGTTTCCTGCGCATGTTTGGATAATTTTTTAGTGGATTTTGATTATTCTATTCTAATATACTCGATTTGATTAACTTCTTCAATTCATTTCTTTTTTAATTCTGTAAATATATTTAAATTATTTAAGGTCAACAAAACCAAAGAAATCAGCACTTTGTATTTGTCTATTGTATGTATTTAAGTACTTCATGATCATTTTCTGTGGAACATCATCATGACTTTATCTATAGTCTTATGATTGAAAGTGACACAAACTGTTTAACTCTTTAGTTAATTAGAGCATGTGTTTGCCCTCTAATTAAGCAAATTAAATGAATGAATGAACCAAGGGAGATGGATTATGTTAGTGTCTAGACACTTCTATTCCATTATATAATAGATGGATCTATAGTTCATATGAAATTGAAATTTTATTTTATGATTAATAATCCATCACCAACCCAAACTAATTATTATAGTTATAGTTAGGCAGGTTAATTGCCAAGTCCAGTATGGCCAAATAATTTGGAAAATAAAATGAATATTTGAGTTAGAAAAAATAATAAAACATATGAAAAATAAAGAAGGCCCCATAGCTAAACGTTGTTTTGGAATGATGCTCCTACTTAATACACCACAATGGGTGTGGCCATTCTGGTGGTCTTGTCAACCATGTTGGTTGTGCAGGAGCACGTGAAGGATGACCTGAATATCCTGTTATTTTGAATTTGTAATTTTGCTGGCTCTCCCAAGTGACCACGTCATCAACCGAAAACTGAACTTTGAGACTCATAAGCATCTAATGGTAAAATCATTTAATTCTGCTTTCCACCTATAAGTAAAAAGTATATAAAATTGGATAAATTGTCTATAATTCTACAAATAATAAAGTTGAGACATGGTGATGCAGGGCAAGCAGCAGGGATATATTGGAATAAATATGCTTGCATTTGGGAATTTTCCGCACACAAACTCGACCAAGGATGTGCTTGCAACTCGAAGGGCAAATGACTTTTTTCATGGCTTGTAAGTAAAAAACTAGAAAGAATATATATTTGCTTGAAATTAGTAATGCTATTTGATGTTGAATGTTCCAGGATAATACATCCTCTGGTATTTGGAGAGTATCCTGAGACAGTAAAGAAAAATGTAGGCTCAAGACTGCCAGTCTTCACCAATCGCGAATCCATATTGATTAAAGGTTCATTTGACTTCTTGGGGGTGAACCAGTATGTCTCAACAGAGATCAAAGACTACTCAGCCAGGCCCAAGTCCAGTTACAGAGATATCCTAACAGACATGGCAGCAGAATTTTTTGGTAAGCTCTTCATCCATTCTTCCTCGTTGATTCAGATATAAATTGATCTCAAATTAATCAGCTTTATCAGGCAAAATGCCCGTTTGTAAAATGATAGGCTCACCTATTTTTCTGTATTTCGCAGCTCCTGATATGGTGAATGCAACAGATGAGGTAAGAAATGATATATTGCAACTCTTAATAATAATGATATAGTTTGATTGAATGAAGGAGGATGGGCAATAAATTGTGTAAGGAGTTTGATGTGGATTGTTGTGGGTGATAATATAAATGTAAATGTATTTTCTTAGTGTTTGAACAGGTGGTTTGTTAAATATTTAGGGGAAATTCTGCCGAAATTTTATTAAATTATAGACAATTGTTATAGTGTCACGAATCATAATTGTCTTATGTCTATTGTAACTCTTAATAATAATGATATAGTTTGATTGAATGAAGGAGGATGGGCAATAAATTGTGTCAGGAGTTTGAAATGTATAGGTAAATGTATTTTCGGACATGTTTGAACAGGAAGTTTGTTAAATATTTAGGGAAAATTCTGTCGAAATTTTATTAAATTATAGCCAAGTGTTATAGTGTTACGAATCATAATTGTATTATGTCGGCGTTAAAATAACAATACATATCCCTATGTATTCTTGTTATGCATTAGGTTTGATACAAACTTACAGACAAATCTGTCAATTAGTTTTTAACCTAAAAATTGTTTACAGGAGTCTACTATGGGCCGGCGACCTTATCCTCATGAGGTGTTTGTACACACTCATACTCGGAAGCATGACGGTGTGACATTCGTCAGCGATCGTGCCAGACAAGTTCATGTATGCTAATTTCAAAACTTAATATTCAGTTTCGTATAACTTATTAGTTTTATTTTACTATTACATAACAATTTTAATTACAGGAGCGAGTAGTTGAGACTCTTCAGAGTCAGCAGACGGACGGCGACAATATTGATCACGCTCGAGTATATTATGAGGTTGTTGGTGGTCGGGATCGCCGTGGACGGGTATTCGGTTTGGGTTCCTACGCGAATGTTTGTTATTCGCATGCGTCATCCTCCTCCACGGCTACAGCTAGTAGGCTTGCGGCAACTACAAATGAGGTCATTGAGCTTCGCGGGACGGTCGACGTACTGATGGACCGTATTAATAAGTTAGAGGACTTCATTACTCGTAGATTACCTGCTGACCCGCCATCTACTGATCGTTCGAAGACTCCTCCGCCTTAGTTATTATTTTTGCACTTGTTTTTTTTTTATTTGTAATGTCACAAATACTTTTTATATATTATTAATACATTATAAAATACAATATTTTTAAATCTATTTATTGTTTATTAAATTTTTTTCCATTACATAAAATTAAGGAATTTTTAAATTTAACATTATTTATTCATTTTTCACATATTTAAAAAAAAATTGTATTTTAAAATTAGAGACGGAAAACTATTTTCCGTCTCTAAAATTAGAGACGGAAAACTATACTCCGTCTCTAATTTTAGAGACGGAAAACTATTTTCCGTCTCTAATTTTAGAGACGGAAAACTATTTTCCGTCTCTAAAATTAGAGACCAAATAGAAATTTCTGTCTCTATTTTTAGAGACGGAAAACAGTTTTCCGTCTCTAAAATTAGAGACGGAAATTTCTATTCGGTCTCTAATTTTAGAGACGGAAAACTGTTTTCCGTCTCTAAAAATAGAGACCGAACGGGTCTTCCGTCTCTATTTTTAGAGACGGAAAAGCGCATTCCGTCTCTAAAAATAGAGACGGAGCATTTTGGTCTCTAAATATTAGAGACCGCCGAAATAGAGACGGAAATTTTCCGTCTCTATTTCCGTCTCTATTTTCGATTAGAGACCGAATTCCGTCTCTATTTTCCGTCTCTATTTTGCTTTTTTCTTGTAGTGTTTTTGAATTTGTCGACTATTAAGAGAACGAACCCCGTGTTTGTTGGCGTCGAACTTCTCTCTGAGATTGGATGCCTATCAAAATAAAAGAGTGAGTAAAGTGAATTGAAGCAAGTAAAAAGGAAAAATCAAAGAAAGTGAGAGATCCGGGATTTGGTGAGAAAAGGGGGAAATGTACATCTTGATAGAAGAGGTGACGATGAACGGCCCAATTCAGAGTGTCTCTCAGAGCTCGGCGGTAGAGGATCTGGACACTGACGGAAAGCAACTAAAGGAGATTGAAACATTTCAGTAGTTCTTTTCTTTTTTGTACCCAAACCAACTAGACCAATAGACCAACATATATACAAACATATAGACAAACATAAATTCGATCCAATTACAAAAGCAAATACAAATTGACAATTAAAAAAGCACTCACTGGTTCGGGTAATGACAAGTTCTTGAAGCTCAGCGATTCTAATGTTGAACGAATAAATCAGAGAATCGAGAGACGATATCGGCGGTCGGACACAAGAGATCGGCGGCGGGGGAAGCATATCGGTGCCAAAGGGGACAGATCGAGAGCTTTAGATCGCGTGAGAGGGAGCAGCGCGTAGGGGGGAGCAGCGGGGAGGGAGATCGGTCGCCGTTGTCGTCGCAGGTCTCCAACCCCTCTGCCGTGCGCCATCGCTCTCTCTCTCGCTCTCCTCTCGGATTTTGCTCTCGGGTCTGATCTCCCCTGCTCCCCCGTTTTCGTCACTCCCCTGTTTCATTATCTCCCTTTTTTTCATTGCCCCCTAATTCCCTCAAAGGATTTTATGTATTATTATTATTATTTATATAATATAAAATATTTTTAGCGACTATAAAAAAATCGTCGCTATATAAAATATATATTTCAATAAAAATAAATAGGGATGGAAAATTGTGTCGCTATTTATTTTAGCGACTGTTATAGCCGTCGCTATTTTAGCGACAAATTATTCCGTCGCTAAATTAATCGTAAAAAATGGTTCCATCAATGCCGCCAAAAATTATGTGTATGTTAGCGCCGGTCTCCCAACTAATTTTTAAAATTGTTGCTAATCTGTCGCTAATTAGCGACGGAGACGAAAAATTTCCGTCGCTAATTTTAGTTTTTTTTGTAGCAGTGGAGTGTGCACTTAATTAAGCTGATTTTGGCAGAATCAAGTATTAGCCTTGGGCAATGCTAAGAGGATGACGACAGTGCAGTATAATATTAAGAAGTTTGTAAAAGATGACCATAAACCTAGGTGATACCCAAACCCGCAGGCCACAACATTATCATTATAAATTGTAAAGAGAGAGGGAGTCTGCCAAAAATTTAATACCCAACACTCAAAATAGTACCCAAAAGGGATCCCAATATTGTAAAAATCAAGAAACAACTGAATGAACTTGCTATATTAAAAATGGATAAAAATAGCAATTTATATGATATTGTACCCATCTAGTATAAAAAAGGAATGTGAAAAGAAAGACATAAATATATTATTATAGTAGATTTGTTTACATTGGTAAGTCTAAAATATTATTACAAAACTAATTTAACTATAATCTGTTTCATAACTTTGTACAATATGGAAGTTAAAGATCAACTACTTAAAATTTTCTTCCCTTTCCTGCATTCCTATAATAAACCTTTAAGAAAAAGGATGCTGAAGAAATTAAAACTGTAAAGCCCCATCAACTATAAGAACCAATCTAATGAGATTTTTACAACTCTAATTTAAAAGAATGATTCTACAACTGGGGCAATGAGTTTTGCATGATGTAGAAAAAAAAAGGTGGATTTACTGTATGGCATTAACTTGAATTTGCAGTAACCGTTGAATGTTGATGAAGCCTTTATGCAGGCGAGACTTATTCCTGTAAGAATTGGAATTCTGAGATCTCAAGAAGGTTTGAAAGGTGATTTCACATCTGAAAAATCCTTATCTTGGACTAAAATAGTAACATCAACTTCTGAGAATGGAATACTGCAATTAAAAATGGACAATGTTAATGAGTGGAATTTCGAGGCATATGTTTCATTTCACATAGAATGACATTAATTCATTACTCACCTGGAAACGTCCTCCAACCAAAAAGAATTACCATCATCATCACTAGAATCATCTGTTAGAGCTTTCTTGCTGGAAATGACCTGCAGGGACAAACAGGATAGTGCAACAACAAACATTAAGAGAAGTGGAAACTAATTGCTTGAACTCCATTTCAAAAGGACTCTTTTTAATTATTACATCTGCGGAAACACTCGAGTATTATATTCGTCATCCCTGTATAGCGTGCATATTCGGTAAAGCTGTTGAATATTTAGGACCTAAAACAACAAGATCTGAGAAGAAATGGTGGCGGATAATGCTAAACAAAGAAATCAGCAATCCAACACAAGTTTTGCAAATAATTGAAACTAAACTGCTATTCTCTTTTTCCATTTCTCCTTTGCTCTAAAAATGCTAGACATTTTGGATAAAAATTGTGGTAAATATTATATCAACTAATATTTTGATATTTTGACAATTCAATTATATAAAGATGATTTATATATCCTAGAAAAGTTCAGGCTTGTTTGAGAAAATAATGGGATGGCAGTCAGAGCTCAATATTCATGTAAAACTATCCGAACAAAAAACATTTTACAGAAGAAACATGTCCATAACGATAAAATCGGGCACTATGATGCTTTATCAACCCATCAGAAAATTTAATAGTGAAAATGTATTGAACACTCTAATTATATTATTCCAGTACAAAAAGTTGATTTGAAAATATAATTCACATCCCTTGAGTAAATTTCACACAAAAACACTGATGGAATTAAATAATAATAATAATCATAATAATATAAGGTGTATTTTGATGGGCATGATATTATTAGGATGTTGGCAACTATGCCTTCAAGCTTATAACACAAAATGCATACCTTAAAAACTTTATAAAAATTTAGTGCCAAACTAGTTAAGGATTACAATCAGATGAAATACTTTTGCCCATTTCATACTCTTTAGTCCATTATTCCCCTTGGCCTTGGTAGCAATTTAAATCTTTTCTTCCTATTTGTGCCCTTGATATTCAATCTACTTCTTTTACATTTCACCTTTCCTACTTAAATCAAGTCACTCTTCCATGTTAGTGTATTTAAGGATGGATTGCACATTAAACCCAACCAAGCTTCCGTAAGTTCTCTTAAGACTTGCTTCATTTCTTCATTACTACCACCAGAACCCTCTTCCAATGCTTTCATTCTTATTCTATTCACCTGTCTATTACCATACAACATTCTTGGTACTCTCACTCCAAGCATAAATATTAGAAACGTATTCTCATTATTTTAAACATACCTTTAAGATACATTTAGTTACCATATATAAAATTGGAATAAAATCTCAAATATCATGGTGTGCTCCAATTCCATTACCATTTTACGTCTAAAGTACATTAAACAAACACTAAGAGAAAGATAGTGTCCATTTTATATATGTTGATATTTCCCTGTCACATGAAAAGATAATTGCAAGCAAGCATAAAAGAGTCACATTGTTAAGACGTGTAGATGATGTGATAAAATATATGTACATCACTCAAGTAAAAGTGTGAATCCAATTGTATTCGTCCAGTAAGATAAGTGCAATTTTGATGTCCTGGAAAAAGTTGCTGATAACCTGTCCATAAAACCTAACAAAAGAGCAAAGGATCATTAAGTTGAGAAAGGATCCATTTACCTGGATACAAGAAGAAAGCAAAGGTGACAATTCTCTCTTTTAATTGTCTCGATTATTCCATATATTGTTTCCATCATTGCTGTGAGCTGTTGCTTAAATAGCAAAGCTGGATACTTTGGCTCAACCAAGTTTATCATTTCTTGACCAACTTTTAAGTTCGCAGAAGAAGGAGATGACCGGCCGGAAACTCTAAGAAAATAGGCCAGATTAGTATTTTTATATGCAAAAATTCTGAATAGAACATTCAGAATTAAAGAGCAATTATTTACTCGACACACAACTATATTAAATAGAAATATCGGAACATTTGTTTCTAAGATTAATACAAATAAATTCAACAGAAAAGCAACTCATTACTTAGGGGTTGATTTCACTTACGGTCACTCAGCTTATCACTTATCGCATAAAAGTAACCTACTTTTTTTTTTCTTTCTTAAATATCACTGAACTTTTAATATTTTTGCAAAAAAGTTATGTTGACCTGAATCCGGCGAGGACCCTCGCCAGATTGATGACATGGCATGCCATGTCAGAAATTACATGCCGTTTAATAATATATCCAACAAATGCTACATCTAAATCAATTTCACTCATTGTCACTAAACTTATAATTTATCGCGCAAAAGTAACCAATTTTCTTTTTTTCCAACTTAAATGTTATTGAACTTCTAACATTTTTGCAAAAAAGTCATATATTTACTATTCGTTGTCACGTGTCATATGCCATGTCATCAATCCGGCAAGAGCTCTCGCCGGATTCCGGTTAACATGACTTTTTTGCAAAAATGTTAGAAGTTCAGTGACATTTAAGTAACGAAAAAAAAGTCGGTTACTTTTGTGCGATAAGTGATAAGTTGAGTGACCATGAGTGAAATTGACCCCATTACTTAGTCATCCGACCAAAAAAAGTTGTCGGAGGAGGTGGATTTTGACTTCCTTTTAATGTCCATTAAAGTAAGTGTTGTGGAATCTCGGGTTAATTTCCACCAAATTAACCTCGAATACTATTACGCAGGTGAATAAAAGATAAACGATTGTATTAAAAAATCATATAAGGTAAAATTCTCAGAAAAAACTGGAGGGGTCACAAATGATTCTACTTAAAACACAATCTGCTTTGACATAATTTTCCTAAATAATTTAACAGCACAATAATTTACTAGTAATATATCCGACAATAACTATTAAATAGACAAATAAAAAATACCAGAATTTAATGAGTTTCGGTCAATTATACCTACGTTCTCGGACACTACCAAATTATATTTCACTATTTCAAATATATAGTACAAGTGAAATATTTACAAAAAAGAGAAAGAATTTTGCCTTAGGAAATAATGGTAAATTTTGGAATGATTTCAATTAGGAAAGGAGGGCTATATTTATAGTTTAAACAAATCCCCATTTCCTTTACATTTTCCGATATGTGATTCCTAAAAAATATGTTGACAAATTTTGTCAACAATGGTGAGCCACAATTGTGAACTTTTCAACAAATCTCCACCTTGGCAAACTCCACATTTTCAATTTCTCACAAAACTCAATTTCAATAGTGTCACCAAATGCACTTCAAAGCGCCCAACCTCAACTTTTAACAATATTAATCAAGTACAAATAATGTTGTAACTTGACCGCAGTCACTGCTTTTGTCAACATATCAGCAGGATTCTCAGTGGTCCTAATCTTCTGGATTATTACTTCACCTTCTTCCAGAACCTCTCGTACAAAGTGATAATGAACATCAATATGCTTCGTTCTTGCATGATAAACTTGGTTCTTTGCCAAAAAAATAGCACCCTGACTATCACAATTCACTTTGATGTGCTTTTGTTGAACCCCTAATTCACCAAGCAACCCTTGAAGCCAAATTGCCTCCTTCACAATATCTGTAACTACCATATATTCTGCATCCGTAGAGAACAAAGTAACTTTTGACTATAAAGTAGACTTCCAACTAACTGGTGCTTTCGCAAGAGTAAACACATAACTAGTAGTTGATCGCCGTTTATCCAAATCACTAGCATAGTCGGAATCACAATATCCAACTACACATTGACCATCTTGATCATCCCGCTGAAATACCAAACCAACATCAATAGTGTTCAGAATGTACCACAGAATCCATTTCACAGCTTGCTAGTGCTCCTTTCTAGGATCATGCATATACCTGCTCACAATCCCAACTGCCTGTGAAATATTGGGTCTTGTACACACCATAGCATACATCAAGCTACAAACAGTATCTGCATACGGTACTTTTGCAATGTATTCTCATTCTGCTTCATTCTTTGGAGACAAAGATGTACTGAGCTTGAAATGAGGAGCAAGAGGAGTACTAATAGCTTTTGACTTTTCATTCATGCCAAAACGTTTTAGCACCTTTCTCAGATACTATTTCTGAGTCAAACAAAGTCTCCCCAATACCCTATCTTTGCTTATCTGCATACCAAGAATATTTTTGGCTTCACCTAGATCCTTCATATTAAACTCCCTGTTCAGCTGCGTCTTTAACTTTTTAATCTCTATCAGACTCTTGAAAGCTATCAACATATCATCAACATAAAGAAGAAAATATATGTAGGATCCGCCTTGTAGCTTGCATAAATACACACAATGATCATATTTACTTCTTGTGTACTTTTGCCCCATCATAAACTTGTCAAATCGTAGTACCACTGCATCAGAGATCGCTTCAATCCGTACAATGATTTTTCAAGCTTGCACACTATATTTTCTTTTTCAGCAACTTTAAATCCTTCGGGCTGAACCATATAGATTTCATCCTCTAAGTCTCCATGTAAAAATGCAGTTTTTACATCCAATTGAACTAGTTCTATATCCAATTGTGCTACCAAAGACAACAAAATTCGAATGGTGAAATGTTTTACAACTGGAGAAAAAACTTCATTATAGTCAATTCCCTCCGTTTGAGCGTAACCTTTAGCCACCAGCCTTACTTTGTAGCGAACATCATCTTTGTCAGAAAATTCATCTTTTTTTGCATATACCCATTTGCACCCAATTGCCTTCTTTCCTTTTCGGGAGACTAACTAGTTTTCACGTATGATTCTTATGAAGGGACTGCATTTATCATTCATGGCTTTCTTTCACTTCTCTACTTTTGAACTTTTGACTGCTTCATTATAAGTGGTAGGAATGTCATCAGTTGCAATTTGGAATGCATAAGCCACCATATCAACATAGCGAGCAGGCTTTTTGATTGTCCTCTTTGGCTTACTTAATGCAATTGATTCAGGTTGCTGTGGAGGTTATTGGGTTAAAACCTCTCCTTCATCTAACTTCTCATCTACTGTAGGAGTTTCTACATCTGCTTTATCATTTACTGAGCTAATAATTTTTCTTTCAAACTCCACCTATTTTGGAGTACCATCTATCTTCTCAATACTTTCATTTGTCACATTTCTCAACATGGTAGATTCATCAAATGTAACATCCCTGCTGAAAAATATTTTCTTTGACTCTAGGCACCAAAGTCGATATCCTTTCACACCAGAGGTGATCCCCATGAAAATTGCTATCTTTGCACATGGATCCGACTTTGATTCATTAATATGATAGTATGCAGTGGAACCAAACACATGTAAGAAATTATAATCTGTAGCAGGTTTTCCAAACCATTTTTCCAATGGCGTTTTACCATCAATAGCACTAGATGGTAGGCGATTAATGAGATGGCAAGCATACGTAATAGCTTCAGCCTAAAATTCTCTGCCCAACCCAGCATTAGACAATATACACCGAACTTTCTCCAGTAATATCCAGTCCATGCGTTCTGCCACCCCATTTTATTGTGGTGTATTTTTGACTGTGAAGTGTCTGACAATTCCTTCATCTTCACACACCTTCATAAATGGATCACTCCTATATTCCCCGCCATTATCTGTACGGAGATGCTTGATCCTTCGACCTATTTGAGTTTCCATCATCTTTTTTCATTTGAGGAAAACTCCCAGCACTTTATCCTTAGTTTTCATAGTATACACCCAAACTCTTTGGGAAAAATCATCAACAAAGGTCATATAGTAGTGTTTTTCTCCCAAAGAAGCCGTCTTGGAAGGTCCCCACACATCAGAATGAACATAGTCCAAAATACCCTTAGTATCATAGATTGCTGTTCCAAATTTCACCCTTGTTTTTTTCCCTTTAACATAAAGCTCGCAAAAATCCAATTTGCAAGTCTGAACTCCTTTCAATAATCCTTGTTTCACCAGGAGATTCAAGGATTTTTCACCTGCATGCTCCAAGTGCATATGCCATAACCTGGTTGCTTCTAACTCCATTTCATCAGTAGAAGCCATTGTTGCTCTACCAATAACAGTAGTACCTTAGTAGTGGTACAATATGTTATTCTTTCAAATTTCCTTTAACTCCACAAGTGCATCAGAGATTATTTTTATTACTCCATATTTTGCTCGCACCTCGAAACCCTGTTCTTTTAGAGCCCCCACGAAAATGAGATTTTTTGACAAACTGGGCACATAATGAATGTCCTTCAGGATTCTGATTGATCCATCATAATTTTTCAAACGAATGGAACCAATCCCATGTGTGATGAGAGAGACATCATTTGCTGTATAAATAACTCCATGTTTTAGTTCTTTAAATTCATAGAATCAATCCCGATTGGGACACATATGATAACTGCAACCTAAATCAAGCAGCCATACACTAGAAGAGCTAGTTGACGATGTAATAGCAAGTGAAAAATTTGAGTCTTCATCATTACACTCAGCTATATTTGAATCTGCAACAGCCTTTTCCTTATCAGGTTTGCCTTTATTCTTCAGCTTAGGACAATCTTTCTTCTAGTGCCCTTTTTCTCGACAAAAGGCACATTCGTTTTTGCCCAATTTGGGTCTCGATTTCGATCTCCCTTTCTTTCCTTTAGTCTGGCTCTGTGACCGACTTCTTACTACTAGAGCTTCTGTAGCTCCACTTGCGCTTTCTTTCTTGTCCTTCTTTCTCAATTCATAACTATGCAAGGCAGCACAAACTTCATTGAGAGTCACAACAGCCTTCCCATGAAGTAGAGTCGTTTCAAGAAACTCAAACTCCTCAGGAAGGGATCCCAACAACATCAAAGCCAGATCTTCATCATCAAATATCATATCCATATTCAATAAATCAGCAAATAACTGATTAAAACTAGTGATGTGATCATTTATTATGGTACCCGAAATATAATTGAAACGAAATAGTCTTTTCTTCATGTGGAGCTTGTACTGACTACTTTTTTTCAAGAATTTTTCCTCCAGTGCCTTCATCAATTTACTTGCAGAAGTTTCTTTCGAGAAAGCATATTTTTGTTTTTTACAAAGGCACAATCGAATTGTACCACATGCCAAATGATTAAGTCTCTTTCATTATTTCTTATCAATATTATCTGGTTTTTTTTTTCAAGGGCAATGTTTAGACCTTGCTGAAAGAGAGCGTGTAACACCCCGATTTGACCCTAGAAGTTTTGGCAAAATTTTGTTGGATTAAGTTCAGTTTAGCGGGGAATAAGATGAGTGAGTGGCTTAGAGTAGGTTCTGTTGCGGGCGCGACAGAATGCTTCCCGTGAAGCCTATTTGAGTTGAATTATTTGATGTGTTATGTGTTAGTGGTTATGCCCTAGGCCAAGCATTTGGACCTTGATGTAATCATTGCTTTTTCATTTATATAATGGTTTTCTTCACATTAATGTTATTGGCATGTTACATTATTGTAATGTTTATGAATAACAATGTTATTCATGTTGTCCCTAGTCATTTATCACTAAAGGGCATAAAGATAAATTAAGACTAGTATAGATTTGCATTGATAATCATGGGATGATTATATATATGTTGATATAAATCAAATCTATAGGTACTTGCTAGAGAACAAAGTACTGGATAGACCCACTATAAGATTACTTCATAGGATAGTGTCATAAGTGATCTTATCATAGATATGTTATTGAATCCTTTGACTTGAGGTTATCATGTTTTCCTACATAAGGAACATTATGTTTTGACATAATCAAACGTTATCTTTAATCGGATAATTATAAAGGTTATGATTGGACATAATGAGAATTATGCAGAGGAAAATGAATAATCAAGATGGAATTTGTCCCTCTCTTATGAGAGAGATATCTATTGGGCCCCTCGATAAGTAGGACTGTAAAATGCATGGCCGTGCTCAAATGAATTGATAGTGTGATCAATGTCATTTGAATTTATCAGTCTACTTGGTGATCAAGAAATTATATGTTTGAATAATTTAAGTTTGACATGGACCATGACTTATGTTCGAACAAGATATCGTGTGACAAAAGGATAATAACATGTTCTATTGCAAGGTTAAAATCGGACTAACGATATTTATATTATTTGGGTAGTCATAATGTCTTGCTAGAGACCAATTATGACTTGTGGGCTTTTATGTGATTAGGCCCATTGCCAACATAATATAAACCTATTGGGTCACACACCAAGAGCAAAATTAACAGAATGGATTTTATTGGGTTATTTCGGAATAAAATATAAATATAGGTATTTATATTTAATTTTGAAATTACATATTTATATATATATATATATATATATATATATATTTATACATATAAATATCTCTTATTTTGAATATGAGATAATAAAATGTATTAATATATTATTTCTTATTATTTTGAATAAGAAATAAATAAATAAATAAATATATTTATATATATATATGTATATATATATTATATCTTAATTTTGAATTAAGAGAAAATATCCTCATTTATCTTTTCCTAAGAGGAAAAGGATTTGAAATATATATACAGTTATATATGGGATATATGTCAAAAAACGAGTTTAACCCTAAGGAAACCACTGATCACGTTATTCCAAGGAATAAGTGATTGAAAGTGGTTGCATCTTCTTGAGGAGAAATAGAAAAATTAAAAACTAACCAGCCACTATTCTTCTTTGTGAAAGAAAGAAAATTAAAATCCATTCGCATTCAAGGGAGCTAGCACCCCTGCGTCTTCTGTTCATTGTTCGTGCGTGTGGATACCGGTAGAGGGTGTTCGTGATCAAAGCAGCACCTAAAGTCCGAGTTAAAGAGTTATTTCGTTCTAAAGGTCAGTAAATCATTATCTCTTCCTTTTGAATCAATCGAAAATACTTGGATCCTGTTTCGGGTTTCGAATTTATTCCGCTGCGTTTAATTTTGAATTATTCCGATGAAACCCAACATTATGGACATGTGGCAGCGTAGGGAATCGACACATGGCTACAAGGGAGTGTGACACTTGGCAAGAGACTTATTGGTTTTGTTTTATCTAAATACATGTATTTGTTAAAGAAATATACATGTATTTAATATGGTAAATAGCATTTTAGTGATTTTGGTGGGCATTGAATGTGAGAGGTTGGGGTTGGATAAGGGTTTGACTGGCCACTCACTTTCCTACTCTCATTTCAATTTTCTGCTTTTGGCCTTTGCTCTTCTTTTATTATTTTGCTCTCTCTTTGGTTGCCATTCCTTCTTGCTTTTACTTTTTTTCTGCTCTTTTGGTTTTCTCCTCAAGTGGTTCACTTGGATGGGTTTGAAGAGGGTGTGTTAAAGGTAAGTTGGATTTGTTCTCCGATCTGACCTCCTTTTTCTTTCCATATTTTGTTTTTGATTTAAAGTTAAGAATTTGGGTTAAGTGTTCTATTGGTTGATTTGTGCATGAAAGTTATGGACAAGAAGCTGGATAAAGGCAAGGAGAAGATCGGAATTGAATAGAGAGCAGTGATCGAGCTTCCGAGAGGTCGGGATCGTGTGTGATTTTAACTTCGGTTCATTTTGATTGCTTACGGTGTTTTTTTGGTATATGTGTATATATGTTTATGATATATGTGTGTATATGTGCTTATAAGTATGTGACTTGATCATTTGAGTGTGTGTTGATGATAAACTTTGGTTTTGGCAAAATTCTGTTCATTTTGCATCTGACCTCTGTGAAGTGTTTTTGTCATAGGTAGAGTTTTTGACCTCTAAATTAAGTAATTATTGATCCATTAGAACTTTAACTTCAATACCTATAAAAGACTCAGAAATGGGCTTGAGCAAATTCTGGCTCTATGACCCTGAAAATTGGGCCAACATAGAGGTGTCTCTACTTTGGCTGATTCATTTGAGCAGTTCGGATTTTGTAGATGATATCTGACGTTATAGATGTCCAATTGACCTGCAACTTATCCCATTTGAAATTTAACATCCTGGGGAACAACTGTTCAGAAGGATGTTTTTCCTAAAAATGACGTTTAGATGCTGGTTTAGGCGATACAAGTTTGAGGTGAGAAGCAGTCTCGTGAAGGTTCCTGACGGAGCCTTCTGTCGCGAGGGCGACAGGGGTCGTGAGCGTAGCAGAATAGGTCAGCAGAGTGATTTTCCTCTTGATTTAGAGCCCATGATTGGCATGAATCAATTCTCCACCTTTACCCTCAACTAACTTGAATATTTTTAGGTGTTTTTCTTCCCGAATTGAATCCGTATTACCCCGGAATGTTTTCGCGGTCTATACCATGAATGTTTAGGTTTATCAAATGCTACGGCATAAGAGTTTAACAATGAAATTAATTGTGTACATGCTTTTTAAGTGTTGAACATGCCATGCCATGCGATCTTAATTGTTTTATAAGGCTTGAGTTAACGTAGTGCATTTGGTATAAGTATATAGAGTCTTTATGTAATCTGGCTTTTGTCGAGAGTGCGACTTCTTGTCGCGATCACGATAGTGAATCTGGCTTCTGCCGCGAGCACGACTTCTTGCCGCGATCACGACAGTGAACCCCTTCTCACCCTGTTCTATTTTTTGAAAAATATTTTCTTCTGTCTTGCTTTGCATGATTTATATGTTTATGCAATGAATTGATAACATGTATACTCGAATAAGTGATTATGGATAGTGATATATTCCGAATGTGTGAGTTAAGCCTGAATGGTCAAAGTAGTGGATAGATAAGTATGCTTATAAAGGGTTAGAGTGCGGCTACCACAGTGACCTTAATTGGTTTAATGACGAATACCCAGAGTATTCATTTTGAGTTAGGTCTCTAGAGTTTGATACTGTTTATCAGTATTTAAAGTAAAGTACTCGTATCCACAATTGTTGAAAGTTCAGACTAATGTATACTTTGTAGTGTACAAGAGGTGAAGTAGAGATATGTAAATGTATATGAATATAATATAATATGACATGTTACGGATATCGTTTGCTATATATGGATTTCTGCATTATGAATGAGTTAAAGCATGATGGTATTTGCTTACAAGATTGTGTACATGATTACTTGTATATGACATGACTAGTGATATGCATGTGATATATTTGTGACTTCGTTATAAGTTTTTTGCTTCTGTTTATCCCCACTAAGCGTTATCGCTTAGTACGAGTGTTTTTCCTATATAAGTTTTCAGGATTGGATCAGAGGGTGCACATCTGCAGGTCAAGGCCACTAGGAGCTTTTATAGAAGTCCTTTTGTACTAGATAGAGTTTCTTACATTTTGAGTAACATCATTATGTATATAGAGAAGTATAGTATCGATATGTAAATGTTAACTGTTTTATATATGTACCGAAAATGAATATGTAATAGGTATAAAACCTTTTGTGATATGTATATTATTTATAAATAGTATATGTTTGGCCCAAAATATTCTTATATTTTTATTGGTATTGCTTGGTATTGGGGGTGTTACAGAGCATCTAGAAACTCACTTTGCCACATGCCAAAATGACCTGTTCCATCAAAAATTTTCACTGTAACTCTTGCATTTGACATCAAATTGGACGAGGAAGAAGCAATGGATGGATTTGTCATTTCTGCTACAATTACTATTCAATAACTGTTGATGCTGAATGCCAATAGCCTAAGGAAAAATCTTTTCTGATGTGCAAGATCAAACTACGTTTCAACCATAGAGCATACTAAGAAAGAATCTAGGTTCTGATGCCAATTGTTGTGAAAACTCGGGTTAATTTTTAGCAAATTAACCTCAAACACTATTACGTAGGTGAATAAAGCGTAAACGATTATACTGAAAAATTAAACAAGATAAAATTCGCAGGAAAGACTGAAGAGGTCACAAATAGTCCCACTTAAAACCTAATCTCCTTAGATAGAATTTTTCTAAGTAATTTAATAGCACAATAATTTACTAGTAATATACCCGATAATAGTTATTAAATAGACAAATAAAGAATACTAGAATTTAACGAGATTCGGCCAATTATGCCTACGTCATCGGAAACTACCAAATTCTATTTCACTATTTCAAAAAAATAATACAAGTGAAATATTTGCAAAAAAGAGAAAAAATTTTGCCTTAGGAAAGAATGGCAAATTTTGGAATGATTTCAATTCGGAAAGGGGGGCTATATTTATAGTTTAAACAAATCCCCATTTCCTTTACATTTTTCGATGTGGGATTCCTAAAAAATATGTTGACAAATTTTGTCAACAATGGTGAGCCACAATTGTGGACTTTTCAACAGTAAGCATAATAACGTGGATGTATTAGATAGCCAATAGGCCATATGATCATTATTATCTTAGTTCTGCAAAAATATAGTACATCTGATCCATCATGTAGAAGTCAATTTACATACCCCAAAATATTATTCTACTTTTCTTTATTTAACCTCTTCTACTTTTGGTTTTAGTACAGTATGATTAACATGTATAAATCCAGTACCTCCATTGCAAAACCAAACATCCGAATAAGACGATCGATCAAATACACTAGTTTTTTCTGCTTCAAATGATCTCCAGCGGACAAGGCATCTATATATTGTAATTGCTGCAGTAGGATTTCCTTGACTGAAACAAAGATTTTGCTCTACACATTTAATTAGAGCATCCACATTCTCCTACATCACAAGTAAGGTAAAATATCAAATTAGAGCACCGAATATAAAAGACATTACGAAGAACTATAAACCTTCAAGCACATACATGTAACCGTTTAATCATAGATCTTCTCAAATTTTTGGACGAGTTTGTACCAAACTTCCTCATTGGCAGCCATATCAGATAGTTTTTCTTCAAGCCTGAGGTAAAATTAGACAAGTAAACTTAAGTTAGTCACAAGACACCCAATTATCTTCCCTTCATTTTACTCAAAGATTAATAAATCTAAATTAAATATATAAGAAAAAATTATAAAACCTCTGCATGGTAGTTTTCAACTCAATTATCTTTGTGTCTGCATCCAAAGCCTGCTTTAACCGTTCTGCACTAAGCTTATTGGTTTCTTCATATTTCCTCTGTGTTTTATCAATTTTCTTTTCTAGTGAACTTACCATATCCTACATGAATTATTTAGTAATATGTCATAGGGGAAAATTTATGTTTTTAAAATGTTGAATATTTTATTCGTTCCTTCTTCCTAGATTACTTGTATATACTCATTTGAGAAACCTTATATCAACATTCAGAACAACATAGGCAAAGCATACCTGAAGCCTTTCATTTTCAGCAGTAAGTTTCTCCTGCTCAATAACAGCTTGCTTTGCAGCCTCGCGTTCCTTCATAAGCTGGGCTTTAGTGTCTTGGAACTCAAGTTGCACTTCTTGCAAAGCAGAATGTAACTTAGCATTTTCCTGTGTTTTGGCTTCCTCAAGGTCCGCCTGTATTAAGCTGAAGGATAAATTACAATGAAGAAAATGTTGGGAAATTTTTAGGATTAAGAAAATAAATTTCATTTCCATCAAATCAATTACATATGCCTATTTATAGGTTTACATTTAAAGCATAAATTACTAACCCACTAATCAACTAAACTCATAACTCCATTAATCCACTAACTACACTAAAACTATTAACACCACTAACTAAATAACTCATAACTCTATTAATCCACTAACTACACTAACACCATTAACACTACTAACTAAATAACAATAAACAAAAAACATTATAAACATGTAAAAATAAAACTCACTAATTTAATTACTACATAAAAAATACTGATTTTGAATCAATTCCAATAGAAAAAGCAAGACAATATTCAAGAATAGATGGTGAATGTAGACACCGGGTCTTGAGACAATCCAGACCAAGGTTACCTAGTGATGAAAATGATGCTTGTCCACAGGCAAAAGAGTTAGAAGTGATAATTTCTTTGTCGAAACCTTCTTTTTAAATAAAAAAATTATTTTTTTATTTAGATTTTCTGGGGTTTTTCAGTGGCCTGCCGTTGCGCGGCTTGCGCAACGCGCTAAGTGCAGCACCTCCCGGCAGTGTGCGCGAGGCGCAGCGCCTGCGGGCCGCGTGCACGAGGCAGCGCCGCGCTCAACCCCGCGAGGTGCCGCGCGCAGGGTCTCGCCTCGAGCGAGGCCGCACCTCGCCTGCGAAGCACTACCTCGCGCACGCGAGGTGAAGCCCCCTAGCGCGGCATGCTGCCTCTCACACGAGACCGCACCTCGCATACGCGAGGCATGGCCTCAAGCGCGAGGCACGGCCTCAAGCGCGAGGGCCGCACCTCGTGCGTCTCCTTCCTTGTGCGGACTCTATTTTTTGCACTGTTTTTTACTGAGTTTCAGTTGAAATTAAATTTAAATTCTTTTCCTTTTTTTAAAAGGATAAAATTGGATTTTTGAAAGGATAATTGGGACTTTGAATAAGATTAAAACTCCTAAAAACCTAATTGCTTAAAAGATCATATAAAATGAAGATGGCAGAACATTTGAAGGGGGAGGGCATTGGAACGGCGACTAAAAAAATTCAAAAAGAGAGAAAACATTTTCTTAAGCTTTTCAAAAATTCTAAGACTGATTCTGGAGCCAAGGAAAATTAATTCTTTTGTGTTTTAATTTCAGTTCTCATCATCCGATTTCTTTAGAAATAAAAAGTTTTCAAGCTTCAATTTTGTTTATTCTTTTGCAATCGACAAGAAATCATCACTTTCTTATTTTGCAGCCAGATATCAAAACTTCTGAGGGTAAAAATACAGGTCAGAACCTAATCTTTCTTCTTTCTTATTTTGCATCGTTAATTTATTTTCTCCATTGCATATACTGTAAATTGCTATTAATTTATCTGCTGTTGTTTGTTATAATCAACCTGAATTTAGTTTAGTTTAATTAATTTATTTACTTGATACATGCAATCTAGTTTAGATCTATAGAATGTTTAGTAATAATTATGCTTTCCATTTGATTTTACTTTGGTCATTGACTTATCTTATTAATTTCCAATTTTTATCAAATATTATTTTTTGTGATAACTATAAATGCTTTTCTCAATTAGAATTGTTTACTGTATATACTTCATTTAATTCTTTATTTTTATTATATCGTATTTTGTTCACTTGATTTAATTTGCTAATATTATTTTTTGTTCTTATTTTTGTTGCCTGCCAAAACTTACCCATATTTTTTTTGAGTAACGATTCTGGGCAAGCTGGAGAAATCAAGGGTTATGAGCTTTCAAGCTTGATTTGCATTTTAATTTCTATATTTCCCTTATTCTGTTGTTTCGTATATTTTGTGCAAAATGATATTCTAAATGCGCTTATTTTATAGAAATTCATGTTTTTTACAATAATAAAATTGGGATTTTTGTTAATAAAATAGGACCAATGTCCTGATTTTAGCCAAAAACCTTTCACTTTCAAAAGAGAGTTAGTTTTCATAAAATGGGATCACTCATCTTTGTTTTCTCCATACATGCCTAAAAATAACTCTCTGATTTTTAACCTAAGACAAAGGAACCAATGTTTCTAAAATCTAATAAATACCCCAATTTGCATATGGTGTATTTTAATTCATTCTTCTTTGTGTATTTTAATTCATTCTTCTTTGTATATTTATTTATTTTGTGCCCTTGTAATTAATTTTTGGGGCAATTTTATTCATTTACTTATTTATGCTTTTATTATTTTAGGAGATTGTTCTGTCCCATATTTTTCACTTGTAATTTATTTATTTATTTATTGCTTTTTTTAATGCTTTTCGGGATGCTTGAAATGCATTTTAATTTATCGCGTGATCGTGTGAGAAGAGAGATAAAATAATTAACTTTAAAATTCAATCATATAACATTAACTAAAGATATAAATAAGAGTGCGGTCCCAAACTCTCTCTGGTTTTGGCTTCATAAGGTTATAATTCATTTTTCAATATTTTATTGGGTGGCGACTCCATGATACCTGCCTTATGATACCCAATAGACGCCCTTGTAGGTTGATTGCCAACAATGAAATGCGGGTGAATCCCTGTCTATTGCGAAGCGACCAGATTTCATGAGTTCTAACGAACCTCAATCCAGTTTCGAGTCCTAAAAGCGGAATTCCGAGAGCGGCTCGGATGCCGAGTGGGGTTCGGCGGGCGTCACAGTGAAGAGTAACATATCTAATCGTATTTAATTCCTAGTTGCCAAACCATCTCACTCTAGCTTGAATAGTATAGTACTCCCAATAGGCAAAATTTCCTAAAGCATTTCTTGAAACCATCCCGATAAAATCAATTTCACAAGCCATCGCATCAAAAAGTGAATACTTTTATGACATATATATACGATGAAATATACACGGAACAGAGGTTATGTGATCACATAATGAATATAATTCTATTAATTTTAGGAGAAAAATGCCAAACAAATAAAGAGCTATACCCTCATTCTTTTCTCTAGTTGCAGACGCACTTTTCAAGCTTACTCTTAGCCAGTTGGAAGGCACCAGCGTCCTTAACAGCCTGTAGATATACGGGGAAAATTAGGATCAATTATAATTAATTAAGGAAAGTAGAAGGAATGGTAGCAACAGACTCAAGCAACATAGGATTTAAAGCTATAGAACTTAATAGGAGGAAAAGCTAAATTTTACTAAACAAGAGCAAGAATTCACAAAATAGAAACATGAGATTAAAGAGAAAATACAAAAAGAAGACAAAAAGAAAACAACAAGAAGAGGAGGTCACCATTTTTAGTGCCTGTAGTTCCCTACGTGCAAGTTTTCTCCTCCAGGCACATTGTGTTATAATTGTTGCTTTATTTAACCTCAAATAATGGTGGGAGGTTAAGTATTTTGGGAGCTGACTGTATGAGTTTATGACATCAAAATTAGAAAGCATAACTCACATAAAAGAAATAGACGATATGATATATGAATGCATTAAATAACAAAATAATAGATGCACTTAGGGTCTATTATTAACCATGCTTAAAATAATTAACAATCTTTATTCTGTAATCAACCACACGCCAGTTTACATGGTAGGAAAAAAGAGGTAATTGAAAGCATAATAAAAATATTATGTAATCTCCATCTTCCCTTGGTTCGCACTTGAGTCATGGGTGGCCGAATGCCTTCTTGTATAGTTCATAACCAACTACAGAATATATCACATCAATTAAAAGTCCTACAAGGCTATCAACATCACTTCTAGATCCTTCTTTCAATTTGGTCAGAATATATATGACAATATCATCAACAAGTCTGAATTTCGATTTGTCAAACATGATTAGCTAACATTACACCTGTGAGTTTATACATGGCAAGCAATTCTTCAGATATAAACTGCAGAGGCCAATGACTTATTATCGAGCAACACACTGGCATTAATTGTTTCAAATTTATGCAAGTGTCTAGACCATGACCACTTACCAATGGTTTATATATAAAAAAGGTAATGTCAAGAGATCATGCATACATTATAAACATTTGGTCTAATGATTGATGAATCAACAAATTCTTTTATAAGTCTCTAAATTTAACTCTTTTATGAATAATATATATAAAACTCAAGAATGAAAACAACAAATGAAATACACAAACATTTTCATTAACCTAAAGAAGGAAGCTCAACCTCAAATCCCTATAAGGAACATGACTAGGCCTCCTATTTGCCACATCCACCATTACCATAGTTACAAAACTGAAATGGTAGTTTTAAATAACACAGGGAAGAGTAACTAGGGAGAACTGCATTATCTTAGAAACAGGATTCTCTCTCACATATAAGCTTCCTTATAGGGGTCCATAAAAAGAGAAAAAAAAAAAGATGGCAATAGAATTAACAAAAGGACTTCTAGGATCACATCCAGTACATATAAAAGGAAGGGGAATGCATTCTCAATAAGTAACACCATTATGTTTCTTCAATCCAAGTTTCTAGTACTAATGTAGTAAAGAGTAGTGTTGTTCATACAAATTACATAAATGACAAATTAAATGAAAATATGCAAGCATTGTATGCAAGTTAATATTTACATTGCCATCATTACTATTCTTAAACCCGAATCAGTGGTGAGATTAAAAGCATATAGATTACCTGAACATAGGCAAACATACAACTATTACATCCAGACAAGCAGTTCTCCACCATTGGGAGACATGCCATCCTGAATAACATCTCCTGCAAATGACCATTTTGAAACAATGTTTAATAGGAAAAAAGAAATGCACAACCAGTAAGATTAATAATTTTTATCTTTCTAACCAGACCTAATCTATTGTTTCGCATGCTACATGGTCAAATGTGAAGCGAGTTTCTGGTTGCCCAATCCATGTGATGCTTTGGGCACTTTCTTGTTTCAAGCATCTGTTGCAACCATTAATATTTCTCTCTATGCTATTGAGAGGACGCAATTGTATAACAACCTACATAAATTGAGCAACCATCAATAGAAGTTAATCTAGCAATCATGATCAGCAAATTCTGTAATTTGTAAACTTAATTTGTAATTTTTAAGTAATCATTTAATCTAAGCACAACATCATATTGAAGTCAAAACATCATTAAGCAATGTAAATGGGTGCCAATTTGTAATTGCGGAGTCTCAAAGAAACAGCACTAGCATTTGGCAAAACTTTTTCTTAATTAATTCTAGGCACGAAAATATGAATGAGTGAAAATAAAAAAAAAAAATAATACCAAAATGAGATTTGTTGAATAAGAATGACAACAACAAATCAAAATCAATACTAACTCGCGAATTAATCAGGTATAATGTAAGAACATCAACTTATAGACGGAAAATTAAATATAAAAAAATCGAAAAAGAGAGATTGCAGATGATTACAGAGTATTGGCGTGCTGAATATCAGCTTCGACAGTGTTGAGTGAATTCTTAGAACACAACTTCCCCATGCCAGAAAGAAATTCCCATCAAACAACATAAAATCGAATTAAATACATAACTAAAAACAATACAACAAATCAAACTCATAAATAGGTAGAGAATGCAAATGAGAACCTGTAAGAACAGCAAATCAAAATAGCTATACGTTTCACTGAATCTGTTATTCATCAAAGCATAACAAGCCAAGTCACAAATTTAATTATTCATCTTTATTTTCAAATAAAAACCTTCATAAACTAACTCTCTTAATAAAAACCTTCATAAACTAACCCTTTGTTTCTCACGTTTTCTTCTTCCTCTTCACATATACACACAAAAATTCAACCATAAACTCAATAAATCTTAATAAAAATGTAATTTAACTTGACTGTGTTACTTAAAAATTAAAAATCTAACTTATTCTAGGCTTAAAACATTAAATTCCTAAAATTATAATTTTAAATCCTTAAACTCCGAAAATTTGCCCTTAATTATTTTTCCTTAAACCTCCGGATTTCAAGTCAAAATCACTCACTTTAGAGGGGCTAACGATGCAAGCAGTGGCCGGTGACGAGGAGAAGGAGGAGGCGTCAAATGCACGACTAGGAGGGCAGCAGTTGCTGGGGGAAAGAGAGGAGGCAACGCAGTCAGCTGACAGTGAGGATAAGGGGGCTGGGCGGCGGGGAGCGATGGGGAGGAGGAGCAAATTGAGGGAGGGGGGCTTGAACGGGATCGGGGCAGAGAAAGGGAAAAGAAGGAAAAGAAAGAAAAGGAAAGAAGAGAAGGAAGGGAAGCCCAAAACTAGGGGTGAGCATGGTCGGTTAACCGGTCCATTAGCCTCAGTCCATTAACCAGTCCATTAATATCGGTTTTTTGAAATTACAGTTCATTAATCAGTCCATTACTATCGGTTAATCAGTCCATCGGTTTCGGATTTTCGGATCGGTTACCCAATAATTTTCGGTTAACCACTATAATTATAAATATATTCATAAATAAAATTAAAATGTTCAAGATACTTAAAAATTAAAATTTTTTCACTATAATATAACATTTTCGTTGTTAAAATAAAAATATATGGTGGATATAAGCAAATTTGTTTTTAAAAATTAATATTTAATAAGTAAATATATTAACCGGTTCATAATCACTTTTAATTAGATAAATTATTATACTTGCTAATAGCCAATTAAAAAGACTTAAAAACTTTAAAATAATTAGTATAATAAAAAAAAATTACATGATCACTTTTAATTAGAATAAATTGTTACAAATTATTAAAAAAATAATAAATTAACTAAAAATTCGGTTTCGGTTCGGTTAACCAGTCACATGAGTCAAAAACCATTAACCAGTCCATTAATATCGGTTTTTTTCAAAACACTAACCATTAACCAGTCCATTACAATCGGTTAACCAGTCCATCGGTTCGGTTTCGGATTTTTTTTTCGGTTAACCGAGTCCATCGGTTTTTTTGCTCACCCCTACCCAAAACGACGTAGTTTTGGGTTTTCTTCTCTTTTTTTTTTATATTAAATTACTATTTTATCCTTCTCAACACACCCACACACCAATATTTACTATCAAATTAAATCCCTAAATTTTAACATTTTACACTTACTCCCTTTTTAAATTATTCTATTTATTTATCCAAAATATCGGGTTCATTATACTCACTATTCAGATCCATTATTTCGGGGCGTTACACTATCTCTCTCGTTTTCTATACTAAATTGCGTTTTTCATTTCCTTTGATTTTAAATTCTATGTTCTTCTTTTTTTTTTCTTTAATTCATTATTTATTTAGTTTATTTATGATTTCATTATTTAATTAAAATTGACACTTAACTATTTTCGGGTTTAAAGTTAACATTCAGTAAATTTTTTTTCTACCAGGTTACTTTTTATTTTTTTATCTATATATATACATACATATATTAATTTAATTATTTATTTGTATATATAATTCAATTAGTCAAAGTTATTAATTGAAAAACCGAAAATAATATCAATACATATTCTTTAATAAATTTCTTTATTAATATTAATTTCAGTTTGCCCATCTAATTAATATTTTCATTAAATTTTTAAATAATTAAATATAAAAAATTTATTTTAGAAATATTAAAAATAAAATTCATAATATAAAACGATTCCAAGCTAAAAAAAAATTACAATTAAAAAATTTATCTTAATCAATGAAAGTACTAAAAAATTATTAAATTTTGTTTACAATTGTTTTAATTATATATTTTTAAAATTAAATGTTAATCTTATTAAAATTAGCAAAGCGAATGAATTTCAATATAATTTTATGTGTAAAGCAAAAATATTAAAAATAATTAATAAATATAAGTATGTATGCATTCTTTTATTAATATTATAATCAATTTTACTGACGAAATAGCGACGGATTATTCCGTCGCTAAAGTATCACTTCAATTTCTAAAATATTATTTTGATAATTAACAAAATTAAAAATTTTTTTAGTGATGAAAAAATTTATCGCTATTTGGTCGCTAATTCATGTATGTTTAGCAACAACAAGTTTAGTCGCTAAATCCGTCACAAATAAAGTAGCTAAAATTGCCTCCAAATTTAGCGACTGATATTTTCGTCACTATTTTAGCAACGGATTTTTTAGTTGCTAAATTAATCGTAAAAATTTGCGACGGATTTTTTAGTCGTTAAATAGTCGCAAATAAAGCGCCATAAATTGGTGCCAAAATTTAGTGACAGATTCTTTGTTTTTGTCGCTAAAATTGAAAAATGGTCTTTCACGACCAATTTTGAATTTCATCTCAAATCAGTCGCTAATTAGCGACGAAAAAGTGTCCGTCACTAATTTTTGTCGCTAATTTGGATTTTTTTTATAGAGTGATACAGTAGATTTTTCTAATGATGTAATTGTAGTTGGAGCTTTTCATGCAAGGGACAAAGGAATACTCACCTCTCATTTTGCAGGCAATTTTGGCCCTATCTTACGAACGGTCACAAGTGTAACACCATGGATACTCTCTGTGGCGGCAAGCCACATAGATCGCCGAATCATTAGAAGAGTTGTTCTTGGAAATGGAAAGACATTGATTATATGTATCTGGTTTCTCCATATGCACGACTGGACTTCTTCATGCTTCATTCTAAACAATTGTTTGTCCTTAATAGGGAAATTCAATTAATTCTTTTGCTTTAGAAAGAGCTAGTCCTTTGATTACTGGAATTACTGCAAAATCAACTTTCTGCCATTGAATTTAATCTAACTTTAGAATTTATAGACAATCAAAAGTAATATTAACTTTGAAATTTCTATCTACTTCAGTTTCTGCACTGCAATTGCCTAGATAGTAGTAAGAGTGAGAAAAAAAAAACGTTGGACTTGGTTAACCGAGAAACCAAAATGAAATCGATCCAAAAAATAGGTTAACCGAACCGATTTTTATGGTTAACGGTTAGTATTTTACAAAAATTGATATTAATGAACTGTTTTTTATTTTTTAACGTATTAATCAGTTAACCGAATTGAAACCGATACATGAACACTCCTATATTTTATTAATTTTATTTCACTCTTTTTTATTTTTATTATAATGTTTTATTTCATTATTTTCTTATTTAATTATTTATATACTTTTAATTTTCATTTACTTTAAAATATTTCAATTTCATTTTAGTTTTTTTTTAAAGTTATTTCAGTTAATTTATTAATTGTTCAATATGTACATATGTTTAGTATTTCTTATTATTTTCTTATATATCAATTTTCTCTTAATTAAAATCAAAATATATTCGAAAAGTTATATAAAATTAATATATTAACTAAAATTTTCAAAAAAAAATTGATATATGTGAAAACAATATTATTGAATATTTTTATTTTATATTTGTCATTTGAACATCATATTTCATTATTATGTTGAGTTATGTTTGTTTTCTAATTTTAAGTTTTAAGTGTTTTCAACAATTTAATTTTTTTTATGAACACATTTTATAATTATAATGGCTAACTGGTCCGAAAATTCGAAACCAATAGACTGGTTAACCGATAGTAATTGACTGATTAATGGACTGAAATTTTAAAAAATCGATATTAATAGACTGATTTTTTTTAGAGTTTATGAACTGATTAACGGGTCCATGCTCACCCCTGGATAGTAGCCTAGTGAAGGGGAAGGTTGTGCTTTGCGGTGATGCTTGGGGAACGAATGAGGCTAAATGAGCTGGTGCTATAGGCTCTGTCATAAGCGGGGCCCATGATGATATTTCTTTTATTGTTCCATTACCGGCTATATTTTTAAATCCTGACAGTTATGCTTCTATAGAGTCCTACATGAATTCCTGTCAGTATGGTTTGATACAAGTTTCCACTAACGGATTTGGTTTTTTGTATTTGTTTTGAAATAATCAAAACTAACCTTACATTTTATTTTTTGCCAGAAATCTTTCAGGCAACATATTAAAAAGTGAAGCAATTAAGGATACGATTGCTTCAAATGTTTTGAAGGCACATATATACCGTTAACTATTTTGTAAGTATAATTTGATTGCAATTTCTGATATATTGCTTAGATATAATGCAACTAAATATAAGTGCACTAGGTGTAGATATATTGGCAGCATTTCCTTCTAATATTGCACCCACAACTACCCCTCAAGCAACGTAGCTAACGAAATTCAACATATTATCTAGAAGCTCCATGGCTTGCCCCCATGCTACTGGTGTAGCAGTTTATGTTAAAACATTTCACCTTGATTGCTCTGTTGCAGCAATCAAATCTGCTATTATGACTACTGCTAATAACTAAAAATGGATTCGATACCAGATAGTCATTTGCTTCATATCGAGTTAATATTAGTTTGTGTTTCTAATTTGTCAAACTATTTTATGTCTATGTAGCTTCTCTTGTGAATGCTAGTAGGAATACGAAAGTTGAATATCCATATGGATCAGGACACATATATCCTTTAAGTATGATGCACATAAAGCAGACTACATCAAATTCCTTTGCAGCATTCAAGGCAATGACAAAGATATTGTCAGACGTGTTTCTGGAGATAATAGCACTTGTCCTGAAGGTGATCCAGAATCCCAAAGGTGATTGTATTTTTAAAATATTGTTAAATATCAGCTGCCATATTTGATATTATATTTTCATAAACAAAAGTAGAATGTGATGGATATCACTAATGTTAAACTTGAATTGGATTAGAAGTTCAGATTTGAAGATATTAAGTTGATCATTAGTTCATATTCGGACAAAATGAAAATTTGAATAGTCTTTTGGGTGCCCGGTAGTTTGCTAACATTTGCAGATAAAAACGTTTTCCATAACAGAATCAGGAGAAGATCCCGTCGCCATCAAATTTTATTTGGAAAATGTAATCTCTATCAATAATCAAGTGAAGGTCCTCATTGAATCTCGGTTATTTCTTCAGCTTATTTGTCTTCCTTGTTTTCTTCTGACTGGTTTATTTCTTATGCTTTTGTTTCATCTCTTTCTTTTACATATGCTTCTTTCATCTTTTTCTTCTGGATTAGCTGCTTCATTTTTTTCTTCATTTTTACCTTCTGCTTCTGTTTCTTCTGGATCTGCTTCATCATCATCATAATCATCATTCGTTTATGTTTCTTCATCTGTTGCTTTAGCATTATGAGAAAAAAAGTTTTCATGATGAATGAGTGAGGGAAACAATTGCTATATAAAATGAATTACTTAAATAATTTAAGAATTTTAACTAATATTGCTACAGCCGACTTATAACTTGATTGATTTAGTGGAAATAAGAAAATCTTTTTCTAAAATATATGTCTGCGACAAGTAGAGGATATTATATGAAGAAAATTTCCTAAAAAGTATCTGACCAAGAAACATTAGGTGGAACCTTTTTCGTTTTCTAATTTCGGCTAATGAAATTTTAGGGGCAGGAGACAAAAATCGTAAGGTATATAAGAAACATGTCTAATATCAAATCACAAATGGTTTGGAGAATCATCAGTACATACCCTTCTCATCACTCCCATTAATAAATAACTTCTGAATGGTGTTATTGAGGTTCCCTTCCCACTTGTAATACTGATGCTCCCAATCCCTGTATCCTGATGTTTCTACTTGGTCAAGGTTTGGCGTGAGCACTTGTTGACAAAATATCTTCATGTTAGGGCATTTTGTAATTGTCACATCATCCAAATTCGGGAAATCGAAAGTATAATTACTTGAACAGAAACATGTGAGGCCTGGTAGATCATAAAGCGTCAAGCATCTTAATTGATTGAAACCAATCACATCTTCACTTCCATCAGATTCAACCGCAACTATTTCTTGCATCATTTTGCAATCACTAATAATCATTGTTCTGAGTAGCATAAGACTTTTAGCTATTGAGACAGTTATCAGATTTATCATCTCATCACACTTTGACACTTGCAAGTAAGTCAAATTTTTGAAACACACTGAGGAAGGCATGAGAATTTTCAATCTGCCATATTCATGTACTTCAAATCTTTTTAGATTCTGAAAAATAGTGACTGTTTGGGGGTCATCGTCTAAGTCACCAAAAACTTCATCCTGTATCTTCATCCGGTTAATGCGTTTTAATTCCAATATCTCCAAGTTGGGAGCAACCTAAGAAAGAAATAAGGCTGATATTGATATAAAAAGCAATCGGAAAATTCATTGATCCTACAAACTTTTATTCTTTTTTCATTTCAAAGGACAATCAATCTTCATCCAGGTGAATCTCTTTGCTGGATTCTCTTATTAGTTTAGACTGTAGTACTACTGCATGCTACTTGCTCACGTTATTGCTACCAAATTGATGAACCCAAACTGTTCAAAATTTTTATTGCCTGTATGGTACTGAATAACAAAAACAAACAATGAATAATCATATTTTTACATTGAAAAATAACCAAGTTCTTTTGGTACTCCATTCTTTAAGTTTTTTTTAGATAAACACGCGTTTATATTTTATATTTATAAATAAATAAAAGCAGTACACGTGTTAAATCATCCGGTATACTCGCTGATTTACTTCATAGGAGTAATTACCGTAAATCAACAAGTTTAATATAGTTGTAAGTAATATTAAAATAAAAAGAAACCGAATTTTTTATTAATCCAAAAATCGATTTGAAACAGAATTGACTTTTATATTAAATAGATAATTTAGAATTATAATTTTTATTTTTAAAAATCGACAATTAACCATTTTAATTTTTACACTTAAGTTTATTAATATTTTTGCAATTTATAAATATTATGATATATAAATTTCTAAAATTATTATAATACATACATTTAGTAAAAAAACATTAGAATTATCTTCTTGTTACAATTGTGAGTATAATGAGCTCTCTAGCATTAGTTTTATGTTGAATATATATATTTGATCCTTACAATTAATTATGAAAATTTTATTTTTTTTATTTTTTATTGATATTATATTTTGTTTATATTTTTCATTATTAAAATATTTTGAACCATTAAAAATAGCTTTACAATTTTTATAATTTATTAAATTTATATGTTAAGAACTTTTAATAATTAACCAAAAACGTATTGGTTAATCAATCCAAAAATACCGAATAAAAAATAAAATCAATGTAGTGGTTAATCAAAATTAATGGATTTATTAATAAAATTATTAATGGACGGATTAACCCGTTTATGCTTATCCATAGTTGTAATACTCTTGTAAATTTGGTAAAATTATAAATTCAATTATTTTATTATTTTTCATTTAACAAAGGAAAAGAGAAAGAATGTTCTTGCCAGCACATTCTGTTTTTACCAATGAGAAGTAAGATGATCAAGCATTAATCATCTAGCAAATTCGAAACTCTATGTCTATTTTTGTCTCATTTTTCTGATAGATAAAACTCTATGTCTCTTGTAAAATATAACATATTTTATTTTGCTGATGTATTAATTATATATATATATATAACATAACAAGAAAAACTAAAATCATAACGTGTATTTTTGGATTTAAAAGTAAAATAAATATAATTTTTTATTTGAATATGTGTATGCATGTTGTTTTTAACATTTTTATAGTATTCTAATTTTAAAAGTATTTGAGAAGTAAAATAAATATTTATGACTGATTTAAATAAAATGAGGGTCATACCTTTGCAAGCCAAGAGAGCAGTTGATTTGCTTTTCGACTGTTTTCTATTAATTCGAAATATTTCAACTTTGGCCACTTGAAGTTGTAAGGCTCTCCACTTTTTGTCTTACCAACAACATGTTCTATGTGGCAGCCCACTACTATAAGCTCTTTCAGCTGCAAAAGACCACTAGCTATGGATTCTGGAAATACATACTCCAGAACATCACACTCAAAAACTTGAACTGATTCTAGATTTGGAAAAGTAAAAACCCCATTTGCATCCTCATTCCATATCCGCTTCAATGACTTCATATGATTTATTTTCAAATGTGTCAGCTCAAATGCTATGATTGCTGGAAATACATATTCCAGAACATCACACTCAAAAGCTTGAACTGATTTTAGATTTGGAAAAGTGAAAACCCCATTTGCATCCTCACTCCATATCCGCTTCAACGATAGCATAAAATGTATCGTCAAATGTGTCAGCTCAAATGCCACTTCATCAACAGAACCCAACTCCTCCATTTGATATATCACTTCCATTTTATGACAACCCCGTAGCTCCAACTCCTCTAATCTCTGGAATCTTCTCATCACATTTTTCGATGTAGCAAAAACAACTTTTAATTCTGAGCACCAACTTATTTTCAATGATTTAAGCTTGCATAAGTAATCATCATCTGTGAATTGACCATGCCATATATATTCCAAATTATCCATGCCATACACATCCATTGTCTCTAAATTAGGAAATATAGCCTGCCATTGCCAGTAATTATTATTATTCTTAGTAATGCGAACATAAGTAACCTTCCAACACACACACAAAAAGTAAATTACTGGCTAAACATAAATCAGAATTGATGAAAATAAGACAATGATTATTTAAAGCGAATTAAAAAGTAATATATATATATATATATATGTATATGTGCGTGTGCTCGCGCGAGAAAGGGAAATAAGATTATCACCAATTCATTGAAGAGTGATTAAATATCATTGCAATTCACGATCAATTTGTTATATTTTTTTTTTTATTATTATCTTCCATAACATAATTCATATTAGAAAGAATATTAGCAACTAACCCTAAAAATAAAATGTAAAAAAGCATTTCATAAATCCTTCCTCTTTAACTTTTTCTAAACTAAGTCATGGGTATGTGTGTATATATGCTCCAACTAAGTGATGCTAAAAGAAGTGTTAAAAGTTGAGTTTAAGTTCGAGTTCAACATTAAAGGAAAATATGATTTCGTAGGATGGAAGAATCCACTATCTTATTAAAACATTTAGATATATCTACGGAATAGTCAAATTACTTAATACATCTAATGTAAATTATTGATTAATCTATTTAAAAATTTTGATTAAGACAAAGGTAATCTTAGGGCTGTGCAAAACCGAACCGGAACCGAAAACCGAACCGAATGCATTTTGGTCTATTTGGTTCGGTTTGTTCGGTTTTCGGTTCTAAACCGAAATTAAATTTCGGTTATTTCGGTTCGGTTCGGTTCTTAAGATTGAAAAACCGAAGGGACCGAACCGACCGAAGTTTTTTAAGCTCACTATTTTATTTTTATATATATATATATATATATATATATATATATAATCTAAAACTAAATATACACTATAGTTATATTTATTTACATGTATATTTTTTTAATTAAAATATATTAAATGTATTATTAATAAAAATTTATGTTGTATTTATTTTTAATGTATATTTTTTTAGTATAATTTTGCTTAGTATTTATTAGGAAAATAATATGAAAAATTTATTTATTTTTTTCCTTTTAGTTATTTTAAATGGTTTTATTTTGTTGAATATAAGTTAATTTAATTTATAAATCCATATAAGTTAAAAATCTAAAAAAAAAAAGCCTATATTTGTGAAGAACCGATTGGACCGAACCGAACCGACCGAAATTATTTCGGTTTATTCGGTTTCGGTCCTAAAAATTTCGGTTCTCGGTTCGGTCCTAAAAATTTCTAAACTTCGGTTTTCGGTTTATTCGGTTCGGTCCAAAACCGAACCGAACCGACCATTTGCACACCCCTAGGTAATCTTAAGTTAGAGCAAATAAAATGTGAAATGTATGAAAGAGAAAGAAATGTAAGCATATCACCATTTCATTGAAGAGTGACCGAACATCATTACAGCCGTTGTTATTTGAAATGCCGGTGATAAGATTCTTCAATGTTGGACAATCTTTTATTATCATTTCTCTCAACGATTGAGATTCAATAAAATAGCCATTAATGAATCTAATGAGATTTGGAAGCCCTCTGAGTTCAAGAAAGTCCAACTTTGAAAACACTATCATATTAGTCCTCTCCTCTGCTTCAAATTTCTCTGTTAGTATTATCTCTTCCATCAATTCACAATCCTTTATTTTAAGACTTTTCAGTTGCAGAAACCTTTTAACAGTTGAAGTTTTAAATATATACTTCAAACTCTTGCATTCCTCCACCTCCAAGACTGTTAAATTGGGAAATGAAACCTGTTCATACACAATGCTTCATTTCATTAGCAAGTCTTCCAATAAAAACTAACATAAAAATAGTCTATTGTGTTTATTTGATATACAAATATAAACACTTCATATACAACAGATAATTTGATTTTCTTAAAAAATAGTCAACGTAGAAGACATATTCTTAGTAGATTATTGATATACCATATATTAAAAAATTATTACTTATAGAGGAATTATTAAAATAAACTAATATAGAGGAAACATTTTTAGCGCATGACCATTACAATGCTTTAGTATGCATCTAATATGTAGATCATACTAGTATATGATCAAACAAATGAGTAGCTATTTGGTACCACCGAAAATTATTAGATTGTAGTTGTTTTAATCCTACCAAATGGGATCAATCCAATTGATTTGCAATAAAACAAAGTCTACATATATATTTATCATGCATGCATTATCTAAATCCTTCTTTTATATTTTCGTAAACAAAGCAAAGCTATTTGAATTCCAGAAGTTGTTGATGTAACTGATTATAAAATTATATTAGTTATTTTATAA
The DNA here is from genome assembly GCA_947683425.1 of Excoecaria cochinchinensis. Lineage (NCBI taxonomy): Eukaryota > Viridiplantae > Streptophyta > Magnoliopsida > Malpighiales > Euphorbiaceae > Excoecaria > Excoecaria cochinchinensis. Next base: position 940,330 of record CANTUQ010000008.1, on the reverse strand, counting down.
CTAAAAGTACATTGAATTGAAAATTTACGTTATAGAAATAGGTGAAATTAAGCAAAATAGTAGTTGCCACTACTTCGATATGACAACTTATTATGAAGGTTTAAAATCTTGTCTTATATATAAGCCTATTGACCAGGACTATTGTAATTATTATAGGTACAGATATTAGCAAATATAGATGTTTATAACAAATTAATAATTAAAATGTATGTGTTAAAATATAGTCTACAAAATTAAATGGAGATTTTTTCTTCACACCATATGGACAAGTAAATGGAAAAGTTATAAACAGCACAATTTGCGAATTGACCATGCCATATATATTCCAAATTTTTCATGTCATACACATCCTTGTCTCTAAATTAGGAAATATAGTCTGCCATTGCCATTAATTATTATAATTCCGAGTAATGTGTAACACACACAAAAAATAAAAAAATAAATTACTGGCTAAACATAATTTTGCACATGCTTCATTATATTTTTTTTTTTGTATTTACTGGATACGCATATATATCACATAATTTAATTTGTCTAACGATGAACAATATAGAGAAAATATATTTAATGTGTGTATGTATATGCTCCAGCTAAGTAATACTAAAAGAAGTGTTAAAAGTTGAGTTTAAGTTCCAGTTCAACATTAAAGAAAAATATGATTTGGTAGGATGGGAGAATCCACTATCTTATTAAAACATTTAGATATATCTACGGACTAGTCAAATTTCGTAATGCATTTTATGTAAATTATTGGTTAATGTAGCTAAAAATTTTAATTAAGACAAAGGTAATCTTAAGTTAGAGCAAATAAAATGTGAAATGTATATGAAAGAGAAAAGAGATGTAAGCATATCACCATTTCATTGAAGAGTGACCAAACATCATTAGAGCTGTTGTTATTTGAAATGTCGGTGACAAAATTCTTCAATGTTGGACAGTCACTTATTATCATTTCTCTCAACGACTGAAATTCAATAAAATATCCATTGCTGAATCTAATGAGATTTGGAAGCCCTCTGAGTTCAAGAAAGTCCAACTTTGAAAACACTATCTTATTAGTCCTCTCTTCTGCTTCAAATTTCTCTGTTAGTATTATCTCTTCCATCGATTCACAATCCTCTATCTTAAGACTTTTTAGTTGCAAAAGACTTTTAACGGTTGAAGTTTTAAATATGTACTTCAAACTCTTGCATCTCTCCACCTCCAAGATTGTTAAATTGGGAAATGAAACCTGTTCATACACAATGTTTCATTTCATTATCAAGTCTTCCAATAAATAGTCCATTGTATTTGTTGGATATACAAACATAAACACTTCATATATAGCAGATAATTTGATTGTCTTAAAAAACAACCAATATAGAAGATATATTCTTAGTAGATTATTGATATACTATATGTTAAAAAAATATTACTTATAGAGGAATTATTAAAATAAACTAATATAGAGGAAACATTTTTAGCGCATGACCATTATAATACATTGGTATGCGTAGATGCATCTAATATGTAGATCCTAGTAGTATATGATCAAACAAACAAGTAGCTATTTGATACTCCTGAAAACTATCATATTGGTGTAATCGTTTTAACCCTATTGCACCAAATTAATTAGGAATAATAGCTAAAACAATGTCTACATATAAGCTATGATCTTTAACCAATTTTCTGTTAAGGAAAACTTAATTACGATGTCGAACTTGATTTGTCAATTGCCAATTAAGCTATCTTTAACCAATTTTCTGTTAAGGAAAACTTAATTACTTCATATGCTTAAAGCTATCACAACGTTGTGGCTTGCTTATCAATTGGATCATTATGTTTCACCACCACCCATTTTTTGTTTAGTTCCATATTTTCGTAAAAGAGAGTTCCCATCAAGAATCTTATAATCAATAAAATTCATATACTAAATTACACCATTAATTAGACCAAATTTGCGTACAAAGATATTATCAGTTTATTGGAAAAAAAAAACAAATCAAAACAAAACAAAACAAAACTAGACTAAATTTTTGGTATGAAATTAATCATTAAGATATAAATTGTTTATGTATTATGATATTTAATATGGATCACTATATTGTACATAAAATACATTATCTGTACCTCATAAAGTTATATATATGTAAATTTCTTAATAACAAATTCAAATAAAGGAAATATAATCAGAAATTAAGTTGAAAGCATTTGAGTTACATACCATTTCAGTTTGTGTTTCCCAAGACACCTTTCTTGAGTTGCGAATCCCATTTTCACTTCCTTCCGCAATAATAGCTTCCAGGTTATTACAATTACTCACTTCCATTTTTTGAAGTTGCGACAAATTTTTAGCAGTGGAAAATGAGAAGAGTTTGATCAACTTATCACAGCCACTGATATTTAAAGTTTGCAGCTTTCCAAAAGATCCCATTCCAAGTCGACCATGACAAATCTCCTCCAAGCTATTTAATTCATGAACGTGCAACGTCTCTAATATTGGAAATGCATCGCATGAAACCCACATTGTGGAGTCGATGATATGTCGAATAGCTTTATTGTCTTCAATGTAGAGATGCTTCAATTTCGGAAAGCCTTCCTCATTTAGATCATACAGCCCATTCTCCATTCCTTTAACCTTCCCTAAAAAGAGATGTTCACTCCCTCTTAACAACTCCTTAAGTCCATCCTCCAAATGGATACTTGTATCTAGAATTAGCTTTAGTCTCCTTGAGGTTTCATATTTCCCACGCCAACTCCAATATATATTCCCTATTAATATTTTATACCTTTCCAATCCCTTTGAGAAGAGCTGATTTGGTAATTTCTTGGGAAAAGATACTTGCACTTCCAAAGTTGACAATTGCCTCAATTCTTCCAACTCCATAAGGCTTGCATTGCCATTCAGATCCCACTCATCAAAGCTTTCAATGTACAATTCTTCTAAAAGGGACAGTTTAGGTAAAACATTTGGAGGAATGACTTTGAGGTAGCTGCACTTGGTCAAATTTAGTGACTTGAGCTGAGTTAATTCCCCTAATTGTCTCGGCAAGTTAACAATATATGAATCCTCAAAACTAAGAAATTCCAGTTGTTTCAGATCCCCAATGATGGCTACATTTTTCAAATGGCATTGATGCATATACAATGAATGGAGGTTTGTTAGGAATCGAAGCGATGAAGGCAGGGGTATTAGACGCATCCCTGTCAAATTTAATACTTTGAGCTTGCTAATACCTTTAAAAAACAAATCAGGAATTACCAAATTGAAATCTTTAGTGAAAAGCGACAATAAGTTTGCATTTGGGTATTCCAGACCTTCGGGAAGCTCAGAGATATCCCAGTGATCCTGAACAATTTTAGTACAATTCTCATCCGCTGGCCATAATTGCCTCAAACCATTGCCATTAATACCAAAAAATGCATGTTCATCCTTGATTGCAATTGAGCGAGCAAAATCCAGAACAACATCATGCATTTTCACATAGCCATTCATGTCCCCATCTAGCAACAAGCTCTCTGTTTTCAACTTTTCAATCGTTACACATAATCTATCTCTTGCAACTTTGACTCCAACAATGTTTTTAAACAAACCAAGTCCCATCGCATATGTCAGCAAGTGATTGATCGGAATATTGGATTGCCCAAACAAAGAACAGAGTAAGAACAATGACTTCACGTCATTACTACGCAGATTCTCGTAGCTTGACTTAAGAACCTTGTGCACCTTTCCGTGTATTTCTTCATTGTCAAGATCGGATAGCTTCACCAGGGCATCTCTCCATGCACTCAACTCCTTATTCTTCAAATCTGCTGCAACTACGTTGACTAAGAGGGGCAAGCCTGAGCATTTCTTGGAAACGTTAATTGCTATAGCCTGCAGTTCTGGATTGTTAGCATCCTTCAGAGTCTTTTGGAACAATTTCCATGTCTCTTCTTCCCCTAGAACTTCAAGTGAGAATTCTTTCTGTGTGCCCATCTCACGAGATAATACATCATGGCTTCTTGAGGTAAGCAACAATTTGCTTCCTTTGCATTCATCCTCGAGGGGAATCCCTGCAGCATTTAGTTCAAATTCTGTCCAAATATCATCGAGAATGATGAGTACCTTAGACTTCTCCAACCTCTCTTTAAGTTGACTTGCCCTCCCAGCTACTCCCTGTGCGTCAAATTTCAGGTCAACGAAATCTGCAATATCTTCTTGAATCTTTCTCAGATCTGGCGTTTGAGAAACGGGAACCATAACCACACGTTTAAACATTTTCTCTTCCATAGCTTTCCTTTGGACCTCCTTCGCTAGTGTGGTCTTTCCCACGCCTCCTAAGCCGTAGACCCCAATCATGTAAAGATTAGGATCTTTGAGCGCATCCATAACTTTGTTTAGGATCAACACCCTTGATGGCAAGGCTTCGCGACTATACACAGACTGCTCAACTGTCTGCTGCAGAGGCGGGCGAGATGAGAATGGAACTAATCCTTCTTGATTCCGAAGCTTATCGATGGCTGAAGCTTTCTTGTCTGCTTCATTGCTGAGCTGATAGCGACTCTTCAAATTGGGACACAACCCAAAAAAGCACTTCTTCATCTTGGCTTCTTCTTTGCGCTGAATGAGTGCCTCAGCTTCATTAATTTCACTGCTCAGCCATTTGGTAACCTCATCAGCTTCAAAAACGGATTGCTCCAAGCTGTATCTTTTCTCCTTCAGCTTCTCAGTCTGCTTCTTGAGTTTATCGACATAGCTATCGCACATAAAAGGATAGCAAATGTGTGGTTTGATGGGGACAAAAACGCATTTGAGGAGGTGATCTTTAATCTGCTTCCCAATAACACCAATAATGGGGAGAAGAATGAATTTTTTGATGGGATGTTTAGGCAACAGGTCCAAAATGGGGAGAATTACGTGGTTTTGGATGCGATCTGTAGTGAAGTGGTTCAAAATGGGAAGAATTACGTAATCTTGGAGAGGATGTATAATCCACAGATTCAAAATGGGAAGAAAAATGGGGAGAAGTAAAGTTTTGATGGGATTTGTAGTAAAGTGGTTGAAAATGGGAAGAATAATGAGAAGAAGAAGTAAAGTTTGGATGGAATATGTAGTAAACTGGTTCAAAATGGGGGGAACAATGGAGTTTTGGATGGGATGTATAATCCACTGCTTCAAAATTGAAAGATAAACAGACATTTTGAATGATTAATGGATAATTAAGGAGTTTGATGGCAAAATCAGAAAGAAATGGTAGAGATTACAGAGAAGAGTTTAATTATAATTTCATGTGGAAAATCCAATCTCTGATGAGCCATTAGCGACTAAATGATCCGAATCCTAATTAATTCAATATTTTTCTTTTCAAAATTTATGAGGAAAGATGCTCTGGTGTTTGAGAAAAGGGCAATAATGTGAAATTTTCATATATTTAGCATTCCCCGTAAAAGAAATGAATATAAAAAGTGGAAGCATGCGAATATTTAAATGGTACAATACAAATATAATTGGATTATAGAGGCCGACATGTGCCTTTGATTATTGTTTATTTTTATTATATAATGCAAGCAAAGTCCCAAAAGAAAGGTCAAAGTTAGGTTGCAAATTACTACTATATTCTGCATCTGCCTTTGATTATTGTTTATTTTTATTATATAGATTGGTTGGGTTATGTTTGGATTAAACATATTACAATAGGTTGGAGCTCATTTGGAGTTTTTGAAGCTCTTTTTTCATGTTTTCTACAATGGAAGAAATAAATGAATAATAAAAATTTCTTATTGCGCTTCATTAGTTGACTTACATTGTAAAACATATCATATAATGTTTTCTTTTAATTATGAGAATGGATTATGAATTACGATGTGAGAATGGAACAGATGTTTATTAATAAATTGTATCCCGAAACCAATACTGAGTGAGAATGGTTAACGGGTTGTGAAGCGAGGAAGTGAAAGGTAGATATGAAGTTTGATGCCAAATTAATTAATGGAGAATAGACTCATTAGCAATGGAGACATTAGTGAGACCTTACGGATACGGAGAATCAATATATGCGGTTTAGAATTTATTTAATAATAATAATAATAATATTGTATTTAATTTATCAAGACTCTAAATTATATCTTAAAGAGAAAAATAAAGAAAGTGCTAAAGAAATTAGTGATGTATTGTCCATTATAAAGTCAATTCTTATTTTCTTTTTTTTTTTTTGTTTGTACACACCGTATCCTGTATGAATCACAACTTATACAATTGTTTATTATATATAGGAGACAATTTTAAATTGTATCACATCTAGATTAATTCTTGTTCAAGCCGTGAAGATTCCTGGTGTGAGACAAAACTCTAATTTCATATTTTAAATGGCTGTATACACGAAAAACCTAACTCACAACCTCGCTTAAATAAATAGAGTCTCCTCCCAACTCACCTTAACCCCGGGTTAATATAATATTCTTAATTAGATATTATTATGTAAGAAATTATATATTTTGAAAATTTAGATAATTCTTCATAAATAATATGAATTTAAATAAATACACTTGATGATACCAATTAAGTATGTCTTTTAAAAGCCATTTGTTTTTTTTTTTAAATATTCAATATTTGAGCAAAACACTCTATATAACATAAGTTTGACAGTTTTATAAAGCAACTACTATTGAACTTTTTTTTAGAAATTCCTACAAATATTTTTAAAATTTTTTAATTTGAACTAGACTCTCATATGGTTAATAATAAAAATTAATTGAATGCAATTAATTAACATATAATAAATCAGATTATAATTCCAATATTATTAATTAACATATACTTCATGCAATGTATTAGTAAATTATTTTCCTAAATTTATACGGGCATGCAAATGCAACAAATCAAAATTATTAAAATTAATATAAGGGAAAAATACAATTAATTTTCATTAAATGGATATATTTTCTTCAAGATTCATTTAATATATAAAGCTGATATCCTTAATTTAAAAGATAAAAAAAAAAAAAAGCATAAATGTATCATTACAAATCAAATAATCTAATTGATAAATCCAAAAATGTCTTTATCTGTAGGAGAGAGGGCGATCCGATCGGATGAGAGAAACCTGCAATAAGTGGAGCCCGGTCGGACCAGGCGTGAGCACTCCGAAGCTTAAGTTAGTAGCTTATAGAGAGAGAATGTGCTTTAGAGAGATAATGTTGTGAATTCAATACCTGGAGTCATTGTTGGCTGGGCTATTTATATGAGATAGTTGAGGGACACTCGAGTGTCTGGGGAGTGATTACTGGCTGTCAGAGTAGGTATCCGGCGACATGACATGGAGCAGGTGATAGGCATGGTGCTGCCTTGTGTCAGGCGGCTGATGGGACTGGCGGTCACATCAGCCGATCGGTGGCATGTTCATTGCCTGGGAGCTCGTGTCTGATACCTTTTGCTGATGGGCTTTGCCAGTTGGATGGGCCGACTAGATGGGCCTTAGAGCAAATGATATTTGCTGGGTTATCACTTGTCCCCCCTCAACAGGTCCGATCGGGCATAGAATTGCCTTTGTTGGTCCGCTCGGATGGGATCTGGTCTGGAAAATCCCGATCCGAAGACGCGTACTGGCGCGCTTTTTGAAATTAGGAGGCGCTTTTTTCTGAAGAGGCGCGCGTGCTTGGACAGCTGTTTTCATTTAATGTTGCGCATGTACCGAGGACGACGCTTCGTTCTTCACAGAGGCGTGATGTTTTTCGACACGTGGCGCCTGTTGAATGGTGCGTCGTTTGGTATTTTCGAGAGGTGACAGCCTATAAAGAGGGGACTCTTTAAAGCGTTTTTTCTTTACTTTCGAAATCCCTAGCGAAGCTCTGTCAAAATCCTCATCTGATTTCCAGATCTCTGCAACTACTCCTTTATTTCTTCTTCAAATTTCTCGAGTTCTTCTTTATCAAGTAAGTAAGTTTTTTCCCCTCTGTTTGCTTTCTCTGCGATTTCATCTTTCGTTTTCTTTCTGAACCCATTCCATTTAGAAAAGAGAGTTGCGCCCTTTTTTCTTCTTTTTATTAAAGATGGCCTCCAGCAGTGCTGAAGCATTAGACACAAACTTTTTGGAGTGGTACGAGAACAAACCAGCCATCGAGCCTCATTCTCGCCTGACCGCCGGGGAAGTGGCTGAAATTCCCTCTAAGTATGGCCTCCCTGATGAGATATCGGTGTCGGCGTGCCCTGACTCAATGTCAGTGACTGAGGGGCCTTTTGGCCAAAATGGTGAAGAGTGGTTCGTTTGCCACCTCTGGAGTCTAGATGCAGGCTTGAGGTTCCCCTTGGGTGCTTTTGAGATAGCGGTGCTAAGGGGGTATGGTCTTGCCCCTAACCAGTTGCACCCGAACGGCTGGAGATCGGTGGCGTGCTTCAAAATCCTCTGCCAAACAGAAGTGGTAGCCCCAACCTTGGAGCTTTTCACCCACTTTTTCTACATTTCGGGCAGGAGCGACGGAACTGAGTACTTCTTCACAAGTCGCCCAAAGAGGAAGTTGATGTTCGTCCCTACCTCCATGAAAGGGTACCGAGAACGATATTTCTTGGTGGGGAGAAAAGGTGGGTTTGGAGTGCGCCTCACCCGATCGGCAAGAGTTGAGAATCTGAAAGACCTAGCCGCCGGTCAGGAATTCTATGAGGGGGACATAAGAAAGTTGATGGACGCCGTCAGCAGGAATGAGGGGCCCTTCGAGTCCAAACTCCTCTTGCGCACACTGTTTGGCTCACCCGGTTCCCAAGACGCTGAGATCGTAGAACGTGAGCATTAGGATGGGGATGTTTCCCCAATCATTGTGCATCATATCATTCATTGCACTATTTATTTGCTTTGTTTTTTGAATTGAATTTATGCGTGAAGAAACTTATCTTGTTCGTTGCTCTAGTTGCAGCTGAGATGGCTGGTGGGAGTGATGCATCCAAGCAGCTCGGCGAAAAAATCAGGCAGAAGCGTGAAGCCGAGCGGAGGGCTCAAGAGCAGAGGAAGAAAAGGAAGCTCGTGCCCGCGTCGGAGCTGCAATCATCCCGAGCAGCTGCTGGTGCATCTAGGGGAGCGACCGGCGCCTCTACAACGGCCTCGGTCATCGCAGCCATCCCCATCTCGTCGGCGCCCCCTGCTGCTACGACCGCGACCGGGCCACAGGTTGTGCTTCGAAGGGAGGCCCCTCCTCCGCCGGTGCGTCCAAAGCGCCACACTCTTCGGGATGAGTCGGATGAAGACGATCAGCCGATCGGTCCTGCGATCAGAGAGGCGGAGGAGGCCGCGAAAAGGAAAAGAGCCGATGAAGCAGCCAGAAAGAAGGTTGCTGAGATGATAGCCGAGACCGACGCGATGATTGCCGCCAGAGGGAAGACCATTCTACGTGGCGAATCTCCACGGCGATCTAGCGATCGGCGGCCGGCTCCCATGAAGGACATTCTGAGGGAGAACTTCGGCGATGACTGGTCAGTGGGTCAAGTGGCCAGCTTCATTTGCCGTGGTCTTCTCCGGGATGAAGATCATCGGGATGCCGTGGACGCTAGCCAGCTCAACAGAGAGGTTCAGGCTATCAATCAGCAACTAATAGACGTAAGGACTCGTCTTTTTGTTTCTGGTGTTAATTTACACCTCTGTGTCTGATGAATTTGTTCTTGATTTGTGCAGGCTGCCAGGAGGGCACAGCGGCTGCACATGATGGCCGGTCTGTGGAAAGGAAGGGCCGAGTCGGGCGCCACAGCTAAGGCGGAGGCGAACACGCGCTGTGAAGCAGCTAAGAAAGAGGCCTCCGACCTTCGGGCCAAGGTGGCCAAGCTGGAAGAGCGATATACTGCCTCTCAGTCGGAGACAGTAGCCTTGAGGAAGGAGGCTCACCAGAGTGCCCAGGAGCTGAAAGCTCGGCAGGGCGAGGCCGACAGGCTGAAGGGCGAAGTAGCCCGCCTATCCGCAGAGTGTGGACAACTGAGGCGGTTCGAGGCAGATGCAAACCGACTGGATGCTGAATGCAGAGAGTTGGTTGCTGAGAACGCCAGGTTAAAGACAGAGGTGGAGTCCCTGAAGACGTCGGCAGCAGAGAACGAGGCTTCCTATACGAAGATTGTTGAAATGGAACTTGCCAACCAAAAGGAGCGTCTGATCGATGAGCTGGCAGACACCCAGGTGGGGCTGCTGTCTCGGCTAGTTCATGAAGCTGGGCAGCGCTTCCCTGGGGCGGATCTGTCATGGATGGATGACCCGGCCTCATTGCCTGCCCCTGCAAGCAGTGATGACGACGAAGGCGCTCCCGAGGAGGAAGTCATGGAGAGAACTTCTGCAGAAGGTCCCTCAGCTCTGCCGACTATTCAAGAGGCTCCATCTGAAGTGGGGCCTGTGGCGTCTTCGACGCCTGAAGCCGAGACGGAGGTTCCTCCTGCGCCGGAAGTCGAGCCGGTGGCGCCTTCTTCTGTTGGGCCTGTCTCTGAAGGGGGGGCAGTATCTGTGCCGCCAGCCACCGACCCTTCTCAAGCCACCGCCATCCCGACTGTTGAAGAGGTCGTCGACCCTCCTGGCGAAGTGCAGTTTGTAAATATAGATAGTTAGCTTAGGAATTTAGATCAGCTTTATTTTTTGCTTTGTTTCCTGTTTTTGTAGAAATTCTTTACAAATTGTATAGTGGAAGTATTCTTAATAAAATCGTATTTTTCTGCGAGTAAATATGTACATGAATTTGTATTTAAGATTTGCAATATAATCGAGCGAAGTGTTACTCGTGAGATGGCATAGTATTTGCATTAAATTTGCAAGTACTTCCTGAATTCGGATAATGCCTAAGCTTGATGACCGATCGGGTCAACCGGACTTTTCAGATCGCATAGACTTTGCGTAGTTAAGCGATGCTCATAGAGTGGCATAAGAAACGCATAACTGAGCTAAGTAATACTCGTAGAGCTGCATAGAAATTGCATAATCGATGCTCATAGAGCTGCATAAGAACTGCATAACTGAGCTAAGTAATACTCGTAAAATTGCATAAAAGCTGCATGATCGAGTTAAATGATACTCGTAGAGCTGCATAGGAATTGCATAATCGATGCAAGAGAGGTTAGATCCTCTATGACATGTATAATACTTGGGAAGGTAAGATCCTTCATCACGACATGTACACCCTGTAGCTCGGAATGGGCATCGAGTCTAGCGTAGAACACTGTATTGTATATTAATTGAATAACAATGAAAAAAGGAACCTTTTTATTAAATGGGCAATTGCCGGGCTCTAATACATTATGAGACATGGTACTTCTTGAGTACTTCAACATTCCAGCTTCTGGGGACCTCTCGCCCTTCAACGGTTCGGAGCCTATAAGTGCTCGGGCTTAGGACTTTAGATACCTCATAGGGCCCTTCCCAATTTGGCATTAGCTTTCCCACTCCGGCGTTTCCCGAGCCTAGCTCTGCCTTTCTGAGTACCAGATCGCCTACATTGAAGGTTCTAGATCTTACTTTAGCATTGTGGTATCTGGCCACTCTTTGTTTATAGGCAGCGATCCTGGCGTAGGCGTCCTCCCTCTTTTCTTCGATGAGATCTAAGTCTTGGCATCTCTCTTGAGGGTTCATCCGTTCGGAGTAGAGAGCCGATCGGTAAGAAGGGAGGCCGACCTCCACAGGAATCATTGCTTCGGAGCCGTAAACGAGAGAAAATGGCGTCTGATGAGTGCCTGTCCTGGGGGACGTTCTATATGTCCACAGGACACTCTGCAATTCTTCAGTCCAGTTGCCTTTGGCTTGACCCAGTCGCTTCTTCAATCCCTCCAAGATGGTCCGATTGGAGACCTCAGTCATTCCGTTGCTTTGGGGATGAGCGACAGATGTGAACTTTAGTTTGATGCTCAAGCCTTGGCAAAAGTTCCTGAAGATGGAGCTATCGAACTGCTTGCCATTATCTGCAATAAAAACGTTGGGTAAGCCATACCTGCAGATGATGTTCTTCCATGTAAAGCTCTTGACTCTTTCGGCTGTGATGGTGGCTACCGGCTCAGCCTCAATCCACTTGGAGAAGTGGTCAACAGCCACTATGAGGAACTTCATCTGCTTTCTGCCTTGGGGAAAAGGTCCCAAGATGTCCATCCCCCATTGGTCGAATGGCCATGCAATTCCGATCGGCTGTTGGTCTGCTCCATGCTGCCTTATAATCCTGCCATGAATTTGGCATTGCGGGCATATCCTTACTTTCTCCTGGGCATCCTTGAGCATGCTAGGCCAGTAATATCCTGTCTGAAGGGCCTTTCTCGCCATGGCTCTGCTTGCCTCATGCGCACCGCATATGCCCTCGTGGAGCTCTCTGAGGATGTAGTCCCCTTCCTCCTCCGACACGCACTTTAGCCAAGGGTGACTGAAAGCTTTTTTGTACAATTCGCCGTTAATGATGGAGTAATTGAGAGATTTTCGAGATACCTTTCGAGCCTCGTCCTTGTCCTCGGGCAGTCGTCCTGTCTGGAGGAACTGCATAATTGGGCTCATCCAGGTTTCATTCTCCTGGTCGATCTCCATCATCTCCGGTTCGTCTAGGGAGGAGGAAGTCTGGTCTACTACGGCAATGTTTTCTTCTATGACACTTTGTGCGGAAGCAGACATCTTAGCAAGCCGATCGGCTTCTGCGGTTTGGTCTCTCGGGACTTTACGTAGCACCCATTCCGATCCAGCCTCTTCCAGTTTTGCGAGAGCAGTCTTGACTTTGGCCAGGTACTGGATCATCGTGGCCTCACGTGCTTCGAAAGTCCCAAGAACTTGACTGGTGACCAGCTGGGAGTCGCTCCTTATGGCCACTGACTCCGGTCGGATTGCATGGAGCAGTCTCAGCCCTTGAAGGAGCGCCTCGTACTCTGCCACATTATTAGAAGCTTTAAAATTAAGCTTTATGGCGTACCTTATTGTGATGCCCAGAGGGCCTTTTATTACTATGCTGACGCCTCCTCGAGTGTCGTTTGCTGCGCCGTCCACTGTCATTTCCCAGTTTTGTGGCTTGGACTGACTTGGTGGTTCCTCACCCGCAAATTCGGCAATGAAATCTGCCAAAGCTTGGGCCTTTATAGCCTTTCTGGGCTCGTATCTGACATCCCAGGACTGTAGCTTAATCGCCCATCCCACCATTTTGCCTTCCAGATCGGGCGTCTGGAGTATCTTTCTTAGAGGATGACCCGATCGGACGACGATTGTGTGCGCCTCGAAGTAAGGTCTCAACTTCCTTGCACACATCATGAGGGCAATAATGAGCTGCTCAACCGGTCCCTTTCTCAGATCGGCACCTCTGAGTACTTCACTTACGTAGTACACGGGTGGCTGTTGGGTATCTTCTTCTCGGACCAAAGCACCTGCAACAGCTTCCTTAGAGGTGGCCAAATAGAGGTATAAATTTTCACCTGGTACCGGTCGGCTGAGCAGCGGCGGGTTGGTGAGGAATGCCTTCAGCTCTTCGAAGGCCTGCTGGCAGTCTTCCCCCCAGACAAAAGTTTCGCTCTTCCTTAACTTCTTGAAAAAAGGCGTGCAGCGCTTGGCTGAAGAGGAAATGAATCGTCCCAAGGCTGTTATTCTTCCATTCAGCTTCTGGACGTCTTTTATGCTCCTGGGGGGTTGCATCTCGAGGATGGCCTTTATTTTTTCTGGATTTGCCTCAATCCCTCGTTGAGAGACTAAGAATCCTAAGAATTTTCCTGATGGTACCCCGAAGACGCACTTCTCGGGGTTGAGTTTCATCTGGAACTTATTTAGAGTGTCAAAAACTTTTGCCAGATCGGCGGGATGTTCCTCGGCGCTTCGGCTCTTGACGATCATGTCGTCAACATATACTTCTACATTCTGCCCGATCTGGTCTTTGAAAATCTTGTTCATCAGACGCTGATATGTGGCCCCAGCATTTTTCAGTCCGAACGGCATCATCCTGTAGCAGAACGTTCCGTCGTCTGTGATGAAGCTAGTTTTCTCCTGATCCAGGAGCCACATCAGAATTTGATGATAGCCGGCATATGCGTCTAGCAGAGAATAAATGGCATGGCATGCCGTGGCGTCTACCAACTGGTCTATGCTGGGCAAGGGGTAGCTGTCTTTGGGGCATGCCTTGTTGAGGTCGGTGAAGTCCACACACATCCTCAGCTTGCCAGACTTCTTTTTGACTAACACCACGTTAGCCAGCCACTCTGGATATTCTACCTCTCGGATGGTTCCGGTCTTGAGTAGCCTATCCACCTCTTCAGAAATGAACTTCCTCCGATCGGGTGCGTGCCTTCGTAGCTTTTGGCGGATCGGAGGGAAGCTCGGATCCACATTCAACTTGTGGGTGATTATTTTGGGGTCCACGCCAGTGATATCCTCTGGCTTCCAGGCAAAAGTCGCTTGATTGATGGTCAAGACGTGCATGATAGCTTCTTCAGTTGCTTTATCCATGCTTGTCCCTACTTGAACGCTTTTGCCCTTATCAAGTGACCTGGCTTTCGTGGCCTCTGCTGGGTCCATCCTGGGCCTTTCCGCCTGCTCTTGCTGCTCAAGGCCTGGCTCTACGACCATCGCTTCTCGCTGCTGCTTTATCATGGTGATATAAGCCTCCCTGGACGCTTTCTGGTCGCCTCTCAAGATGGCGACGCCTCCTGTGGTCGGAATCTTCATCACCATGTATCGGATGGAGGTCACAGCTCCGGTCTGAAAAAGCAGTGGTCTGCCAAAAATGGCATTGTAGGCAAATGTCATGTCTACAACCATGAAAATTACCTTGCAAGCATGAGCTATTGCTTCTTGGCCGAGCTCGACAAAAAGCTCTACAGATCCCGCCACAGGGATAGTAGCGTTGCCCAGGCCGATCAGAGGAGTGGCGTTCGGTTTCAGCTCTCCGATCGGAAGCCCCATGGCTCGGTAGGCCTGGAGAGTTAGGACGTTGACAGCACTGCCGTTGTCCACCAGGATTCTTTTTACATTGAAATTGTTTATCCGAGCTCTTACAACGAGAGCGTCCTCATGTGGGAACAGGACGTCTCGTGCGTCTTCGCTGGAAATGGTGACCGAGGCAGGCTGCTCGGCCTGTCGGGAGAGGTAGACGCCTTTCCCCTTCCCCTTTTTGGGGAGATCCTCTCCGTAGGATGACCCTCCAGTTATTACGTTTATGACCCCGGCATAAGGTCTGGCAGGGTCGGCGTTTCTGGGATTCCTGCGCTCATCATCGTCGTCTGAGTCAGGATTGTCCCTGCGAGGCTTCGGCTGTCTACAGGGTTCATCCCCTCTAGCCGGACCTGTGAACCTCCTGAGGGCCCCACGGCGTATCAGCCTTTCAATTTCTTTTTTTAGCGAAGTGCACTCGTCGGTTAAATGACCGACGTCTCTGTGAAAATCGCAATATTTGCTCGGGTCCCTCGCATCCCGACTTCTTTCGGAGAGGTCTCTGGGCCAGTTGACTCTGCGGTGCTTTTCTTTGATCCACATTAACACCGCAGTCGGTGTAGCATTGAGAGGAGTGTATGTCCTCTCTGCCTGGTCGTCCGGACGTGGATTCCGGTCTCTTCCTGATCCTCTGGCTTGGCCTGAATTTCGGGAACTTTGAGCTCCATCTTGGCCTTTGGCTGTCCGATCGGAAGTGGAGGCTCTTTGAGTAGAGCGATTGTCCGGATATTGTAAGCGGTCCAGGACGCTGGTCCTTCCTCTGCTTTTGGACCTGAGAGCATCATCCAACTGGATGTGTTGCCTAGCCCTCTCCATTAACTCAGCGAAGCTGGATGGGGGTCTTGTTGTAAGCGACTCAAAAAGTGGTCGGTCAGTGGTGCCCCCTTGCAAGGCGGTAGTTGCCATCTCCACACTGACATTTCTCACTTCAGACATGGTAGCTTGAAACCTGTCGATGTAGTCTCGAAGACTTTCATCGGTTCTTTGGTAAAGATTACACAGGTCGTTCACCGTCTTGGGCGCACGCGTTTGTACAATGAACCTCATAGTGAACAGCTCCTTTAACTGTCTGAATGACGTAACGGATCCCATGGGCAGTTCATGGAACCACGTCAATGCATCCCCTCCCAGAGTGGTGGGAAAAACCCTACAGGCTATTCTTTCGTCATAAGTATAGACCTGTACCTTGGTCAGGTACTCTGCCAAGTGCGTGGCAGGATCTGTTTTGCCTGTGTACCTTTCCATGACCACATCTCGCCACCTGGGGGGGAGCTCAGCGTCGGTGATCTCTCTGCAGAAGGGAGAGGCAGTGTTCCCACAAGTATTTCCTTCGAATGTGCCTCTTTTGGGCGCGAGGACACCAAACTGCTTCAGCTTCTGCATAAACCACTGGTCCTGCTTATTCGGCTGATTCTGTTTGCTCAGGGTCGTGGCGGTAGATTCTCCGCCTTTGTGCCTTCTCGTTTGGCCGCGACTTGGAGTGCACATGTAGGACACGTCATCCCTTGTAGACACGGTAGCAGACCTGTTGCTGTAGGGAGAGGCCCTACTTGCAGACACTATCTGCTTCCCCTTGTCGCTCTTACCTGGAGTTCTGGTTGCATTTTTCCTGGCGCCCTGAACTCGGGATTCATTGATAATGACTCCCTTGTTCCTATTTCTTCTGAAGTCTTCGCCGACGAGGAAATCCTCTTGGGCTCTTTCAGAAACATCGGGCATCTTACCCTTTTTCAGAGTCTGGACGATGCTTTTAGTAAAATCACTGAGGATGGCGCGCATGTCCCTCACTGTGATAGGGGTGTCCTCTGGTTGCCTTGTAGTGGCATTGTCGAATTCGGGAAGG
Source organism: Excoecaria cochinchinensis (assembly GCA_947683425.1). Lineage (NCBI taxonomy): Eukaryota > Viridiplantae > Streptophyta > Magnoliopsida > Malpighiales > Euphorbiaceae > Excoecaria > Excoecaria cochinchinensis. Next base: position 923,635 of record CANTUQ010000008.1, on the reverse strand, counting down.
AGGTTTGTCCTCATGGGGGGTCTAGTGGGCGCTTCCCTCCTTCTCGAGGTGCCTGAAATGGCACGGGTGTCGTCGTCATGGTCAAGGTCCATGGGGGTAGTGTTCTCATTGGATCTTGAGTTTGCCATCTCTCAACGAAAGCACCAAATGATAAATCCAAAAATGTCTTTATCTGTAGGAGAGAGGGCGATCCGATCGGATGAGAGAAACCTGCAATAAGTGGAGCCCGGTCGGACCAGGCGTGAGCACTCCGAAGCTTAAGTTAGTAGCTTATAGAGAGAGAATGTGCTTTAGAGAGATAATGTTGTGAATTCAATACCTGGAGTCATTGTTGGCTGGGCTATTTATATGAGATAGTTGAGGGACACTCGAGTGTCTGGGGAGTGATTACTGGCTGTCAGAGTAGGTATCCGGCGACATGACATGGAGCAGGTGATAGGCATGGTGCTGCCTTGTGTCAGGCGGCTGATGGGACTGGCGGTCACATCAGCCGATCGGTGGCATGTTCATTGCCTGGGAGCTCGTGTCTGATACCTTTTGCTGATGGGCTTTGCCAGTTGGATGGGCCGACTAGATGGGCCTTAGAGCAAATGATATTTGCTGGGTTATCACTAATAATTTGACTATTTGAGGTATAATGAGATACAATTTTGTCTAGTCGAGGTGTGTAGCGAAGCATACTTGAATAGTTAGAGTGTGCAATATGTGTTTTTTGGCCAAGTTTAATGTTTAAAAATATACATTTTTTAAGTAAATATAATCAATTTAAATTACATTATTATTGTGATTAATTGAGTTTATGGTTGACTGTTGTGTGTATGTTGTGAAGAAGAAGAATAAAATCTGAAGAAGGAGAAAAGCAAAGAAGCAGGAGTTTGAGTTAATTTCTGAGAAGTATTTTGGAGGGATTTAAGGAATTATACAGTTCAAAAGATTAGAAGTCATGCCATGCTGCTTTTGTTTTTTATGAATCTAATAGAGGTTCAGTATCAAAGCATGCTGATGGTTATTTTCATTCTGGACAGTTTCGTGCAAGAACTGAAATAGCACCTGATCAAAGGGAGAAATTTTTGCAAAGACTTCAGCAAGTTCAGCAAACCCTTCTTCGCATGCCGCCGCCTCTTTCTGGTGGAAATCACAAACAGTTTCCTGCCCAACAAAACCCACTTTTGCAGCAGGTGCTGTGGTTATGATTTCTTTTTTCTTGCTCCTTTACTTCTCTGAACCAGTAATTTATTAAGAAGCTTTTATTTGGAATATATCTTTAAAAATATTTTCATGTTCCGATTTTTCTTACTGATTAGATAAAAATTAGCTCAGTCAATTAATTTACCGATATATATATCGGTTACAAATTTGTATAGTTAGTTTATTGGGATATGTCCTATGGAGTGGGAACACAATTTGCAATTATCTGATGGAACTAACCAAAACAGTTCTTTGTTTTGCTGTCCGAGCCACCTCCATGCATATGTTGGTATGCCTATCTATTATTTCATTTATGCTTTTCAGAATAAAAATTAATCATGATTTGTGAATTAAAATACATCAAAAGATTCTATTTACATCTTTGGTTTTGGTTCAATTTCACTTAAAAGACTAGTTGTCACAATATCATTCTTTTATTTTGGTTGCCTTCGCATTGATTTCTAATATAATTTTCTTGAGTAGGTGAGCTTATGTAATCCATATCAGATGTTTCATGTAATGTTTTTCAGCATTTTGTTTGAATTAGTGTATGTGTGAAATAGTTCTGTAACAGAAAAATGTAAAAACGAAAGTCTCAGGTCAAAAATAGAAGAGGTACTCGGTGATGTTCTGGCAATTGGTTGTTATTTTGGTTGCATAAAGAACTACTGCAATTAACTTGATTCACATAAAATCCGCATAATATTTTAGGTAATCCGAGCAGAAGGAGAACAGACAGTTGATATTTTCTGGGAGGGAAGCTGTCTGATCAAAGTTTTAAAAAAGAATTAATGTAGGGGATATTTTTGCAGGACGGGTGGGTGCTGTTGAGGATTATGGTGCCTTTGTTCACTTGCTCTTCCCTGATAGTGTCTCTCCTACTCTCTGTTTATGTACTTTCCTATATCATAGTCTCATTTTAAAAATCTTAACAATTTTAGGCTACGGTGACTGCCAACTTATTATATATTTGCATTATTGTACTGCCAACTTATGTTTTTTTTTCCTCTTATTTTAATCATTGTTAAACTAAAGTTAATTTCATTGTTAAAATACCAGAATTCATATATATATATATATATATATTCATTTTCAACCTTTATATGGATTTATGGTGGTATAGTATTAATAATAATAATATAAAATTAAATTTTGGATGTTATAATAATAATAATAATAATAATAATAATAATATTAATTATTATTATTATTATTATTATTATTATAACATCCAATATTAAAATTAAATTGCAACGATATTTACACAATTAGCGATGGAAGTCAGTCGCTAATTCCCTTTTTTCATATGGAATTTTAAAAATATTGTTTTGCGACGGAAATTCCGTTGCTAATAATTTTATACCGAAAACCAATTTTATGGATTAATTAGCAACGAAATTTTTTTTAGCGCCAGTTGTTCTGTCATTAGTTTAGCGACAGTTTTATATTTTGATTGCAATTTTTTTGCGACGGAACTATTTGTGACGGTTAGTCGTCGCGTCGGTAAAATTAATTATCATCACTAATTTCCTTTTTTTTAGTGATAGTCTTTTAATTTTAGTGTCGAATGCTACAATTTTCTTATTCAATATTTTGAATTCAGCTTGCTTCCCTCTCCCCGGATTGTAAAACCATGTAGTTTTGTCATCCAAAACAAAAGAAATTAAACATAAAGTCTGGAGGAACATTTTTGCCTAGACCTGGTCTACGTAAAATATATATACGTACGAGATCAATTAATGGTGTATTGACACCTACGCATGTTAAGCGCCATCTCATTATTTCAACTAACTTTGCATATATCATTTTACCTTTGAATTGGCCAATAAATTTTGACTAGATCCAATCTATATAAGCAAGATTTTGCAATTTTCTTATAGTGCACCTAATAATGTATATTTCATAAATTTTAAAAAGCAATACTGTTTTTTTCAAAAAAAAAAATTAAAAAGCAATACTTATGTCTTTTAGAAATTTCTAACTTAAGCTTATGAGATTCATTAGGTCAGCCTCTTACTATTGCATTCAAATATGAAATTTCGCAAAGAGTTTATAAACATCCTCCATTTTTGAGAAGCATGGCAATATGCCGCCGGATGAGAGATTTCGTCGGGCAATTTTCCATCGGCAAAATGAATTTTTCTTGTAGAGCCTCCCTCTCTCTCTCTCCATCCAGTCATCCCACTCTGTCCCCTTCAACCCTCAACGCTTCTCTCTCCACTGTCCAGTATGCCGCCGGATACTAAGGGTTTTTTTTTATATTTGGTGTAAATTTTAAAAATAATTAGAAATTCAGTGCTACAAAAAACTTATTTAGAAAAATAGGGGGTCAGAAAACGGCAACTATGGGACTCGGCCTGACAAAAAGGTTGCCGTTTTTTGTCTTCTTTTTTTTTTTTTTTAATAAATGGCTGCAAGTGCAGCAAATGTTTGTAGGCTTAGGTTAGATTTGCAGCCATAGACGCCGTGCACCAATGTTAAAGCAGCTTTGCATTTTTTTTTCAAATTTGCTTTTATTAGCATAATTTGTCTTATCTAATTGTGTACTTACACCATATATATAGATATATATATATATATATGCACCATATGCGCATATATATATATATATATGTATGTATATTTTACCAGTTTACTATTTTACCGGTATACATTTTTTTCCCTGTATACTCTTTAAAATAAATAAAATTTACTCCTGTATTTTATAAAATAAAGCAATGTGCATATACTTCTCAAAATAACAAAAAAAAAAAAAAATTGCTCACGAACTTATCAAAGTCGAGCAATTTTATCCTTAAAAGGATGATCATGTGCCTTTTTTTTTATTAATTACAGTAAAAAAAAAATTGTGTTTTCTCACTATTTGAGGCACTTTAATATTATAAAATAACAAAAAATAATAAAATAGTATAATGCGTCCATTTCAAAAAATTTAAGGGCAAAAACTTTTTATAAAGAGAAAGTGATAGCCAAATTCAAATTCAAAATTTTTTAATAAATTAAAATTAATATTTTCTAATACGTATATTTAAAAACTTTTAAATCTTTATTGTTTGGCTCTCAATAAATTTTACCATTTTGTGGCAAACCTATGTCAATATGTAAATTAAAGGACAGAAATTCACTTATTATCTAATTAACAATCAAAAAGTTTTGAACCTCTAAAGCTTTCTTTCACCATTTAGCACCCTTTTTTGAACTGCCGTTTTCTGACACCCTATTTTTCTAAATAAGTTTTCTGTAACACCAGATTTCTAATTTTTTTTTTAAATTTACACCAAATATAAAAAAAAACCCGGATACTAAGGCCACTCTGTGGGTGGAGAATTATCGTCCTCAGTCACTCGCTGACGTTGCTTCTCATCGCGACATTGTCGAAACAAGTAATCATTTTCTTCCCTCCACTCCTCTAGGGTTTTCAGAGTATATATATTTATGCATATCCATGCTTGTAATGGTAATCAGTATCTTCGACTAGTTGCTAGGACTTGCATCTATAGAAATTTGAAATTATTGGAACTTGTTTTAAGATCTCGTTTTTTAGTTCTCCTTGAACTTTTTTTTTTTTCTAATGTTGCGGGTTGATAATTTAGGGATGATTATGGGACGGAGATTTTCCATCTCCAGTGGAGACCCGATTCAAATTAGACGGAAAATTTTCGAATTTTTCTCCCGTCCGGTGGGGAGAAAAAAGGGACAAAGATTTAAATGATGTAAATAGAAAACTTATTTTTTCATTTTGATGTGTTTTGTAAAATATTGCTAAGAATTGAGTTTGGTCAGAAACCGCAGCTGACAGTTGCGGTTTCTAACAATAATTTTTTTTTTTTTTATTATGTTGAAGCTGCCAAACCGGCAGCTTCTTAAAAAGCAAAAGCAAAAACTTTTTGTTTTTGGTTTTTTTTTTTAATATTAACACTGCAGCTTTTTAAATATTTTTAATAAATTATTATTTTATATTTTAAATAAATAATAGTTAATACTTTTTTTATGAATATTAAATTTCAAGATTAATACAAACACAAAAATTTTATTTTAAAAATATATTGACTTGATTTTTTTAAAAAAAATTAGAAATCAAATTAATAAAAAATTATTATATACACAAATTAATTTGCAGGTATTATATTTTTGAATGTGTTACTATAATTAATTTTTAAATATATTTATTTATTATACAATATTTTGTATAATGTATTAATAAAATTGCTGTGCTATAAATTTTTCACTAAAAGATTTTTTCTAAGTAAACTGTTGGTTTGGTTGAGTTTTCAAATGGCAAATTATTTGATGAAGCTAAATGATAGGTAATAATTTTGAAATTTTTTTACTTTTTGTCTATAAGAAAGAAATAAATTTGGCATTGAAAAATAAAATTAATTTATTTAAAAAATAAATTAATAAAATTATATTTGGTATTAATAAAATTAATATATTATACAAAATATTGTATAATAAATAAATCTATTTGAAGGGAAATTATACGCATATAATTAAATGGAGGTAACATTAAATAAATGTACCTATCTCTTGTAGCGCAGAAACTCGTTGTGGAAGCGTCTACCAAGATCCCGTTTGTTTTTGGTCACTGGTCTGGCTTTTACCCACTCGGGGTAAGAGCAGCTAGATCACAATCTAAATGCCCCTGAAAATAAGACAAAAAACTGTGAGTGGGAACGAGCAGTCTTGCGGCGTATACGTTTTCTCGTTACCAAATTATGAGTACCTCACCTCTATTTATAGAGGTCCTAATAGCTAGAGACCTAACTCTAGTTTAACTCAGACTCTTTCTGAGATAATATTTGGTAATTTAATTTAGATTAAATAACTCAATTTAATTTAGATTAAATAACTCAATTTAATCTGGATAGGAACTCAATCCTTTATAGAGTCATGGGCGTATCCCAACTCTATCATCTCCCACTCGCACATGACGGAACGTATTCCAGTCTTAATCTTCAGTTATACTGGCAAATAGATTGTGTGACCAGCATACCTCGAGAGCACTAGTGCTATACACCTGTTAGGGATATATAGCGTCTCGAAAAACAAGATCCTCTTCTTTACGTATGCCTAACCCTAGATTACCTTCTCACATTCACTGTTTTAACTCATGATCTCATAAAATAATTTTCGTGTTCACTATTATATTTCTACTCATAGAAACTATAATAGATCGGCCAGTGAACCACGAAACCTTATGAAAGTGATCAGAAGGCTATCTTCCCCTCTTACTGTATGCCATCCATCATGATTCAACTCGCTTTTTTAGTTAGATCCGCCAGGCCTAAATTTTTCCCGGACCTCTTGGAAACTAACTAAGCTAGCCACATTGAACCATACTTCAGGGATAAGTTAAGGGTTCTGAGGGTCGAAATATAAATAGGGTCTCACAATAAGGAAAGTTGAGATCAGTAATATTATTAAATTCCCATCCCTGTGGTCACATAAGCACACACGGTATAAAACATGTGTTATGGTGTTCTTTCCTTCCCTTAAAGGGGCGCATGTCTCACATTTTGATAATGTGTATATTAAACACCATACAGAAGCGTAAGGTTGCGATGCACCGAAGCACCCAACTTTAGTCCGCTTACTTAAGGACTACTTCTGGCTTTTCAGACAGAACATGGTAGTTACATATAACTGACCATCGGATTTCATACAATCCTTATTTTGGATCTCAATCCAAAGCATATAACTTTGTGTATGTCTTTATCTCGCACCTTAACAAGACTCATTTTGTAATTTCTACAAGACGGCACTTTTATTTTGAACAGGCTCTCGAGCTTTCTCATATGTTCAAAAATTGCCTCATCTTAGTCCTTGCCAACTCATTGACAAAACTAAGGTAAACACCCTTGTGAGTGGGCTACTTCTCTGTCCGACATGCTCAATCTCATATCGATAACAGTAAATGTTTACACATAAACATTCACACTCATGTATTGCCAACAATGAACTTTAGTTATTATTCGCAAATAATAACGTTAAGGGATTATATAAAGTATAACAGTACCAATTAAATTCTACGCAAACCTCGAGATCTAATGTGTCTCTCAAAACACATCTCTCGTCATAGGTTTACTCAACGGATCTGCGTGCGTAGAAACATACTGTAAGTTCACATCTCTCCTTGTGCAACAATATCTCTTGCGTATTGATACTTAATGCCGATACGCTTAGCTCCACTATAAGCTATCAACGACTGACTATCACTAAAGACTGTCATTAATACCTCTAAGACAGTTACTCTTAAATGGCTCATAAACCATTTCAGCCAAACTGTCTCCTGTACTGCAATTGAGGAAGTGACAAATTCAACTTCCACTATTGATAGGGCTACACGGGTTTAATTCTTGTTACTCCTCGAGATGGCACTCTTGCCAAACAAGAATTTAAACCTGAGGTGGATGCCTTCTCATCCACATCTCCTGCCCAATCAACGTCTCTGTATTCTCTCAATGCATATCATTTTCTTAATAATAGAGAGAATAGGCTTCAGTACCTCTAAGGTATATAAGTATCCATTCAATTGCTTCCAATGTGCTTTGCCTGGGTTAGATTGATATCTATTTACCATGCCCACTGCATAACATATATCATGTCTTGTATACAACACTGCATACATAACACTACCCATGGCACTGTCATATATATTGAACGCTTCTCATACGTTCAATTTTTCTGACCTCATAGGACACACATCTTTGCTAAGAAACTGATTCTTGGCAATGGGGTAATATATGAGTTTGCAGTATTGCATATTAAATCGCTCAAGGTCTTTGTTGATATATTTCTCTCAAGAAATAGACAACAATCTTCTTGAATGATCTCTTGAAATCTTAACTTCAAGAATGTAATATGCACAACTCATATTCTTTGTCTCAAAGTTGGACGATAACCAATCTTTGAGTTTATTTACGTACCATTTATCATTTTCAACTTTAACTATATCGTCTACATACAATGCCAAAATGATGAATTCATTTTCAGAGCTTTTACTATAAACACAATGATCTTCATCAATCATGTTGAACACATTCGACATGATTATATGATGAAGTCTCAAGCACTATTGTGTTGAAGACTGTTTAAGGCAATAGATTGAACACATCAATCAGCAAACCTTATGTTTGCTGCCTTTTCCGATGAAACGTGTAGATTGTTTCATCCATTTCTCCATTGAGAAAAGCAGTCTATTCATCCACTTGATGAAGCTCTACATTCAAACTCGCCACTATGGCTAGAATGAACCTTATGGACGTAAATTTTACAACAGATGAGAAAGTCTACTCATAGTCAATCTCTTTCTATTGTATGAACCCCTTAGTGACTAGCCGAGCCTTTTATCTTTCGATACCTCTTTCAGCCTTTCACTTTACTTTGAGAATACATTTATTCTCAATTTGTGTCCTTCCAGTAGATTAACTAGTTCTCAAACATGGTTTGATCTCATGGATGCCAATTTCCTTTTCCATTGCTTTAGTCCATTTTCCCCTTAAATGGGCATGAAAGAGCTTTTTGAATAGGTTTTATGCTCTTTCTAGTCTTGTGGGATAACCAAAAGGGCTTCGTTCAGGCCTTCAATTTTAAATTATCGGCATGAAACACTTATCCTTTTAGATTTTTACAGTTCTGAATCTTGATAAACATGTCTCATATATTTATCGTGATTCACAATGCTCCCACTGGGATCATGTTCCATACTCTCACTGGAGTTAGGAATACTATATTCTTTCCTCCCACTGGAGTCAGGAATGCTCCCATTTGAATCAGGTCTCGAACATCCGAATCGTTTGGAGGATGAAGGTCTTAACCTTCTTCCTCTAACTCCCTCCCACTCGGATGGAGTGATCCTGATCGTTCCTCTACCTGAAATTAATATAAAGTGAAATCCCAATTCACTTCGCCCAACTTAGAAAATGCATTCTCTTTAGAATGTGACGTCTAGTGATTCAAATTTTATCATTATGCCATTTTCTTACTGATCCATGAAAATGTATCCTTTTGATACTTAAGAATATCTCACATAGACACTCTTTTCACCTCTTGGTTTTAAATTTACCAAATTGAGGTATCATGGACGTAAGCATTACAACCCATAATTGAGGTAAATGGCTTAGGTCAACTTGTCGATCAGTTCACAACTCATAAGTTATGATAATGACAGATTTAGAGGGCTTACGGTTCAAAACATATGTGACAGTCAATAAAATATCTCCTCGATAGGAGATAGGCAAATTTGTCTCTGTCATCATAGATCTAACCCTATTTAGGAGAGTCTTATTTCTCCTTTCCTCAACACCGTTTTGTTGTGGATTTCAAGAAATGAACAACTGATATTCAATCCTTTTTCATCACATGAAACTTTAAGTTTATCTGTAAGATATTACTGACCTCTGTCAGTTCTTAAAGCTTTGATCTTTTTATCTAATTGATTAATTCTCAACTATACTCATATAAGTCTTGAAGCAACCCGATGCTTCTGACTTGTGAGAAATCAAATAGATATGACCATACCTAGTACAGTCATATATAAATGTGATGAAATAATAGGACCCATACCTTACCCTCACATTCATTTGACCATATTCGTCATAATGGACTAATTGCAATGAAAAATTGGCTATTATTCCTTATTCGAATGATTTTCTAACTAGTTTTTCCTTTTAGGAAATGCTTACATGTAAGTAATTCAACCTTATTTAAATTACTTATTAAACCTATTTTGACTAACCGACTCATTCGGTCCTGTCCAATATGGTTTAATTTAGCATACCATAATTTCACATTGTTCTCATAACAATGCGAAAAATAATAAATTAAAGGAAAATAGTCATGGTCCATATCCATAACCAGAACCATAATAGAAATCATTCAAGTATAAGCATACACTGTTATCCTCAAAATATAAATTGAAAACAAATTTCAATAAACCAAGAACAGAACCTAAATTTCATAACAAAGGTATCTCGATCCCTTATTATACGGTCCATTGGTTCTAAATCTATCACCCACAAAGGATGAAATTCAGAACCAGATACATAAATTCCACTCACTCTTGAGTCAGAATAGTGTATCTTTTTAGGCACAATGCATCTCTTGCATAATGCCATTTTTATAGGCAATTGAAACATTTCACTCTTGAAAAGTTTACCTCATTTTTGCCTTTGGACCTTTTGTGATTCTATTCTTTTTACTTTTCAGGCTCTCAAGCCCTTTCTTTACCCTATTGATGAAGCTTATTATCATATTCTAATGAGAACTCATTCTATTAGAACAGGACTTTGCCATATGACATTGACCTTAATCACTGTCAGACGGCCCCTTTTAAACTTCAAATGATAAGCAACATCCTCAAATGTCTTTATGCTTATCCATATGAGTTAGTTGCATCGACACATGCTACCAACTCTTGGATAAAGAACGGATAACAGTTTAGACCTTTTGCTTATCAGTCACTTATGACTAAGTTCACTAAGCTCACTTTTCTTTTTCATCTCTCTTAGATGTTTTCGCATCGAATGATCAGACTTTTCTGATATGTATCAAATTTGATCTTCAATGATCGGAGCTTATTCAGAGTCACATCTCTGAATTTCTCCTGCAAAGTTGTAGACACCGGGTCTCGAGGCGGTCCAAGATCAGAATTACCCGATGATGAAAAACGATACTATGACGCGCGCCCGGACCAGCAAGGCCCTCGTTGAGCCCTCCTTTCGGGGCTCGAGGGATCAGTCGCATCTTTTTGGATCATGGGCGCCACGAGACATCATCGGTGCATCCCTCCCAATAGGACATTGGGGAGATGCCACCTAGTCTTGTGACGCCTAAAGGCACCTTGAGGTGTGTTGGAGTCGCCACCCAAAAACTTGGGAGAGGTCTCTAACCTCGATGGTCTTAAACCAAAGACGGTGTTCAGAACTTTACTTTTATTAATGAGTCAAGTTAAGTCTTATAAATGGGTTTTTAATGAAACGCAATTCCACTCCTCTTCTCACGCGATCATGCATTGAAATTAAAAGCGCATTTTCATTCACATTAAAGAATAATAGGTAAAGCGATGAATAGATAAGTAAATAAGCAAGTAAATAAATTATGTTACAAGAATAAAGAATGCCCCAAACACTTAAATTACAAGGGCCCAACATAAATAAATGAACACTTTAAAATAAATCATACATAAATCAGGTCATTTATTGAATTTTAGGAACATTGGTTCCTTTTATTGACTTAAAAAATTAGAGAACTATTTTTTGGGTATTTATTTGAAAATCGGGATGAGTGATCCCATTTTATAAATATTAGTTCTCCATTTGATAGTGAGATTTTATTAGATAAAAAATAGGACATTGGTCCATTTTATTAATAAAAGTCCCAATTTCGATTATTATAAATAATTGTGACTTTTGTAATGCGTGCGGATTTTGAAATACATTTATACATACAACACATGAAAATAATATAATGAAATAAATACGATGATTAAGGAATGCAAACCCCAAAGTTCCGAATAATTTAGTTCTCGGCCTCCGATCCATTCGAAATATCACTCAGAGCGAAGTAGGCACATTTTAGGCAATTAAAAAATACAAAATAAAATTATGTTAGAGAATTAAATCAAATCAATAATAAATTATAAATGAATAAATAATTGTACAAGTTAAATAAATAAGTAACCAACAGCAAATAATGTACACAAACAACTAGTTAAGTAAATTAATCAGATAAACAATTATTTATGCAGATGGCACCAATAATTAAATAATTACCCAAATTGATTAAATTATTCAAATGTTCACGATTAAACATGTCAAATAAAAATGAATAAATCAATCCAACGTAAACAAACAAATAAGTATTTAATTAAATAGGGGAATTAAATTAAATCATCAATTAACATATAAACAAAACAGTTTGATGTTTAGGAACCATGTTATACATCATGCAAATAAACTATTCTAAATTAAGACTATTTTCCCTGACGACGCACACACAAGCAGAAAAAAGAAGAATAATGCTCTAATTAATCACAATGAATAAATAGCCCTTAATCCAACAAATATATTACATATTCCATCAATTATCGATTGTGAATCTTAATGTACAAAGAACCCATTAACAGTGGCATTATTAAAGAACTAAAAGCATGAACAAAAGAAAGATAATAAAAAGCAGCAAGATATATAAAGATTAATGGTGAGCATGATTAATAGTAAATTTTATGGAGTAAAAGAGTGATGAATAAATAGATTATTAATGGCAAAGGGATACAACAGCAAAAGTATGAACAAACACAGATAGGAAATATTAAGGATGAACAAACGAATTATTAACAACAAAATATGAACAAATAACCACAAAAAAAATACAACAATCAAAATATACAATATAGAAACAACAACAGATAATAAAATACAGTGTATAGCACAAGAAAAAAATCAAATGGAGGTGAAATATATACGATGAAAAAAAATAAACAAGTGTGAATAAAAGAGAAACAGCAAACGAAATTTAGCTCAGATATTTACCCTCAGAAATATTATACTTGCAGCAAAAGTGAAGAATTGATGATCTCCTGTCGATTTGCTTCAGATAAAAAGTGGTTTAAATGTTTTGAATAACTCTGTTTAATGAAAACGAAAACTCAAAATCTCAAGAATTAATTTCTTAGATTCAAGCTTTCGGATGACTTTTTAGAAAAGCTTTTCTTTTTTTTTCAAAATTCTCCTGGGCTTTTTCTCTTGTGTTCACTGAAAAAACCTCCCCTAAAAAATTCTTTTGATTTCCTTTTTATACCTCTTTTTTAGGGCATTTTTCTGGGTTTAAAATCCTCAAAATGCCCCTCAAAAATGACTGGAAACGGCTAAACCCGACCAAAAATCGCGCTGGAGGAAGAAGACGGGCTACAGTAACCCGGTACAAGGCCGCGTGTCGCGCCCTTCAGCACGCGACACGCCAGGGAGGCAGTCGCGTGCTGAGCGGTACAACGCGCGCGCAAGCCCTCGCGGAAAGGGCAAGCGCGCGTTGCCCTGCGCGCACCAAGGGACAACGCGCGGGGGAGGCACGCGCAGTGCTCCCCTGCGCGCGAGGGGGAAGCAGGCGCGGTGCTCCCCTGCGCGCGAGGGGAAGCACGCGCAGTGCTCCCCTCGCGCGAAGGGGGGCACCACGCGAGGTGCCCCTCGCGCGAAAGGGGGGGCACCACGCGAGGTGCCCCTCGCGCACGCAGGGGAGCACCACGCGTGGTGCTCTACGCGCGCGTAGGGGAGCTTCGCGCGTTGCTTCCCGCGCGTGCGATACCGCGTGGCGACACGTGTCGCTCCGCACGCGGCGCGCGGACCCGCGGCACGGGACCCCAAAAAAACCCGAATAAAATAAAAATAAATTAAAATATAAATAAAAATAAAAATAAAAAATAAAAATAAAAATAAACATAAAAATAAAACAAAATAGAGTAGAGAGGCTTTCGACAAGGGATTCATCATTTTTAATCTTTTTCTCGAGAGCGGTTGCCATTTTTCATCACTGAGTAACCTCGGTCTGAGCTGCCTCGGAACCCGGTGTCTACAGTTGCCCCCAGTTTTGGGGAACGTAGTGCCTAGGTGCCTAGGTGAGCCAAAACTCAAGGACAGGAAGAAGAGATGCGTACCTGAGGCAGCTGCCTTTTGCTCCGATTAGGACCACCCAGGGTAGTTACTGTCTGTTTGCCGACGTGCTAACCCTTGCCGGTTTTTTCCTTCGGTGCGATGTCTCACCTCCCGTTCGGTGTCCAATCCTCCCCATTTCGGCATCTGACCTGCGCGGTGTCTAGCCTTGTATTCGTTGAAGCATCTAACCTGTGCGGTGTCTAGCTCCAGCCGTGTCGGCATCTAACCTGTGCGGTGTCTAGCCTTGCATTCGTTGAAGCATCTAACCTGTGCGGTGTCTAGCTCCAGCCGTGTCGGCATATAACCTGTGCAGTGTCTAGCCTTGCATTTGTTGAAGCATCTAACCTGTGCGGTGTCTAGCTTCAGCCGTGTCGGCATCTAACCTGTGCGGTGTCGAGCCTTGCATTCGTTGAAGCATCTAACCTGTGCGGTGTCTAGCTCCAGCCATGTCGGCATCTAACCTGTGCGGTGTCCAGCCTTGCATTCGTTGAAGCATCTAACCTGTGCGGTGTTTAGCTCCAGCCGTGTCGGCATCTAACCTGTGCGGTGTCCAGCCTTGCATTCGTTGAAGCATCGAACCTGTGCGATGTCTAGCTCCAGCCGTGTCGGCATCTAACCTGTGCGGTGTCCAGCCTTGCATTCGTTGAAGCATCTAACCTGTGCGGTGTCTAGCTCCAGCCGTGTCGGCATCTAACCTGTGCGGTGTCCAGCCTTGCATTCGTTGAAGCATCTAACCTGTGCGGTGTCTAGCTCCAGCCGTATTGGCATCTAACCTGTGCGGTGTCTAGCCTTGCATTTGTTGAAGCATCTAACCTGTGCGGTGTCTAGCTCCAGCCGTATCTGCATCTAACCTGTGCGGTGTCTAGCCTTGCATTTGTTGAAGCATCTAACCTGTGCGGTGTCTAGCTCCAGCCGTGATTGGTATATAACCGATTCTTGTGGCATTATGACAAATTTCATTTCTCAGTCGGCGAGTTGATCATTCATCTGAATGGCTGCTAGACCATTTCTCAGTCGGTGAGTTGATCATTCATCTGAGTGGCTGCTAGACATCGTCGTCGTGCGCCTGAATGTTCAAGAAAATACTTTAATTGATTGCATTAATCTGTTATGATGATATACAAATCAGCTCATTTTCGTTATCTTAATATTTTAACTAGGGGTGAGCATGGTCGGTTAACCGGTCCATTAGCCCCAGTCCATTAACCAGTCCATTAATATCGGTTTTTTGAAATTCCAGTCCATTACCATCGGTTAACCAGTCCATCGGTTTCGGATTTTCGGTTCGGTTACCCAATATTTTTCGGTTAACCATTATAATTATAAATATATTCATAAATAAAATTAAAATGTTCAAGATACTTAAAAATTAAAATTTTTTCACTATAATATAACATTATTGTTGTTAAAATAAAAATATTTGGTGGATATAAGCAAATTTGTTTTTAAAAATTAATATTTAATAAGTAAATATATTAATCGGTGCATAATCACTTTTAATTAGATAAATTGTTATACTTACTAATAGCCAATTAAAAAAATTTAAAAATTTAAAAATAATTAGTATAATGAAAAAAAAGTACATTATCACCTTTAATTAGGATAAATTGTTATAAATTATTAAAAAATTAATAAATTAACTAAAAATTCGGTTTCGGTTCGGTTAACCGGTCACATGAGTCAAAAACCATTAACCAGTCCATTAATATCGGTTTTTTCAAAACACTAACCATTAACCAGTCCATTACAATCGGTTAACCAGTCCATCGGTTCGTTTTCGGATTTTTTTTTCGGTTAACCGAGTCCATCGATTTTTTTGCTCACCCCTAATTTTAACCAATCTATTCGATCTTACACCTTTCGTTTTTTATTCAATTAATTAATTAAAATGTTTTTTATTTATTTTATTTATTTATTTTTTAATAATAATTTTTTTTAATTAATTAATGTTTTTTTTTTCAAAATTAATATTTTATTATTATTTTATTTTATTTTTTCATGCATGCACGACCCATCCATTGTCGTTATTAATTTCCTTTTTATGTCCTTTCCATTTTTTTCGTTATCCATTCTTCATTTATTTTTATCATTTTGTTGTTATTTTTATTTTATTATTTTTTTCTGCGTTCTCGTCTTCATTTTTCATCATTTTCATGCATTTAGCAATATGAACATAATAATTGTAAAAACAAGAGTAAACATGGGTTTCTACTATACATAGAACATTTTTGTACATCACACAACAAAAATAATAATGTCTGTCAACTCCCTGAAATAAATCTACCACGGAGGGTAGTCCGTGGGCATGTCAGGGTCGTCTGGCTGAGTCGGAGGAGGCACAGGCTGGTATGAGGTATCCTCGGGGGGCTGCCTAGAAGATGACGGGTCGGATGCCCTGGATCTGACCCCTGTCTGTCTGCCCAGAAAAGGGGCGGCCATGCTCGTCACTGTATAGGATAGCTCCTGAAAGCTGGAGGCCAATCCTGTGAGGGAAGCGGCGTATCCGTCAATGTGGTGTCCCAGGTCGGACCGGATGGTAGGAAGATCTCTCCCCAAATCGTCCCGTAGGTCTCTCAGATCCCGGGATGCCCCCCCCGGTAGTCTGCTCTAGAATGTCTATCCGCTGCCGAGTGATAGCTAACGAGTCATCCATCTCCCGATAAGCCTCCTCAAATCTCTGTGCATGGGTCTCGAGAGTAGTGGACATAGATCCTTGAATCTGACCCAACTGTCTGCCTACCTCTACAAACCCATCCGCCATCTCCTGCCTCATGAGCTGACGATCGTCTATCATCTGCTGCCTTATGAACTGACGATCATCTATCATCTGCTGCCTCAGGAGATGGATACTCTCGTCCTGGTGCTGCCCCATAACGGTGAATGCGGACATCATATCCCTGTACATGTCCTGGAATGCCGGCTCTGAGGTGGGCTGACTATGAGGCGGCCTATACTGCGATGGAGGCGAGGCCGCGAAAGTAGATGCCCCCTAGTGGCCATGCTGAGTGTAATGGATGTGCGGCATGAAGGAGGTGTGGGCCCCACTATCATATGGGATCTGCTGTGGAGGGGGAGTGCGGATGATATGCGTGAGGTCCTCCTCATCTGTGCCCTCCTCACCCTGAAATGTACGGGGATCCCTGTCGTCATCCTGCTGCCCGCGGGCATCTCCTGACGTACCGGCAGTCTCTGGAAGGGGAGCTAAGTTACAGAGATGTCTGGTCTCTGCCACGCTGAGTAGCCTAAACTGCTCTGACCCCTCTGATACTGGCTCCACCATGCCCATAGCTCCGGCAACGGCCATATCAATACCCATGTCGCCCTCAGCGTGCCTCCCAAACGAGCTAGGGCAGAGATCCAAGCGAAGCAGTAGCCTAGTCACCACTCTGCCAACATGTATGGGCCCAGTGGCCCCTCGTCCAACTCTGACCAATGTGGATATGATCTCATGAGCTATATTGATCCTCCTGCCGGTCCTCATAGCCAATAAGCTCCAAATCTCGGCGGCATTTATGGAGCCCTGACTTCTGGCCCGACCAAAATAGCTGCTGGCCAATACCTTCTGTATATATCTCAAGGCCTGCGAATGCAACAAGGTGCTCTTCATCCGGCTAGTGCGGTAAGGAACCCCCGGTGCAGCAATCTCCTCCTAGCAGCGAGTGGGAACGGATCTGTCTGGCACTGTAACATACTCCCCTGTCGGGAGCTCCATCGCCTGTACGAAACGGAATCTGCTCATCTCGTAATACCGGCCTCGAGCCTAAAAGGATATGGTACCTGGCTCCTCGTCTGGCCTCTCATATCCAGCATACTGAATTGTGGCCAGCACCTCCCGGGTGATATCTGGGTATGTGGCATAACATCTCCCCATAAAGGCTGTCCAGCCTGCAGCCTCTATCAGGCCTCTCACCTCCTCCCACATGCCAACCTGCTCCAAAAAAGACTGGCACATGAACCTACTGGGTACCACCTGTATCTGAGATAATATATCGAGGCGCTATCTCTGAGCGTCCGTCATCTCTGTCGGCGGATGGGGCACATCGCGTCTCTGACGTACATGGCGCTGTCGAGGCATCCTGAAAATAAATCGGATGTCAATCAATGCGTGATAAAATAACATACTTATTATTTCACTATTTTTGTTTCGTGTTATTTCCCTTTTATATTTATTATTATTATTATTTTATATATCTATTATTATTGATTTTTATTTATACTTATTTTTATTATTATCTTTTATTATCCTTTTATTTTAGCACACCTACGTATTTTAGCACATCGCCATGCGACATTATTCACGAAAGTAATATCAACGGACTATTTTTTTCATAAAAAGACAAAGTGTCGTCATCTACCAAGGACAAAACAATTTATCATGCCCCGAAAAAGGAATTCCTCATTTGCACACATGGCCAATTATATAAGCTAGTTGATTCTATCACAATTACACACCTTTTTATTTTTCTCTGCCCAATATCTCCCCTTACCTTTCTATCTATCACATCCGATACCTTTCTATCTATCACATCCGGAGACAAAAAGGTATGCACTTTTTTTCTTATTTTTCTTTTACAAATCGCTACTCATTATCATGCATGCTAGGACAAAGAATAAGACAATATTTGCTAACTCCTACATATCATCATTATTTTTATTATATATTTTATTTTTATTTTTTTTTCATGTTTTATTCTCTTGTCATTTTATTATTTATTATTTTTGATACAAACAAACTAAAGAAAATAGTAAATTAGTCCTGAAAAGGCATACATAATTTCTTTGTAAATACTCATTTTACACATGCTGTTTATAGAATAAAGATAAAATAAGGAATAAAAGTTACTTTAAGACAGATCGGCATATGAAATAAAGCAGCAAAATATAACTTCATGAAATAAAATAGAGAAGCTCAAGAAAACCAACCTTATAGTCAAAATAACCACAAAAAAAACGGTCGAAAAACTTAGAACAAATTATATCAACTTGAAGATCGCAAGAATGTGATCGCTTTGACGTAAAAAATATCCGGAATGGACCACGAACGAAGAAGATATGAGCAAAATTAATAAAATGAAACTAAAACGAAGAGAGAAGGGTTGAACAATAGTTTTGAACTTGAGAAACCGGAGGAAGAAGAGGGACACGCGGGGGTTGTGGAATAAAAGCACCAACTGGTGCTTGAAATGGCCCAACGCGCGACCCAAGGGAGGGGGGCGCGTGTTGGGCCCCTTACCACGCGCGCAAAGGCAGCAAAGCTGCCTTTGCTGCGTGGTCGGCCAAGGGGGGCGTGTGGGTGTGGCCACGTCGCCACACACTTTTTATTTTTATATTTTTTTTAATTTTTTTTTCTGCCTTGTCTTTTCTCACCTAACCTTGTCTTTTCTTGCCTTTTACTTTGACCCTCTTTTATTACTCTCACGCCACCTTCTTCTTTTTTTATCAACCTTACTTTACTTCTTCCCCTGTCAACTTTTCTTTATTATTTATTATAATTAATTCTCTATTATCTTTTTGTACACCAATCTTACTTTATTTTATTCATTGTCTTATCTCTTCTAACATCAATTCGACACTTAACTTCACGTCAAACAACTGTCCTAAAATCTATTATTTCTTATCATTTTATTTTTTTATTTTATTTTTTATTATTATTATTTTTTTTTACCCACTCTTACTATTCTATCTTTATCTTTATTATTCAACTATACCCTTTTTATTACATAACATTTCCTCATTAAACCTTTATTTTCAACTGTATCCAATCCGCCCGACACACACCCCCTTTTTTTTCTTCTTTTTTTTTCATTTTTCTTTTTCTTTATATATATATATATATATATATATATGTATATTATTTTATTTTATTTTATTTTTTTACCTGGATACTTACCTCAGACTGGCTGTTTGCTGTCGGCTCTTATTATTGAATATTTTCCTGTAAATAAATTACACATGCCAGGATACTAATAATAATAATAAATAATAATTAGTTATGCTAATGAAAATGCATGACTCTAAAATGCCCGAAAGAGTGGTCTATTTTGTTAAGACGGCCGGATTGATATTTTATCTTCTTTCTTTTACTAATCTCGCTCATTTGGTCCTTGTACAGGTATCTGAAGATGTCAACACCCCTTCTTGACACAGTACGCCGGTTACTGGACTGCCCGGAAACCTGGAGAAATGACACTTTAGCCCCCCCTTTTCTAGTCTGAAACTCTTGAAAAGGGTCAACTTGGATCGGGATCTTTTATCAGCCGCTGCTTGCTATTGGGACCCCCGATTCCATGTCTTTCGATTTACTCATCATGAACTATGTCCTTTAGCAGAGGAATTTGCCGCCATTTCTGATGTTAGACTTCCACCCGGCACTCTTCCCTGTGTTCCCAGTCATGGACCATACCAGCTCAGGGATGTGGCTTTCGCCCTTGGGTTGCCTCCCCCCTCAGACAGCTCGGCTAGTTCCTCGAGGGGATACTTTTTCTCTGGAGCCCTTACTTGACGCACTTAACGACTTTTCTGATGTACCCACTTATCGGACCAGTGTGGTCTTGTTGATCTGCCTGTCCAGATACCTTTTAGTGACCTCGGATGAAGCAGTTGGTGACTACAGACTGTTCAACATTGTAGATGGCATCCATCGCGGGCTGACCCCTTTTCCTGTCGTTCTGGCTGAGACGATTATCGGCCTGGATACTCTGCACTCTGATCCTACTGCTTTCATGACCGGGAGCCCCTTATTACTTCAGGTAATCTGAGTCATTATTTAAAGGTAGTGCGCCCCTTGTGGATTTTCACACTAGCTTTTCTTATTGGGAAATGCGTCCCATTAGGGATTTTCACATAACCCGATGCCTTATTTTTGCCTGAAATGAACCCAACTCACTCCAGCGGCTTTTTTTTTATCTCTTTATATATATATATATATATATATATATATATATATATATATATATATATATATATATTTTAGGTGTGGTTGCAGGAGAAGATAAAGCTTTTTGACAGAACCACCACCCCGAGTCGTCGCAGAATATTCACTGAGACACTTCCTCCCGCGGAAACAGCTATATCCATTCGCAACCCCTGATGATGGCATTGCTAAATCCTCTGAAATATCAAATGAGGACATCAGCTTCATGCAGTCGTCGATGGATTTTCGGGGTGTGTTCCCCTATGCGGGCTTTGTCAAGCTACTTTCTGTATCACTGCCCGACGTGCTCGTCAGCTCGGAATGACCCAGGACCTAGTGAAGGTCCCATTATCCTTTCGGGGAGGACTCTTTTCTGCAGCCTTCACCTCTCGCTATCAGGAGCTTTGGAGCCAACTGCTGGTGAAGACTGCCATACCCCTTCCGGCTCCCATTCTGTAACTTCTACCGGTGAGTGCAAGAGATGGATACTCAGTCCGGCACCTGACAACGAGACACCACAACTCAGGCATCTGGCTGGCGAGAGTGGCAGTAGAGCATGGCTTAGACAAGTTATGTATGCCTTTCGAGCATGATGTTTCTTTTCAAGGCAGAACTAAAAAATGATGAAAATGACAATAGAAATTCTTATTCCATTTCACAAAATTTAGTACATTTCCATAAAATTTCAACATACATGATCATCATTTGTTACTAATCCAACTGTCTAAACCATATTGATTCATGAAATCAAATTTTGATAGCATCAGACTCCTGTTACCAATCGGCCCTCTCGGGTTTTCTCGATTGGACATTTTCTCTCATGCCTCTAATTTTTGCACAGGATGCCTTTTTTCGGTTTTCACCCCGTCGAGGCACCCAATTTTAGCAAGGCCGCCTTTTTTCGATTTTCGACCCGTGGGGCATTTTTATTCTCTTCTTTTTATCTTATAGTCTTTAACCATGGAACCTTTTGAGCCTGTCCGTGTTGATCGGTTCTTCGAATCCTACTTCCCCTGTTGTCTGTTGGAACGCTGCTTTCCTTAGCTCCTCGAGAACGCATGGGTCTTTCTATACTGGCTGGGATTCACCTCGTTTATCTGGAGTACTTGGACCTATTTGTTCGGAGACCAAATCTCACTCCTTTTGTGGGTATTTTCTGACCTTCCCTTATGAATGTTTGGAGCTAAGTATTCTGTTAGTAAATTCAGCTATGGTAATAATCCTAGGACCCGTCTGCGTACGACGTGTTTAACTGTCACTGCTATTCTTGTGCCCCTTCAGCTTTTAGGACTTGGGTTATCTTGGAGGTCTGAACGTTATCTCGATCAACTGTACTGCATTTCCCCCAGTGTCAAGGAATAATGAGCGACTCCCGCAAATATTCCAATGGCAACCCTCCTACCTCAAAGTGTAAAAGGGAACTCTTGTGATTTGGAGCCTTGATCACCTTAACCATAAACTGTCCTTTCGTTCTTGGACTTTGTGTGGCGCAACAAGACATCTTAGGTTCTTTTAATGACCCCACCCCTTAATGGTCACAGTGAGCCTTTCTCTTATGACGTCTTCACTAGATCGAGCACCCCGCGCCTGCTGTAAGTCAATCGAGAGTTAAGAAAAAAAGATGGGAAGGTGCGCGTGTGTGTAACTCACCAGGATTTGAACAAAACTTGCCCCCCACTAAACAGCATTCTCTTGCCCCCTGATCAACTCTCTCTTTCTTTTTTTTTCTCTCTTTCTGTTGGGAGTTTCATTACCAGATTGATTGGCATTTTTGTCGAAAATCCTGTCACATTTGATGCCATCAGACTTCAGCTCATCTTGACTAGCTTTTTCCCCTTGAGCAATTTTGGTAGCTTGACTCTTTATTATTATTTTTTTTCTTTCTTCTTTATCATTTCTCTTTCTTTTTCCCTTTTTTTTTGTTTCTTTCTTCTTTTTTTTTTTCTTTTAGCAAGTTTTGTTCAAATTCTGAAGTTTACACATAGCGTACTTTTATTCCACCCATTGGGATCATCCTTGTTCAGTCTAGCCGGGCATTACATTTCGGTAGGGATCTTGGTCCTGCTCCCATTTATGGATCTAACCATTCCTATCCATTTCAGCTTGGGACTTCTGAGCTTCTGCCATCTACCCCCGATTTGGCATCATCTTCCGACATGTCTTTGTAGGTTCAAGCAAAGACTCTCTTTTTTATATTTTTTTTTTTATTATTATTATCATTCATTTTTTTTGTTCTCTCAAATTTTCCTCTCTCCTCAGGAGTTACACTTGATGCTATCAAAATTTCTTTCGAATTTTTCGAGGTTCCAAGATCAAATGGAACAGCATCAGCAGAATCAATACCAAATATGAATAGGGTGTGATCATGATCATGCTGTGACGCGCGCCGGATCCCGAGCGCCGCCCTTTCGGACCGCCCGCACGTGGCCGATCGGGCAATTGCGGGTCCGTTGACAGCTTGCAATAAATCGCAAGTGCGTCTATGTTGGGCAACAAAGAGGTTTCATGGAGTCGCCACCCAATAGAACATTGGGAAAGTTTCTCTCGCCTCGGAGAGCCTAAGACTGCGCTTGGTATCCATTTTGGGCCAGCCAGAGGGGTCGTAAAAGGTGAACCTCTCGCCCTAAGGAGCCTAGGATTAGCGCTAAAGTCTCGGGACTCAAGAAGTATCTTGAAGGATGACCTCTAACCTCTTGAGCCCAACGACCAGAGCTGGGTTCGAGATTTCTCATCTATTTCTACCTCGATTATTTTATGATTAAATTTTAATTGTCATTGATTCGCTCTCTCTCCACACGATGCAATTGATATTAAAACGCATTCATCCATTTAAGAGCATAAAATAAAATAGTATTAAAGCATGAAATAAATTTACAATAATACTAAGGACTAAGGGCAGAATACAACCCTCATGTATAAATGTGCGATACATGCATAAAACGGGTTATTCATTAACAATGAGGACATTGGTCCTCGCATGCATTTATTATAGAAAACAATTTTTATGTGATGATTTTATTGGGTAAAAATAGGACATTGGTCCAAGTTTTATTTTTAGCAAACATTCTATTTAGTAGACAACATTTGTGTGGTGGTTCTTTTAAGCACGGTCGAAAAATCATTTATTATTACAGACCACAAATACGTAAAATGCAATAAAATAGTAATTACATATCTCTAAATAAATAAATAAATGAATACATAAATAATTGCATAAACAAATAGCAATAATAATAACAACAACAATAATAATAATAATAATAATAATAATAAAACATAAAATTAAATAATCACAAATCAATTAAATAATAACATCAACATAAAATTAACACAAATTAGATAATAATAATAATAATATTAATAAAAAGAATAATAATTATAATAATAATATTAACATAACACAAAATACTAATAATAAACAAATATAACAATTAATCAACAATAACCATATAATAACAATAATAATAATAATAATAATAATAATAATAAATAATAAAATAGTATTAAAACAGAATAATAAATAAATATATTAATAATATTAATACTAAAAATTCAGAAATTAAATAAATATATAATAATAATAATAATAATAATAATAATAATAATAATAATAATAAATAATAATAAAATAGTATTAAAACAGAATAAATATTAAATAAAATAATAAAAATGGAATTATAAATAAATATTAATAATAATAATAATAAATAAATAATAATATTAATCAATATTAATTAATAATATATTAAAATAAATTAATATAAAATAGGCTTACCGGATTTCCCTCGCCGGAGATTGGCCGGAGCGGCGGTTGACGGCACCTCCCTCACCGCCTCGTAGATCGCCTCGTCGGGAGTCCAGATCCGGTGTCCACGCGCCGATCGGAGGTCCACCGTCGCCGGAAAACGCGATAAAGCGGTCCGGGTCCTTCTCCCTCACGCGCCGGCTTCCGGAGTCCGATGGAGAAACGGCGGCTACGACTGGGTGCGCCCGGATGTGGTGGTTCTTCCGGTGGGGCGCGTGCCTGAATCCGGCGTCGGAGGTGGCCGGCGGAGGCGACGCCTTCTCTCCCTTCTTTTCTTCCTTTTTTTCCTCTTCTCTCCGGCGCTGTGGGTTTCCGTTGGCCTGGGTCTGCTGCTCCTCTCTTCTTCTCTTTTCTTTTCCTTTCTTTTTTTATTTGGCCCTCTCTCTTTTGCTCTCTCTTTTCTTTCTTTTTTCTTCTCTTTTCTTGGTCTTCTCTCTTTGATCTGCCGAGCCTCCCTTAATTTCCTTCATCTTCTTCTCTTTATACCCTCAAATTAGGGCTAAGGTTATCAATGTAATTTCCCACTCAATTATTTCCCTCCATTTTCATATCTTAATTAATCTAACTTAATTAAAACTAATACACACACATACTAATTTAATTAAACAATTACATAATTAATTTAAACATTACATATTAACACACTAATATAATTAATCTACTTAATATATAATTTATCTAATTAATTAAACATTATACATTTTAACTAATTAATTAACTAATTAATTTTTAATTCTACATGCATCTTAATTAATACAATAATATTAACTAATTAACTAATTAATTAATTAACTAATTAATTAACAAACAATATTAACTAATTAATTTTACACATACACATATTTATACATTATCACATATATTATTTTTTCATTTTTTTTCATTTTCATTTTTTTTCGGAGGGAATAATCAAGGATAAAAAAGTCACAATTTTCATTTTGTGCCGGACTCAGGACCCGGTGTCTACAGTTGCCCCCAATTTTGGAGAAGCTAGTGCATAGACACCTAGGTGAGCCAAAATTCAAAGAGAAGAGAGAAGGGATTACATACCTGTGGCGGAGACCTTGCCTTCTTGCCGAGAGTTGGATAAAGAGATGCCTCCTCAGAGGGCTTTGAGATTTGCCTTCTCAAAGGACTTTGGAATATCGCCTCCTCAGAGGGCATACAGGTTTTACCTCCTCAGAGGGCTTGGAGATTTTGCCTCCTCAGAGGACTTTGGGATTTTGCCTCCTAAGAGGGCTTTGAGATTTGCCTTTGAATTTCATGCTCTTTGGGGATCATGAGATTCTCCTCTGAAACCTGTAGTCATTATTTTAAGGTAGTGCGTCCCTTGTGGATTTTCACACTAGTTTTTCTTGGCGGAAAATGCATCCTTTCGAATTTTCACATAACCCTGTGCCTTATTTTTGCCTGGAATGGACCCAACCCAATCCAGCGGCTTTTTTTTTTCTTTTTTTTTCTTTTCTTTTTTTTTTTTAGGACAGACTGTCTGTTTTCAGGTTTTCACCTTGTCCTTTTGGCCTAACTTTTGCTTAGAGTGCCAATTATGGTTTTCATCTCTAACGGCCATTTTTTCTTTTTTCTTTTTTCTTTTTCTTTTTTTTTGTACATCAGATGAACTATTCTGGTTACATCAATATCATTGCATAAATGCACGTATTTCAATTTGATTTCATAACATATGATCATTATTTGGCATTAATCTCAAGATACAAAAGCTCATCCAATCTCGGGATGGATCTTGAAAGCATCAAACTCCTGTTATCAATCTGCTCTCTTTTTGATTCTCATGATTGAATATTTTCTCTCTGCTCTCATTTAATCTTTTGAATGCAAATTCTAGAAGCAACGTCGGAGACAAGACTTAACTCGAATGCATGAATGCACTCATGGCTTCTCGCTTGAAGCTCAAGAAACACCATAGGCCTCTTCTTACGTACCAAACCTTTTTAGAAGGTCATCTCCGCTAATTGGATAAGATTGAACCCAGAATCAAAAGGTCTTACTTTGGTTGTAATGTTAGGCTTGGGTAGATGGCTGTCAAAGAAAGATCAGGTCGCTAGAGAAGAATGGCTGCGATATTTTCTCAACTGATGGATGAACCGTTCTAAGCTCAAAAGTATTCTTGAGTTTGGGCTCTATAACATTTTAGCACCTTGAGATCAGAACAAAAAGGGTAATCATTGAAACTAGTCAATTGGTCACCATTTTGAGCTCTTTTTTATTATTCTTTTTTTTTCTTTTCGTTTTCTTTGCTTCTTTTTCTTTCATTTTTCATTCATTTTTTTTCTTTTTGGATTTTTCATTTTTCTTTTTCTTTTTCTTCTTTTTGCTTTCGCTTTTTTTTTTTTTTTGAGCTCATGCCTTTCATGCATAACTAAACCCTCTTTCCAAAGTCTGAACTTGCTCTTATCAAGGCATTTATTGATAGCCCAAAAAATTGTTCAAATGTACATCCATCAGTTTTAGAGCGGCCACTCTTCTAAGGGGAAGCCAAAATTATTTTAGGTGAGGGGGTAGTTTTAATGTGTGTAACAACAAAATTGGTACGCATTCAGCATACCTGCATAAAGGCTCAATGGACTAGCAAGCGATTGTAAAATAAAGGTAGAAAATGGTCATTTAAAGGGCTATACAAAGAAACGGTGCCTAAATCATTTTCCAGGTTCTGTCTTATCCAGAGATCGCTTCGACGGGTAATCAGAAAGGTTCTAGTGCTCTTAGTGAGTTTTCATCCAATCTCCTAATTGCAACTAGTTTTTCTTCTTTCTTATTTTTATTTTTTCTCTGACTCTCTCTCTCTTCAGGAGTTATATCAGATGACATCAAGATTTTCTTTGGATTTTCCAAAGTTCCAAGATTAAATGCAGTAGTATTGATTGAATTAATGTCAAAATGAATGAATGTATCATGATCATAAGAAATGAAATCATTGGAAATAATATACAAATACACAAAAACATTGTTCATCATATTACATAACCAAAATGGTCATAAAGAGTTCTCAAAATACAGAGACATAATACATAATATCTCCTTGTAGTTCTCGCAAAAAATGCCACTCCGGTGGACTGGATCCAATCACATATTCGGTGGAGGGACTGTGTTGTAGCCCGGCTTTCTCCTTTCCTCCCTCTTCTCAGGGTCAGTGATCTGCTTCGTGTCAATAAGATCTTGAATTTCATGCCTTAGCCTCGCACAGCGGTCTGTCATATGCCCCGTGTGCTGGTGAAAAGCACAATACTCATCGTCTTTATGACCCGGTTGTCCTTGGGTTTGGGCTGGCTTAGGAGGTAGGGGCTGCAGCTTTCCTTCTTTTATCAGTCTTTCTAATACCCAGGATAAAGGACGGCCCAAATTTGAAAAGTGTCTTTGACCTTG
Source organism: Excoecaria cochinchinensis (assembly GCA_947683425.1). NCBI lineage: Eukaryota > Viridiplantae > Streptophyta > Magnoliopsida > Malpighiales > Euphorbiaceae > Excoecaria > Excoecaria cochinchinensis. The sequence continues at coordinate 895,698 of CANTUQ010000008.1, read as the reverse complement.
TCCCACTCTGGTAGCTGAAACTTTGGCAGCCTTGCCATTTCTGCTGTTACTGCCCCCAGCACCATTCGATCTACTCCCAGATTGATTTCCAAAGTTCCTCCAAGGAGAGCTATTCTGACTCGTCTTCTTTTCCAGGTAGGCCCCCTCAGCTTCTACAGCAATGTCTTTCAATGACTCCCAGTCTCTAAGCCCCTTGAAGCTAAGCAAATCCCTCAAGTAAGGACAGGAGTTTCTGATAAATAGTCTAATCTGATCAGCTGTGTCAGGCTTTCGTTTCATCTCCATGACCCTGTTCCTCCACCTTGTGAGGTACTCGTGAAATGATTCGTCGGGCTTTTGCTGTAGAAGTTCGAGGTCTTTCAGGGTGACCTCCATTCTGGTGCTGCAGTCATACTGCTTCATAAATTCGTCGGTCAGCAGCCAGTCTTCTTTACACCTCCTATCCAGGCCATGGCACCAATCCACTGCAGGACCCGACAGGCTGAGGCAAAAATACTCCACCTTTTGCTTTTTGCTCAGTCCTGTGCCCTTCATCACTAAAGTATACTGCTTGACATGCGCAGAAGGGTCTGAAGTACCGCTAAACTTTGGCAGCTCAGGCATTTTAAATCTCTGGGGCAGCAATTCTTCATCTCCCAAATTTCTATCTTTGGGGTTGACCCCTTTTCCAGCTGATAACATCCGGGTGATGGCCTCAATCTGCTGTCTCATTGCCCTCAGAGTCTCATCTTCCACCTTGGGTGCTCTACCCCTCACAGCTTGGTGGGCAACTACTTCCTCCATCTCATCTTCTTCCACAAAGTCTTCCTCGGGATTATCAACCCTTGCCCTTCTTGGCTCAACAGGTGCAGCTTCATTCACATTAATGGGTTGACGAGCAGCCACTCCAGCGAAGGGAGCCTCCCCACCAGCAGGCGGTTCAACTTGCCCCCGAGGAGGGACTGCTGGTACTTGTGGAGCAATGTGTGGTTGCAGAATAGGAGGTGCTTGTGCAGCAGGGGGATGGGCAATTCTTTCGACCATAACACCCATCATATCTAGCATTCTTCGTTCAAATTCATCCAACCTCCGAGCAAGATCTTGAGTGGTTGGGTTTCCAGTTTCGTTCGCCATAGAGGATGAGGTACTAGATGTCGAGAATGGCTCAGGATCCCAATCGAGCACTAATTCGAGCAATCCAAAAGGCACGTCTGTCCTTACTAAACGACCGTCGGGACCTCTAACCCACTTGAAAGAATCTATGATGGCTAAAAATTTAAATTGTTAGTATGATGTGTGTATGATAATATACCATGCATGATCGTGAATTGTGCAGATGGAGTGAAAAAATCAATAAATTGCAATTATGCGATGCAATACATGAAAATAAATATACACGTGATGGTATATGTATGTGAAGAATAATATGCAGGCAAAAGGATATATACACACAATATGAAATGTATTTTTTATTTTTTATTTTTTATATATTTATATTTTTGATTGATTTTTTTTTGACATGAATGACATGTGATGTATGTACATGTTGTGCAGCATTCACAGCCACATGCAAGCAGGTAGATCCTTCCAACCTTATTTCTCCCACACACGGGGTCGTGCGGTCTCTTTCCTATGCGGGCTTTATCCAAGGGTTAACAGGGAACCCAACGGACGCGTATAGTGCACGGTGAAAAACCGGCAGCATAACAACTCTTAATTTAAAGCACACGCGGATGGATGTTTGGCCATTATATATTTAAACAATTCAATTAAATCAAGATGAGCCCATCGGGGCATGAAAGCTTTTGACGAAAATCATCTGATCCAATTGATTTTGTTCAATATATGACGGCCCAAATAGCAAGCACGATATTATGGTACATGTCACCTAGTGGAAGTTTCTATTGCCATTACATGGGCTTTGGTCAAAAGGTAGTGTTACTTTGAGGCTATCCAAGCATGATCCCTGCCGACGGGTCTAGCTCATCACGAGTATAACGACCGATCGAGTCACCATTTTATATACCACGATGGTACGAGGCTTTGGCTGGTGATTATCCTTAACACTTCCCCAAATTGAGTGAAAATGAGGTCGCGCTTCAGGAACGCATCGGGGCTAATAGAGGGACCAAACTAGCATATTCTAAAGCTCTAATGAGATGTAATGCAAATGAGAGAAAGCGAATTTATGAATTAAATTTTAATCATAAATGTTAAACGAGGTATTTTCAAATTGAAATCTCAAACCATATCGTCCCCAGCGGAGTCGCCACTGTGACGCGCGCCGGATCCCGAGCGCCGCCCTTTCGGACCGCCCGCACGTGGGCGATCGGGCAATTGCGGGTCCGTTGACAGCTTGCAATAAATCGCAAGTGCGTCTATGTTGGGCAACAAAGAGGTTTCATGGAGTCGCCACCCAATAGAACATTGGAAAAGTTTCTCTCGCCTCGGAGAGCCTAAGACTGCGCTTGGTATCCATTTTGGGCCAGCCAGAGGGGTCGTAGAAGGTGAACCTCTCGCCCTAAGGAGCCTAGGATTAGCGCTAAAGTCTCGAGACTCAAGAAGTATCTTGAAGGATGACCTCTAACCTCTTGAGCCCAAAGACCAGAGCTGGGTTCGGGATTTCTCATCTATTTCTACCTCGATTATTTTATGATTAAATTTTAATTGTCATTGATTCGCTCTCTCTCCACACGATGCAATTGATATTAAAACGCATTCATCCATTTAAGAGCATAAAATAAAATAGTATTAAAGCATGAAATAAATTTACAATAATACTAAGTACTAAGGGCAGAATACAACCCTCATGTATAAATGTGCGATATATGCATAAAACGGGTTATTCATTAACAATGAGGACATTGGTCCTCGCATGCATTTATTATAGAAAACAATTTTTATGTGATGATTTTATTGGGTAAAAATAGGACATTGGTCCAAGTTTTATTTTTAGCAAACATTCTATTTAGTAGACAACATTTGTGTGGTGGTTCTTTTAAGCACGGTCGAAAAATCATTTATTATTACAGACCACAAATACGTAAAATGCAATAAAATAGTAATTACATATCTCTAAATAAATAAATAAATGAATACATAAATAATTGCATAAACAAATAGCAATTATAATAACAATAATAATAATAATAATAATAATAATAATAATAATAATAATAATAATAATAATAATAATAAAACATAAAATTAAATAATCACAAATCAATTAAATAATAACATCAACATAAAATTAACACAAATTAGATAATAATAATAATATTAATAAAAAGAATAATAATTATAATAATAATATTAACATAACACAAAATACTAATAATAAACAAATATAACAATTAATCAACAATAACCATATAATAACAATAATAATAATAATAATAATAATAATAATAATAATAATAATAATAATAAATAATAAAATAGTATTAAAACAGAATAATAAATAAATATATTAATAATATTAATACTAAAAATTCAGAAATTAAATAAATATATAATAATAATAATAATAAATAATAAAATAGTATTAAAACAGAATAAATATTAAATAAAATAATAAAAACGGAATTATAAATAAATATTAATAATAATAATAAATAAATAAATAATAATATTAATTAATATTAATTAATAATATATTAAAATAAATTAATATAAAATACGCTTACCGGATTTCCCTCGCCGGAGATTGGCCGGAGCGGCGGTTGACGACACCTCCCTCACCGCCTCGTAGATCGCCTCGTCGGGAGTCCAGATCCGGTGTCCACGCGCCGATCGGAGGTCCACCGTCGCCGGAAAACGCGATAAAGCGGTCCGGGTCCTTCTCCCTCACGCGCCGGCTTCCGGAGTCCGATGGAGAAACGGCGGCTACGACTGGGTGCGCCCGGATGTGGTGGTTCTTCCGGTGGGGCGCGTGCCTGAATCCGGCGTCGGAGGTGGCCGGCGGAGGCGACGCCTTCTCTCCCTTCTTTTCTTCCTTTTTTTCCTCTTCTCTCCGGCGCTGTGGGTTTCCGTTGGCCTGGGTCTGCTGCTCCTCTCTTCTTCTCTTTTCTTTTCCTTTCTTTCTTTATTTGGCCCTCTCTCTTTTGCTCTCTCTTTTCTTTCTTTTTTCTTTTCTTTTCTTGGTCTTCTCTCTTTGATCTGCCGAGCCCCCCTTAATTTCCTTCATCTTCTTCTCTTTATACCCTCAAATTAGGGCTAAGGTTATCAATGTAATTTCCCACTCAATTATTTCCCTCCATTTTCATATCTTAATTAATCTAACTTAATTAAAACTAATACACACACATACTAATTTAATTAAACAATTACATAATTAATTTAAACATTACATATTAACACACTAATATAATTAATCTACTTAATATATAATTTATCTAATTAATTAAAAATTATACATTTTAACTAATTAATTAACTAATTAATTTTTAATTTTACATGCATCTTAATTAATACAATAATATTAACTAATTAACTAATTAATTAATTAACTAATTAATTAACAAACAATATTAACTAATTAATTTTACACATACACATATTTATACATTATCACATATATTATTTTTTCATTTTTTTTCATTTTCATTTTTTTTCGGAGGGAATAATCAAGGATAAAAAAGTCACAATTTTCATTTTGTGCCGGACTCAGGACCCGGTGTCTACACATGCATATTGAAATTATCAGAAACATAGCACAAGTAAGCGAAATTGTTCATTCTATTAATAAAATTAAAATTGTCATTCACATTATTAAAAAGTTCAGGAATGAAAAGGACAATCTAAACCAGCTTCTTCATCTCCTCTTGCTAGCGCAGGCGCTCTCGCCGACGATCTGCAATCACCCTCTGGGCCCATCCCCCATTCCTCTCATTTCTTCCTCAATGAGATGGTGCACTCGTTCCTTCAAAGCCCGGCATTCCTCAGTGTCATGCCCAGTCTGCTGATGATAAGCACAATACTTGTCCTTTCGGCGATTAGGGTGCCCTTGGTTCCCGGTAAGTCTGGCTGTCTTTAACTGCAACTTCCCTTGCTTAACGAAATGAGCGAATTGTTCAGATAAAGGCTTTCCTAGAATAGGATAGTCACTTCGAGTTACACTTCCAGGTGCAATCTTCATGCCTCGAAAATTCATTTTGCTACCCTCTTCACGGCTTATGCTCTCACCGATCTTCACTTCAGGAGGCATGGTTGGTTCAAGACCCCAAACTTGCTTCCTCGGGACTCGCCAGTCATCGAATAGGTCTGTGACATACCGATGTGGATCCATTACCCCAAAACCCATAGTCGGCTTAGTTGGCAGCGTCGGAGGGAATGACTCGCCTACACCAAATGAATATTTTTGGGCCCTTCTGACTACCGGCTCTTTCTTGATACCCTGAATACCCATAGAACTGTCCCCTCTACATAGATCATTCCCCGGATCTGAGGCCATGGCACCAAAGGCAAGCTTCTTATAGGCATCTTGGGTAGTAGCTCTTTTAGACCGCTGAATTGCCTCCTCGAGGATGTCTATTCTTCTCTTGGAGTCACTCATCATCGACACCCCGAATTCCTCCTTACCAGCGTATCCTTGGCCCTTTTGCCTCAGCTGCGGAACACAAGGCATTTTTCCTCTTAACCCGTACCCTGACATGCGTGATGCCATAACCGAGCTACGCTTGCTCTGTGACATAGCAATGCTAGCGCACTGCGCCTTGGTAGATGGTGCGGTCGCGGCAGCGATATCCTCCTTCATAGTCTCTATCCTGACCTCAAACTCTTTCAACTTTCTCTCTAAGTCCTGCGCTTTTCTCTCCATTTGGTCGATAAGGAAAGCAGGGGTTGCGCCCGATCTGCTCGATGGATTGGCCATCTCTAATGATAATTCTGGAACCAGGGATGCTGGGCTATCTGATAGAGATTCTGAACCCCAATACGAAGCTTGCTCCGCTGACTCAAAGAAAGACCTTCTCCTTACCAATCAGCCGTCTAAACCCCTAGACCACAGATTCGTACCTATGATGGCTGAAAAGTCAAAATTGTTAGCATGATGCAAGAATGACAGTAATAATGCATGATCGTGTTAATGTGACAGAGACAACCACATACAAGCACAAAGCACCTTCCAACCTTGTTACTCCCACACACGCGGTAGTGCAGTCTCTTTCCTAGGTGGACTTGACCCAGGGGTTAACAGGAAACCCAATGGGCGCATATGGCGCATGGTAAAAAACCAGCAGCATAACACTCTTAATTTAAAAGCGCATGCGTATAGATTTTGGCCATTAAATATTCGGACCTTTCAATCACATTAACCGTGGGCCCACCGGGGCATGAGAGCCTTTGACGAGCGCCCAGTTAGTATGCTTGAACTGGTTTAATATATAAAGGCCCACGTAACAAGCACATTTGTTAAGGTACACATAACCTAGTGAAAGTTTCTATGGTCATTACATGAGCTTTAGTCAGAGGGTGGTGTTACTTCAGGTCTACCCAAGCGTGATCCCTGCCGACGGGTCTATCTCATCACGAGCATAACGATCGATCGGGTCATCATTTGATATACCATTAATGGCACGAGACTTGGGCTGGTGATTATCCCGAACACTTCCCTACAATGAGTGAAAGTAGGGTCGTGTTTTAGGAACGCACCGGGGTAAATAGGGGACCAACTAACATATTCTAAGGCTCTAATGAATGTAATGCAATTTCGAAAAGAAATGGAATTTTGGTTTCATTAATAACTCATTTATAAAATTTAACTTAACTCACTTTCGAAGCAAAGTTTCGATACTCCCCAGTGGAGTCGCCACTATGACGCGCGCCTGGACCAACAAGGCCCTCGTTGAGCCCTCCTTTCGGGGCTCGAGGGATCGGTCGCGTCTTTTTGGATCATGGGCGCCACGAGACATCATCGGTGCATCCCTCCCAATAGGACATTGGGGAGATGCCACCTAGTCTTGTGACGCCTAAAGGCACCTTGAGGTGTGTTGGAGTCGCCACCCAAAAACTTGGGAGAGGTCTCTAACCTCGATGGTCTTAAACCAAAGACGGTGTTCGGAACTTTACTTTTATTAATGAGTCAAGTTAAGTCTTATAAATGGGTTTTTAATGAAACGCAATTCCACTCCTCTTCTCACGCGATCATGCATTGAAATTAAAAGCGCATTTTCATTCACATTAAAGAATAATAGGTAAAGCGATGAATAGATAAGTAAATAAGCAAGTAAATAAATTATGTTACAAGAATAAAGAATGCCCCAAACACTTAAATTACAAGGGCCCAACATAAATAAATGAACACTTTAAAATAAATCATACATAAATCGGGTCATTTATTGAATTTTAGGAACATTGGTTCCTTTTATTGACTTAAAAAATTAGAGAACTATTTTTTGGGTATTTATTTGAAAATCGGGATGAGTGATCCCATTTTAAAAATATTAGTTCTCCATTTGATAGTGAGATTTTATTAGATAAAAAATAGGACATTTGTCCATTTTATTAATAAAAGTCCCAATTTCGATTATTATAAATAATTGTGACTTTTGTAATGCGTGCGGATTTTGAAATACATTTATACATACAACACATGAAAATAATATAATGAAATAAATACGATGATTAAGGAATGCAAACCCCAAAGTTTCGAATAATTTAGTTCTCGGCCTCCGATCCATTCGAAATATCACTCAGAGCGAAGTAGGCACATTTTAGGCAATTAAAAAATACAAAATAAAATTATGTTAGAGAATTAAATCAAATCAATAATAAATTATAAATGAATAAATAATTGTACAAGTTAAATAAATAAGTAACCAACAGCAAATAATGTACACAAACAACTAGTTAAGTAAATTAATCAGATAAACAATTATTTATGCAGATGGCACCAATAATTAAATAATTACCCAAATTGATTAAATTATTCAAATGTTCACGATTAAACATGTCAAATAAAAAAGAATAAATCAATCCAACTTAAACAAACAAATAAGTATTTAATTAAATAGGGGAATTAAATTAAATCATCAATTAACATATAAACAAAACAGTTTGATGTTTAGGAACCATGTTATACATCATGCAAATAAACTATTCTAAATTAAGACTATTTTCCCTGACGACGCACACACAAGTAGAAAAAAAATAATAATGCTCTAATTAATCACAATGAATAAATAGCCCGTAATCCAACAAATATATTACATATTCCATCAATTATCGATTGTGAATCTTAATGTACAAAGAACCCATTAACAATGGCATTATTAAAGAACTAAAAGTATGAACAAAAGCAAGATAATAAAAAGCAGCAAGATATATAAAGATTAATGGTGAGCATGATTAATAGTAAATTTTATGGAGTAAAAGAGTGATGAATAAATAGATTATTAACGGCAAAGGGATACAACAGCAAAAGTATGAACAAACACAGATAGGAAATATTAAGGATGAACAAACGAATTATTAACAACAAAATATGAACAAATAACCACAAAAAAAAATACAACAATCAAAATATACAATATAGAAACAACAACAGATAATAAAATACAGTGTATAGCACAAGAAAAAAATCAAATGGAGGTGAAATATATACGATTAAAAAAAATAAATAAGTGTGAATAAAAGAGAAACATCAAACGAAATTTAGCTCAGATATTTACCCTCAGAAATATTATACTTGCAGCAAAAGTGAAGAATTGATGATCTCCTGTCGATTTGCTTCAGATAAAAAGTGGTTTAAATGTTTTGAATAACTCTGTTTAATGAAAACAAAAACTCAAAATCTCAAGAATTAATTTCTTGGATTCAAGCTTTCGGATGACTTTATAGAAAAGCTTTTCTTTTTTTTCAAAATTCTCCAGGGCTTTTTCTCTTGTGTTCACTGAAAAAACCTCCCCTAAAAAATTCTTTTGATTTCCTTTTTATACCTCTTTTTTAGGGCATTTTTCTGGGTTTAAAATCATCAAAATGCCCCTCAAAAATGACTGGAAACGGCTAAAAACCCGACCAAAAATCGCGCTGGAGGAAGAAGACGGGCTACAGTAACCCGGTACAAGGCCGCGTGTCGCGCCCTTCAGCACGCGACACGCCAGGGAGGCAGTCGCGTGCCGGGCGGTACAACGCGCGCGCAAGCCCTCGCAAAAAGGGCAAGCACGCGTTGCCCTGCGCGCACCAAGGGACAACGCGCGGGGGAGGCACGCGCAGTGCTCCCCTGCGCGCGAGGGGGAAGCATGCGCGGTGCTCCCCTGCGCGCGAGGGGAAGCACGCGCGGTGCTTCCTTCACGCGAGGGGAAGCACGCGGTGCTCCCCTCGCGCGAAGGGGGGCACCACGCGAGGTGCCCCTCGCGCGAAAGGGGGGTACCACGCGAGGTGCCCCTCGCGCACGCAGGGGAGCACCACGCGTGGTGCTCTCGGAGCTTCGCGCGATACTTCCTGCGCGTGCGATACCGCGTGGCGACACGTGTCGCTCCGCACGCGGCGTGCGGACCCGCGGCACGGGACCCCAAAAAAACCCGAATAAAATAAAAATAAAATAAAATAAAAATAAAAAATAAAAATAAAAATAAACATAAAAATAAAACAAAATAGAATAGAGAGGCTTTCGACAAGGGATTCATCATTTTTAATCTTTTGCTCGAGAGCGGTTGCCATTTTTCATCACTGGGTAACCTCGGTCTGAGCTGCCTCGGGACCCGGTGTCTACAGATACCCACAAGTAAAGGTGTCAAAAATGATACTTCTCTTGTCGAAATTCTCTTTACTTTTAAATAAAAATAAATATATATATAAAAAATATTATCATAAAAAATTTGGTTGAATTAATTTCTTTAAAATAGTATTATTAGTTGAATTAAATTAATTAAATTAGTTAGTTAATTTAATTGGAAAAAATATTTAAGAAAAAAAATTTTAAAAGGTTTTTTTCCAAAAAAAAGGAAAAAGAAATTATGCATATATATATATATATATATATATATACATACACGCTTTAGAAGTGGAATAAGTGGCCAAAAGTGGCCACTTATTCATTTAATGGTCGCGTGATGGCAAAGTGGCCATCACGCGACCACTTTTAACTTTGGCCAAAGGGACACCACGCGTGTCCCTTCGTGACGTCCCGCGCAGGCATGCGCGGTGCCCTGCGATTGCTCCTGGCGCGCGTGTTTCGCCCCACTCCACGCGGCCACCTGCCCAGTCCCGTAGCTTTCACCGATTTTCTGCATTTTTCAGACTGTTTTTCAGTCTGATTTTTCCAGTTTTTTTCACCGTTTTATGTTATTTTCGATCAAATAAAAAAAAAACTTTCTAACTCTTTCCATTTTGAGCCAAGACCAACAAATCAAATGGGGTTCAACACTCATTTTTTTGTAGGACGGCAAAAACTGGGAACAGGGATTTTTCTTTGGCTTTTCTCTCTACTTTTTCTCTCCAGCAGCTGGTTCTTCAACCTTTTCTTCAAAAATATTCTTAACTTTTTTTCTCTTTCTCAAGTTTTAATCTTTAATTGCTCTTCAAAATACATAATCCATTTTCTTGAGTGATTTGGGCTTGAAAAATTAATTTCCTTTGCTCAAATCATCCTCCAAAAATATTTTTATCAAAGTATTTTCTTGATTTTATTTCAAAATATTAATTTCTACATTTCCTTCAAATATTTATCACCACAAATCCGACAAGGAAAATCAATCGAGACACCGTTTCCCCAATCTAAAAATTCTAAGGGTAAACATTCTTGAACTCATCCTCATTTATTTTTTTGTATATTATTTATTATTGTTAATATTATTTTTTGCCATTATTATCATGTATATTGTTTACTTTTAGTATTTTAATGTGTTAATATCACTATTAATATATTATTTGTTTGCTTCAATTTGATATTTTGCTATCATTATTATTTTTATTGTGTTTATGTTCATTATTGTTACCCTGCCATCCTCCATATTATCATTATCACCATTATTATTATTGTTTTTGTTATTATTAAGTTGATTGCCGTTGGGTATTTTGGTGTTCACGTTTAATGTCATTATTATTTCTATGTTCATCTTTGTTTTAGTTTTATAGTCATGTTCCTTAGTGTTATTTCACCATCTCCATTGCTTTTCATTTTTATTATCATATATTGAGTTCCTGCCATGTTTAACGCATTTATTGCCTTTATTATTATTATTATTATTATTATTATTATTATTATTATTATTACTACTACTAATTGATTATTCTGTTTTCATATTATTTATCATTCATTATTATTAATATTTGCATTATTACCATCCTATTATCATTATTATTATTATTATTATTATTATTATTATTATTATTATTATTATTATTATTATTATTATTATTACTATATGCTTTTATTCTGATTATTATGTCTATTATTCATCTTATTTATTGTTGCATTGTTATTTACTGTTGATAATTTGATTTATTTTGTTGCGTTGCTATCATTGTTATCATTATTATATTTCGCATTTGTTTGATTAATTTACTTTGAATATTTACTAATATTTTTGATGTTAATTTTTGTATGAGTTTAACTTGAATCGAGTTATTTGAGCACCCCCGCGACTCCCTGGATGGGTCGTATCGCGTGGAGGGTCACTCCGGTTTGGTGAGATCTTTTCGACTCTCTCTTTATGTGTTACGTGTTTATTTATAAATATTTATTTTATTTATGAACGCGTGAGATAAAAAGTCATAAAAATACTTTTATAATTAAATCGGGACTTTCACTAATAAAATTGGGACCAATGTCCCTTATTTTAGCCTAACAATAAAAATATCACAATTAAAACGAAGAGTCAATTTTCAATAAAATGGGATCACTCATCCCGGTTTTCATTCAAACAATCAAAAACGACTCTTCGAACCTTCTTTAAATTAATACGAAGGAACAAATGTTCCTAGATTTCGAACAAGTGCGAAGGAACCAATGTTCCTAAAATAATGTCCCGATTTATGTATGCATTTTCTTATTCTGTGTGAGTGTTTTAAATTTACGTTCATTTTCCTTTTCGGCCCTTGTAATTAATTTTGGAGCAACTTTATTTGTTTTAGGGGATTGTATTCCGTCCCCATTCACGTCTCTGATTTCCTTTCGATGGGGTTGTATTCCGCCCCAATCTCTCTTGTAATTGTGTGCTTGCGTGTTTACTGCTTTCATTTATCGCTTTCTTCTGCTGCTTTATTTATTGCTTTCCTTTATCGCTTTGTGAATGTTTGAAATGCGCGACTTAAATTAAATGCATTGATCGTGTGAGATGAGAGATATAATTTTAAGAGGTTAAGAACCCATTTATATTTAACCAAAGTATGAATAAGAGGGAAGTTTCGGACACCACATCTCTGGTTTAGACCAATAGAGGTGAGAAACCTTTTCCTAATTTCACGCAAATTGGGTGGCGACTCCAAGTACCTCAAAGGTGCCTTTAGGCGTCAATAGGCTAGGTTGTTCTCCTCAATTTTCTATTGAGAGGAACATACCGATGATGTCTCATGGCGCTTATGATCAAAAGACGCAAACCTCATACCTCGAATCCCAAAGGCGGATTCAAAAGCGAGGGCCCTTGCTGGGTTTTCAGGTCCGGCGCGCGTCACAGTGGCGACTCCACTGGGGACTTTGTGTTTGAGACTTTGCTCCGAAAGTGCTTTGGTTAAAATGTATAATTGGATTTTTAAAAGTTAAAATTATATCTTTTTTCAAAAATTTGCATTGCATCTTAGAGCCTTAGAATTACGCTAGTTGGTCCCTTCTTACCTCGGTGTGTTCCCGAAGCGCGACCCTACTTTCACTCATTGTAGGGAAGTGTTAAGGATAATCACCAACCCAAGCCTTGTACCTTTTAGTATATCAAATGGTGACCCTATCGGTTGTTATGCTCGTGATGAGCTAGACCCGTCGGCAGGGATCATGCTTGGGTAACCCTAAAGATTCATCACCTTGAACAAAGTTCATATAATGGCATGTAGAAACTTTCCCTAGGTGGTATGTTCCTTAATACAATGCTTGTGATATAGGCCGTCACGTATTAAGCAAAATCAAGCAAATCAAGTGGTCTTTTATCAAAGGCTTTCATGCCTCGATAAGCTCACCTTGACTAAATTGAATTGTCCAAATACGTAATGGCCAAAACCCATACGAATGCGCATTAGATTAAGACTGTTATGCTGCCGATTTTCCACCGAGCACCATACGTGTCGATGGGTTCCCTGTTAACCCTCGGACGAAGCCCACCCAGAAAAGAGACCGCACGACCTCGCGTGTGGAAGTGATAAGGTTGGGAGGATTTATCTGCTTGCATGTGGTTGTCGATGCTGCACGACATGCTCATGCATCACTTGTCATTCATGCGTGTTAAAAAAAATAAAAAATAAAATGTATATATAAACACATATGCATTTCATTTTTGCGTGTGTATATCCTTTTGCCTGCATATCTTTTTCACGTATACATATCATCTACGTACATTTTTTTTTCATGCGTCACATCATATCACTGTGATCTGCTTGAGGACCATCTGCATAGCACGGTCATGCATTACATCTCATCCATGCATCATTCTAACCCCTTGGAATTTTCAGCCACTATAGTCCACTCGCCTGGGAGGTTTTGGGGGTTCCTGAGGGTGCCTGACGAACAAGCAAAATTTGAATTGGTTGGCAGAGATTTCAAGGTCAGTAATGGCAGATCTACCGCAAGAAATGGGTGCTTCGGTGACACAAGATTTGGATAAGAGATTCGAGGATTTTGAGAGGAAGATGTTAGCTATGATGGGGAGCATCGTCGCCCAGATGGCACTAAGTGCAGGGCAACCATTTGTGGCTCCTGTCGTGGAGCAAGGTGAACCACCTGTTATGGGGGGGCTCATACAGCGGCCGCTACTGTACAACTGCCAATTGTTGAGCTTAGAGCAATGACACCTGGTGAGCAGAGAAGTGTGGGCATTTCAGACCCGAGAGATGACCTTATAGAGGAGGAGGAGGATGAACCAGTAATTCCTCAAACTGTGAAGGGAAGAGTCCCCAAAGTGGAGGATGATGCGGTGAAGAAGATGGAAGAAAAGATTGAGGCGAACACACGCCTGCTGTCAGCCGAAAAGGGGGTCAATCCCGAAGGTGTAGATCTGGATGGTGAAGAGCTGCTGCCCCAGGGGTTCAAGATGCCGGATTTGCTGAAGTTTGATGGTACTTTGGACCCTTCTGCACACGTTAAGCAGTATGCCCTTATCATGAAAGGCACAGGACTGACGAAAAGGCAGAAGGTGGAGTATTTTTGTCTCAGTCTAATGGGGCCGACGATCGATTTATACCACGGGTTGGATAAAAGGTCTAGAGAAGATTGGGATTTACTAATAGAAGAATTCCTTAAGCAATATGACTGTAGTACCCGAATGGAGGTTACCTTGAAAGACCTTGAGCTATTGTACCAGAAGCCTGGTGAGTCCTTCCATGACTATCTCACTCGGTGGAGGAATCGGGTGATGGAGATAAAGAGAAAGCCTGATACGGCAGATCAAATTAGGTTGTTCATTAGAAATGCAAGCCCGTACTTAAGAGAAGGGCTCAAGATGAAAGGGTTAAAAGATTGGGAGTCTTTAAAAGACATCGCCATAGAGGCAGAGAGTGAACGCATGGCCCAGAAGGTGAGTGGTGAAGGGTTTGTTAAGAAGGGCTATAACAGTCAGGGGGCAAATAAGTGGGCAGGCTCCAGCAGCGGCGATAGGACTGAAAAGGCGGCTGAGGTATCGACTGTAGGGTTGAACCAAAGGCGCTTCTCAAATTTGGGTCGGCCTTTATCCTGGGTGTTAAAGAAACTAGAAAAGGAGGGAAAGCTGCAGCCCCTGCCACCTAAGCCAGCCAAAACCCAAGGACAGCCGGGTCATAAAGATGATGAGTATTGTCATTTTCACCAATATACGGGGCATATGACAGACCGATGCGCAAGATTAAGGCATGAAATTCAAGACTTGATCGATAGCAGGCAGATCACTGATCCCGAAAAGAGGGAAAGTAAGAAGAAGTCCGCTTATAATGCCATGATTGGTTCAAGCTTACCTGAATGGTATGTACTGCAAGACTTGTATGGGAATGGATATGCCAATGTTAGTCGCCCTGAGAAAGACGAAGGGGGGATTTCCATAGCGATGATAGGTTGTTGGTCCACCAGCGAAAGTGGGGAGGAAGAGGAAGAAGGAAAACATGAGGGTTCTAACCAGGGATTGGGTATGACTGGCCTTTCGACTCGTGCATTATTGGCCCAGGAGATTGATAGAAGGTTTGAAGAGCTCGAAAGAAGGTTATCAGCCATGATTAAGGAAAGAATAGATGCCATGGCATTAGTCCTGCAAGCCCGTTTGATGGCGGCTACCTTTAACCTGGTTAAGCCAGCCATTATCGAGATGACCCATACACTGGCCACCACGGCGTCTCCTACCACCTCTGAGCCCAGAGGTAAAGAACCGCTTGATTTACCAGTTAGACAAAGAAGTGGTAAAAAGTCTACTCTGGAAAGTGACATCATGATTGAAGGGGATAGGGGTCCGGCGAGGATGTGCGCTCTGAAAAATGCAAACTCGGATATCCGCAATGACAGTAAGGGTAATGCTAAGAGGACGGGGGAGTCATCCATGAAAAGGAATCAAAGACGTTACTCTAATTTGGGCAAATCCTTGTCGCGAGTTTTTGAAAAGCTAATGAAGAGTGGGTTGTTACAGCCATTACCTGCAAGGCCCGCCAGCAGTCAGGGGCAGCCCAATCACCGAGCAGATCAATATTGTGCATTCCACCAGCACACTGGACATTTGACGAACTATTGCCGAGCCTTAAGAGACCGGATTCATGACCTCATTGATGGCAAGCAGATCTCTGACCCAGAAGAGCGAAGGGGGAGGCAGATAGGTTGAGTACCTAATTGAAGAAAGAAGACAGTTCCCATGGACGGTGATGGGCCATTAGCCAAGGCGTCTCTACTGGTGAGAGCAAGAGGGTGTTATCAATTTAGATGTTCTTTTTTATTTTTTGAACTATTTAATGATGACAATTTTAATTCTAGTTTTATTGAATGAAATGAATGATTTTCGTTTATCTGCGTGATGTTTCTTATGATTTCGTTATGCATGATCATGACATATTCACATTTAATAATGATTCAAACGATGCCGTTCCGTTTAACCTCGGAACTTTGGAAATTCCAAAGAAAATCTTGATAGCATCTGTTATGACTCCTGAAGAGAGATAAAAGAGAAAAAAGAAGCCTTTGCCTGGGCCTGGTATGACGTGCTAAAAATTGACAAATACATTCTTGAGATCAATACTACTTCCACGTGCCAACATGACGATGAACCAAATGTTGAAAGCCATTTCTTTGCACTCCCATGACATCTAGGATGCATATGGTGCCACCAAATAAGATCAAGCTTCGAAAACTGCATCAGGAGTTAGGCGAATGAGACTCAAGACCTTCACGAAAAAAACATAACTCACCAGAATACAACTCATCAGAACCAAACAACGTGAACACTTTCCTCTCAACCATTTGAAATGTGCACCCTTAAAACCAATTATAACTGACCCTTAACCATCCAGAACCCTTGTAGCCAAGTTCCTTACTAAAACTTACATGCTCGACCAGATTGAACAACAATGGTCCCAGTGGTTAAGATGAAAAGTGCACGTATGTGTAAAATTGAGGACTTGAGCAAAGCTTGTAAAAAGAAAAAAAAAATTGGGTTGCAAAAAAAAAATTAAAAAATTAAAAAATTAAAAAAAAGTTAAAAAAAAAAAGAAGAGAGAAGAAAAGAGAGAATTAATCAGGGGGCAAGGGAATGCTATTTGAAGAAAAGCTTCGCTCAAATCCTGTCGATCTACACATGCCTGCATATTGTCATTCTTCTTAGCTACTGAAAAGGATCTAAAAGGCTAACCCACAAACCATCCATCCAATCCCAGCCGTTGAAAGGCTATTCCAGGGTTCGAACCACCAAAACCGATAAAAGTACCCCAGATCATCCAAGCCCAACTTGTCACCCTATCTCAGCCATTGAAAGGCCATTCCAGGGTTGACCCACCAAAGCCAATAAAGGCCAAACGCGAAACTTCATATTCAAGCCCCAAATAAGGAACCCATCACCTCGACCAGTTTGCACAAAGGGTTAAGACCAAGACTTTGATACCAAGAGGAGCCACCCTCAGAAGCAGCAATCCCCCCGGCAGATGAAGATGAAAGCGAATTCAACCAATGCTGACAAACTGAAGGAGGGTCCATGGCAGAGGCTTAAAAAAAAAACAGAGAGAGAGAGAAAATATTCAATCAAGAAAACCCGCGAGGGCTGATTGGAAACAGGAGTCTGATGCTTACAAGATCCACACCGAGATTAGATGTAATGTTGCATTCTGGATCCACGTTAAATGGTGATCATGCATGAAGAAATCATGCTGAAGTGCACACAGTCTTTACAAATACATAAAGCAAAAGCAGTTCAACTCATCATTTCCTAGTTCTTTTATAAAAAGTAAAATCTAAATGGCTACTCTACTCCTGCTCTCACCAACTAGATGCCCAAGCCGAGGGATCCTATTATCTACTGCAAGGCTAAGTACCCTCCTTTTACAGGCACTTATGGAAGCAAGGGTGTAGTCTGTGATCAGGACAATTCATTTTGCATACTCAAAGTTGTCTAATTCCAGCTTAGAATCAGCGCATTGGTACTATCGACCCTCTACTACTCTCGCCACTTAGGCGCTTCAGCCAACTCATCTTGCTATCCACTGTGAAGCCAATTGTACAGCACCTTCCCAATAAAGAACCAAGCTCATACAACCAGAATCTGAGACATAAGCACGTGTCAATCATACCTGAAAGATCTTTCGCAACAACTCCGACTTCTAAAAAAAAAAAAAAAAAGGCCGTTAGAGATGAAAACCGTGACTGGCGCTCTAAGCAAAAGTTAGGCCAAAGGGTAGGGTGAAAACCTGGGAACAGGCGATCTGTCCTATAAAAAATAAAATGAATAAAAGCCGCTGGATTGGGTTGGGTCCATTCCAGGCAAAAATAAGGCACAGGGTTATGTGAAAATCCGACAAGGGCGCATTTCCCGCTAAGAAAAGCTAGTGTGAAAATCCACGAGGGATGCACTACTTTTAATCAATGACTTTCAACGCCTGGAGCGATAAGGCCGTGGTTTTTCAGATGACATCCTCTCGAGCAGATGGTATAATGCAAGACATGAGTCAGAATCTTCGGGGGCAAAGATGCCCACCTAATGGTCCCCCTTGAGGGGGGGTTATGGGTCAGAATTCCTGAGCCGCGAAGACGCTTTTCTAGATCCTTGGGGGCATCAGATAAGGCCAAACTGTACCCTGAACGGACCCTTCACCATCCAGGACGTGGTCTACCCATTTTGCATACATCTTCTATCTGCATATAGCATCTTATACATGCATGCACAATCTCTTGTATATATTCTTGCGCGCCCAGTTTGGCAGAAAAAAAAAAAAAAGTCCAAATGAAGACCGTACGCACGAAAGCGGGGCCAGGACCATCTTAGCTTAGCGGTAGCACTCACTCGTGCCGGACAAATAAGTCAAGATGACATCGGCACAGATCAAAATCTAAAAGTCCTCTGATGAGGCAAAATCTTCAAGTCCTCTGAGGAGGCAAAATCTAAAAGTCCTCTGAGGAGGCAAAATCTTAAAGTCCTCTGAGGAGGCAAAATCTCAAAGTCCTCTGAGGAGGTAAAATCTCAAAGTTCTCTGAGGAGGCAAAATCCTCAAGTCCTCTGAGGAGGCAAAATCTCAAAGTCCTCTGAGGAGGCAAAATCCCAAAGTCCTCTGAGGAGGCAAAATCTTCAAGTCCTCTGAGGAGGCAAAATTCTAAAGTCCTCTGAGGAGGCAAAATCCAAAAGTCCTCTGAGGAGGCAAAATCTCAAAATCCTCTGAGGAGGCAAAATCCTCAAGTCCTCTGAGGAGGCAAAATCCCAAAGTCCTCTGAGGAGGCAAAATCTCAAAGTCCTCTGAGGAGGCAAAATCTTCAAGTCCTCTGAGAAGGCAAAATCTCAAAGTCCTCTGAGGAGGCAAAATCCTAAAGTCCTCTAAGGAGGCAGAGTCTTTAAGTCCTCTGAGGAGGCAAAGTCTTCAAAGTCCTCTGAGGAGGCAGGCACAGATCAAAATCTAAAAGTCCTCTGATGAGGCAAAATCTTCAAGTCCTCTGAGGAGGCAAAATCTTAAAGTCCTCTGAGGAGGCAAAATCTCAAAGTCCTCTGAGGAGGAAAAATCTCAAAGTCCTCTGAGGAGGCAAAATCCTCAAGTCCTCTGAGGAGGCAAAATCTCAAAGTCCTCTGAGGAGGAAAAATCCTAAAGTCCTCTGAGGAGGAAAAATCCTAAAGTCCTCTGAGGAGGCAAAATCTCAAAGTCCTCGGAGGAGGCAAAATCTCAAAGTCCTCTGAGGAGGCAAAATTCCAAAGTCCTCTGAGGAGGCAAAATCTCAAAATCCTCTGAGGAGGCAAAATCCTCAAGTCCTCTGAGGAGGCAAAATCCCAAAGTCCTCTGAGGAGGCAAAATCTCAAAGTCCTCTGAGGAGGCAAAATCTTCAAGTCCTCTGAGGATGTAAAATCTCAAAGTCCTCTGAGGAGGCAAAATCCTAAAGTCTTCTAAGGAGGCAGAGTCTTTAAGTCCTCTGAGGAGGCAAAGTCTTCAAAGTCCTCTGAGGAGGCAAAATCTCGAAGTCCTCTGAGGAGGCAAAATCCCTCGATCCTCTGAGGAGGCCAGTTCCCCAAGTTCTCTGAGGAGACAAATCTCACGCACCCTCGCGTTTTG
Source organism: Excoecaria cochinchinensis (assembly GCA_947683425.1). NCBI lineage: Eukaryota > Viridiplantae > Streptophyta > Magnoliopsida > Malpighiales > Euphorbiaceae > Excoecaria > Excoecaria cochinchinensis. The sequence goes on along the minus strand of CANTUQ010000008.1, from coordinate 875,889 downwards.
TAAGTCTGGAGCAGACTCAACGCACCACCCAAAAGGATAAAAATTGTCCCTCAGTATACACGGCAACCGAAGGGGACGACTTCATTAGCATGACCGGGAAGACAGCCGCCTCAGGTACGCGCTTCTTTCCTTTCTTTTCTGAATTTTGGCTCACTTAGGCACCTAGGTTCTAAGTTCTCCAAAATTGGGGGCAACTGTAGACACCGGGTCCCGAGGCGGTCCAAGATCAGAATTACCCGATGATGAAAAACGATACCCACAATTAAAGGTGTCAAAAATGATACTTCCCTTGTCGAAATTCTCTTTACTTTTAAATAAAAATAAATATATATAAAAAAATATTATCATAAAAAATTTGGTTGAATTAATTTTTTTAAAATAGTATTATTAGTTGAATTAAATTAATTAAATTAGTTAGTTAATTTAATTGGAAAAAATATTTAAGAAAAAGAATTTTAAATGGTTTTTTTCCAAAAAAAAGGAAAAAGAAATTATGCATATATATATATATATATACATACACGCTTTAGAAGTGGAATAAGTGGCCACTTATTCATTTAATGGTCGCGTGATGGCAAAGTGGCCATCACGCGACCACTTTTAACTTTGGCCAAAGCACGCGTGTCCCTTCGTGACGTCCCGCGCAGGCACGCGCGATGCCCTGCACTGCGCGCGATTGCTCCTGGCGCGCGTGTTTCGCCCCACTCCACGCGGCCACCTGCCCAGTCCCGTTGCTTTCACCGATTTTCTGCATTTTTCAGACTGCTTTTCAGTCTGATTTTTCCAGTTTTTTTCACCGTTTTATGTTATTTTCGATCAACTAAAAAAAAAGACTTTCTAACTCTTTCCATTTTGAGCCAAGACCAACAAATCAAATGGGGTTCAACACTCATTTTTTTGTAGGACGGCAAAAACTGGGAACAGGGATTTTTCTTTGGCTTTTCTCTCTACTTTTTCTCTCCAGCAGCTGGTTCTTCAACCTTTTCTTCAAAAATATTCTTAACTTTTTTTCTCTTTCTCAAGTTTTAATCTTTAATTGCTCTTCAAAATACATAATCCATTTTCTTTAGTGATTTGGGCTTGAAAAATTAATTTTCTTTGCTCAAATCATCCTCCAAAAATATTTTTATCAAAGTATTTTCTTGATTTTATTTCAAAATATTAATTTCTACATTTCCTTCAAATATTTATCACCACAAATCCGACAAGGAAAATCAATCGAGACACCGTTTCCCCAATCTAAAAATTCTGAGGGTAAACATTCTTGAACTCATCCTCATTTATTTTTTTGTATATTATTTATTATTGTTAATATTATTTTTTGCCATTATTATCATGTATATTGTTTACTTTTAGTATTTTAATGTGTTAATATCACTATTAATATATTATTTGTTTGCTTCAATTTGATATTTGGCTATCATTATTATTTTTATTGTGTTTATGTTCATTATTGTTACTCTGCCATCCTCCATATTATCATTATCACCATTATTATTATTGTTTTTGTTATTATTAAGTTGATTGCCGTTGGGTATTTTGGTGTTCACGTTTAATGTCATTATTATTTCTATGTTCATCTTTGTTTTAGTTTTATAGTCATGTTCCTTAGTGTTATTTCACCATCTCCATTGCTTTTCATTTTTATTATCATATATTGAGTTCCTGCCATATTTAACGCATTTATTGTCTTTATTATTATTATTATTATTATTATTATTATTATTATTATTATTATTATTATTACTAATTGATTATTCTGTTTTCATATTATTTATCATTCATTATTATTATTATTTGCATTATTACCATCCTATTATTATTATTATTATTATTATTATTATTATTATTATTATTATTATTATTATTATTATTACTATATGGTTTTATTCTGATTATTATGTCTATTATTCATCTTATTTATTGTTGCATTGTTATTTACTGTTGATAATTTGATTTATTTTGTTGCGTTGTTATCATTGTTATCATTATTATATTTCACATTTGTTTGATTAATTTACTTTGAATATTTACTAATATTTTTGATGTTAATTTTTGTATGAGTTTAACTTGAATCGAGTTATTTGAGCACCCCCGCGACTCCCTGGATGGGTCGCAACGCGTGGAGGGTCACTCCGGTTTGGTGAGATCTTTTCGACTCTCTCTTTATTTGTTACGTGTTTATTTATAAATATTTATTTTATTTATGCACGCGTGAGATAAAAAGTCATAAAAATACTTTTATAATTAAATCGGGACTTTCACTAATAAAATTGGGACCAATGTCCCTTGTTTTAGCCTAACAATAAAAATATCACAATTAAAACGAAGAGTAAATTTTTAATAAAATGGGATCACTCATCCCGGTTTTCATTCAAACAATCAAAAACGACTCTTCGAACCTTCTTTAAATTAATACGAAGGAACAAATGTTCCTAGATTTCGAACAAGTGCGAAGGAACTAATGTTCCTAAAATAATGTCCCGATTTATGTATGCATTTTCTTATTCTGTGTGAGTGTTTTAAATTTATGTTCATTTTCCTTTTGGGCCCTTGTAATTAATTTTGGGGCAACTTTATTTATTTTAGGGGATTGTATTCCGTCCCCATTCACGTCTCTGATTTCCTTTCGATGGGGTTGTATTCCGCCCCAATCTCTCTTGTAATTGTGTGCTTGCGTGTTTACTGCTTTCATTTATCGCTTTCTTCTGCTGCTTTCATTTATCGCTTTCCTTTATCGCTTTGTGAATGTTTGAAATGCGCGATTTAAATTAAATGCATTGATCGTGTGAGATGAGAGATATAATTTTAAGAGGTTAAGAACCCATTTATATTTAACCAAAGTATGAATAAGAGGGAAGTTTCGGACACCACATCTCTGGTTTAGACCAATAGAGGTGAGAAACCTTTTCCTAATTTCACGCAAATTGGGTGGCGACTCCAAGTACCTCAAAGGTGCCTTTAGGCGTCAATAGGCTAGGTTGTTCTCCTCAATGTTCTATTGAGAGGAACATACCGATGATGTCTCATGGCGCCCATGATCAAAAGACGCAAACCTCATACCTCGAATCCCAAAGGCGGATTCAAAAGCGAGGGCCCTTGCTGGGTTTTCAGGTCCGGCGCGCGTCACAGTGGCGACTCCACTGGGGACTTTGTGTTTGAGACTTTGCTCCGAAAGTGCTTTGGTTAAAATGTATAATTGAATTTTTAAAAGTTAAAATTATATCTCTTTTCAAAAATTTGCATTGCATCTTAGAGCCTTAGAATTACGCTAGTTGGTCCCTTCTTACCTCGGTGCGTTCCCGAAGTGCGATCCTACTTTCACTCATTGTAGGGAAGTGTTAAGGATAATCACCAGCCCAAGCCTTGTACCTTTTGGTATATCAAATGGTGACCCGATCGGTTGTTATGCTCGTGATGAGCTAGACCCGTCGGCAGGGATCATGCTTGGGTAACCCTCAAGATTCATCACCTTGACCAAAGCTCATCTAATGGCAAGTAGAAATTTTCCCTAGGTGGTATGTTCCTTAATACAATGCTTGTGATATGGGCCGTCACGTATTAAACAAAACCAAGCAAATCAAGTGGTCTTTTATCAAAGGCTTTCATGCCTCGATAAGCTCACCTTGACTAAATTGAATTGTCCAAATACGTAATGGCCAAAACCCATACGAATGCGCATTAGATTAAGACTATTATGCTGCCGGTTTTCCACCGAGCACCATACTTGTCCGATGGGTTCCCTGTTAACCCTTGGACGAAGCCCACCTAGAAAAGAGACCGCACGACCTCGCGTGTGGAAGTGATAAGGTTGGGAGGATTTATCTGCTTGCATGTGGTTGTCGATGCTGCACGACATGCTCATGCATCACTTGTCATTCATGCGTGTTAAAAAAAATAAAAAATAAAATGTATATATAAACACATATGCATTTCATTTTTGCGTGTGTATATCCTTTTGCCTGCATATCTTTTTCACGTATACATATCATCTACGTACATTTTTTTTCATGCGTCACATCATATCACTGTGATCTGCTTGAGGACCATCTGCATAGCACGGTCATGCATTACATCTCATCCATGCATCATTCTAACCCCTTGGAATTTTCAGCCACTATAGTCCACTCGCCTGGGAGGTTTTGGGGGTTCCTGAGGGTGCCTGACGAACAAGCAAAATTTGAATTGGTTGGCAAAGATTTCAAGGTCAGTAATGGCAGATCTACCGCAAGAAATGGGTGCTTCGGTGACACAAGATTTGGATAAGAGATTCGAGGATTTTGAGAGGAAGATGTTAGCTATGATGGGGAGCATCGTCGCCCAGATGGCACCAAGTGCAGGGCAACCATTTGTGGCTCCTGTCGTGGAGCAAGGTGAACCACCTGTTATGGGGGGGCTCATACAGCGGCCGCTACTGTACAACTGCCAATTATTGAGCTTAGAGCAACGACACCTGGTGAGCAGAGAAGGGTGGGCATTTCAGACCCGAGAGATGACCTTATAGAGGAGGAGGAGGATGAACCAGTAATTCCTCAAACTGTGAAGGGAAGAGTCCCCAAAGTGGAGGATGATGCGGTGAAGAAGATGGAGGCAAAATCTCAAAGTCCTCTGAGGAGGCAAAATCCTCAAGCCCTCTGAGGAGGCAAAATCTCAAAGTCCTCTGAGGAGGCAAAATCCTAAAGTCCTCTGAGGAGGCAAAATCTTAAAGTCCTCTGAGGAGGCAAAATCCCAAAGTCCTCGGAGGAGGCAAAATCTCAAAGTCCTCTGAGGAGGCAAAATCTCAAAGTCCTCTGAGGAGGCAAAATCTCAAAGTCCTCTGAGGAGGCAAAATCTCTAAACCCTCTGAGGAGGCAAAACTTCAAAGTCCTCTGAGGAGGCAAATTCTCCAAATCCTCTAAGGAGGCAGAATCTTGAAGTCCTTTGAGGAGGCAAAACCTCAAAGTCCTCTGAGAAGGCAAAATCTCGAAGTCCTCTGAGGAGGCAAAAACTCGAAGTCCTCTGAGGAGGCAAATTCTCCACGTCCTCTGAGGAGGCAAAACCTCAATGTCCTCTGAGGAGGCAAATTCTCCAAGTCCTCTGAGGAGGCAGAATCTCGAAGTCCTCTGAGGAGGCAAACTTCAAAGTCCTCTGAGGAGGCAAATTCTCCAAGTCCTCCGAGGAGGCAGAATCTCAAAGTCCTCTGAGGAGGCAAACCTCAAAGTCTTCTGAGGAGGCAAATTCTCCAAGTCCTCTGAGGAGGCAAATTCTCAAAATCCTCTGAGGAGGCAAAACCTCAAAGTCCTCTGAGAAGTCAAATCCTAAAGTCCTCTGAGGAGGTAAAATCTTAAGAGAGATACAACGCAGACACCGAACAATAGGCTAGACACCGCACAGGTTAGATGCCGCAGCAACAAGGGTGAATACGTTGACAAATAGACGGTAACTACCCCAAACAACTCCATTCAAACCAGGAGGACAGCTGTCTCAAGTACGCGTCTCTCTTTTCTTTCTTTGAGTTTTGGCTAACTTAGGCACTCAGGCACTACGTTCTCCAAAACTGGGGGCAACTGTAGACACCGGGTCCTGAGGTAGCTCAGACCAAGGTTACCTAATGATGATAATATTTATTTAAAAATAGACAGAGAATGAAAACACTTTGGCTCTCTATGGACTGGGGGTTTCAGCAGGGTCTTTTAGGTAAATCTTAATAGTTTATATAAAAAATATATATATATAAAAAAAAATTAAAATTAAAATTAGGTTAATTCAATTAATTGGTATTATAGGATAGTTAAATTGAAGAGAAAATGAACTAGAAGGTAAGTATAGAGACTAATTAATTAGAATATATGATAATCAGAAAAATGAAAAATAAGTTAAAATAAAAGAGGGTGTTTAGGTAACTTAACTAAAAACTAGGATAAAAGGAAACTAACCTAGACCTAAGGAAGGGGGGGGGGGGGGGGGGGGGCGGGGGGGGGGGGGGGGGGGGGGCAGAAACAAAAAAGAGAGAAGGAGAGTAAGGGAGTCGCCAAAAGATGCAAACCTCATACCTCGAATCCCAAAGGCGTATTCAAAAGCGAGGGCCCTTGCTGGGTTTTCAGGTCCGGCGCGCGTCACAAAAGTGATCCACAGATCCATTGCATTTTGATACTTGCGAAATGGCTTAGTAATATCATCATCCTTTTGCACATAGCAAGATGATTCGAGCAGTGAAATTCTGCTTTTCCATGCCACACAGGCATCTCGGTCCTGCCTATGCTGGGCTATAGTACCATCCTTATGTTCAGCCATAACCGAACTTAAAGATTCAAGAGCCTCTTGCTCTTTTAAGCACATACTGGATCTTTGTATTCTAGATATCATAATTATTACTTGAAAGCAGCATCCATTAAGATCCTCTGATCTCAAATGGAACAATATTGCACATTTTAAAGGAGATAAGGCAACACATGCAATTTATTATACAACTGAAATAATAATCTAGTAAAATTTTCTATTAGGCTCAAATTCGAAAAGGCTACTTATAGTATCCAATTACCCTCTAAGTCCTAATGTCCAATCTTACAGGTTAAAATTTCATGCATAATAAATCTGAATTATTGGATTAACAAGTTCTCAAACTTATGAGGGGATCTTTATTAAGCCTTTACTTAATAAGCATGCAATCATTTTACTCATAAAATATCGCAAGACAATTAACAATTAAAATAAACTCATTTATTATAAAGTTAAATGCCATCATAATAAATAAATAAACACATTTATTTAACCAATAATTAAAATCCAATAATTCCAAAATAAGACACTCATGTCAAATATTAATAGGAAACATAAATCCTATTTTAACAAAAATAAACGCTAACTCAAATTGACACTTATGTCAACTATTTTAGAAGTCCAGATTTCATAAAATCTTTCTTGATAATGGGATTATTTCTTTGACCAATTTCATCAATTCATCAGACAACTCATATGTCCATTGATGAAGCCATGGACGATGCGCACTCCGTCCATTTCTCAATACCATCACAGATTTTAGTGTTGCTTCTCAACACTTGCTTTTTGGCAACTCAACCAAAGTTTTATTCTCATGCTCAGACCACCAATCCAAATGCATTCTTGCATTTGTTCTCACACATGTTCTTTATGATGCACTATAGCATCAATATCATCAGCTCAAATCTTTCTTCGCATTTTCAAGTTGCTTCTTGATTGCACTCTTGTATTTCTTAAAGCAACCTATGCGCAATTTAAGGAAGACTTACTGTCCTTATTCAATATTTTTGTAACATAATACAGAAAATATTTATACACTCATGTATAAATACACATGATTAAAACACATTTCAATCAATAAGTAGGACAGAACCTCAAAAAATTTTCAAAATATTTTTAAAAATTTTCGAAAGCAGAAAACACATTTTCTACAAAATTTAATATTTTATTTTGAAATTAAACACATTAAAATATAAAAAAATACACAATATATTTTCTGGTCATTAAAAAATTTTGAAAACATGACCGAAAATTCAGAAATAATTTTAAAAATTAATTTGACAAAAATCGGAGCTGAAATGGTGGTCGGAGATCGCCGCACGCGCCAACACGCGTCGACGAGGGAGTAAGAGACGCGCTTACGCGCCACACGCGCGTCCTCCCACTTGGCCAGACACGTGTCACAACCACATCGTGCCACGTGTCCGCATCCAGTCACGCCACGTGTCTGAATGCCATTGGTCCAGCTGGTGCCACGTGACGGTGTCTCATTGGTCCACGTGTCACGCATGACACATCAGCATTGCCACGTGGCAGATCTCGGTCTGACACGTGGCGACCCCTGATTGGGCCATGTGTCATTGATGCCACGTCATCAATAACACATGGCATGATATGTGGCACAGTCTCATTGGTCCACGTGTCTCTCCTTGGTTGGGCCACGTGTCAGCTGTATGACACGTCATCATGACATGTGGCACGACCTCGGTCAGCCACGTGTCGTCCTCTAATTTGCCCACGTGTCCGCCCCACGTTGTGCCACGTGGCATGGCCTCTGCCAACCACGTGGCGCTCGGCCATTGGGCCACGTGTCAGCAGTGACGCAATACTGCTGACACGTGGCACGCGCGTGTGGGCCACCGCCCACGCGCACGCGCCGAACGAGTTTGAGCACATGTGCTCCACGCGCCGCCTTGCCGACTGTTTCTGACTCTCCGGTTCCGGCCGGTGGGGGGTTTTTAGGGGGTCTGTGAATCCAATGGTGAGGTCAAAAATAAAAAAAATCCCGACTTCTAGTTAGCCGTTTAGAACACTCATGTTCGTCCCCTCGGGTTTCGGTGTACACATACACGAAATCGAGCCGAAATATACACACATATATATTTTTCACACAAAAAATAAATTTTTGTTGTGTTATATGCATCCCAGATCTAATAATTTTACACATAAAATTTTAGATCTGTTTAGCCACATGCCAGGACGCAAAAACAATGGCTCTGATACCAATGAAGGGAAATTATACGCATATAATTAAATGGAGGTAACATTAAATAAATGTACCTACCTCTTGTAGCGCAGAAACTCGTTGCAGAAGCGTCTACCAAGATCCCGTTTGTTTTTGGTCGCTAGTCTGGCTTTTACCCACTCGGGGTAAGAGCAGCTAGATCACAATCTAAATGCCCCTGAAAATAAGACAAAAAACTGTGAGTGGGAACGAGCAGACTTGCGGCGTATACGTTTTCTCGTTACCAAATTATGAGGACCTCACCTCTATTTATAGAGGTACTAATGGCTAGAGACCTAACTCTAGTTTAACTCAGAGTCTTTCTGAGATAATATTTGGTAATTTAATTTAGATTAAATAACTCAATTTAATCTAGATAGGAACTCAATCCTTTATAGAGTTATGGGCGTATCCCAACTCTATCACTATTTACAAATTAATTATAGTAACACATCAAAGAATGTAATAACTGTAAATTAATTTATGCATATAATAATTTTTTATTAATTTGGTTTGTAAATTTTTTTTAAAAAAAATAAAGTCAATATAAGTTTAAAATAAAATTTTTATGTTTATATTAATCTTGAAATTTAATATTTATAAAAAAATATTAATTATTATTTATTTAAAATATAAAATAATAATTTATTAAAAATATTTAAAAAGCTGCAGACCAACAGCTTTTTAGCTGCTGGTCTGCAGCTTTCAACATGTTAATATTAAAAAAAAAAGCTTTTGTTTCGCTTTTTAAGAAGCTGCCGGACCGGCAATTAAAAGGCTGTCTGTCCGGCAGCTTCAACAAAAACAAATTATTGTCAGAAATCGTAGCTGATAGTTACGGTTTCTAACCAAATTCCATTTCCAACAATATTTTATAAAACATACCAAAATGGGAAATAAGTTTTCCATTTACATCATTTAAATCTTTGTACCAGAAAAAAATTTCGACCTTGAATTCGAGGTGGGGTCGGAAAATGGGGTTTCCGTCCCAAAAAAATAAATATTTTATTATATATATATATATATTAAATTTTTTTTAGATTTATATCCGTTGATGTGAAAATTGTTCAAATAATATTATTAATATTTAAATTGTACGGAATATTTACAAATATTTATATTTTAATTGTATGAATATTTGTATTTAAATTGTATGATATGCTTTTAATTTTAAGGTATTAATTATTAAATTTTGTAAGGTAAATTTTGTAAAATATTTTTTATTCGGGTAGAAAATATCCATTGAAATTGGATATTTTTATCGGGAACGGGAGTTTTTTCCCCACCCGCATCCCCAACAGAAGCAGGGACCGGGAATCCCCACCCCTGGGCGTGGCAGTAGGTGGGGAGGCCCGCCGTTCAGTGGTAATCATAATTTCTACTTACAATTTTTCTTGTATTCTTATGCTTACCATTATCAGTTACTTTACTGATAAGTTTGGCGGAGAAGGGTACTGATTATTACTATTTAAGTGAATTTTGGCCAACTTTTCTACCTTTTGGGGTGATCCTGGATTTTTGGTCATTGGTTTTCTCTGAATTTCTGATTGCTTGAGTAAAGCCCTTTTCTTTTAATTTCATCAGTTGATATCTTCTGATATATTTAGAAATCTTTAGAGTTATGATCATTGGCATGTCCAAATTTGGAAGCTGTACGTTTGGCATGTCAAGAACTACTGTCTACATGTGTATGTTTCTAAATTGGATGCTTCTAATTAACTTTGTATTTAGTGCTGTCTTTAGTACCTTCTCCTGGATATATTTCCACAAAAACCTTGCTTTACCTGCTTATGTTTTGGAGTGATGAAAGTAGAACTCCTTATTCTATTTCATCTATTGATTTAATTTTTTTTTTTTTTTAATTTGTAATTGACTGTACTGTTTCATCTAATTGTCGACTGAGTAAGTTTGCTGTTTCAAGCCATGACTTAACTACAAACTGCATTTCCTTATCTGCCTTGAATTTCTCTCTTACACAAATATCCAATTCCTGAAATCTAGTTTGGTTGGAATCTCAAATTATTGGCAAAGGGAATTACTAGATTGGAAATTAATAACATAATTATTTTGAATATTCATATCAATCTTACAAGTTATGCAAACGTGAGTTAAAAGTGTCAAAAGAATACAAATAAGTTGACATAATGTTCTCCTAAAAAAAATGTGAAATTTCAAACTCAATACCTCAATTCAACTTTTTTTTTTTCGTAAGGCATAATGTTGGAATCCAATCCAAAATCTCCGGTATTTTTAATCTAATGCTGCCCCCCAATTCAAGTTCAGGCGGACAATCAAATGACTTCAATAATAATAAAAATAACAATAACAACGCTGATGATTTTCTATATTACTTCCTGCATTGCATGCATAGCTGTTAAACGCACTTCACACGTGGCTTTAAAGACTTGAGCTTGTAAAAGAGAGAAATGTGATGGATTCAAACTGCGAAAGCAAATATAAATTAAAACATTAAAATGTTCTGAACTAATGTTTTGTTACAAAGGTCTCTATAACCTCTATATGGCTTTTCCGTGTATAAGCTTTTCTGCTATAGACATATGGGTGAAGACTGTACAAATTGCTAGCCGAAAAGTAAGGATAAGCATTTTTATGTATTGGAGATGATGAAGCAAATTACCAAGATTAATCTGAATTGGTCGGGTTGGATATAGGATGATCTCTCAGAGCTGGGTCCACTGGATCCAAGATACTATTGATTTGCTCCTTTTTTTTGTTAAACTTTTTCTTTGATTTCTCAACGATTTTATTGAGCTTTGATATGCTGCTATCAACGTCTTGTCTCTCTTTCAATATTAAGGTTTGTTGCCTCTTGATTTCCATCTCATCCGCCGACAATTCAGCTGGAAAGCAAATCTCAGGGTTCCTGTCAAGAAGAATAAAATCAATATACTTGATTATGTGCAAACATGCATCCTCATAGTTTCAAGATGTTGCAGAAAAATAAGGCCTCAAATACAACAAAATTGCAGCATACTTATATTTGTATGATGTAGCCTATCTCGTGATAATACATCCCATTATAATAAAATTATTATTTTGGCAAGTTCTTAGATCCAGGTTATATAATTATGTTACTGCTGCAAATTTTAGTTTTCACAAACCACTAAATAAATCATTCTTGCAGTATCTTCAGAGTTTAGTAGTAGTGTGCGTGTGTGTTCATTCAATATATAATGAGTTATTGATGAAGCAGGTACATACCCGTATCCAAGGGAAATAAATCCATTCTCTCTCAAAATTCCACCATCCAGAGAGACAGCGCCATGCTTAATACAAGCACGAGCCTTGTGTATATGATTCCTGGTTTTATAAACTTGGAGCTCACCGAAAAGTCGATAGAATAACGTCTCTCGAAGCCCACGGCCAGCTCTTGTCCTCGAGTGAGTGGAGTCTATGTTAATCATATTAACTGCATACCCTAAGAAACCAGATCGAGTCTGCCCACTAGGCAAGATGGGATCTGGCAAGGCTAACTTTCTCTGTGGGTCACTCTGTTCAACCTCTCCACCATAAGCCCTGCCAAAAAACAATGGTGACCCTTGCATCATTTTCTTACCCAAAACACCTAGTTTAAAAACATAAAAAAGGGCACCCTGCCTAATAATGTGGCTATGCATGAGAAATCTGAAGGATTTGGAAGAGCAATGAAGTGGAACAACATCTGATATTCAAAGAAAGCAACCTAACTGAGAAAGTGCAAGTCAAGAAACTTGATTCTCAGGTTGTCTAAAAGAAAGCAATTTGTTTCCTTCAGACACAAAATTCTTATTAAAATACCGGCTAAAGGTGCATTTTTGCCCCTATCGTTTGCCAAAATGGGCAAATTTGCCCCTAACGTTTATTTTGAGACAAATTTGCCCTCAACGTTTGTAAAATGGGAGATTTTTGCCCCTACCGTCAATTGCCGCTAACTTTGACCGTTAATACGTTAGTTGACTGTTAGTGGGACACGTGTCATACATCCATTGGACATGTGGATCAAACGTTTGGGTGCAAAACGTGTATTTTTGCCCCTAACGTTTTTTCAAACGTGCAAATTTGACCTTAACGTTTGTAAAATAGTAGATTTTTGCCCCTGCCATCAATTACCGGTAACTTTGACCGTTAACAAGTTTGTTGACCGCTAACGGCGGGGGCAAAAATCTCTAATTTTAGAAACGTTAAGGACAAATTTGCACCAAAATAAACGTTAAGGGTAAATTTGCCTATTTTGACAAACGATAGGGGCAAAAATGTACCTTTGGCCTTAAAATACCTAAAATGAATTAGGAAACTGATAAAAGTAGATAGCAGTCATGCACATATGTGAAAATGCAACCAGAAATTTATATGGTACCTGATATCCTCAAGGCATATAACAAGAAAACGCCCAGAAATGGATATTCCAAGGGCAGCTACATCTGCATGAAGAGCAAGCGCATCATCAACTTCTCCATTCTCCTTGTACTTCTCAAGAGCACTTGCAGCTTCATACGAGCTACAAACTAGAGCACACATTTGATCTTCACCCAAGTACTCTGCTAATATCCTGAGATCAATTAAGAAAATTAATACTATGAAGAAGTACAAACAACATCTTTCCAGCACGAAGGGGAGTAGATGGCATATTATGACAGACCTGCTTAGTTTGTTGTTGCTTAATGTTCCAAGCAATGCGACCACGCCAACAATACACTGCGATAAATGCTTCTCCCAATATTGGGATGAAAAATTTCCTGAAAGATGCCGCAAAATGAAAGCTGCAGGATTGTTCCTCTTAATGATATGTTCCATTATCTCCTCCCTTGTGGATACATAGCTCAGATTACTAGAGGAAGCTGCAAAACAATCAACCATAGAAAGAAGCACTACTGGCGACATTAATTCATTTATTTGTTTCACTCTAACAAGAAAGAGAAGTAGAAAGAGCTAAAACCCTATATGCCAGCAGATGAGTTTCAACTTTGGCACCTAGATGATTATGGTGGCAAAGTAAGACAGTATCCAATAGGAAAGGGAGGGGCTGCCCAAGTACTCAAACACCATTGCTTTAACGTTCATATAATCTTAAGAAGTATAACAAATAATATAATGTTAACAAGCAAAACTGCAGACGGGGTCTAACATGGTTCTGACATGGACTATTTGGCAAAGTAAGAATTTGTTGGCTTCAACAATCAGTTAATCACATCATCAAATTATCTAAAGCTCTTATACGTGTACAAGAATCATAATGTAGATTCTCAAACAAACATAAAAAAGTTAATAGTGGGTAGAGAAATAAAAATGGATTGAAGAAAAATTATGCTGATTCACAACCTTGCAGCTGAGATAAGCCTTGTTCAAGATCTGCCTTCCTTTCATAAAGCTCATTTAGCTTGCTTTCACAGGGGCCAATTCGCTTACCATATTTGATACATCCCTACAAAATGGTCCAAGAAAAGGATCTTGAATGCTGATGCAGTATCAAAAACATTAATTTCATTTGTAGGAAAAAACAAAGAATAAATAAATAAACTATCACCTGACATGGCACTGTAAGTATGAAGATTACACATAGAAGTGCTCAAAACAACAAAAAATAAGTCTCTTATATAAAAGACCTGATATGCCAATTTTTCAGTGTACCTTCACAATTGACAGCTTCAAGTTTTCTTGATTATGTAGTGCTGAGTTTCCTAGACGGTCAAGTGATGTTGAATCCTGAAGCAATAAGAGACTTCCATTCAAACATGGAGACAGAACCTCATCATAATCCCCTTTTGGAGCTTGTACAACATAAATGTTAAGAGTTAGTTGTAGCTCTGGGTGACGAGAGTGAACAGCTGTTATGGGAAAGTTTCCTTCAATTGCAGGTATGTATATAACAGGCACATTGCAGCACCCATTCCTGAAAGTATACCGACAATCCTCAAAATTAAATAAATCTGACTTTATTGTAAGTGTATGAGGCTGGTCATTATTTTCATCATTAATTGTTTCGTCAATATCGCCCTCTGAATTCACAACTTGGAAAACAATGTTTTCCAGCTGGGAACCTGCAGTTAAATACTCCGGTACCTGAAATTGACTATGAATTAAAGGGGCATAATAATGAAAACAAAAATAACAGAAGGCCAAGTACAGCCAACCTCCGATGCAATTCTTAGTTCCCTCTCGCCCGTTCGAAATTCTTGCTTGAAAACTACACTGTTGTCCAACGAAACAGAAACTGAAACTGCGTGGAAGTGTAGTCGAATCAATACATATGCATGAATCAATACAAGAACAATATTGACTAAATTGCTAGATTGTAATTTTTTTTTTTTTTTTGTTACATAAATAGTGCATAGAGACTGTCAAACTGAGCATGGAATCCTTATCCAGGCAAATTCAATCTTGAATTTACAGTCCTACGTTATAGTTGAATCAATGTATATATATCAATCAGTACAAGAACAATCTTAACTAAATTGCTAGATTGTAATATTTACATTACATAAATACTGCACCAGGACTTTGTCAAACAGAGCATGGAATCGTTATCTAGGCAAATTGGACCATCAACCTATAATCTTATGTTATAGGTGAATCAATAAACATGCATGAATCAGCAATACTGACTAGGTTGCTAGCTTGTAATTTTTACTGCATAGAGACTTTGTTAAACTGTGCATGGAATCCTTATCCGGGCAAACTGGACCATCAACCTATAATGTTAAGAAAGCTAACTTCCCATAGAAATGAAAACAGAAAATCACTAGATCTGGAAATCTCTCATAGCTAGTAACTGGCACATCAATGCTGCAACCAAGAACAAAAAAGATAATCACCACTTAATTGCTAATTAGCTCAAGAACATCAGAACTCTTTAGAGCATCTGGTGATTTTCAAGTACCTAACTACTTTAGATATTTGTGAGACACTACAAAACCTACAAATAATAATTGTTGAAGGCATAGTTCACAGAAAATTGGCATTCCCTTACCAAATAAAATATGATATGAGCAAAAATTATGCAGCAGTTCGTCATAATGTTCACGCAAGTGAAAAAAATTTGTCCCAATCATTTACAGATTGAAAAATAATATGCCATGGCAATGAAGGCATAACTTTTCTTAGTTATATTATTGAACTCAAGGAAAGTTTACATAGTGCATATTTCTATCCTTTTATTGTTCATTCTTTTTGTCTTTAGGGTTGCGCATTGCTTTATAGTCTGGACAACTCGAGCATGAGGATAGATAAGAAATCAAAGCTGTTAGGTGATAGGGACATACCAATTTTTCCAAAACCAGCTGTTACTTTCAAGAGACCATTGAGATCAATGCATCCATTATCATCCACCTGGATATGAGAAAGTCACAAATCAAACAATCCATATACTATTAAACACAGCCATGCTCAAGTCTTAACTGCAGTTTCTTAATTCCTACATTTGGAGTCAAAGTGCAAAAAAAAAAAAAAAGAAGAGAGAGAGAGAGAGAGAGAAAGAGAGAATCAAGTGCATAAAATGAACTAACAATGCTTCATTCTTGGGGACAAAAACACGAAAGAAGAAAAATGCATGTGATTAAGTAATAGTGATATTTTAACAAAAGGGTGAAAGGATACATCAGTAGCTTATCTAGCCCCTATGAGAATTGAAGCACAACAATACTCGTTAGGAAAGTGTGAATGTCAACAAGGATCAAAAGTATTGTTAATTATAGACTGATTTAATTCAAAATGATTATAGTTGATATGATAAGGGATAACCATGCATATCCATTTCAATTAACTATGACACCATTAGGGAAGTCTCTTTCAGATATATTAAAATGGCACAAAGGACTGTCTATGGATGGAAGCCAATAGCTAGCAACTGAAAGTGGCATAGATAGTTGATGATTACTGAAAAACGTATTTCTTAGGAGGATAGTAATATTTTTATCCCCTCCGTGTTGGAAAATACAAACAAACACATGTTTAAGAGCCCTGCATTCTAATTTCCCAATATTCCTTGAATGAACAAAGCACACACGCCTAAAAATTTTTAAGGAACAACATAGGGCAGCTTTACCTTGAAGAGCCTCTAAAGGACTTTTAAAGTTGAGGGCTTTAAGGGGCATCTTATTAATAAAATAGAAAGTTAAAAGAATTATATCTCCCTAGTAAGACTTTGGAAGGTTCATGGTAAATGTGCGGGACCAAGCAACCTCAAAAATGTGCCTATCTATGAATTTTAGAGAAGAATCCCAGAGAAGAACATTTCTATTACTTATCTCCACTGGCCTAACTAGGAAATAACAGCTTGCCTACAATCACTGCCTAGCCAGAATACAATCATTACATAATTATATAATCACAATATTATGTCAGTAAATCATGCTGGTTAACCGGATGATAAGAAACTCATTTACAATTATGTAGACATTGATACTAGGTAAACTAGGGATTCTACACTCTTCTATAAACCATTTTGAAATCTAGAATAAAAAAAATGAACAAAAGGAACTCTATAAAAGAAAGGAGAGAAGAAAAAAAAAGCTCTTCAAGATTTCCGAACAAACATTGGCCTGAACTTGCACATGAAGTCAAATAATATAGTTAACTAAATCAGAATGTTGTGAAGCTTTTCAATTTTGCACACTTGACTGCAGAGTTAATATCCTCAAGTCACTATAGAGGAAGTCATATTTGAAAAAAGTTCTTTTGATAAGAAATTTAATGAAGATGAGCAGCGACAAAGTTGAAAATCTTAGCCAATATGTTTTATCTGATTTTCTTAATATTTGATCTTAACTTTCAATTACAAGTCCTGGATAAAATGTTCGGTATTGATTGGTATGGAATGAAATTGCCACACTCTAATGGGAATGAATGTGTGTTTGTGTGTTGCACGTATTCACACGTACTTAAATTTATACATGTATTTCATTCCAGCTAATCAGTACAAAAAAACAACCAATTCAGATATTCAAAACATGTTTTGTATCCTCATCTCTCTTCTTGAGAATTAGAAAACCAGGACTTCTAGAGTTTAATGAATTTATTGGATAATTTTTAATAGTTTCCACTTTTATCTTTCTATGAATCTATGCAATCCTCATCTGATCCCTATAATTCCATATATTCATCTTTGCATCACAAGTAAAATAGAAAAAGTGAATAAATAAATTCTTTTTATCTTGATCCTTTAGTATTATCACACAATAGTTGAGACCTCAGATAAGAATCCCCGAAACGAAAGGCTCACTCATGCACAATTTAGTAGCACCAGACAAATCAGTAGATTTAGCCCTAAATAACAAAATGATGGAAGAACAAAGGGTTAACCAAGTTACATTCAGTTTCATTTTCAATCTTTTTATTCTTTATGGAACAAACATATAAGTGCAATGTCTTCAGAGAATGACAAATACTAATGACCTCACATAACACTTTTTATATGCCACTCCTGAAATGGATTTACTTGCCTTGTATTTCTTTCAATATTTCCCTTCGTATAGGTGATGTCTACTTTTAGAAAATCTGAAATTTACTTTTAGAAAAGTATTTATGAAAATTGATTTGTACTTAAAGTCCATCTATTTTTTTTTTAAAAAAAAATAATGAAAACAGCATAGTTGTGCCAACAATAAAATCTGACCTTTCGGCTTGAACCTATTCGATCAAGGATAAGGAATCCATCCACATCCAGTTGAACTTCCATCCCTCTTTCAACATGATTTCCATATGAATCAAACATCTGAACAAATTGCATAAGGAAGCATGTTAGCAGAAAGCCTGTTTTGATAATAATAAAGATGCATAACATCTCTAACAGGAAATTACTATTTTGTATGAGAAATTGAACTCAATAATTTCTGTATATTGAATTAACAATAAAGAAAGAAATGGATATAAATTAACACTCAAGACAAAGGGCAAGGTTACCAGATCATGATATATAGTAAGAAATAAATGGTTAAATAAGTAAATTGTCTCCAGCAATAGAAATAAATTCCACGAATGAAGATGAGAATGCCCATACTAGTTCAGAGTTTTTCAAATCCAGTTGAAGAATGATAGTGTTTATTACTTGACAACATCTTGTGCTAATTTACACAAAAAGAGAATTCAGCGGAACTCCAAATACCCTCAATTTTACATATCTTTAAAAACGACAGATACTTTAATTGATGGGTTTCATTTACGACTTCAAAACTTAAAAGTTAAGATCAGAACTAATAGCACAACACTGCACAAACCACAAAAGATCAGTCATAGCAAAATAGAGAATAAATTAGAAACTTGCTATTTAGACTTTTAGTCACAACTCCAAATTATTAATTACAAAAATCCCAATAGTGGTTACAATTACAAATTCCAGTTTAATGAATGGACACAAAAAGCGAATTGTAAGGACCACCTAATATATAGTTTTGTTACAAATTGTATTTGAATTGACAATTGGTAGTCTGGTCATCATGAAAATTTCCACATACCTCCAATATAAAATCCTGAACAATGAGACCTGGACGTAATTGTTTTCCTAGCTGTGATGATCGGGCTTTGACATGTTTTAAAGATCCAGGAATAACTATACAAATAAAACCAATAACATATGGAAAGATTCAGCAATGACAATTCAAAACAACTGAATAGAAGTTCATTTCTATATTTATATTATGCATAAATAATTCACACTTGTGAAACAAGTACCTTTACATGGAATGGAAAGCGGATCCAAGTTATCTTGTGCGTATAACAGCAAAGTGGCCTCATAACTTTGCCTTAGTTTATCCAATTCACTGGTTTTAATCAGTAAATCCTTCATAATTATGAAACCAAAGTTAAGACAGCCGAATAATTTAAAGATGCAGGTAGTTATTTCAATAAACTAAAGAATCTTACTTGGATATGCAAACCTTACCTTCACCTCCAGAGTCAATTTATCAGATGAAAGGCTTGTCTTCACTTTGTCTACTTGGAAAAGCACCTCATCATGTAAACAAAGTCTTACTGCTACTTTCGGATTTGACACAAAGGCTATCCTATTGTCATATTCATCAACACATGCAATAGCCATATGTTTTAAAGATGAACCAACCCTGGCCAGCATTGATGTTCCATCAGAAAATGGAAAAAAACTGACAGGCTCAATGTGCTTGCATAAAATTAATGAAAGAAGTAGATGATTGTATATTTAAAAAATTAATAAAAAAAAAAAGAAATCAGGAAAGAGAAAGAAAAAAGTTCTTTCAGAAGAACTACGAACCACCTAAAGCTGCATTACCTCACAGTATATGGTGGACCATCATTATCAGTCAAAAGTTTCCAAATTTGCACCTCTGAAGATGCCCTTACTTCCACACTTTTCTGGCAATCCTTACACCTTGAACCAACCTAAAGAACAAACATAATCAAATTAGTTACAAAGATTATACTTAAATCTATAAGCCAGATCAAATTTCTGCAAAATATAAGATGAAAAAAGGGCTATTTCAGAGTACTACTTACAAGAGAGAATGCAAATGTATAAATGCCTGCACGTTGAAATAAATTAGGGAACTTGTCACCCAATGGAAAAATATATAAACCATTGAGTCCATTTTGAGAAATGGCAGCTACGCGGGAAGAATATATATGGTCTACATGGCAATCCTTGGCTTCTTTTCTGAACTTAACTCGCATAGAAATTTCCGATGAACTTTTGACAATATAGTTTTTATCCAAGCTGTTTGAAGTGCCAGAAGAAACATAACTAGCAGGCCGAACAACTGCCACAATTTTAGATGGAGGAACTTGTCCGGCAGAAATTATATTACCTACAGGTAATGCCTGAAATAAAAAAACAATAAAAAGGGGTATCATTTTAAGATTTTCTAGTCAACAAAACTTGTAATAGAAGGGACAAAATGTAGAGGTAATTCACTTCAATAATGAAGGATAAGATAATAAAAAGCTGTTTAAATTCTGTAATTTTCCATATATGTTGGATGTTCCAGCAATGCAAAAAGTCAACTATAGATCTTTAAGGCTACTTTGTCACTGAAAAAATAAAAAATGTTTTAAGTAAACTGACCCCATCAATTCCCAACTTTTGACACTGGTCTGCAGGCAGCAAATCGATTGTAGATGGAGCTCTCTTCTTGAGTTGGAAATCCCACTCAGCGTGATCAATAGCTAAGCACTAATATTAATGGGTTTAAGAGTAAGAAAATGACTCGCTTCAATGGAAGAATGGAGGGGAAAAAAAGGGTATGCTAATGCACAAGTATGGAGAGAGAGAGAGAGAGAGAGAGAGAGGGAGAGAGGGAGGGAGTGCATGAAATTGACCAACCTTTCCAGAATCCACCACACTAATAGGTAATGATGATGAGTCACGTATATTAAGACTGGCATTCCCATTGTTGAATGCAAGCACACAGCCATCCTCATCTGCCACGTGTATTGGTCTTCCAAATTCAAAGAGACATGGAATCACATAACCAGGAGCAGATTATGAAAAATGAATTTATACCACATAAATAACTTTTGCCCATAAGAATGGTTATAAAACTTACCTGCATATAATTTGAGCTTCCCCTGTGAAAAAGAAATGCAAGAAGGAACAGCTTAGATTCATGAAATTTGACAATACTATTTGCATTTGTTTACAAGTGCTACAGAACTAGTACTATCTTTGATCCTCTGGAAAAATCTACACTGTGCATATCATTTAAATACAAAGAGATAGAAAAGATGCAAGTTCTATTTAATTAAAAACTTAAAAAGTGAAGTTCAACAATTAAGAGATTTTCAGGTTTATCACATACCACCAGCATCTCCTTGAAACCCTTCAATCAAAAAATATTCTATGGTTGCATATACATTGGTCTTATATCCAGGGAAAGCTCCCTTGAGAACCTTTATTTTCTGACCACGTCTCCAAGATGCTCCTTTCCTCTTCAAAGCATTATGCACGCGTACAACTAAAAATGAATGGCATTCTACCAGTTAAAAAACATAAATATAAAGCATTAAGGACCTGCTAAGAAAGTGGCTTGAAGAAACATTAAGAAACTAATTTTTGCGGTTTCCACTGTGGATGGACAACAGATAACAACACCGCATTTGTTTTAATGATATTATCCCACTTGGACAACAAAAATGAAAAAATAGTATGATACAAAACAGGTCATGGATATTCACATCAACAACATCAAGAGAATCCCCAAAAAATTAAAAAATAATAAATTGTTCATTATGATAGGACTCAGCATTTTTAAGCCATTTATCTTTAATGGAAAATGTAGATTTTGCCTGTCCCTAACTGGCTTTTCTTTACATCAGTTTACAAAATATAATAAGTCAGCTTAACAGAACTGTTTTTCCCTTTACATATGACAAACTATACCTCCTCCAATCCCACAGCATCTGTTCTATGTGATAAGACTGAAATTGCACAAATCTCCCAACTCCTTTTTCCATTTAAAATTGTTTGGTTAACAATCCATAAAATACTTGTGAAATCTAACAGAATATGCAACAGTAAAGGAAAAAAAAAAGTTAATTAAAACTTCTACACCAAAAGCATTGCAATGCAAGGTACAAAATTGACTAACTGTCAAGATGTTAAACAATAGATGCCTACCATCTGAGGTAATCCCAAGTCTCTTTGCATTTGTGGGCCTAACAACAAGAACTGCATCATCCTCACCAGAGTCAACTTCTTCATCATAACGGTCATGCATTTGAAGAATCCATTCTTGATATTCCTTTTCCAGTAGCACAGGATTTAACAGTTTACCACCTCGAAAAATTTCAATGTTGACTTCTGTAGAAAGAAATTAGTTTTTTGAAAACAAATAGCCAACAAATAAGCCAAATACAAGTAGTTCCAGATATGAATTGTAAAAGTAAGGCAATTTAACCTGCTTCATTCCCAGAAATTTTAGTACCAAAGTTCTTCAAAGCAATAGTGAAAGGATTTTGGTGTGCTAGATCAGTCTGCAAAGTAAATATTTTAGATAAGCATCTTTTATTTCCTTGTCTACATCTGCAAACTGAATTATAACTCTGACCAAATTTCACATAAAGTGCCTTTATCAAATACATTCTTTTCCTCTGGCTGAGGAAATCACCTATGCATTGAAAAGTGAAAAGGAATTTTTTTTCCCAAGGACGGGTAAACCAAACTCAACATGAATTTTTTTTTTTTTTCAGAAACTTATTCATAAACCTGTGTATAAACTTACTAATTAGGTGGACAAATAAGGATATATATACATATATTTAAGAAGTTAAGAAACCTCACATTAATTTACTTTTAGAAATAAATTTAACAAACATGGAAAAAACTACTATAAAAGAAATATCATTTGTATACAAAAGTGTTTCAAAAATGTGTTATTTTTATAGAAATATACTATCATAAGAAAATATGAATTATGTAAATAACTAAATGATTTATGTTTATCCAAATAAAAAATATAATCATTTAGTATAATAATAAATCAAAGTAATTTTTTATTTAGAGAAATAAAAAACTAAAATAAATGTCCCTTATAGTAGTTTTTGACAGCCATAGTTAAGGTAATTTCATGACTGAATTCACGCAGGAGACCAATTTCAAATAACAGTCTAGTGTTTTGGTCTAAATGCTAGAAATTATAGCATTTTAGAAAAAAAAAAAATCGACATTTAGCTATATTTTAGCAGCTGTTACAAACAGTTACATGCTACATAAGAAGTACACTCATATTCAGTGGTTGGGATCTCAACACCAAATGTTGCTTCAATGCTGAACCAAATAAGGCCTTCATACCATCTCTAACTACAGGCCCAGCAAAAAAATAGGCATGGTGAAGAGGGAAAAGGGGGTATGAACCCTTTCTTGTTGCTTTTAACAATGGTGAAGAGTAAAATGTTGGGCCCCCTCCCTAACGTTTATTGACTGCCAAACTTTACCAAATGCTATCTACCAAATAAATTACACCTATATTGTAATGTGCATGTCATAAACCACAAATTAACCTTACCTTGGAAGGTGTTGGATTGAAACCAGCATCAGTCTCTGCAATCACAAAATATGTGCTTTAGCATACTATGGAAGCTGAGAGCTGATCGCACATGCTCACTGATAACTTGAAAATCAAAAAGGTCAATAAGCAAGGATGAAAGTTAATCATGAACTTACCAATATAGCACTTAACTCTTGAGCAACATCTTTTTAATAATTGAGCCTTATCTCCTTTTTTCTGCTTGAACTTCATAAAAGGAAGACATTCCTGCGGTGAAGCAAAATTGACCAACAATACTTATATGACTTATCCATAAAAAAAAAAAAAAAGCGAACGGAAATACTACATTAATTTGTCTCTATGATGGAAGAATCCTCCTAACTAGCAGCATCTGTAGTACTGTCTAATGTAATCGCAGACCAGCAGGAAAATTTAAAAGTTCAAGTTAGTCAAATGTCAAGAGTGGAAAATTGAATGACAAAGGTTTAGGTTTTCAAGTCAATGTGACCAGGAGCTCTTTGAGAGAACTAATCAAAAAATTCTAGAAAAGAACTATTTTTTCTTTAGGGGGTGGGGGGTGGGGGGGAATTACTAAAGCAGTAATGAACAGCAATATGTAATACTGTATCAAATATATTTAAAGATTCCTATAGAAAATAAGCTCCCAAATATTGGAACATACATTTTCCGATTAATTGACCAGTCCCAGGACCACCATGTCCCAGCATTGCCAGTTGGCCCCACTTTGAACCAGAAACTGTCTCCGGCAGCCTATGAAATTAAGTGATGGTGTTGAGAAGATACTGAAGCCTAAACTTTCTTTTACTCTTTACAAAAACTAATGCTATTTCTTTGGAAGTTTGTTTTTATGTTCCCTTATGAGAATTTTATCATCAAAATTGTAGACATGCACACAAAACAAAAAGTAGACATGAACAGAATGTTAGCCATGTCAGAATGTTAGCCATGTCGATCATTTTGTATTATTGAAATGGTAGCCATACACAAATAGAAAGTTATGCTTCCTTATTGAAATGGTAGCCATACACAAATAGAAAGTTATGCTTCCTTATGCCATCAGATTTATCAGAGCATATAGCATGATAACTAACCCAACGAGCATCTGGAAGTAGACGACCAAGCCGCCTGATAGAAACACGACTGAAGGTTTCAAAGTTTTCAGCAATTCCACATCCATCGGCTTCTAACTTCTTTATGATCTTATCAATACTCTCTTCACCCTAGAACAAACAGGTCGCAGTTTTTAACAGTGCTGTAGGAAAGATTATTGAGGCTGGTTTTCTATCATCATACCTCAACAATTGGAAAATAAGAAAATTTAAGGCGTGCATGAGCTTCTTTAGATATCCTTAGACCTGCAACCCTCCAGTCTTAGAAATTGATGCTATGAATGTGCTAAAACATGACAAAAAATAAAAACACCGAAATGCTGCTCTCGTGCATTATAACAACAATAACAATATGAGGTGTACAATAAAAGAAAGCTGAGAAGAAGAAGAATTTATTTTACCAGGACTTCTGGTTCCAATATTTTCTTTTTTGACAGAAAAGTGCAGCTGAAAAACAAACTGGGGGCCATTGCAAGAATGCAAGTTGGTAATTGAAACCTCCCCACCATCAATCTCAGCTAAATAAACACCATTAACCTGTGAAACAATTAAAAAAAATGAGAGAAAGAAAGAAAGGTAGTCTATTATCCTAGAACTCACAACTCATATGAAAAGAATTGCAAATATGAATACCTAGATCATAGAAGATGAATAAAGATTGCAAAATCAACCTACATATTCTGTTGGTTCAATTTTTTTTTTTCTGCAAACCCTATTTTTGTTCCCCTTTCTCTAGGTTGTTGAGCCTAATTGACTCAACACTTACCCCAGCTTAGTGCAATAGCCTCCTTAGTATTGCATCTGTGTAGATTGTCAGTTTAATGGGCCATTGCTCATGCTTATGTACGTCAAACTCTGGACAATCATAGCCCTTTAGTGTATCTTGCACTTATTATTTGACATAAATTCATTCTATTACAGTAGCCTGATTGAGCGAAGATATTATAGACATTTGATGAGAAGTCCTAGAGAGTAAAAATTCATTAAAACAATGAATTTCACAAATCAGATCTGAATACAAAAATTTAAAAATTCAACAGTTATGCTGGAAGTGTTAAAATGCTCAGAAAAGTATCAATCAATCCGATACAGAAGGATGTCAAAAACCTTAAATTCAATTGGTGTACTAGTCATCCCTTTGTTGGAGAGGTCATCACACTACATATCAACCAAAAGATTACATTATTCACTAGAAATAGATAACTTTGGGGAGAAAATATGAAAAATCATGGCACTATGCAAACAAGTGCATGGATCCATGCGCACAAACACATATATATCCATTAAGAAATCTGCTGACAGGAAAAATGAGGGTTTACAGCTCCTTGATGGTGGGTCACAACAGCTGAAACAATGAGGTGTTTTACATTCGGCACTTGGGCTGAATAGGTAAAATTGCTACAAATGTCATTAGTTTTATCATGTGCAGGACAAAAGGAAAGGATACAGATAATAAAAGCTAAATCTGAGAAGAAAACTTGCAAGACAAAGGGCTGATAGCACCTCCACCTCTTTATATCCAGTGCAATGAAATGTAAAAATTGTGTTCTTAGAATTCTATTTGGACTACTTCAGCTATACTGTTTCATCTTCAAATGTTTATTATGCATATTGCAACAGATTTTCAGATCAGTATTGTCACATGTCATAATGGTATTTAAATGAAAAGCTCCTAAAGAAAAGGTCTCACTTCTCACTACATAAGATTTGTACGCAACTCTCATTGCTAATTACTGAAGACATGATATTACTTTGTAAAAATACTCTTCAATGATGGGAATCCTTCTTAGATGTAGAGCAACATGCACTTTACACAATTAAGAACCAAGAATGGTGACAAATGAAAATAATAAAAAATATATGAGGACAGGACTGAGCTATTTCACCAATATAGTCCAAGACAGTAAAAATTCTACAAACTGTCACATTTACTCTTGCCAATCTAGACTAGTAAAAGTAATGGTGAAACTTGTACAAATGCCCGCCTAGCTCAGTTTGTAGAGCACAAGGCTTTTAACATTGTGGTCGTCGGTTCGAGCCCCACGGTGGGCGATTATAATATTATTCTCATTTTTTACTAATGAACATTTACAAGGAGCTTATGAAGTGGTATAGCCCAACCTGAATGTAAGGAAAATATATGTCCTTTAGCCTACACTGGAGTTGAAATGAGTCTAATGTTTTCATTTTAAGCTCCAATAAATCAACCTGTGAAACAAACAGCAAAATTAACTAACACAGTAACAAATTGCAATATGTTAATCGTGAAATCAATATAAAACGTCCTGACCAATAATGCAAGGCTTCTGTTTGTGACCCAAATTACAAGCCATGTCCTAGAGGATTTATTGAATAGCATGAGGTAGTCATAATATGGCTTTAAATAAACTGAAGTTATAAGATAGTGATCTCAACTTTTAGGGCACAAGTTTTATGATATAAGCATCTGACTCAATGTTACCTTCATGGCCACAGAAAGTCATAGAAAATGAATGAACATTATAATAACCCACTATTATTCTTGAAATCCCCTTAAATAATTTAAAAGTTTGAGAAGCCTGATTATAGATATTAAGACTTCTGTTTGAGAATCTGGAATCATGGATTTGTAGTTTATAAAATTTTCGCATGAATTTAGTTATATCAATTTCAGACAACTAAGCTATATTAAGACAAAAAGAAAATTCTTATTAAGCTACATAATCTAGAACTTCAAAATGTTTCCAAATTACAGTTCTATTTTCTTTAATTATTATATGTGCTAAATGAACACATCTTTTATGCCACACAACAGGCATTGTCATCTAACGAAGTGAGAACCTGTGTTTGTCAATTTTAAAATGTAAACAGTTAACAGTTTCTATCCCTCAGAAACTTGATAAAGTCATACAATTTATCTAGACCACTGCAACTTGCAAAATGGCAAAGCCATTTGAAATAAAATAGAAAATTAAACTATTTCCCTAACAAGCCCATAGCAGTACAATCACAAGACAGTATTTCCAGGATTTCTAGGTAAATCACAACGACAGAAATAAACATAAGATTTCAGAGGAAACTGCGCAATGGCCTTGCAGTTTGAATATAAAACTATATTTGGTCCCGAAATGGTAAAAAGTGCAGTGGAGAGAAAAGCATAAGGATATGGAATTTTATGCAGTACGAGTCACCTTCGTAAAGCTTCCATGAGAAGATTTTTTAATTTCATCTTCTGTGGGATTCCTCATGCCTCCATGAGTCTGAAATAACAAGTCAGCCTTTAAAAGGGAAAAAAAAAGAGAGAGAGAGAGAGAGAGAGAGAGAGAAGAGAAGAAGAAGAAGACACTGAAATTGCCAAATAAGAACGAAAAATATTAATATAGAGAAATTTTTCCAGGAGTCAGCTACCTTCCAAGTTAATTCAGAACCAGAATTGCTAAGTAAAGCTTCTCTCTCAAAATGTAAAGTATAAACTTTCTTCGATTTCTTTGTCTTTGAAGATACCAAAGCACGCCTGTAGCAGTGTTGCATAATTGGTTTAGAGACACTATCAAACCCAACAAATCATTTAATTCAGATATGCATCTTATCAGAATTGGAGTTCACATAAGCATGTGACTGAACAGTGCATAAGTGCACACTCATGCATGTGTTGTGTGTTTGGGGATGAAAGAGAGAGACAGAAAGAGGTAAAACCTTCCCAAATGCATAGATGCAATAGGTCCTCCATATCCAAACATGCCAAAATAAGGCTGCAAAATAATTGAAAGCATAACAATGCTGAATTTATGATCATGCAGCTCAACATAACTAAGAATCATCATCTTGCAGTTTAATAAGAAGATATATGAGATTATCTCAATTGAAATAATAATGAGGAAATGCTAATAGAGGAGCATAGTTCTGAGAGTATACAGCATAGGTTTACTAGAGACAACGAAACCATTTATATATATATATGTATATATATATATATATATATATATATTGAAATGTAAAAGATACTGATGCGTATACCATTAAGTATGGGGGTTTGCCCCCTACTGCCAGTGCCTTGGAGGATCTATGAAGCGAGGCACCCATCCTTCCCCTGAATATAAGCAACAAAAGATATTTAACAACTGAATAACAATAACTTCTCATTCAATGACTGTCTGAATAAGAAAAACTGATTATTTTTTTTCTACCATTTGTATTTAATTGAAATTCATCTGTTTTATTTTTCCATTAAAAAGTTTTTGGACAGATGTAATTATGTATCATCAAAAGATCTTCACTTTCAGATGCATCTTTCCAAGGATTAGAAAAGCACATAAAAACAAATTACACAACTGAAAATTACCTTTGCTCCTTGCTGGGTGATGACAACAAAAACATATATCTTTCTTCTAAATTCTAATGTCCAACGGTTATTCATTCACATACAAATATCAAATGTGCATCTTGTTCAACACAAAGGGACCTCATTCAACATCTCAGAAGTTAACAAGAAATTTGATACAACATACCACTTTTCTATAGAGTTTTCATCACTATTATCCATTCCAGGACCAGTGTCAAAGATTGAAATTCTATCCTCCTTGACATCAATGCTGCAAATTTAGAAAAATAATTTGGTAAATAGAACATTGTAATGCAATATCAAGAAAACCATGTAACAGCGTGATGTCATACCTAATTAATTTCCTGTCATTAGCATTAGACCAAACCGCTTGCAAGGAATTATCCTGGAAAGTGAACAGGGGCTAAATAATTTACAAATGAAACACACAAGCAAACTTAATTTTAATATATTATCAAGAACTTACAATTAAATCTGCAATAGCAGTTTCAAAAGTATATTCCTCAGGTAACTCCCCAAGTAAATCAGTGTCGGGAGTTAAATCCCACATATTCTGCAAATTATACAATGACAATCATAAACAAGCGGAACCCTCATTCAAGCAAGTCAGCTTGTTCAAAAAGTTAAAACCTTGTCTATTTCCATTAAGAAAATGAAACACAAACTCTAATAAATTCAGATAGCTACAAACCTGGTAAGTTTCAGTTACCATAGTGGATCCATCCTATTTTCATACAAAGCAAGTGAAAGAAACATCAGTGATCAAATGTATCCAAAACTAGATATAGCAACACTAATTAGAAACAAAATTAAAAGATTCTTCTTACAAGAGCTTAGAAAATAAGGAAAATAAATTTTGAAATCTAATTCAAGCAAAAGGAACTATTCAGACAAACTAATGCTTAAAACTTACATTAAACGTCAAAATGGTAAACCCATTTGGCCTGAAATTTTCAAAACTAATTGTGTGCCTTATTTTCTTGTCATTTTCATCCTGCAGGTAAACGTCTCCACCTTTCCAATTTATTAATCTTGTTTTCTTGTCTCCCTGTTGTCTCATGGTCACATTGTACCCTTCTCTCACTAAATTAATAAAATCTTCAAACTTCATTTCGCCTCCAGGGTCCCTCAATCTTAAAGGAACTGTCATTCCATTAGGTAATATTATCTTAAATTTATAAAACGTTTCCTCTAAATCCTCAAGTTTCCTCTTCTTGCCCTTTGATTCCATATTCCCAGAATGTTATTGTCAAATCTGACAAAATCAAAAGAAGAGCAGAATCAACAGTTAATCAAAAAGGAAAAGTTAAAATTCTTTCTTTTGAGACAAATGAGACAAACAAAGAAGTAGCTGACATATGTGCTGCTCAAAACCAAAATTCTAACGCAAGAAAAGCGACATGGAGAAATCATTAATTCGAAACTCTGCTACTAACCTCTTTGATGAAAGAAACTTTGCTTAGTAGGGTTTTAGCGAGAGAGAGTTACATGAAGAAAAATGGGCAGCTAAAAAGTTGGAAACTTGAAGTAAAAGTTTCAGGGAGGAGATGAAACGGCCCTTTTGGCGCATGTTAAGAGCAGAGAAACTAAAATACAATTCGGCGCGGGTTGAATCATATAACTCTTCTAAGAGACACGTGGCTGGAAAGTGGGGCCCCATAGGGGGGCCATTCTTGGACTTCCAGATGAAAACCAGTCAGCAAAACGGTGTGCTTAGCAACCAGTGGTTAATCTTAATCTGCCACGTGTAGAAGTTTCTTATTGGGTGGGTCGCAAGAATGGCTAAAAGTGAACGTGGCAATATGCGTACCCCTGCGTTGGTTAGGAGAATAAAGGTTCTCTATCAGTAGCTCCGTACTCTTGACCTGTACAATATTTTTTTTGCGAAGAAATGAATATCTTAGGGCCTGTTTACTTACAGAAAACTGCTCCAGTTTTCCAGAAAATTTTTTCACAGAAAACAGAAAACAGAGATCGTGTTTATTTTAGTCAATTTTCTAAAATAGAAAATAGAAAATAGATTTTCCAGTTTTCTAAAATAAAGAATAGATTGGAAAACTAATAAAAGATGTTTTCTAAATTTTCTAAATCATTTTAATACATATATGCATGTGTGTATATATTTACACATATATATATACATACATATACATGTATGTGCATACATACATATGTATATATATATGTATGCATAGACATGTATGTATCTACATGCATACGCATGTACATACATACATATACATATATGTATGTATGTACTTATATACATATGTATGTATATACATACATACATACATACATACATATACATATATGTATGTATGTACTTATATACATATGTATGTATATACATACATATACATATATATGCATGTATGTAGACATACACATACATATGTGTGTATATATATATATACGTATATATATACATACATATACATGTACATGCACATACTTATACATATAGATACATACATATATGTGTGTGTGTGTGTGCGCGTGCATATGCATATACATATACACATACATGCATATGCATATACATATACACATACATGCATGTCACATGCATATGCATATATATATACATATGCACATGCGCATGCATATGCATAGATATATATATATATATACACACGCATACATATATATATATACACACACACAAACACATATATTTATATGCATATGCATGTGCATGCTATTCATATATATATATATATATATATATATATATATATATATATATATATATATATACACATATATATAGAATATAAATACTCTAATTTAGCATTTATTGATATGTATGTGCATATGTATATGCATTTATGTGTATGTATGTACATACATATACATATATATAGAAAATAATTACTCTAATTTTTCATTTATTGATATGCATATGCATATGCATATGTATATGTACATACGTACACATATATATAGAAAATAAATACTCTAATTTTTTTTTTTTTTGATAAATAAACGCGTTCTCTAAATTTTCTACAGAAAATAAATACTCTAATTTTCTAAGAAAATAGAACACAGAAAACAGAAAACTGTTTTCTGTAAGTAAACAGGCCCTTAGAGACTTGGGAGTACCTTTGGCTACTTTTTTATAAATAATATTTTTTAAAAGTATAATTTGAATTTTGAAATTTGTAAAAATTATGGTGTTTTACTCATTTTTGGAGCAAAGTGACCGACCTCTGTTTTCCTTTTATTTTTTAGTAGCTTTTCCTTTTGGAAAAGCTGCCTTTTTCTTTTAATTTTTTAATTTATTTTTTTATTTTATTTTTTTGTTTTGAATGAAAAAAATCCGCATAAAACATTTGTCTTTTACCCAATTTAATAAATAGAGTAATCTTTTATTAATATAAAAAATATTTTCATTTTACTCAATTTGATAAATAGGATAAAAATTATAAATTAATAATAATTTATTAAAATTTGAAATTAGTAATATTGTTTATAATTAAAATAATTCAAAATAAAAATAATATATTTATTACATACATGATAAAAATTAAATAATATTTTGATACTAGTAAAATAATTTTTATTAAAATTTAAAATTAGTAATATTTTGTTAAATTAAAATAACTTAAAATAAAAATAATACAAAAGAATATAGTGAGGAACTTTTGGATTGTTCCCATGTACTAATTGACCCATCGTGAAGATAGTGTAACCAATCTAGAGCTTTCCCGCCTAAAGAGAAGGGGAATAGCTTTAGCTCAATCTAGAGCTTTCCCGCCTAAAGAGAAAGGGAATAGCTTCAGCTTAATCGCAACTGGTGGTACCCCATGTAGGAAATTTTTTTAATTTTATGCAAACCAATAATGCACAACCTCTAATTCTCAAATCGCAAAACTTTATAATTTTCACAATATATATACAAATTTGAGAAAATAAACATACCTTGATTCATAATATGTTTTTTTTTATGAAAAACTGAATTTCTCTATCTTCAAATCCTAACTGTTTAATTTTACAGAATGCTTTTCTTGATGGAGAGAAAAATCACAATCACGATTAGAGAGAGAGGACCAGTTTTATTTGTTTTTAAATTCTTTTATTAACTGACATTCCATCAATATACAGTTAAAATTTATCTCCTATTGACCAATAAGATTTTAGATTTAATATTATTAAATCTAATATAATATATCTAACATTAAATAAATATATAATTAATAAATATAAATATATATATAAACACGTGGGCCACAATTAACAAAATTCAACATTCTCCCACTTCTCCCATGTGTTATTATTTAACTTTATGATTTAATAATAATCATAATATGCATAGTTTAAGCTAAATCCTCTCATAAATTGGTCAAACCAAAAATTATTATTAAGCACAGAACTAATAA
The DNA here is from genome assembly GCA_947683425.1 of Excoecaria cochinchinensis. Lineage (NCBI taxonomy): Eukaryota > Viridiplantae > Streptophyta > Magnoliopsida > Malpighiales > Euphorbiaceae > Excoecaria > Excoecaria cochinchinensis. The sequence goes on along the minus strand of CANTUQ010000008.1, from coordinate 842,626 downwards.
GGATCATAGCGGTTGTATATTATTATTTCAACATAGTCCCTTCTATGAATCACAATACTAGTTTTATACTCAATGCGATTCGTAACGGAGACATATATCATAATGGTCCGATTATAATGTCTTTGTCAGAGACTAATCATGTTATGTCAACATAATTCACTCATTTATATACAATATTCAACATAATAAAACAGGATGCATTAAAATATCAAAAACACACACTAAATGAGCTCAAAATGTCAATCAAGTACATAAAGAACATAAACATCATCAAACTAACAGTAATGATTTTCAGTAATGCCCATTCTTTCGATATGTGCATTAAATGTCTTTGGTGGCAACCCTTTTGTCAATGGATCCACAATCATGAGATTGGTGCTAATATGTTCGATTGACACTCGTTGTTTTTGAACTTCTTCTTTAACGGTAAAGTATTTCAATTCCATATGTTTAGCACCCTTTGAATACTTGTCGTTTTTAGAGAAGAACACAGCTGCAGAATTATCACAATAAATTTTCAGCGGCTTGGCAATGCTGTCGACAATTCCAAGTCCTGAAATAAAGTTCCGCAGCCATAATCCATGAACTGTAGCCTCAAAGTATGCTACAAACTCTGCTTCCATGGTTGATGCAGCGATGACAGACTGCTTTGCACTCTTTCATGAAACTACCCCTCTAGCTAATAGGAACAAGTAGCCAAATGTGGATTTTCTTGTATCAACACATCCAACATAATCTGAGTCCGAATAACCTATCACCTCTAGATGACTCGACCTCCTATAAGTAAGCATGTAACCTTTTGTTCCTTGCAAGTATCTTAACACTTTCTTTGCAGCTTTCCAATGATATATTCCTGGATTACTTTAATACCTACCCAGCATTCCTACAACAAAGCTAATGTCCAGTCTGGTACAAGTCTGAGCATACATCAGGCTACCAACGATGGAAGCATATGGAATCCGTTCCATTTTTTTGCATTCCAATTCATTCTTTGGGCATTGCATAAGGCTAAATTTATCCCCTTTCTGAATTGGAACAACACTTGAGGAGCACCTTTCCATTTTAAATCTCTCTAAAACTTTATTGATATATGCCTTTTGAGACAATCCCAATATTCCTTGTAATCTGTCACAAAATATTTCAATTCCAATCACATAAATCTTTCATTTCAAAGTTTTTAGAAAGAAATCTCATGGTCTCATGCGACAAGCCAAGATCATTAGTGGCAAGCAGAATATCATCAACATACAGAATCAAAATTATAAACTTACTCCCACTAACCTTCAGATATATACATCGATCAACAATGTTTTCCTTAAATCCAAAGCAAGTGATGGTATCATTGAACTTGAGATACCATTATCGGGAAGCTTGTTTAAGTCCGTATATTGACCTTTTTAAGCTTACACACCATATGTTCCTTTCCTTTAACAGCGAAACCTTCGGGTTGGTCCATGTAGACTTCTTCTTCTAAATTTCCATTTAGAAAGGTAGTTTTCACATCCATTTGATGAAGCTCCAAATCATAATAAGCTACTAATGCCATGATAATTCTAAATGAGTCCTTTTTCGAAACAGGAGAAAAGGTCTCTTTGTAGTCAACGCCATCTTTCTGAGTGAAAGCTTTGGCAACGAGTCTAGCTTTATATCTTTCGATATTGCCATTAGAGTCGCGCTTAGTCTTAAAGACCCATTTACACCCAACTCTTTTACAATCTTCTGGCATTTCAACAAGATCCCAGACTTCATTGTGATCCATTGACTTCATCTCTTCTTTCATGGCATCTAACCATTTCATATAATCTTTACTATCTATGGCATGTGAAAACGAAACTGGATCATCATCGATTCCTAAGTCAAATTCTGACTCTTGCAGATAAACCACATAATCATCAGAAATAGCAGATCTTCTTTGCCTTTCAGATCTTCTTAATGCTACGTGTTATGGTTCATCTACTACTGGTTCATTGACAATTATTTCATTATGGGGTGTTTCATCATTCACTTGTTGTTCTTGTATGTTGTCTGAACGTTCAACAACTGTAGGAACAACAACTTGAGAAGAAGTTTGAGGTAAAGAAATCTCCACCCTAACTTCTTGAATTTCCACTTTACGTGGTTCAACACTCCCACTAATTTCACCATTTTCAATGAAACGTGCATTTCCAGTTTCAATAATTCTCGTACTATGGTTAGGACAATAAAATACATATCCTTTAGATTTTTCTGGATAACCAATGAAATAGCCACTAATTGTTCTTGAATCCAGTTTTCTTTCATGTGGATTATAAACTCTTATTTCTGCTGGACAACCCCAAACATGTAGGTGTCTCAAACTGGGTTTCTTTCCTGTCCACAGTTCAAAAGGAGTTTTTGGAACTGCCTTACTAGGAACTCTGTTTAATAAATACATGGCAGTTTTTAAAGCATACATCCACAATGACAAAGGTAAAGATGCATAGCTTAACATGCTTCTAACCATGTCCATTAAAGTACGATTACGCCTTTCTGCAACACCATTTTGCTCGGTGTACCTGGCATTGTGTATTGAGCACAAATGCCATGCTTTTCAAGAAATTTAGCAAATGGACCTGGATGTTATCCAATTTCATCATATCTTCCATAATATTCACCACCTCTATCAGATCTGAAGATTTTCACTTTTCTGTCTAATTGTCTTTTAACCTCAGTGATAAACAGCTCTAAGGCATTTACTGATTGAGATTTCTCATGTAATAAATAGACATATACATAGCGTGAAAAATCATCGATAAAGGTGATAAAATACTTTTCTCCACCAAAAGATGGAACATCAAAAGGTCCGCATATATCAGTGTGTATGATTTCAAGGAGCTGTGTGCTTCTTGTGGCTTTCTTCTTGATTGTGTGTTTTGTGAGTTTTCCCTTAATACAATCCACACAAATACCAAGATCAGTAAAATCCAAATTAGGAAGAATTTCATTCTTTACCAATCTTTGTATTCTTTCTTTGGATATATGACCCAAACATTTATGCCACAAGTAAGCTGAATTTTCATCAACCAAACCATGTTTTGTACCAACATTATGATGCAAGGTCAAAAGAGTCTCAGCAAATAGGTTATCAAGATTTAATTTATATAAACCATCATAAAGAACACCAGAACCAATAAAACAATTATATTTAAACAAACTGCAACATCCATTTCCAACCTTAAGATAATATCCAGTTGTATCAAGTTTTGACACAAAAATTAAATTACGAGAAATAGAAGGAACATAAAGAGTTTGGAAAAGATCTAAATGATGTCCAATGTCTAAAATTAAACGATAGGTTCAGATGGCTTCAACTGGAGCTTTGACTCGGTTACCCATAAATATAAATTTTTCATTTGCGTTTATGGTTTGGGTCGTAAGGAATCCCTGCATCGTATTTGAAACATGAGTGGTACAACCTGAATCAATCCACCAAGTATTATAAGGAACTTCTGCCAAATTTGATTCGAAACATACGAAAGCACAAGGCTTACCTTTACTTTCGAACCACGCCTTACGTTTCTAATAGTCTTTCTTGTAGTGTCCAGGCTTTCCACATAAATGACACATGTAGACACCGGGTCCCGAACCCCGGCATAAAATGAAAATGGTGATTTTTGATCCTTGATTATTCCCTCCGAAAAAAATAAAAAAAAATATATAAATAAAAAAATAAAATAAAAAATAAAAAATAAAAAAATATAAATATAAATATGTGTGTGTGAAATTAGGTAATTAATTAGTTGATGTTGTTAGTTAATTAAGTGGTTAATATTATCGTGTTAATTAAAATGCATGTAAAATTAAAGTTAAAGTGTGTAATTAATTAGATAAAATAAATATATGTATGATAATTTAAATGGATTAATTAGTGTAATGTTTAATTAATAGAGAGTTTAATTAATATGTATGTTTAATTAATTAATGTATGTGTTATTTGAATTAAGTTAAATTAATTAAGAATAGAGAAAATGAGGGAAATAATTGAGTGGGAAGTTACCATTATAACCCTTAGCCCTAATTTGAGGGTATAAAAAGAACAAGATTAGCAAAAATAAGGGAGCTCTCTCAGTCGGCAGATCAAGAAAAGAAAAAGAAAGAAACAAAAAAAAAAAGAAAAGAGAGAGCAGGGGAGGAGCCGGCCAAAGATCAAAGGAAAACCCAAAAAAAAAAAAAAAGAGAAAGAGAAGAGAGCAAGAACAAGAAAATAAAAGAAAGACACAGAGATACCAAAGAACCAAAAATCAAAAAGAAATAAAAGAGAAATAAAGGAGAGAAGAGAGGAGAGTGGCCAAACGGAGCACAGCCCAGGCGCCGGAGAGAAGGAGAAAAAGGAAGAAAAAGGAAGAAAAAAAGGAGAGGAGGGGCGTTGCTCCCGCCGGCCAACCGCCGCCGCACACGGAGGCACGCGCCACACCGGCAGACTCCCCACAGCCGGACGATTCAAGCGACGCCACCGTTCCTCCATCGGACTTCGGCAGACGGCGCGTGGAGGAGATCGGCGAGGAGAAGCCCGTAACGCTCCAACGCGATTTTCGGCCAACTCCGACGACATCCCGACGCGTGACCAACTCCGGCGAGATCCTCGGGCGCCGATCTATCTTCCGGCATAGGTGGTGTCGACTACCTCTACTCCGGCGAAGCTCCGGCGAGGTAAATCCCTATTTCCTTTATATTTTATATTATTATTATTATATATATTTATTTAATTTCTGTATTATTATTATTATATATATTTATTTAATTTCTGTATTATTATTATTATATATTTATTTAATTTCTGAATTTTTATTATTAATATATTTATTTATATTTATTTATTATTCTGTTTTAATATTATTTTTATTATCTATTATTGTCATTTTCATATTTATTTTTATTATTATTACTATTATCATTATTATTATATATTTATTTATTTGATTTCTGTTTATTAATATTATTATAATTATTATTATTATTTAATATTATTATTATTATTATTATTGAGTTCTATGGTTATGTAATTTTATCGATTACTAATGTTGAATTTATTTGTGTTTGTTGTCGGTGTCAAATACTTGTGTTCCCCTGTTTGAGCACCCGTGCGAATGAAGGAGGAGATCCAAGTAGTTGTTATTTTTCATTGTACTTGTTATTTTTCCTTTGTCTGTTTTATTGAGTTATTTGGCATGTAATAATTAATTAAACCATTTATTTTTTGCACGCTTAATCAAAAATCACACAAAAATATTTTTACAAATAAACTTGGGTTTTCTAATAAAATGGGACCAAGGTCCTAGATTTTCATCCAAAATAAATTGTCACTTTAAAATGATTTTCTTTAATTGTGCATGAGAGGACCAACGTCCTCAACATTAATAAATACCCCGTTTTATGTATGATTTATATTTTATTTACGATGGGGTTGTATTCCGCCTCTAGTTTTGTTGTAATTTAATTTTGTCTTTATTTTTAATTTTACTTACCGCTTTACATATGTGAATGATGTGTGCTTTAAATTCAATGCATTAATCGCGTGAGATGAAAAATAAAATTTTGTAATTCAAAAACCCATTTATAATTAACTAAGGCACCAATAAGTGTGAAGTTTCGGACACCATCTCTGGTTTAGACCGATAAGAGGTTAAACTTTCCCAATTTCTTGCAAATTGGGTGGCGACTCCAAAATACCTCAAAAGTGCCTAAGGGTGTTATGGCGATGGATGGTCCTTTTCAATGTTCTATTGTGAAAGGAGGTGCCGAAAATATCTAATAACACCTAAGATCGGAAAAGACGCGAACCAATCCCTCGAATCCCAAAAGCGGATTCCCGAATAGGGCCTTGCTGGTTCCGGCGCGCGTCACAGTGGCGACTCCGCTGGGGACCGTTTGTGACTTTGCTCTGAAAATGTCTTGGTTAAAATGTATAATTGGGTTTTTAAAAACTAAAATTTAATCTCTCATCTAAATTGCATTGCATCCATGCTAGAGCCTTAGAATTATGCTAGTTTGGTCCCTCTTTTAACCTCGGTGCGTTCCCGAAGCACGACCCTATTTTCATTCAATTTAGGGAAGTGTTAAGGATAATCACCAGCCCAAGCCTCGTGCCATCAAATGGTATATCAAATGGTGACCCGATCGGTCGTTATGCTCGTGATGAGATAGACCCGTCGTGCAGGGACCATGCTTGGGTAGCCCTAAAGCAACACCACCTTGACCAAAGCTCATATAATGGCAATAGATACTTTCCCTAGGTGGTATGTACCTTAATACAGTGCTTGCTACGTGGGTCATCGTGTATTAAACAAGATCAAACAAATTAAGTGGTCTTCTATGGAAAGCTTTAAAGCTTCGATAACCTCACCTTAATTTGGTTGAAGTGTCCAAATACACAATGGCCGAAAATCATACGTGTGCGCATCTTGAGAGACGTCATGCTCTAACACGCCCATTGGGTTCCCCGTTGACCCATGGGCCAAGCCCACCTAGGAAGAGACTATTTGACCTCGTGTGCGGGAGTAATAAGGTTGGAAGGATCTACTTGCTTGCATGTGTTTGTCTATGTTGCATAACACACGACCATTCATTGTATACGTCATTCATGCATGTTTTTATGATAAAATTAAAAATGAAAAAAAAATTATTAAAAAAATAAAAAATGAAAAAATAAAAAATGCATTTCATTTTGTGTGTGTATATCCTTTTGTCTGCATATCATTTTACGTATATTCTTTTCATGCATCGCATTATATCACTGTAATTTATTGATCTTTCACTCATCCAGGACCACCTGCATAATTCACAATCATGCATTATATATATATCATTCATGCATCATTTTAATAATTTAAATTTTTCAGCCATCATAGATTCGTCTAAGTGGATTAGAGGTCTTGACGGTCGGTTAGTGAGTACGGACTCGCCCTTTGGATCACTAGAATTAGTGCTTAATTGGGATTCTGAGTCACTCTCAACAACAAGTGAATCATCCTCCATGGCAGATGAGACTGGAACTTTGACCACTCAAGACCTTGCTAAGAGGTTAGAAGATTTTGAGCGAAAAATGTTAAAAATGATGGGAGCTATGGCCGAAAGAATTACTCACCCTCCTGTTCCACAAGCACCCATTGTTCCGCAGCCGCCTGTTGCTCCACAAGCGCCGGTAGCCCCTCCTCGAGAGCAAGCCGAACCACTTATTGGTGGGGAGGCTCCTCTCGTTGGAGTTGCTGCCCATCAACCTGTCAACGAGCATAAAGCTGCCGTACCCATTGAACCAAGAGGGGAAAGGATCCCTAATCCTAATGATGACTTTGTGATAAAGGAGAAAGATGAAGAGCTAATGGTCCAACAAGCTGTGAGGGGCACAGCACCCAGGTTAGAGGATGAGACTCTGAGGGGGATGAGACAGCAGATTGAAACTATCACCCGCATGTTATCAGCTGGAAAAGGGATCAACCCTGAGGACAGAGATCTAGGGGATGAAGAGCTGCTACCCCAAAGGTTCAAAATGCCTGAGCTGCCAAAATTCGATGGTACTTCTGACCCATCTGCACACATCAAGCAGTATACTCTTGTAATGAAAGGCACTGGTTTGAACAAGAAGCAGATGGTGGAATATTTTTACCTTAGTCTTGTAGGTCCGGCAGTAGACTGGTATCACGGGCTGGATAGGAGATCCAAAGAGGACTGGGACCTTCTGACTGATGAATTCATGAAGCAATACGACTGCAGCACTAAGATGGAGGTCACCCTAAAGGACCTTGAGCTTTTACAATAGAGGAGTGATGAGTCATTTCACGAATACCTCACCAGATGGAGGAACAGGGTCATGGAGATGAAGCGAAAGCCTGACACTGCTGACCAGATTAGGCTATTTATCAGGAACTCCTGCCCTTACCTAAAAGATTTGCTTAGTTTTAAGGGGCTCAAAGACTGGGAATCGCTTAAGGATATTGCTGTAGAGGCTGAGGCTGCTTACCTAGTAAAGAAAGCAAGCCAAAATAACTTTGCGGGGAGGAACTTTGGGAACCAATCAGGGTACAGATTAAATGGTGCCGGGAGCAGTAACGGCAGAAATGGCAAGTTAGTAGAAGTTGCAGCAACTGGAGTTGGGCAAGGCCAGAGGCACTACTCCAATTTAGGCTGCTCTTTGTCCTGGGTACTAGAGAGATTGATGAAATTGGCCAAGCTACAGCCACTAGCACCCAGACCAGCCATGAATCAGGGACAGCCAGGGCATAGAGATGATCAGTACTGCGCCTACCATCAACACACTGGGCACTCGACTGATTACTGCCGAACTTTGAGGAATAAGATCCAAGATCTTATTGACACTAAACAGATCTCGGATCCTGAGAAGAGCGAGAAGAATAAGCCAGGCTATAATGCGGTCCCTCCACCAAATATGTGATTGGATTCGGTCCACTAGAATGGCATATCTTATAGGAGCTACGTGGATATGAATAAGTCGCTGACACTTGTCGGGAGAGTGGGGAAGAAGACTATGTTTTTTTTTTATGCCTTATTTCTTTTCATTCCAAGAACTACTTATGACAATTTGGTTATTTTCAATAAATTGAACAATTTCTGCTTATTTGTATGATATTTCTATGATTTCATTCCTTATGATCACGATGCATCCATTCATTTTGACATTAACCCAATTAATACGACTCCATCTAGTCTCGGAACTTTGGGAAATCCAAACAAAATCTTGATAGCATCTGATATAACTCTTGAAGAGAGGATAATTTTTGAGAGATATAAAAAAAAAATTTGAAAGAGCCTTTGCTTGGACATGCAATGACGTGCTGATAATTGACAAGGACATTATTGGATCAACGCTGCTTCAATATATCGATGTGATGACAAGAGAAGATTCAAATGCCATTCCTTTTCCCCCTCAACATTCAAGGTGCATATAGTGCAGCAGAGCAAATCAGACTCCAAGTGCTACATCGGGAACTAGACGAATGAAACCCTGAACCTTTCACAAGAAATATAACCAAGCCTTAAAATCCCTTTCACCCCAACCATTTGAGATGCGACCTCATAACCAATCAAGACCAACCTCTAATCATATGAGGCCAAAACACCCATGTAACCGAACTCAGGAGGACAGTTCATTACCTCTCAAAAAAAAAAAAAGCAAAGAACAAAATAAAAAAAAAGGGAGGAACTATAGTCCTGTCCTAAACCATAGTTTTATCCTACAACTCCATCCCAGCTATCAACGGTTACCTCAGGAATTAAAAACCAACAAATGGAAGATGCAGATTGAAGCCAAGAAACTCAATATCTCAGCCAGTCTGCACAAGGCCTAAGAACGAAACTTTGATGCTAAAAGAACCATCACCAGAAGGAGCAGCCTCCCCGGCTAACGAAGATGAAAGCAAATTCAATCTACACCGACGAACTGAAGGAGGGTCCATGGCAAAGGCTAAATAAAGAATAAAAAAAAAAGAGAGAGAGAGAAAATATTCGATCAAGAAAACCCGCGAGGGCTGATGGATAACAGGAGTTTGATGCTCTCAAGATCTATCCCGAAATTAGATGGTGTCTCATATTTTTTCGAGTTAATGCCAAATGGTGATCATGTGTTATGAAATCAGATTGAAATATATGCATTTACGCAAAGATGTATTGATGTAACCAGAGCAATTTATCTTGCATGCCCAAAGTCGTCTGGGTCCAGCATGAAACCAGCACACTATTACTATCTACCCTCTGCCACTCTCGCCACTCAGACACTTCAGACAACTCATCTTGCTACCCACTGTGAAGCCAATCCTACAGCACCTTCTCGATAAAGAACCAAGCTCATACAACCAATATTTGAGACATAAGCACATGCCAATCATACCCGAAAGACCTTTCGCAATGACTCTGACTTCTCTCGCAAAAAAAAAAAAAAAAAAAAAGGCCGTTAGAGATGAAAACTGTGACTGGCGCTCTAAGCAAAAGTTAGGCCAAAGGGCAGGGTGAAAACCTGGCAACAGGCAGTCTGCCCTACAAAAAATGAAATAAATAAAAGCCGCTGGTTTGGGTTGGGTCCATTCCAGGCAAAAAATAAGGCACAGGGTTATGTGAAAATCCAACAAGGACGCATCTCCCGCTAAGAAAAGCTAGTGTTAAAATCCACAAGGGACGCACTACCTTAAAATAATGACTACAGGTATCAGAAGAGAACCTCATAATCCCCAAAAGCATGTAATTCAAAAGCAACTCTAGGGGGGCATTGATCCTACCGAAGACTACGGTCAAACCGGCAGTCACCTCCAAATCCACATAGATGAATCCTCATCCTGCATTCCTGCATGACTCATACATATACATCTCACGTGCATGCTCATCACTTTTTCCTGCATATTTTGCTTTATAAGTCTTGCAGAAAGAAAGAATCAAGTGATAATACCGACAAAAGGCAAATGACAACATCAATCCAAACAAGCAATCAAAACAACATCGATCAAGACATCAGTTCAATCATCAAATCCGAGCATCAATCAAAGCCCTCTCAAGAGGCAAATCTCAAAGCCCTCTGAGGAGGCAAAATCTCAAAATCTCAAGCCCTCTAAGGAGGCAAAGCATCTTGAAGCCCTCTGAGGAGGCAAAATCTTAAAGTCCTCTGAGGAGGCAAAATCTCAAAGTCCTCTGAGGAGGCAGAATCCTAAAGTCCTCTGAGGAGGCAAAATCTCAAAGTCCTCTGAGGAGGCAGAATCCTAAAGCCCTCTGAGGAGGCAAAATCTCAAAGTCCTCTGAGGAGGCACAATCTCAAAGCCCTCTGAGGAGGCAAAATCCGAAAGTCCTCTGAGGAGGCAAAATCTCAAAGCCCTCTGAGGAGGCAAAATCTGAAAGTCCTTTGAGGAGGCAAAATCTCAAAGTCCTCTGAGGAGGCAAAATCTCAAAGCCCTCTGAGGAGGCAAAATCCGAAAGTCCTCTGAGGAGGCAAAATCTCAAAGTCTTCTGAGGAGGCAAAATTCCAAGTCCTCTGAGGAGGCAAAATCTCAAAATCTCAAGCCCTCTGAGGAGGCAAAATCTCAAGTCCTCTGAGGAGGCATCTCTTTATCAAAACACCGAAGGGTTAGCACGACGTCGGCACACGACCTCGGCACTACCACTTCAAAACATCAAAGCCCTCTGAGGAGGCAAAATATCAAAGTCAAAAAAAAAAAAACAGAAGGGTTAGCACGACGTCGGCACACGGCCTCGGCACTACTACTTCAAATCAACAGAAGGGTTAGCACGACGTCGGCACACGACCTCGGCACCACCACTTCAAAATCTCAAGCCCTCTGAGGAGGTAAATCCCAAAGCCCTCTGAGGAGGCATCTCTTTATCCGATTCCCGGTAAGAAGGCAAGGTCTCCGCCGCAGGTATGGAATTCCCTCTCTCTTCCTCTTTGAATTTTGGCTCACCTAGGTGTCTATGCACTAACTTCTCTAAAATTGGGGGCAACTGTAGACACCGGGTCCCGAATCCCGGCATAAAATGAAAATGGTGATTTTTGATCCTTGATTATTCCCTCCGGAAAAAAATAAAAAATATATATATAAATAAAAAAATAAAATAAAAAATAAAAAAATATAAATATAAATATGTGTGTGTGAAATTAGGTAATTAATTAGTTGATGTTGTTAGTTAATTAAGTGGTTAATATTATCGTGTTAATTAAAATGCATGTAAAATTAAAGTTAAAGTGTGTAATTAATTAGATAAAATAAATATATGTATGATAATTTAAATGGATTAATTAGTGTAATGTTTAATTAATAGAGAGTTTAATTAATATGTATGTTTAATTAATTAATGTATGTGTTATTTGAATTAAGTTAAATTAATTAAGAATAGAGAAAATGAGGGAAATAATTGAGTGGGAAGTTACCATTATAACCCTTAGCCCTAATTTGAGGGTATAAAAAGAACAAGATGAGCAAAAATAAGGGAGCTCTCTCAGTCGGCAGATCAAGAAAAGAAAAAGAAAGAAACAAAAAAAAAGAAAAGAGAGAGCAGGGGAGGAGCCGGCCAAAGATCAAAGGAAAACCCCAAAAAAAAAAAAAAGAGAAAGAGAAGAGAGCAAGAACAAGAAAATAAAAGAAAGACACAGAGATACCAAAGAACCAAAAATCAAAAAGAAATAAAAGAGAAATAAAGGAGAGAAGAGAGGAGAGTGGCCAAACGGAGCACAGCCCAGGCGCCGGAGAGAAGGAGAAAAAGGAAGAAAAAGGAAGAAAAAAAGGAGAGGAGGGGCGTTGCTCCCGCCGGCCAACCGCCGCCGCACACGGAGGCACGCGCCACACCGGCAGACTCCCCACAGCCGGACGATTCAGGCGACGGCACCGTTCCTCCATCGGACTCCAGCAGACGGCACGTGGAGGAGATCGGCGAGGAGAAGCCCGCAACGCTCCGACGCGATTTTCGGCCAACTCCGACGACATCCCGGCGCGTGACCAGCTCCGGCGAGATCCTCGGGCGCCGATCTATCTTCCGACATAGGTGGTGTCGACTACCTCTACTCCGGCGAAGCTCCGGCGAGGTAAATCCCTATTTCCTTTATATTTTATATTATTATTATTATATATATTTATTTAATTTCTATATTATTATTATTATATATATTTATTTAATTTCTGTATTATTATTATTATTATATATTTATTTAATTTCTGAATTTTTATTATTAATATATTTATTTATATTTATTTATTATTCTGTTTTAATATTATTTTTATTATCTATTATTGTCATTTTCATATTTATTTTTATTATTATTACTATTATCATTATTATTATATATTTATTTATTTGATTTCTGTTTATTAATATTATTATAATTATTATTATTATTTAATATTATTATTATTATTATTATTGAGTTCTATGGTTATGTAATTTTATCGATTACTAATGTTGAATTTATTTGTGTTTGTTGTCGGTGTCAAATACTTGTGTTCCCCTGTTTGAGCACCCGTGCGAATGAAGGAGGAGATCCAAGGAGTTGTTATTTTTCATTGTACTTGTTATTTTTCCTTTGTCTGTTTTATTGAGTTATTTGGCATGTAATAATTAATTAAACCATTTATTTTTTGCACGCTTAATTAAAAATCACACAAAAATATTTTTACAAATAAACTTGGGTTTTCTAATAAAATGGGACCAAGGTCCTAGATTTTCATCCAAAATAAATTGTCACTTTAAAATGATTTTCTTTAATTGTGCATGAGAGGACCAACGTCCTCAACATTAATAAATACCCCGTTTTATGTATGATTTATATTTTATTTACAATAGGGTTGTATTCCGCCTCTAGTTTTGTTGTAATTTAATTTTGTCTTTATTTTTAATTTTATTTACCGCTTTACATATGTGAATGCTGTGTGCTTTAAATTCAATGCATTAATCGCGTGAGATGAAAAATGAAATTTTGTAATTCAAAAACCCATTTATAATTAACCAAGGCACCAATAAGTGTGAAGTTCTGGACACCATCTCTGGTTTAGACCGATAAGAGGTTAAACTTTCCCAATTTCTTGCAAATTGGGTGGCGACTCCAAAATACCTCAAAAGTGCCTAAGGGTGTTATGGCGATGGATGGTCCTTTTCAATGTTCTATTGTGAAAGGAGGTGCCGAAAATATCTCATAACACCTAAGATCGGAAAAGACGCGAACCAATCCCTCGAATCCCAAAAGCGGATTCCCGAAGAGGGCCTTGCTGGTTCCGGCGCGCGTCACAACACACAACTTTCTTTGATTCCTTCTTGTGGATTTGGGAAAATGACTCGTTAAGCTTCAATGGTCTTTTATTCCCCTTCCTATACTGCTTTCCTGGTTTCTTATTAGCTCCCGGCTGACCCATGAGATGAACTGAGTGAGGTCCTTGTTTCTTCAGTCTTGCTTCCTCTTGAATTAGCATAGTTTGCAATTCTGTCACATTCCATTTATCCTTAATAGTGTTGTAATTTATTTGGAATGGACCATATTGAGAAGGCAAGGAGTTCATAATGAATGTCACAAGGAAACTTTCCTCCACCTTCATTCCCATGGATCCCAACTTTTCTGCTATGTTTATCATCTCAGTGAGGTGCTCATGCATGGTACTAGAACCATCAAATTTCATGGTAGTTAACGTACCCATCAGTGTCCCCGCTACTGACTTATCAGAAGTGTCAGAGTGGGATATACTTTCAATAGATTCCATAAATTTTCTTGCACTGTCAGTTTTAGGAATCGTTGACCTGATATTCGCAGCCACAGTCATTCGCAAGAACATTAAGCTAAGCCTATTTGATCTTTCCCAAGCATTATAGAAAGATCTTTGTTCATTAGTGCTATCATCAGTGAGATCAATAGGCTTGTCATTTAAGAGTGCTAAATCAAGATTCAGAACACCTAAGTGAAACTGAACTTGTTCAGACCATTCAGAAAAATTAAGCCCATTAAATTTAACAATAGACGAAGCTTGAGAATGAAGAGAAACAGGAGCGAATGCTGCAAATAAATATATGCTCATACATTAGTGCTTTGAGTCATAATATAAATACATAACTCAGATTCAGATATTATTCATACAAATATAAGTGTATATTGAAGTTTTCCTTTGGGTGATACAACAATATACTACAATAAATGTAATTGATGCTCAATTATAATTTCATATAATTGGTAATTAATTACACCCTAACTTGACATGTTTGCTATCTTTGGATATACTAAACATATCAAATAAAGTATATCAATTAACCACATTTATGTTCTTGACTATAAAATAATCAACCAACTTTTGGGCGGCTCTTAAATATTTTACAGCCAATAAACTTCAATATACTCATGAAAAAGAAATGTAAATACCATTATGTCATCTCATTAGTAGCATCACATAAACATGAGTAATTGAATTCTATTTAATTTGACATCCATAAAAACTTTCTAATTTGACCACTTTGGTGATTAACAAATTATTCATAATATAGACATCAAATTAAACAACCATATAAACATAGATCTTTAGAGTTAATCAAATACAATAATTTATAAATACCAATTTAGTACCATAAAGAGATATAATAAAATATGATCATAAAATTGATGAAACAAATTACTTCTGTTTATTTGTGTCCCATATGATATTTCATTTGATTGTGTTTTGGTGTACTGGGAAATGGAATAACTTAACATAATACAGTAGCTATAGTAGCCAAATTCTAAATGAATATAATTATAAACCTTTAATCCACTAAATAAAAAAAAGTAAAAATAATGACCTATCATAAGAAGACAAAGTGGAGCATTAAAGAATTTACACAAATTTTACCTTTCATTGACACGTGAATGGCTAAGTATGCAATGAAAGAATAATATAATCATACAAATTGGCAAAATCACTAAAAGACAAAACCCTTTTAATGGTTTATTATGATACTACACAAGCTTCAACAATAGTGTAGTTTAACATAACAATTTCATTCTTATTCTTTACCAAAAGTCAGTAATAGGAAACGACAACTTAATATTATTAGCATATATCAGTAGAACCAAATTTCGAAAGACAATCAATTATGTGGAATTGGTTCTAATCAATTCATAAACAACGAAAGATAAAGTGAATAAAAAAAATTAAATAAATAAATTCTCTCAAAATTCAATAACATAAAAGAGAAACATTCAATAATTCGGAAAATCACAAGTTTTAAAACCATGCTCTGATACCAAATGTAGGAAATTTTCTTAATTTTATGCAAATCAATAATGCGCAAACCCTAATTCCCAAATCGCAAAACTTTATGATTTTCACAATATATATACAAATTTGAGAAAATAAACATACCTTGATTCATGATGTGTTTTTTGATGAAAAACTGAATTTCTCTCTCTTCAAACACTAACTCTTTAATTTTACAGAATGCTTTTCTTGATGGAGAGAAAAATCACAATCACGATTAGAGAGAGGGGATCAGTTTTATTTGTTTTTAAATTCTTTTATGAACTGACATTCCATCAATGTACGGTTAAAATTGATCTCCTATTGACCATTAGGATTTTAGATTTAATATTATTAAATCTAATATAATACATCTAACATTAAATAAATATATAATTAATAAATATATATATATATATAAACACGTGGGCCACAATTAACAAAATTCAACACCCCATTTATCTTCACCAAATCATAGACATTAGTAAACATGCTCAAATGGCTAGATATTGGATCTTCGTGATCATAGCAAGAAAATAGGTTCTTTTGCACCATGTTAATCAAGGGTGCCTTTAGCTCAAAATTATTTGCTGTAGAAGTTTGTGGCACTATGCTCTAGTTTGTGGTATTTCTTGTGGGAGTAAAGGAATCCCGAATTGTCCTTTGGTCAACCTCCATCTCCAACAACATTATTTCAAATTTGATTTGCAGGTGCAATCGAGTTCTGATTGTCACCTATATATTTAGGCTCTCTCGATGTTGTTGTAGTCTCTATCTCAAGTGAAAAAGTGTGCCAATTTTGGGATTTAGATCAACCGAAGGATAGTTTTGTCGATCATGTCATATATTAACTAATCACCTAAAACACAAATACATAAAACTTAGCTCCCATAGTAACCAAATAATAAGACAATTTATAGTTAAAATATGATCCCTGGCAATGGCGCCAAACACTTGATGCGTGCGTAGCAAATATACCAATCAAGTAATAAAGTGGATACCAGAGTATTCGAATATTATCCTATAGAAATCAATTAATTAACCTACAGTTATCCTAAAATTACCTATGTTATCAGAGAAATCAATATTATCCTAGTTTTTTTGCTTAATCTAACTAAATCTAAAATGAATTAATGCAAAATTAACTATGAATTGATAAAGCAAACAAAACTCAAAGAGATTAATTCAAAGATTAAAGCTTTGTTAAGGTCATCTATCCTCCCTAAACAATTATGGATAGCAATTAACACAATCTTCAATTGAATTGGAAAACTCAATAAAATAAACCCAATCACCCTAACATAGGCACGGATATTCAAGTTAAACCTAACTCTTGTTTAAGACAATTAGATATTAACTCATATAAATATGAGTTCTATAAAGAATTCCCCCCACTAGGTCACTTTTCAAATCTCTGATTCTAACTAATGCATCAAACTTAGACGCTCAAGAATAAGAATTAGTCTTCAATCTATCAAAATCATGAACAAATTGAATTCAAAATCCATGTACTCAATTCTCCAACGTGGACACAATAATGAGCATAAACAATGAAATCATACATTCAAGCATTAAGAACAAGAGATAGATTATGAAGAAATCAAATTAAAACTTGCATTAAAATTGATTAAACATCCATAACCAATACAAGGAATTAAGAATCCCTTAATACTAACTAAACATGGAGAAAAACTAGCTAAAAAGAGTAAAAATCATAATTACAATTTTGGAGAGAAGATGAAGAAACCCAAAAATTTGTGACTCCTACAAGCTTGAATCTCCCAAAAATTGATGATTAATCCACTATAAATTCAGAAGCATCAAAGAAACATAACTAAAAGAAACTAATCTCCCCGTAAAACTAGTCGAATGGGGTGTTTTGCGCATTTTTTTTATAGGTTAAAAACGTATTCTTATTGAAGGAGATCTCCAACTCAATAAAAACACGCTGCTGAAAATTTTGAGGGGTTACGGTTGTGACCAATATAACACTCACGGTCGTAATAGAAGAAAAATCATCTTGACCTATTTGAAAATTGGTACCTCACAGCCGTGACCAATATAACACTCACAGCCGTGACCGGAGAAAAATACCCTAACCTCATCTAAATCCACTCAACTACTCCAATGTTTTTCCAAGACATTCAAAATCAACAAATCAAACCAAATTCACCTAAAAAATGAGAGAAAAACATTAAAATCAATCTAATTCAACATTTAACAAGAATTAAGCTAAAAATGCAAAAGAATTAAATAAAAATACTACAAAAACCAATAAAAATAGGCTGAATTATAATTACAAATTGCACGATATCATATTGAATGGAAGAAACTTATATTCGTAGGCTTATAGGTATAAGTTATATATTGATGGGAGTTTTAACTAGTAGAATTTATGGACATCCCAATTAATTAATATATTTCTACCACTTTTTTTCTAGAGGAAAAGCATATCTTGTCCTTCCAACGGCTACAAATTCATTTTTATTTTCTACTTTGAGTTGGAGGAAAGAATAACCAGCAAACAAGTTAATAATTCACAAGAATATTTGGGAGAAAATTGAAGTAATTGACTATATTAATCTGGAACAGAAAGAGCCTTACCTACTGTTGAATTCCTCTCCCTTTGATGCGTTTGCTGACAAGTCCACTGCTCCTATCTACAATGAATAAAGGTAATTTTTCTATTTTCTACTTTGATTTAAAAACAATCTGTTGATGAGAAAATATTGAGCACACTATTTGTTTCTACAATTAAATTGAGAATAAGTTTGTTCGTTTATAGCTGCAACTGCGTGATGGTTATCTGTTTTATCTGTTAAACTTAGGGATTTTCTCAGACTATGTATGTTTTTGTTATACTAGATAAGTTCGTTTTTTTTTTAAATAGAGTTTGAGTTGCTTTTGGTTTCTGTTATATTTAAATTTAATTTGAATTTGATTTTACTTTTTTTAACATCCCCAAAGTTTGTGGTCGAATCTCATCAAATCAAAGTCGGGCTGTCCACTCATTCTTCAATCTCATTAACAGACACCCGGATAGAAAAAAATCGCAGATAAATTGAACTTGAAAAAATAATAATTAAACAATGAAATATGGGTAAGGATAGAAAAATTTTACAATGAGAAAAATAGGAGTTAAAATAATATAACTTCTCTCTATTTCAAGGAGAAAACAATTAATTTCAATACTAACTCTCTATTTTATCACTCAAAACTCTCAAACTTTCTAAACTTTTTGGGAACTCTTACTCTATATTAAAAGGAGGCCAAATTTCTGTCTTATATAGGCCAAAAACACCGCCAATTAATGGCGGTGAGGTGAGGCCAGCTAATGGCCAACCTATGGCCATTTGCTGGCCGCCAATATTGACCTTCAAAAGCCTTCAAAGGCTATTTGCTGGCCGCTAATATTGATTTTCAAAAACTTTCAAACTTGATTCTTCCTTTTCCTTCCTTTGACCTTCAAAAGCCTCCAAACCTGACTTTTCCTTTTCCTCCTCCTCCTTTTTTTTTAAAAAAAAAAGAACATTAACACGGTGTCAATAAGAGAATTTGATTATGTTTTGCGAGAATTATATTTACTTGCTCGGCAGCTATTCGTTTACTTTCTACTTCCCTTTTTAATTTTCATAGGAATAAGTGGTATTTTTGCACTAGATTATATAAAAATTGAATTCCTTATTAGCCTCTTTATTAGAATTGGCACGTCTCAATTAAAGTATTAAGTAATAAGTTCTAAAATATCATAAATTAAACTAATTAAATATGAGAGCTGAAATCTCTAAGACGATAGATAGATCAAAGCCTAAAACGGTAAAGAAAATGAATTATACTATGACCAAACACTGTCAATAGAAATTCTATAGAAATTTTAGAGAGAGAAAAATTTAGAGAAATAAGTTGTACAAAGAGAAAGTTTCAAAGATTGTAACGAAGTTTACCAGTGTCCGAACCGATTGTTAGGAAACGGTTACATAATTATACACAAAAGAAAAAAAATAACAAAATAAAAATCCCTTTTCAAAATATTTTTAAAATACAACATTTTAAACTAATTTTGATTTCATTTATATAATTTTTCTTTTCAAAATAGTACTTTTACGTATTATAAAAAAAAAAATCCACTTTCATTTGGATGTTGTATTTTAGAAAAACCATCTGGTCTAGGTCACTAGAGATCTTCGAAAGAAGGTAAATTTAACTCTACATAATTTCTTCTTTTATTTTGTTGTTCATGGTTGGTTCTATCTGAATCAATTTGACTGTTTGGTTGTGCACAAAAGAGAGGCAAATCTTTTCATCTAGATAAAACTTTAAAGCTTAATCATCAACATAGTTAAATCGGTGATTGTAGGCTTCAAATTGAAAGCCGATTCTTCACAAATAACCTCCTCTTCTCGTTGCTTCAACATAGATTTGAAACAGTCTAGTAGCGATGGCGGAGCCTTCGGTGGCAGCAGCTAATTTCCTAGCAAGGGTTTGGCGGAGCCACTCGTGAACCTATCATTCTGAATAACTTTCTCCAATTCATTTCTACTCAAGCCACAAAGGGAATAGGAATAATAATGAGTCTAAATTAGGGTTTTGAAAAACCATGAGATAGGGATTTCAGAAATGGGGGAAATAGAATTGGGTAAGGATTTGGAAATTCCGTTGCTGGCTGTACATGTGTGTGTGCCTCAAATCATGTGTAAGAGAGAAGAGATATATGCTTTAAATCTCATGAAGAAGAAAATGGAATATATATATATATATATTCCATTTTGCAGCTCTTATTATGTTTTAACATTGCTGGAAATTTATTCAGCATTTTGTATCTTCTTCGTGTCTTTTGATTCATACTAATGAAATTTTTTTATGCTTCTACTATGCAACTCTCCTCTCAAATCTGTTTCTTCCTTACAAATGGAAGATCACCATATTAATGGAGAAAAACATTAACACAAGTTGAAAAACATGTAATAAATTTTTTATAAAGTGACAATTTAAATGGTATAAATTTTTTCTCTGAAAATAACCCTTAGCATGTGACAAATGGAATATCGTTTTAGAATTTTATAAAAAATATATTTATTTACTTAAGGTTTTCTTCATTCAAAAAATGCTAAAAACTTATTAGAAATAGTATATATCTATCCATTTTTATAATGATGTTAATTAAGTTACAAAAATTAGGTAGATGGGATAACATTTCTATATCTATAATCTTCTTTTTTTTTTCTTTTTTTTTCTTTGGTTAAATATCTATAATCTATTATAAATTCCATTAAAGAATGACTTAAACTCCACATAATATCCGTGTTATATTTTCCATGTTTTTTCTCCTTGTTATGGTTGCACACATAGATATGTTTTCCATGCTTTTCTTCTTTAGATTATATTACGTTATCTTAATATACTATATATATAATGTAATATCCTGTTTGAATACATATTATTAGAAAAAAAGGTCATGTTTTAATTACTTGTTATGTGGTGGTCAATCTCTATCTAGTATACACACAATATATATTTAGTTTACTAATAGTATACATCAAGTACACATTTAGTATGCACAATATAAATCTAGTTTACTTATAGTATACATCAAGTACATATGTAGTATACACATAGTATACAGTTAGTTTACACAGTACACATCTAGTATACGCACAATATACATCTAATTTACTAATAGTATACATCAAGTACACATTTAGTATATGCATAATATACATTTAGTTTACTCATAGTATACACCAAGTACATATTTAGTATACACACAATATACATCTAGTTTACAAATAATATACATCAAGTGCACATCTAGTATACGCACAATATACATCTAGTTTACTCATAGTATACATCAAGTACACATTTAGTATACACATAATATACATCTAGTTTATAAACAATATACATCAAGTACACATTTAGTATACACACAATATACATCTAGTTTACTAATAGTATAAATAAAGTATACATTTAGTACGTATAATATACATCTAGTTTACAAATAATATACTAATAAACTGATCATTCGTAGTTTACATTGATCATTTTGTGTAAAAGATCTATTTACTTTAGTAATTTGGAAATGGCTGACAATGATTTTTCAATGTAGATTCCTTAAAATAAGTCTATTTGTAAAATCAATGTGCGATTTTTAGCTCCACCTAGCAAAACAAGAACTTTAATCACTACAAGAAAAATAGCATTTCCCGACGGAAATTCCAGACGGAAAATAAGGAATTTCCGTCGGGAAACTAAATTGCCGACGGAAATTCATTCCGTCGGCAATTTAGTCGTAGGCAAATTTCCCGACGGAAAAAATTCCGTCGGGAAATTTGTCGACGGAAATTTTTTCCGTCGGGAATTACCGACGGAAAATCAATTTCCGTCGGCAAATTTCCCGACGAAAATTAAATTTTCGTCGGTAATTAGGAATTCCTGACGGAAATTTAATTTTCGTCGGGAAATTTTACAAATTAAAAAAAAAATTAATAATAACAATACAATTAACATAAATAAATAATAATAATAATAACAATACAAATTATAAATAAATAATAATAATAACAATACAATTAACATAAATAAATAATAATAATAACAATACAAATTATAAATAAATAATAATAATAACAATACAATTAACATAAATAAATAATAATAATAACAATACAAATTATAAATAAATAATAATAATAACAATACAAATAACATAAATAAATAATAATAATAACCATACAAATTATAAATAAATAATAATAATAACAATACAAATTAACATAATAATAATAACATGTTGAATAATAATAATAATAATTTAATAATAATAATATGTTGAATAATAATAATAACTAAAATTAACACTAATTAACAATAATAATCATAATATGAAAAATTCTATTAATAAATTTAATAACAATAAAGTTTTAAGAAATATAAATTTAAACAATAATTAAAATTTACCAATATTCATCCAACATAAATAAACTAATAATAATATTAATAATAATAATAATTCTTATTATACCCAATTAGCATACCTAATTAATAATAATAATAATAATAATAATAATAATAATAATAATAATAATAATAATAATAATAATAATAATAAATAAAAGAGAGAGGCAGATCTGTACCTGGCGCCGGAGGAGGAGGAGAGGTGGTCGGCGGCGACTGGGCAGAGGGCAGAAACGGGGAGAGGAGAGGGAGGAGAGGGAGGAGAGAGAAAGAGAGAGAGAGAGAGAGAGAAAGAGAGAAGGGAAGGAGGAGCGGGAAAAGAGGGAGGGAGGGGAGGGAGGGTGCGCCGATCGGCGCCGGAGGGAGGGGGAGGGGCGGTGGTCGGCGGCGGCTGGGCAGAGGGAGGAGAGACGGGGCGAGGAGAGGGAGGAGAGAGAAAGAGAGAGAAGAGAGAGAGAGAGAGAAAGAGAAAAAAGAGGGAAATTAAATTTAATTTAACTTTAGCGACGGAAAGCATCTTCCGTCGCTAAAAAAAGAGAGGGAATGGAAATTTTTTATCTTTAGCGACGGAAAGAATATTCCGTCGCTAAAAAGAGAGAAAAATTAAATTTTTTTTATCTTTAACGACGGAAAGCGTATTTCGTCGCTAAAAATAGCGACGGAATATTCAAACTGTCGCTAATTTTAGCGACGGTTTTTTTTACTCCGTCGCTATTTTAGCGACGGATTTTTATTCCGTCGCTAAAAATATAATTAAGTTTTTTTTTATTTTTTTCAGCGACGGAAAAGAATTTCCGTCGCTATTTTTAGCGACGGTTCCTAAAAACCGTCGCAAATATCGATCGGCAATTTTGGTGGGAAATCTTGGCGCCATTTTTAGCGACGGATTTTATTGTCCGTCGCTATTTACCGACGGAAATTAAATTCCGTCGCTAAATAGCGACGGAGGTTAATCTCTGTCGCTATTTAGCGACGGAAATGACTCCGTCGCTAAATTTCCGTCGCTAATTTATCATTTTCTTGTAGTGAATAAAGAGTTAAAATGCCAAATGATCTAACATTTGCCACATGCTGGTTAAATGCTTAGAGCACAAAAATCTTAAATCATGAAGGAAATGAATTCAGAAATAATCTGAAAGAAACTTGTTTCTCAAATGTTAGAAGCAAAAAGAAAGAATACAAACATAAGGAGATGACCAGAGCAACTGACATTTATCACCAAAGGAAATGCAATCC
Organism: Excoecaria cochinchinensis; assembly: GCA_947683425.1. Taxonomy (NCBI): domain Eukaryota; kingdom Viridiplantae; phylum Streptophyta; class Magnoliopsida; order Malpighiales; family Euphorbiaceae; genus Excoecaria; species Excoecaria cochinchinensis. The sequence continues at coordinate 818,735 of CANTUQ010000008.1, read as the reverse complement.
ACTTGAAGTATAATAACATAAATCCTCTGACCAAGTAACCACGTAAACCTTTCAAATGCAACAATAAAGAGAAATCTGGATGAATACCAACCCATCACTGAAAGCATCAAGATGTTCTTATTCCTATGCTTTATGAAATTGTTTGGATCTCAAATCATAAAATGCAGAATTTATCCGACAACATATAAAATGCAACAATATGGATAGGCTATCAAATAATAGAAACCTTAGCAAAGGAGATACAATAACCAAGTCAATCCTCTTGGAAAGCCCACATGTGCGGACATGCTTCCGCAAATTAGCAACCTGCAAGGACCCCATTGGAGTGAGCTTCTCTTCCTTAAAGCTAGCATAAGTAAATGTTTTTGGTTTTAGTCTTACCTGCTGCCAGCCGACTTGAGTAAGTTGAGCATTTAAATATTCTGGAGACATGTAATCTTCCCCTACATTGTGCATCCCTTGTGCATGCCTCACCGGGATGCATGGTTTTATAAGACCAGAAAGCCCTGATTTGTGAGCAAAAGCCAAGAAAGAAGGCAATCTTGGACATCCTTCAGACCAAATATTTTAGAAGCTTTATACCCACAATGGAAAAAGTATGCAATTTGAAAACAAATTTGACTTGGACCACTATCCATATCTGCAACTAAAAAAAAGTTAGTTTTCAATTAGAAGAGTATGGAATTGTATTTTATTTGTACCAAACTTCACAAAAATATATTTAGGAAAAAAGAAAGCTCTTTTGTAACAGAGTGCAAAATAAATTATACATGAGCTTTCATCATATCAATTAAGCATCAAGGGATTCGCCAATTTCTACCACTACAAATTGCCATTTCCCGTGGTTTGATGAGATTCCCATTACCACAACAGATCTTTATATTTCGCCAACGTAAAAACTAATCAAAATGAATCAAATCTAACAAAATCAAACTAGAAAAGAACAAATATATACCCAAAGCACACATCACAATCAAAGATAACAGCAAAGTGGATCAGATGAGAAGCAAAATGCTAAAATACCACAAACCCAAACATACCAGAAAAGGAAAAAAAAAACAAGAAAGGCAAGACATCTGAATGATAAACATAAATACCCAGAAAAGGAAAAACAAAATGGAAAGAAAGAAACTTTCTGACATGAACAATAATAAACAGCGAAAACAGCTATAAAACCAGTTACCAACCTCGGGAAGAAGGTGAAAAAGAGGTGGAGAAGCAGAGAGGAGAAGGACGAGCAACGGCCAACGGGCAGTTACTTGGAATGCGACCTTCTGTGAGCTAAGGAACTGGGGCGATAACTGATTAGAGCGATGAAGTTGGTAGTGAAAGCAGTCATTTTTGTGGTCAGTCTGCGTTTACTAGTATCTGTTTATTTTAATGTCAATCCTCTGTAGAACACATCTATGTCATTGGCATTTTGTTTTTTTCCAGATGGAGTTCGACATATGTTTTGGCGCTTTTTATTTTTTAAGCATAGAACATTAATGATCTAAAAGAATATAGAACATGGAACAAGCAGTTGGTTTGGTGGGTTGGGTAAACCTCTTGCAGTTCAGGCCCTTAAAGGACTTGGTCCTTGGTGAAAAACCCCAGTTTACCTTCGTCATTGAAACTTGAAGCAATGGAGAAAGAATGGATATGACTTTGAAAAAACAAATGTTGTATTTTTGAAAATAGAAATTTAAAAAGTGAGATTTACAAACTACTGTATTTTTGAAACAAGAGTTAAAAAGTTGATATTTGGAGTGATTTTCTCTAAAAAGTACTGATGTTGGATCTAAATTTGTGAAGCGGGCTAAGGTGGCAGATCGGCTAATCTGCCACCAGGTATGACATTTCAATGTTGGGTTTTGAACTCTTCTTCAAGCTTAGAGCCTATTGGGCTTTGTATAATCAATGCTCAGCAAGATAATAAAATATTATGTCAACACAAGTGAATTAATATATAAAATATATTTATATTTATATAAATTAAAATGTTGATTTCAATTAAAATATAAAATTATCCTATATATATATATGTGTGTGTGTGAAAAATTGCATATAAAAACTATTTAACCGTTAACTACCGATTTTTTAGATATTAAATCTAAATCTATTAACTATAATTTTAAAAATTAAAATTATCGACAGCATTTAATAAAACTGATTAAATGTATAGATCAATTTGAATTCAATTTTAACCATTAATTGAACGGTTTTTTTATTTTATTTTTTCAATATATAAATATATTTACGTGTTTTAATATGTCAGTCATAAACTCCTAATAGATATTAATAAGAGTATAAAATTAAATTTGAAAAATTTCAAAATGCAATTAGTTTATTGCTAAATCTTTTTTTTTTAAATAAATTAATGTCAAAAATCGGTTCAGACAATTGAGAATTTGATTATTTTTTTAATTGGTCATATTCAAATTACACCTTTCTAACTCAAATGTATTTAAAAAGGAAAAAAAAAATTATGCGGATCTTTGAAAAGGGAAAAGAAAAAATTGCTCCTCACTTTGATCTGTTGTACCAAACCTTATTAAGATGTAAAGAAACGTTTACATCTCATGATTGCATTAGTTGAGATCTCTGATTTTAGGTAGTTGACTGTAAATCATCATTTCCTTTTCCTTCTTAATAGGTTAGCCAAGTTGGTTGCCTTGTAATTCACACTCTTCATCTCATTTTCATTAAATTTTTGCTAAAAATATATAATCTCCCATTTTTTTTTTTAAATCTTTTTGACATTTTGTTAAAAAAAAAAAAATTGACATGTCATTTTTTTTAATTAAATTTAATAGCCTCTATTTTTAGGTATGTTTATTTCACACATGAGATCTGGAATTCAATAGCTTCAAATTCATATAAAATACTGTTTTTTAAGTATCCGAGACTCTGATTAAAAGATAATTTTCGTCATCCCATCTCATCATCTGGTTAAAAGAAATATTCCATTTTAAAATTACATAGTTTTTAATAAAATAATAATGGAAGAATGCTGAAAACTTAAGGAATTTACTCTAATTATTGGCCTATGATTTTCTTAGTGATAAAGAAGGCATTTGATATTTGGTCCCATGAGTCATTGTCACTTGGGTTGATTATTTGCCACTTTCATATCAAATGCAAGAACTTAAGTACAAAATAAACATATAGCAACCAAACTTCAACACCACCGGTAACGTTATTTAGGTTTACAGAAATAAATAAATAAATAAAAGACATCACATTACCTTTTGTCTTCATTGACAATAAATTAATAATTACTTTTTCATGAGAATTACAGTAATTTATGATACCATTATAATTAAGTAGGCAAAATGCTTCATCAAACTTTTGTATTTTTCCAGATTTTGCTATTAAACTCTTGTATTTTTATTTTGCAACATAAAATTTTTCGAACTTTTATTTTTTAGTCATTAAGTTTTTAATGGATGAAAAATTTGAAATTGAACAATACAATTCATTTCATGCTCTTTTACTATTACAATTCAATTTTAATTTGATGTGTTGTAATGCCCTTATCAATTTGAAGTTGAAATAATGTTGATTAACATAAAATTGACAAAAATTATGTATTTGCATATAAAATTGAGATTCACATGCATATACTAAAAACATGCTAAACAGGACATACAGTTTAATTTTATATTTTTCATATATTAAAAATTTAATGTATAAGAAAATGAAAGTGTAAAAATTTAATATTACAAAATAAAAGTATAAAGTCTTAATAGCTAATAGCAAATATATATATATACTATAATATAGTCCTCTTAGTCAAGTTGAGATGAGATTACAGTCTCGTGACTTAAAATTACGATATAATATATTAAATGCCATAAATTGAAGAAATTGATTGCTCACTTGACTTTGCTGTCTATTATAGCATGAGACCTGCGTTAAGGGTAACATGGATGCACCGCATAATTATTATTTTTTCTTTTATAAGGAAATATGTTTAATTCATGCTTGGAGTTGTGATATACTTTTTAGAATATCCATAGATTCAACGATTCACCCAATAGGTTGGGGGGCCTAATGAGCTATATGGAATTTTTTTTAAATCATCTTCTGGTTGAAATTTGTTAGTCCCATTAATCTAAATTTTGCAAATAAGCTTATAAAAAGGGACGAAATAGTAATTTATTGAAGTATTAATTTAAAGATGGTATTGAGAACTCAAATCCAAAATGGAAAAAAGTAGTTTTTATTTGCTTCCTTTCAAAGAAATTTTGAAGCAAAGGCATTAGCCTCGTTTATGCAATTTGCTGAGGCAGAAAAAGAAATTGGTGGCAAGTTCTTGTCATTATTCATATTGTCTAGGCCCTCACATGTGCTTCTATTCCTATAAAACTAATAAATCCTAAAATTGACTTAGGGACCATTTTGTCTTCTGCATGCATATAATAAACCTTTTCTAACCTACAAGTCGTTTTTGTCTTCACATGTTAAGCATGCAAACAGCCCCTTTTTCACTTCTATGAAAAAGATGATACTTGTAATAACTTAAGAGAGCATTAAATGGCCATACAAATTTTGGCTATAATGGTCATACCATGTTCAAATTATCGGAAATACCTTTATTTATTTACATTTTTATATTAAAGTCAAAGGGTAACGTGGACATTTTATAAATATGTTCGCCTTTATAGCCACCAAATTTTGGCCATTTACCTTTTTTCATAACTTAATTCTCTCTTTAACTAGCTTTTGAGATTAATTAATTAAATTCATATAAGTTTATTTTAACATGAGGTCAAAGACTTATCCGATCCGAAAATTCAATCCACATGACTTGCTAAATGATATAATTTTATTCGACATGTTTGGATTGACCCATATGGATCATGATCCGTTTGGATTATTTTATATTTGTATAAATTTTAACTTTTTTTACACAAGGTAAATATAAAAATATTTTTTATAGTTTATACATGTATAATTTTTTATTTTTAAAGAAAAAATTAAAAATATATAAAAAATAATATCATAAATTTTTGACCTAACCCGTTTAACATTAATCCATTTGGATCATGATCCATTTTGATCCTATCCGGGTTTTGACAATTAGTTGATTTAAGCATACAAGTATATATATCTTCCATATGTGAAGCAATACATCTACGATGCAATGGGATCTCTATTGTGCCTCCAATGCCACTAGAGCACTAGTTGATACTGGTGGTTGGCATAACTGAGGTGGGGGCTTATGTTAAAGCTGCTTCCAATGCAATACCTTTCGCATCCCTTCCTATTCTATTTTCATTAGGACACCGTTTCCACCTCTTTATCTTATAGTTGCCATTTTTATGGAGAAAATGATTAGGCCGCTCTCAACAAGCTCACTGTATTGGCTTCGATAAATGGCAGAGTCAATCTAATTGTTCGATTCATAAACTTCTCAATGAGGTTGGAAAAGCTTGTGGATGGCACACATAAGATTGGGAATGCTAAAGGGCAACTCCATGAGGGCTTCATGTTCAGTGAATTGTTTAGAGCTTAAAATTTAAGGTTCTTCGGGCTTGCATTGTCTGTTAACCAATCTGACTATATACAGATGGCAGATTTTTATCGCCGAACTGTAAGCATTATATGGCATTACCATTGGAGCTGTGTTGCAGGGAAAGTGGTTGATCATGATAATCATGTCATTGTTCATGCCAAGTGCCATTGTAATCCCTATAGATGAAAGGTAAGACCTTAGACCAATGCCACTTAAAAGGAGTAACTATAGACTCATAAGGGAACCAATACACAACATTACTTCACCTTTACTCACACTATTGCATGCTGATACTGTCCTCTCTTATCAAGATAAATCATTTCTATAGTTAACAACTGAGCCCTTGAATACTACGAAATGAATACTAATAGGATTCTTTCCATATTAGCATAACCAACAACTTGAATATTGGTTGCATTTGCATAGTTAAAGAGATTAGTAACATTGTGTCTCCTCTCTGAACCGTTAAAGGTTGAGCCACTAATCTTTTTTCCAACCATATGCTCCAAACTAAACTAGTATATGGTCCAACCCTAGCCACTAAAAGTCCATCTCTAACGGCAAATTGCTTTTTTTTTTTTCTAAGCTCCAGCCTAAACATAATTGCCTTCCCAACCCATTCATAGGACTGATTCATAACATTGAGGTCCCAATCCACACTTGATTGTCGAAAGAAAGCTTGGCTAGCTCGGCAAAATTTAAGAAAGTACAACCTGTAACCGTATCTCTAAAAGATGTAGGTGACTTGAAATTTCCTTACCAAGATGCCTTGGTTGTCCGAGCGGCCGCCAATAACTTCTTGGTGAAAAGAACCGTGGTCGATAATGGGAGTACCGTAAATGTCTTTACTCTAGAAGTATACAAACAAATAAGGCTTCTGATAATAGAGATACAACCAAATACCACCTCACTAATTGGACTCAGCAATGCCATTGTACTAGTGGTCGGATCGGTAGAACTTTTTATGGAATATAGGGATGAGGCAGTAACCCATACGTGTAAAACCACATTCATGGTCATGAATTTGGATTTTACATATAATGCAATTTTTGGCAGACCATTTCTCTTTCGAATTAGAGTCATAACCAGAGTCAAGTTCATGCTCATGAAAATATCCACTGATAAAGTAGAGGCCATCTTGAAAGGAGACCAAAAGGCCTCCATAAAGGCTTACATCTCCATGATCAAGCAGGCCTATATGGTAGAGCGTGGCTTAGAAAGTAAAGAAGAAACTGGCAAGCCGAGAATGAACCTGAAAAGGGAGCTTACAAAGAAGGAGCTGTTGAAGGGAAAAGAAGTTTCAATTGGGTCAGGCATGACCAAAGAGGTGAAAGAGGAGGTCATACAGGTGCTAATAATCAACCAAGCATCTTTTGCATGGAAACTAAAAGACATTCTTGGCATTGACTTAGAGGTCATCACGCACAAGCTGAATGTCGAAACCACCCTCCGATCAAACAAAAACTAAGGAGACATGCTCTCAATTGAAAAAAAAATTCATTTTCAAGAAAATGGATAGACTCCTAAAAGCTGGGACTATCCAAGAGGTAAAATACCCTAATTGGCTTGCCAATGTGGTCCTGGTAAAAAAGAAGAATGGGAAGCTAAGGATGTGCATTGACTTTACTGATCTCAATAAGAATTGTCCAAAAGACAACTACCCACTCCTGAGTACTGACTAATTGGTAGATGCCACGGCTTGCCATGCAATCTATTCTTTACTTGATGCCTATGCTGGGTATCATTAGATCCTGATGTGGTTGATAGATCATGAGAATATGAGCTATGTCACAGACGACAATACCTTTTATTACAAGTGATGCCGTTCAGACTGAAAAAAGCTGGAGAGACATATTAGCACCTAATGAACAAGATCTTTAAATGTCAAATCGGGCATAATATTGAAGTCTATATTGACAACATGATTGTGAAAAGCAAGAGCTAAGAAGAACACGTTACCGATCTAATCAAAGTACTCGACACCCTAAACAAGTTTTGGATAAAGCTGAACCCAGACAAGCAAATTTCTGGGGTTTATGATTTTCTAGAGGGGAATCAAAGCCAATATGAAAAAAATAAAGGCAATATTGGACATGCAACCTCCAAGCTGTGTCAAAGACATCCAAAAGCTAAACAAGAGAATCACTACCTTAGGCAGGTTCATCTTTTCCTCAGCAAAGCGTTGCACACCTTTTTTTGAGAAGCTGAGAAAAAAATGATGTTTTTAGTTGGGAAACAGATTGCCAAAAGGCCTTTGATGAGCTAAAATAGTTCCTCACCAACCCACCATTGCTGAGTTGACCAATTCCTAGTGAAACACTCTTCCTTTATTTGTCCACCTCAAGAGGGGTAGTGGTGGCAGTTTTAGACAGAGAAGAAGGAAGTTAACAGCCACGAATTTACCATGTCTGCCAAGTGCTAAGAGGGCCAGAATTAAAAAAGAGTCCAATAGAACAGCTGATCATTGCATTCATCATGTGCACCACAAAGTTGAGACAATATTTCAAAACTCATACCATTAATGTCGGGTTTGATTAACCACTCAAAAAAATCCTCTAAATGCCAGATTTAGAAGGAAAAATGGTAAGATGGGGCAATAAAATTATAGTCTTTTGACGTCAGGTATGAGCTAAGGAATGCAATCAAGGCCCAGGCCCTAGTTGATTTTGTGGCAGAATTCACCAATAGTGAAAAAGCCAAATGACTTGAGAAAATTTCTTGGGAGATGATCATCGATAGAGCCTCGAACAACTTGAGAGCAGGCATCAACATAATAATAAGATGACTTTTGGGCATCGTAATCAAATATGCCATAAGGCCGAGCTTCAAGGCATCCACCAACATAGCGGGATACAAAGAGCTCCTGCAAAGCTTGAGGCTAGTTAAATCCATCCGACAAGAAAACCTTAAGATCAAAAGTAATTCCCAACTAGTGATAAGTCAAGTGCTTAGAACGTTTGAAGCCAAAGCGAAAACTATGAAAAAGTACTTGGGCAAGGTGAAGGCAACACTGAGAAAACTAGAAAATGCTGGAACTGTCTAGAGCCTAGAAAAGGCACTGAGAGATGACACCAGCCCAACCGTCCGGCTTGCTAAGTTGGTAGTCTATGACCTACAGGAAATTAAAAAAATATAAAGAAATAAAAGCAGTTCTCCTCTTTCGTCGAAGAGCCAGAAGTAATGGAAATCGATTGGTAAGAAAGTACATAGATGACCCTGCTAAATTGCCTGAGGACAACGCTGAAGCAAGGAAGATAATAAGAAAGTTGCTCAATTACTTTGTAATTGAAGGCAAATTGTACAAAAAAGCCTTCAGCCACCCCTAGCTCAAATGCATGATAAGGAAAGAAAGAGACTACATCATCCGAGAAATCCATGAAGGCATTTGCAGGGCTCATAAAGCCAACAGAGCAATTACAAAGAAAGTACTGCATACTTGCTACTTCTGGCTGAGTATCTTTAAAGATGCGCAACAAAGAGTTAAAAAATGCCAACAATGTCGAATTTATGGAAGAATAATCAGGCAGCCAGCAGCTGATTAATAACTGATCGATGTCTCCTAGCCATTCAATCAGTGGGTCTGGATATTTTAGATCCTTTTCCTTAAGGCAAACGACAAATGAAATTTCTTGTCATAGCCGTGGACCACTTCGCAAAGTGGATCGAAGCTAAACCTTTGGCAATAATCACTGTTGAGAGGATAAAAAAACTTTACCTGGAAAGACATTGTCTACAGATATAACCTACTGAAGGTTTTTATCCCGGATAAAGGCAAATAATTCGACATTCAGAAAGTTATGCTCCGACTCACACGTCAACCTTAGATTCACTTCATAACTCATTCGCAAAGTAATAAGATGATTAAAGTCTCCAATTGAAAGCTCTTGGAGAGGTTGAAAAAGCCCAAAGGCAACCGGACGGAGGAGCTGCAAAGCGTCTTATGGTCCTCCAAGACCTCACCCAGAGCTGGAACTCTATAAACCCTATTTTTATTGGTTTATGGGTTGAAAATAGTAATACCAGTGGAAATAGGAAACCCATCATATCGGCTAGTTTTTTTTTTCGATTAGAACAACGAGTATGAAAGAAGACAAGACTTGGATCTGATTGAAGAAAGAAGGAAGGATGTTTATGCTAAGATAGCAGCTTACAAGCAAAGAGTCGCCAAATGCTACAACAGTAAAGTGAAGTCAAGGACTTTTAATGTTGGGGATATGGTCTTAAAAAAGGCCAAAATTGGTTCCGACAATGCTGGGGTAGGAAAGCTCATGCCCAACTGGGAAGGACCTTACCAAATTTTCAAGGTCCTTAGCAGAAGTACTTACAAATTAAGAGCCTTAAACGATTCAAAAATCCCAAGATCATGGAATATATATATATATATATATATATATATATATATATATATATATATATATATAAAATTGACATACTAAAAAAGTACTTAATGTAATATTGTATTCCGTTCGAAATGGTTATTGAATATACAAGTTACAAATCTTTCTCAAGTGCTTACAAAATGAGATCGATTACATCTCTTGACGAGTAATTCCTAAAACTATTGCGAAATCCACTCGCTGTACTTACTTGCTCAAATAAACTTGACATTATCCCAAGTTAATTAGCAGAAGTCATGTCCGAACGAATTATCTATATCACGGCTTTGTCGTTCATTCCTAATTTAAACTTGCAAAGTTGTACTTAACACAATTATTTGCACTGATTGACATTCATTCCCAAGTAATTCGCAAACCGATTATGCTATCCGATTATAGCACTTGCTTATTAAGCTTGAAGTACAAAAAGAAAAAATTTCTAAGTCTCTTGAGACAAATCAAATGTTGAATCTCGACATTCATTATCAAGAAAATAATTACTATTGGGATGCAATAAGTAAAGCAGAAGACCGAAAGAAAATTTCATTCATTTAATTTTTTAAGCATAAAAAAATTTTAAGAAAACTCAACCACAAGAGATTCTTGCTCTAATCCTCTATATTTGTATCCTCCTCAAGGCCATTCTCCTCGACAGTAGCAAGATCATTCTCTTCGGCAGCAGCAGATTCATTCTCTTCAGTAGCTGCTGGAACTTCATTTCTGCTTGGAAGTTTTTCCTCCTCCTTACTCTCAGGAGGGGGTACTAACAGAGAGGTTGGATCTTCCAAAAAGCTAAAGTCCACACTAGGAAAATGACTCTCACATGTGTGCGAGACACAATCCAACAAATTGTTCTGAAGGATGACAATCTGATTAGTTATATGCTCATTTAAATTGGCCAATGCCTTCTCATGAGTTTGCTGAAGAGAACTCAGCTCTTTCTCATTAGTCTACTGAAGAGAACTCAGCTCCTTCTCGTGAGTATGTTGTAAAGAACTTAGCTTTTCTTCGGACTCTTTTTTCAAAAGCTTGACTTGTGCTAGAAAATCCTTAACTTGGGAAGAAAATTGGGAAAGCGAAGGGCAGGGAGTTGCATATTCTCCTCACGAAGAATGGCGAGTCGAGTCTCATACTCTTTGGACTATAGTTCCAGTTTTTCTCTCAACTTCCATTCAGACTTGCTCTTCTCAGTAATTGCCTCATTTCAGGCCATATTTTTTTTGCATAAATCCGTATTGATCTCTAAATAGCTCGTGTCAATAAAAGGGTTCTGACATCAATATACATGTGCAAGAAGTAAAGTAAGAAGGAAGAAAATACACACTTGGAAGAGACTACTATATGTTTCTTGGAGTTCTCGAAGGGGTGAAATGACTCACCCAATCCCTCCAATGCCTTTCTCCAGCATTAACCCTTGACCAACGAAGTCTAATAAGGTCAATTATTGAACAAAATAATCGGGCATGAACTTCTAAATCATGAACTCTTTTAAAGTAATGTCCTTGAATGAAGCGGTGATGACAGCAATAGTCAAAAGACTTGCAGACACAGTCTGATCGGATGACTCCCTTGGCAAAGTTACCTTTTGAGCATATTTGGCGATCATCCTAACAGATGATGCCAGATCAGCAGATGACATTGCCGGATGAACAGATAGTGCCGAATTAGTCGCTGGTTGAGGCGGGGGAGGAGGAGAGACCTTATGAATATCGGTAACTTTATTCGGAACTGCCAGATGACGTTTCCTTATGATAAATCGCTTGAGATGGTTAGTCGATTAACTAGACTTTCTCTTTCTACTCCCACCCTACTCATGAGCCTTCTTCATTCTGTCGATCACCTCTTGGTCAAGCTGCTGATCCATGGAAGCTATAGCTATGACAATCAAGCTAAACATAAAAGTATTACATCCTAAAAAAATCCAACAATTTAAAATCACATGCAATGACATATGTAAGATGATTAATGAAATTCCCTAAGTCCTAAGGACTCACGTTGTGCCTCAAAAGGATTTAGTTTATCTAAAGATGCCAGCAGAACCTCAGAACTAATCGGATCATCCTTGTGTTCTTTAATAAAATTCATGAGTAGGTCAATATCTGACTGATACATTTAAAGGCTAGTAGCTACATTGCATAGATTTACTACTCTATCGTATTGATAAAGGCTGATCCCAAATCCTCCCTTTCTCCCCAACAAGAAGAATCTATCTTTATAGCTTTTAATCGATGAGGGAAGGCTCTTGTGTCCGTTGGTGAAGTAATACCTCGTCCCATCTTTTCAACCTGAAAGATAGAAAAAATGGGTGAAGAGCACGAAGGATGGGACGACCTTGACCTTTTCTTATGCACATAGTATCTTGAAGCAGGCGATCATCCTCCACCCATTCGGATTCAATTGGTTAGGAGTGATCTCATAGCCTCTCAAGATATTGATGTCAAAATGGTCGAGCAAAAATCGTAGACCATAATTGAGGCTGAGCAGATGGTGGATGAAGAATTCCTTTTCTCCTCAAACGGCCCTTCCAAGGATAACATAGAGCTTGAACAGGCTAGAACGACCACATCCACAGGTAAACCATATTTGGCTTTTATATTTTTAACTAACTTTATAGAAAGCTTTGTAGGTTTGTCCACTTAAGGCTTTTTCGTATATTCATTGGAAAAACTTGTGTTTAGCGCATCATCTCTACTCGAAAAACTAGCCAAAGACATTTTAATTGGTAGAGGGGTGTAAAAGCTATCTCGGTACTGATCTCTAGAAGGAGTCCCTACTATCAAAGGATGAAGAAGAAAAAGAAGAACAATATGAACTCTCTATAAGAATGTAAGTTGGAGATTACTTACTTGGTGTTTGTCAGGAGAAATGGATAAAATTTCTAGAAAGCTTGAGGAAAAGGGCACTCGAAATTTGATAAAGATGATGAAGAAATCCTAGGAAAATTTTAGAACTAGGAGGAAAAGTTGAGAAATTTTAGAGGAAGTTTAAGAGCTTTGACGAAAAGTGGAAAAATAAAGGGAAGTTGCCTATGTATAGGGAAAAGATTTCTTTCTCAATAAACCAAGTGCTCCAACTGACACTACCACGTGCCACTAAGCGAATGGCCGTCCCGAAAAGCAAGGCACCTCCTATGCCAAAAATAAAATGACATCATAATGGACGCATCAGATAAAGCCATCTCGATTAATGCACTGACATCAATGGTTAGGAATATGAAGAGATAAGCTCAAAATTCAAAATTTGAAATTCGAAATAAAACAGTTGAGCCAATAAAGAATCCAACGTTATTCTCACTCCTGAGCTGGTTGGATCTCCTCCGGGGGGGGGGGGGGGGGGGGGAATGATAATGATAATGGCAATTATCACTGACCTAAGGCCCAAGCCTCATTGAAGTCTAGCCAAGTCGAGAGCCCAAGCGTGTGGGGAGCAAGTGCTCAATGAGCCAAAGAACTGGCGGCACTGCTCAACCGATCGGACTGACAGGGCATGTCCCCTGTCAGTCCACTAACACATGCCACAGCCTATGCCTTCTATCTGCTCCGGGTCATGTCGTCACTCACCTGCTCCGGGTCACATCGGAGCAGACCCAATCAAGTGGCTTCTCATATCCTTTATAAATATACCAAATCACTGTATACTTAGGTGTGAGAATTCTTGAGAGTCACTCTCTTTACATTCTCTCTCTAAAAAACTAATGACTTAAGTTTCAGAGTGCTTATGCCTAGTCTGACCGGACATCTTTCATCGCAAGGTCAAAGTATTATCGATTCGATCGGCTCGCGCATGAAATCTTCATCTTGCCTCATTCAACCTCTAACATTTCAGAGTTTACCAGGAAGCTTATACACACATAGACTAGCCACATAACTAAACACAATATTACAACATAGTTTACAAACAACACAACATATTAAGTTAAAAGCAAATTGAGGCTGGCCCAACAATCAGAAAGTATTGTCCTTGTATGAATTTCAATCTTAGATTAAAAGACTATGCATGGATGGTTTGAATTGTTTAAACAAAAATTCTTGAACAGTGAACAACCAATTCAGATATTCACGATTAAGAAATAATGGATTTTCTTTCAGATAAGCACTGAAAGAAGAGGAAGGAAAAGGCGTCTCTTATTGAATTCACCCCGACCCTTGACTCATTGTATTAGTTACTACTATAGCTAGTGCTAGTGCTGTATTAGTGTATCGCTAGTGAATTTGCATAGTCTGTGTTGGCTCAATGGGCTAGTGTTTTAGGTTTTGATGCATTAACAAAACATTTGCACTTGACAAAATTGGATTTCTTTTTAGAATTTATATTGCAGGCCCAAATTTCAAGTGCTGATGCAGAGTGTTCTATTAAGTACAGAACAAACGTGTTCGTGTTCTACATCCTTCAGAACAGACCTGCAGTCCTAAAGGTTTATTAGGAAATAAACTTTGTAAAATCATCTTTGAGGTTTCTACACACTCACAGCACGTCTATTGCATTATTATCTGCATAAAATATATTTTTAAATCACATGATTACCTAAAACAAAATTATCTCTTTCCTAAAAGATAAAAAATCCACAATTAAAGCTTTTGAAAATGGAAAGAAAGTCTTTTATTTTAAATCTGATTCTTCTTACTCAAAGAAGCATAAAATCAGAAGAAATCTCTCTCAAATCAGATCTCTTCAATCATACAAACATTTTTGAAAATATGTTCACACCTAACAACTATAATTTTCAGCTATAAAAAGGAGTTGTGTTGGTGTGTTTTATCAAGTGAGTGGAAAACATTTTTGTTCAAAAGTATATTTCATCTTGTAAGTTTTTCATTCCTTCATGTGCTTTCACGATCACATCTCCTCAATATGATTATAGTTTTTATATTGTAATCATGTTAGTGAGGCTTATCAAATTTGTGAGATAATATGGTGAGGTTAGGTTGCTAGAACCTAGGAAAATAAACTAGCAAGTGTTTAGGTTCTTTTACTTGGGAAAAAGGGCTAAGTGTTTTGATCATTTTACTTGGGAAAAATGATTAAGTATTTTTAGAGTTTTCACTTGGGAAGAAAAACTTGGGGTAGCTACATGTAATAGGCTTTTGACTCTTGCCTGTAAATAGAGTCACATTAGAAAGAGAGAAACTCTTAAGACGGGTTGTCTTAAGGAGAGGATGTAGGCGGTGGCCGAACCTCTATAAATCACGGTGTTAAATTCTCTATCCCTTACTCTCTTTTTATTTTGTGCTCTATAATTTTTATGATGAAATTAGCTGTTCTGTATCTGTTCTATAGAACAGAGTCAGAAAATCACCTGTGTTCTGGAAAAACGGGATGAAATTGATTTTTCTAAATTAATTTATCCAATGAAAGTCTGATTTTTTGCCACTAATAATTTCGTCCATATGTGTAGTTTTTAATGGTAAAGGGTAATTAAAAAATTATTTAAAGTAAATTGCATGAAATGGATTTATTATGATGATGGTATTTTGCATATCAACTGTATGTGTTCTAATATATCCAGATCACGAAAAAATTATGAAATGATCTATTCACCCCCCCTCTAGATCATATATTTGGGACTCACATTTGGTATCAGAGCAGGTCTCACATTTTTATTTTGCAGGCTTAACAACCTAGAGAGATCCAAAGATGGCTGGAACAAATCATGTGAACACAACTTTTGCTGAAAAACAATCATCAACACGTCCTCCTTTATTTTGCGGACAAAACTTTTCATTTTGGAAAGCCAGGATGAGACATTTCATCCAAATGCAAGACATGGAAAGCTGGAAGATGGTGACCAATGGATTTTGTCCACCAACAAAAGTTGAGAATGGAACTGAAGTTCCTAAAGCAGAAAATGAGTATTCTGAAACTGATATTTTAAACATTCAAAGAAATGCAAAAGCAATGAGTTTATTATATTGTTCTTTGGATGCTAATGAGTTTAATAGAATTTCAGCTTGTGATACGGCCAAAGAAATATGGGATAAATTGGTGGCAACTTATGAAGGAACCAATCAAGTGAAGGATTCCCGTCTACATGTTTTAATGTGTGATTATGAATCATTCAAAATGAAACCTAATGAAATAATTTCTGAAATGAGTGACAAGTTTGTCAAGATTACAAGTTCCATGAAAGGTCTTGGAAAGATTGTAAATGAGGAAGAGCAAATAAAAAAATTGATCAGATCACTGAACTCAAATTGGCGTGAAAAAGTGGCTGTCCTACTAGAAAAAGATTTGCGTAATTTTTCATATGACGATCTAATTGGATCCTTACTGTCTTATGAACTTGTGGTGCAAAGTCAGGAAAATGAAGAGAAACAGAAAGAAATTGCTCTAGCTGCTGACTCAAATGAAAATACCTCAGATGAAGAATTTGCAATTATCACTAGAAAATTTCAGAAATTCTACAGAAAGGAAATGAAACGTGGAAGATTTCAAAAGAAGGTGCGTAACAACAAGGCTGAAAATTCTCAACAAAATTCTGGAGAACCAGTGTGCTATCACTGCAATAAGCCTGGACATATCAAGACCAAATGTCCTCTCCTAAAAAGAAAGGACAAGAAGTTTAACAAGAAGGCAATGATGGCAACATGGAGTAACAGTGATGACTCTAGTGAAGAGTCAGAATCAGATCAAAATACAGAAGATGCTGGTTTGATGGCTATGTCTGATGAAGAAACCAAACAAAATGATGTACCGGTGAATCAGGAGGAAACTGAGAATGAAGTAAGTGATTCTGACCTAAATCTTATAGAGTTAAATGAAATCTTTGAAGAGCTGTGCACAAAATATGATAACGTGAAGAAAAGAAATTGTGAAATTGTGGTTAGTTATCAAACATTGTTTGAGGATTACAAAAATTTAGAAGAATCACATAAAAATCTGAAAGTTAATGTTGAAAAACTATTGAGAAATGCTCAAGAAGATCGGAAAAAATATCTGGAGTTAATTGAAGATTGGGATAATCTAGAAAATGAGCTGAACATAAAATCATGTGATTATGTGGAACTTGAGATGATTGTTTATGAATTAAAGAAGGAGGCTGAAAAATTGAAAAGAAAAATTGAAGAGTTAATGGTATCTTCAATTGATGATTTAAAAGAAGAGATTGAAAAACTAGGAGAAGAAAAAGAAGAATTAAGAAGGTCTACTTCTAGAGAAGTTGTTGATCTAAATATCATGATTGGAAAATTAAGAAGGGAAAATGAAGCACTTAAGGAATCAGCTGAAACTAATGAAATTGATAACCAAGTGGAGAAAATCAAAAGGGCTGAACATATAGCTGTACCCAAAATATCATGTACCTTCTGTGGCAAAAATGGTCATATTGCTAAAAATTGTTATCACAGAAAGAAGGGAAAAGAAAAGAACCATGAAGCTGAAAGTGAAAATTTTACTGTGAAAACTAACCACCAAGGACCCAAAATTAATTGGGTACCTAAGAAGAAATGATTATCTTGCAGGTTTATCTAAAGAGCAACATGAACAACAAGTGGTATCTAGACAGTGGTTGCTCAAGACATATGACATGGGACAAAAAGAAGTTTGCTGAACTCTCTATGAAAAATGGAGGGACTGTCAGTTTTGGTGACAAAAACAAAGGCAAAATCATTGGAGTTGGAACCGTTGGAACCAACCCACGTATCAAAGATGTTTCACTAGTGAAGGGATTGAAATATAATCTCCTTAGTGTAAGCCAATTATGTGACAAGAATAACAGAGTTATCTTTGAAATAAAAGACTGCAAAGTTGAAGATGCAAAATCAGGTAATACTATCCTTACTGGTTATAGAACTGGAAATATTTATCAAGTCAGTTTGGATGATTATGAAAATAATAAGTCAACTTGTTTAATGTCAAAAGATGATCAAAACTGGATTTGGCATAAAAGACTAGGTCATGCAAGTTTACATGCTATTGAAAAATTATCTAAAAATGACTTAGTTATTGGCTTGCCTAAAATCAAATTTGATAAGAAATATGTTTGTGAAGCATGTCAATTGGGTAAACAAACTAGAAATTCATTTAAATCCAAGAAAGAAATATCAACTAAAAAATGTTTAGAAATGTTGCATATGGATTTATTTGGACCAATTTCTCCATCTAGTCTAAAAGGAAAAAGTTATGTGTTTGTAATTGTTGATGATTACTCACGTTTTACATGGACAATTTTTCTTGCACATAAATATGAGACGTTTGAGGCATTCAAAAAGTTGGCAAAAAGATTACAGAATGAAAAGGGATATCATATTGTCAAAATTTGAAGTGATAATGGAGGAGAATTTGTAAACAAAGAATTCGATGACTTCTGCTCAAGAGAAGGAATTGAACATAACTTCTCAGCGCCAAGAACTCCACAACAGAACGGAGTAGTGGAACGAAAAAACAGAACATTGTAGGAAATGGCAAGGACCATGATGAACGAAAACAACTTGCCTAAATACTTCTGGGCTGAAGCAGTAAACACAGCAAGTTATATCATCAATAGAGTCCTGATTAGAGCAATTTTGAACAAAACTCCATATGAGCTTTGGAAAGGAAGGAAGCCAAACATCAATTATTTCCATACATTTGGCTGTAAGTGCTTTATATTGAATGATAAGTATAATCTAGGAAAATTTGAGGCTAAATCTGATATTGGAATTTTCTTAGGTTATTCACTTAAAAGTAAAGCATATAGAATTTACAATAAGAGAACACAAATGGTTGAAGAATCAATTAATGTCAAATTTGATGAGACTGATGTCTACACTGGAGAAAGGTGTATTTCTGATGATGATACAGGTGACAAGAACGAAGAAGTTGAAAGAAAAACACAGACAGATCAAGATAAAACAAATGAGACAACAGAAGAAACAAATTATGAAGAACCATAACAGAATCTTGACCCACCTGAGGAATGGGATGTCCACAGGAATCATTCAAAAGAGGACTTACTAAGTAGTCCATCAACTAAGATGATGACTAGAAGACAACTAATAGAATTTTGGTTGTGCAATTGTGCAGAATTTTTATGATAGATATGCAGAATTTTTGTGTGCAGAATTGTGTGTGAATATTGATATTATGCTGCAGATTTTTTGATTTTACTGCAAAATATATGCAGATTTGTTATTATGCAGCAAAAATAAATATATGCATATATGATTATAATGTTATGCAATCAAATGTGCTTGATTTGTACAAAATGATGCTGAACTAATTTGAAGTGTGCAAATTTAAGTTTTTAATTGAGCAGCAAATTGTATTATGCAGTAGACTTGATTTTTGCATGTTGAGCTGAAAGATATTGAGATTATACAAACTTACTTTTGTACAGGCTGATATTATGCATAATTAATAATATGAATTGCTTCTTCGATTATGCATAATCTTGAATATTTAGTTAGAATGCTTATCTGATTCTGAATTCTTTGAAGCAAAATATTTTGATTATTATGCATAATTGATGATCATTTAGTTTTGTGTGATCTTGTGTGCTTGATTGTTAATATGCTTGGAGATGTTTGATTTATGCTTATGCAAGTTGAATTGTAAAAATGATGACATTATGCAGGTTGAATTAAACATATGCTTAATTTGTGAGAATGCTTGATTTTTATTATCTTGCTGTATTGATTTAAATTATGCAACATGCTATCAGTTTTGAATTATGCATTATATTGATTTTGTGAAATATTCATTTTGAATTATACAACAAATTATCATTGTGCAGAATGAATGTGTTTGCTGTTATATCATAATATATGGTACGCAATATAATGTAATCATGCAAGTTGATAATTGATCGAAATTATTTTCAAAGGCATACATTCAGGGGGAGAATGGTAAAATAATTATTTGATCTTGGTCTTGATACTGAGTATGCAGATTATTTTGATCAGATAATTTAGATTATGCAGGATGAAATTTGCAGGTTGGACAAGATTTTATTTATGCAGAGGATAATTGATTGATAATGACTTGATGCTTAATTATTTAACTTGATTATTTTTAATCAAATTTTTAGTTGAGCATTCAACTATGCAGAATAAATGGGTAAGTTGTGCAGATGCAAAATGATTATTTGATCTTGATATGCTTGATCTTGATTATGCTGATGTGCTTAAAATTAAAAAATACATTATATGCAGGGCTGATATGCTAATTATCTTATGCAAGAAGTGATCTATATATATGATTTATTCTTACACTTTTTGTTGATGACAAAAAGGGGGAGAAGATATGCACAGGAGAAGAAACGCATATGTGATGTATTGTTGATTTTTATTGCATGAAATTGATATTGATCTTTATTGCATGAAATTGATATCTGAATATTTATGCTTCATTATTTGATTATCTTCTTGTTTAAATTGTTTTTGAGCATATATTCAGGGGAAGCATTTAAAACCTTGTTGATTAATTATTTTTAAGCATATATTTAGGGGGAGCAAGTTCAAAATAAATTAATGTTTTGTTATCATCAAAAAGGGGGAGAATGTTGGCTCAATGGGCTAGTGTTTTAGGTTTTGATGCATTAACAAAACATTTGCACTTGACAAAATTGGATTTCTTTTTAGAATTTATATTGCAGGCCCAAATTTCAAGTGCTGATGCAGAGTGTTCTATTAAGTACAGAACAAACGTGTTCGTGTTCTACATCCTTCAGAACAGACCTGCAGTCCTAAAGGTTTATTACGAAATAAACTTTGTAAAATCATTTTTGAGGTTTCCACACACTCACAGCACGTCTATTGTATTATTATCTGCATAAAATATATTTTTAAATC
The DNA here is from genome assembly GCA_947683425.1 of Excoecaria cochinchinensis. NCBI lineage: Eukaryota > Viridiplantae > Streptophyta > Magnoliopsida > Malpighiales > Euphorbiaceae > Excoecaria > Excoecaria cochinchinensis. The sequence goes on along the minus strand of CANTUQ010000008.1, from coordinate 798,093 downwards.
ACATGATTACCTAAAACAAAATTATCTCTTTCCTAAAAGATAAAAAATCCACAATTAAAGCTTTTGAAAATGGAAAGAAAGTCTTTTATTTTAAATCTGATTCTTCTTACTCAAAGAAGCATAAAATCAGAAGAAATCTCTCTCAAATCAGATCTCTTCAATCATAGAAACATTTTTGAAAATATGTTCACACCTAACAACTATAATTTTCAGCTATAAAAAGGAGTTGTGTTGGTGTGTTTTATCAAGTGAGTGGAAAACGTTTTTGTTCAAAAGTATATTTCATCTTGTAAGTTTTTCATTCCTTCATGTGCTTTCACGATCACATCTCCTCAATATGATTATAGTTTTTATATTGTAATCATGTTAGTGAGGCTTATCAAATTTGTGAGATAATATGGTGAGGTTAGGTTGCTAGAACCTAGGAAAATAAACTAGCAAGTGTTTAGGTTTTTTTACTTGGGAAAAAGGGCTAAGTGTTTTGATCATTTTACTTTGGAAAAATGATTAAGTATTTTTAGAGTTTTCACTTGGGAAGAAAAACTTGGGGTAGCTACATGTAACAGGCTTTTGACTCTTGCCCGTAAATAGAGTCACATTAGAAAAAGAGAAACTCTTAAAACGGGTTGTCTTAAGGAGAGGATGTAGGCGGTGGCCGAACCTTTATAAATCACGGTGTTAAATTCTCTATCCCTTACTCTCTTTTTATTTTGTGCTCTATAATTTTTATGATGAAATCAGCTGTTCTGTGTTCTATAGAACAGAGTCAGAAAATCACCTGTGTTCTGGAAAAACGGGATGAAATTGATTTTTCTAAATTAATTTATCCAATGAAAGTCTGATTTTTTGCCACTAATAATTTCGTCCATATGTGTAGTTTTTAATGGTAAAGGGTAATTAAAAAATTATTTAAATTAAATTGCATGAAATGGATTTATTATGATGATGGTATTTTGCATATCAACTGTATGTGTTCTAATATATCCAGATCACGAAAAAATTATGAAATGATCTATTCACTCCCCCTCTAGATCATATATTTGGGACTCACAGTCTGCTCTCTCTCTCTATATATTCATAGTTAGTAGTAGCTATTATTAAAGGTATTTTAGTTTTTAGTCTATTTCTTACAATGAACAAAAAAAATTGTCGCTTTTGTTGTTAATACCAACAGAATTAGCATCCGTCACTAAAATATGTTTTCTAGTTTGATTTAGCAATTTATCAAAAAGATTCCTTTAATTGACTCTAATTGAAAATAAACTGAAAGTTTGGAGTGCTAATTGTCTGATTTTTTAATTATAGGATAATGGTTAATAAGATCATAGTTTATGAGGTAATTTATAATTGTTTTCTATAGCTAAACATTTGTAGGTATTTGTAATTTTTTTTTTTCTATAGTTAAACATTTGTAGTTATTAGTTAACAGTTTCCAATATTTAAACGCGATTGCAATTACTTCACACCTGAAATGTTTACGTGCTAAAGGGAATATTGCTTTTCCAAGTTAGCATTTAAGCTTAAGGAAATTGCAAATACATGCATATTAGTGGGTCAGTTTGGTTAAAGAAAAAAGTAAAAAAAAAAAATATTATCATTTTTTATATATTAATTAAATGGCACAACATAGATAGAATTATTTTTTAAAAAAAATTAATTGATTTTAAAAACTCAAATAACTAAAAATAAATTTATATAAAAAATAATAATTCAAATTGTTGCGTGACTTATTTCTTTTATAAATTTCAAGTCGATCAGGTTTTATTTGATTTTTTAAGATGAGATCCAAACAAAATGCACTTTTTAATTTTAATTTAATTTAATTTTATTTCCATTGGATTGATTGAGACCACGGACTTCTAGTAAAAGTTGACATGTTATCGTACTTCAGGTAGAGAAAAAAATAAACTATTCTTTGTAAATTCTATTTTTTACGTCACCCTCTCAAAATTATAGAATACAGCTAGCTATCCCTCATGCATTCTCAAAGTCAAAATTATATCTTTTAATAATATATTTTTTAATACTCAAATTATTTTCCTTTTTTTAAAAGGTCTCAATTAATTTTCTATCTCCACTTTCTTTTTTGTTGAAAATATTCTCTAACGCTTCGAACATCTGAAAGTAAGTAATTAAAATCGCCAATTAAGCAAAATTTTACTTAAAATAATATTAATTAATGTAGGACTAAATACACACGTCTAGAAAAGCTTGAGACCACAAGTTATCATCACAAATAAAACTTAATACATTTATAAATAATAGATACTCTGAATTGGTTAGAGATAAAGTATAACAATTTATGCAATAATTGGAAAATTAATCCTAAAGTGTAAGCAACTAAATAGATTGAAATTTTGCACCTACTACTCTCTCTCCCCATCATACTTAATAAACCTTATTAAACAAACATATAAATAAATAAATATACATGCCAAAATTACTTTAATTAAAAAAACCCGTGCAACCTTTAGCTCCTCAAGTGATGACGTGTCGTGGCTCTATTGGCTCTAATCACCTCTAACCATATAAATGTCCTAAGGCCGTGATTTTGGTTAATACAATCGGCAAAGGCGCGCGGTTTGCAGTTACTACTCTCTCTCTCTTTCTCTTTCTCAGCTTTTCTCCATTACAGCTTTCTTCTTTTGATGATGATGAGAGTAAAATGAAAGATACTGAAACTTTTATGCTACTGATCCAAATCTCTCAACAAGGTATTATACCCAGTTTCGGTTTTTGAATGAAGTTTTCAGCTTTTCTGGTTTCAAGTTGTAAAATGGCGTTTTAGTTTGAATTTTCTGTTGATTTCTTAACATTTTTTTTGTGGATATCTGTCAAACATAAAGCTGATATCTTTAGCCGGAAATGGGGAAGAAAGGAGGTGGCTGGTTTTCATCAGTGAAAAAAGTTTTTAAGTCATCTTCTTCTTATAAGGAGTTACCTGCACAAAGAAAGGTATCTTTCTTTTTTTTTTTAAGAGTAATATTGCAAAAATAGTATTATGCAATATTCAAGAGCTTTATGACCAGCATTTTGTTTGAACTCTTTGTTTATTCTATATTCATCTTTATTAAATGTGTGCCTAATAAAATTCATATGAACCAGACATCATGTAACAGTGTTACTTACAGATTTCTGTGTGTTTACTTTTTCGAATATGTAAAAATTCAAGCCGTTTCTCTAAGAATTGTCAAAGTAATTAACGGAATTAAAATTTATTTTTATAATTTTTTTTTTTTAAAATTGAACGTTTCTGTAATTAAGGATTAGTGATTTATCACTAGACCTGTTTCATTCCAGAATTATTCAGGTACTTAGAGTAACAAGCATTAGAGTGAATTTGATGGGTTTCAATTGAAAGAAGATTATTTTCAGTCCCCAATCAATTAATTTAATTTCCTTTTCTCCTTAATTCGGTTGCAATAATATGTGTTTGTGTGTGTTGTTGAGTTGATAGGGTCACTTTAAAGACAATGAACTACCCATTTACTGTATTTAGGACCATGGTCCCCCAGTCACCTGCTTGAGCTGAAATCCTATGACATTTTATTATCATGACACCCATTGCAAAGCTATCACATCATCTATCTGGATCAACACATGTGCTTTGTTGTGTTAGATCCCCATCATGCCAAAAATTTCGCCATCTTTTGTCTTTTTTCTGTAATAACAGGGGGCGAGTCACTAAATTATATGCTTATCACTTATTGATAATTGATAATTACATAAGCATGTCTCATTACTGTCCTGTTATGGTCATAAATTTGTTATTAATACACCAATTAATGTTATCATAGTGATGATTAAAGGATTAATGATGGAGTTAATTTGTTTCAGAAAGAGGACTTAGAGAAATGGCAACATGAGGCACCAGAGGTTGTATCATTTGAACATTTCCCTGCAGAAAGTTCACCAGATTTAACAAATGAAGGGAGCACAGCATCTACGCCAGTCACCGAAGATAGAAATCATGCAGTTGCAGTTGCAATGGCAACAGCTGCAGCAGCAGAAGCTGCAGTTGCGGCAGCACAAGCAGCAGCTAAAGTTGTTCGATTGGCTGGCTATGGACGTCACTCTAAGGAAGAAAGAGCTGCTACCCTCATACAGTCTTACTACCGGGGCTACCTTGTAAATCTCTTTTATCTCTCTCATAAATACATACATATATACATACAAACACAAACATATGTGTTGGTTGCCTTTCACTTTCAGTAGTTAGTGCCTTTAATTCTTAATTTGCCTTGCCATCCAGACCATTCTAGCTATAAAGTGTCCTTTTCCTCAGTTATGTTTTCTAGAATTCTATTGTTGCGTTGACCTTAAAATAGTTATGGCAAGTTTTTGTTTGTGTTGGAAGTTTCAGACTTCTATATATAAGGATGGATTGCATATATGACAAGAAACGTTCTGACAGTTTGTGATTTGATTGGTTCATGAATTTATTCATGTAATTGAATAAGCATTAAGCTATTCGAATTGATTACCTTAAATGTAGTCTTAGTTAAGATTTCGATTTGCGCAGGCACGACGAGCCTTACGTGCATTGAAGGGACTAGTTAGGCTACAAGCACTAGTGAGAGGGCATAATGTAAGGAAGCAAGCACAGATGACAATGAGGTGTATGCAAGCACTAGTACGTGTGCAGGCAAGAGTGAGAGCCCGCAGGCTTCAGCTGACTCATGAGAAGCTGCACAAGAACTTTGAAGGGGAAGAAGAAGAAAGGCCAAGGAGATCCATTGATGGAAGAAGAAATCAGAAAAGCCCATTATTGAGTTATGGAACTGATGGATTTGATAACAGGCATCAAAGTTCAGAGAAAATCAAAGAAAATTCATCAAGGAAACACGATGCTGTGATGAAGAGGGAGAGAGCCCTTGCTTATGCTTATGCCCATCAGGTTGGTGATCTATTTTTATTAGTAGAAATTGAGGGATCAAAAGTGCATATTTGTAATAAGAAAATGATTGGGTTAATTGTATTGTTGGTAACAGCAACAACAGAAGGACGAAGTGATGCAATCAGAGTCAAATGGGAAAGAGTTAGGATATTATGGAGACGGGGAGAAGGCAGAATGGGGTTGGAATTGGCTAGAGAGGTGGATGTCATCACAACCTTATTACCATTCACATAATTTGGTGCCACCAAATGAGGCATCTTATGCCACCACTATCACCGATGACATGTCTGAAAAAACAGTAGAGATGGATGCGGTGACACCCCCACAAGGCATGAACATGACACATCATCAAAGACATTTCCCAAGCTACATGGCCCCAACTCAATCTGCTAAAGCCAAGGTGCGCAGTCATGTAGCAATGAAGCAGCAGCAGCAGCAGCAACGTGGGCCATATGTCCCTCAATGGAACTCCTCTACAAGAAAAACATCAGTTTGTGATTCCTCAAGTTCAGGAACTGGAACAGTTTCTTACCATGTTGCTCCAAGGAGTCCTATTCCTACCCCCAACAACCATGGAAAGCAACTCCACTCTAGAAGGGTTGCTGTTGGGTATAGCCCAGAATCTTATGGTGCTGAGGATTGGAGGTTGCCTCCCATTGATGGGCATGGTTGGAGGAATGATCTTTAATTGTTGAGTGTATTTTTTTTTTCCCTCTGTTTATAAATAATTTATTTGATTCATGTTTGCCATTTGTGGATGTTGTAACTTTAGTAGCCCTTTGAGGTTGGCAACTATTATTGTTCTTTTTGGTACAAGTATCTACATGAGTTAACATGCTCTTGGTGATATTGATTGATTTTGTTCTATCTTTTTGCAAATTTTCTTACGTCAATTGAGTTTACAAATTCATTCTTTCAATCAAATCACTACTAAACTGACATGTAGAATCATGTTAGTTTCGACGGCTGCATCTTTTTAAATTGATCATTTATGGTAATTATTGAAAAAAAAAATATTGTCGTGTATGTAAAGAAAAATAGTAAGTAAAATCTATTTTACACCAGCTACCATATAATCAAGGGTTGATTTCACCCATGGTCACTCAACTTATCACTTATCGCGTAAAAGTAACCGACTTTTTTTTTCTTACTTAAATGTTACTGAACTTTTAACATTATTACACAAAAGTCATGTTGACCGGAATCCGGCGACGACTTTTGTCGGATTGATAAGTTCAACAAATACTGCATTTAAATTAATTTCACTAACGGTCACTAGACTTATCATTTATCTCGCAAAAGTAATTAACTTTTTTTTTTCAACTTAAATGTTACTGAACTTTTAAAATTTTTGCAAAAAAGTCATCAATCCGGCAACGGTCGTCGCCGGATTCCGGTCAACATGACTTTTGTACAATAATGTTAAAAGTTCAGTGACATTTAAGTAAGAAAAAAAAAGTCGGTTACTTTTGCGCTATAAGTGATAAGTTGAGTGACCATGAGTGAAATTGACCCATATAATCAAATACAATTTCAAATAAGAACTCAAACATCTTTTTTTATTAGCTTATAAAACTTGAATATATATATATATATATATATATATATATATATATATATATATATATATATATATATATATATGTACGCGCACGCACTTTTATTGCACATAATTGTTTTTCTTGTTTTTGATTAATAATATGTTAGAAAAGCAGCCAAATATTTAAATTAAATTAGAAATAATTTTGTAGCAAGAAATTTATATTATATGTAAAAATAGTGAGTGGACGAAAATTAGACTGGCAATTTTTAACCCGATTTGAACCCAAAGTAGATTTGAAATTTTTAAAGAATTCAACTCGAACCGTAATCCAATTTTTTCAATTATATATATATATATATATATATTTCCATTTTTATTTATGAACTAAATAAATGATATAATATTATTTATATGAGTATTAATTTGATCCGTACATGTATCTGGTGAGTGCAAATTTCAACCGTTAAATCAAAATTTCATAGTAATGTAATAATAATTACATTATGTTACTAATGCAACCAAATATAGTAATGTAATTATAATTACATTACATTTTTTAATCCATTACATTACCCATTACATTACATTACATTCCTTGATACCAAACATACCCTTCAAATAGTAACACTTTCAATCTTTTCCATTGGTTTAGTTGAATGGAAAAGATTTATGCGTACGAAATGTTACGAGCCAGAACCTGAGCTTTCATTGATGGGCATGCCGCGTACCGAACATCGAACTCACCCAACTGAGCTGCCCATTCTATAACTCTTCCAGATACTTTCGGCCTCTGGAGCACTTTTCTAAGGTTTGAGTTTGTACGAACCACTACAGTGTGCCCTTGGAAAAATGGCTGAAGTTTGATGATTGATGTAACCAGTGCGAAGGCAAGCTGTTCCAATATGGGGTACCTCAGCTTGACTCCCTTCATTACCTTACTGATATAATAGATTGGGAACTGTTAGTTATCCTCTTATCTGATCAGAACCAAACCGATAGCCCTGGATGAAACCGTCAGATACATGTATAGAGTTTCGCCTAACTGAGGCCTACTAAGCAACGGCAGTGTGCTGAAGAACTGCTTCAATTTTTCAAATGCTTTCTGACAGTTTGGAGTCCACTCAAATTTTTTTACCCTTTTGAGAGCACTGTAAAATGGGAGACAACGTTTAACCAAATAAGAGATAAATCTGCCAAGGGCTGTTACCTTCCCATTGAGTTTATAGAGCTCCCTGACTAACTTTGGTGGTTCCATTTCCAGACTTCCTGAGGTTAAGCTTGAGACCAGACTTTCGGAGGGTTGTGAAAGCCTCTGTGAGCTCGATTGGTAGGCTGCCAGGTGTCTTGCTCTTGACAATTATGTCATCTACATAGACTTCCATGTTTCTTCCGAGCTGGTTGGCGAATAGCCTGTTCATCAGCCTTTGATAAGTGGCACTGGCATTTTTGAGCCCAAACGGCATAACTCGGTAACAGTATGTTGCCCGGTGTGTGATGAAGGCAGTTTTTTCTTCGTCAGCCAGATCATAGGTATCTAGTGATAACCAGCAGAGGTATCTAAAAAGGTGTATTCTTTAAATCCGGCAGTGAAATCAACCAGAAGGTCTATGTTGGATAGCGGGTAGCTATCCTTAGAGCAAGACTTATTAAGATCCATAAAATCCACGCACATTCTCCACTTTTCGATAGACTTCTTCACCAATACCATATTTGACAGCCAGTCCGGGTATAAAACTTCTCATATGAATCCATTCTTCAACAGGGAATCCGTCTCTTCTGCCATTGCTAACTGCCGCTCGGGAGCATGATTCCTCTTTTTTTTGTTTAACAGGTTTGCAGTTAGGTCGAATGTTTAGTGAATGGCACATTACCTCGGGAGATATGCCCTTGACATTCGAGGGCTGCCAAGGGAACACATCCATGAATTTCGAGAGTACTGCTATGAGCGCCTCTTTTTCTTTACCCATCTTATTGGCAATTATTTCGACGATTTTCCCTGGTGCGAGCTCGATTTCTTGCATCGAGTCTAATGGTTCAGCTTTTCAAGCTATATTTACAGGAATATCCAATGCATCTAAGGGCAATGCTTGATTTGCTTCCATTAACAATGTAACATATGTCTCCCGTGCAGTTTTTTAGTTTCCCCTAAGTACTGCAATGCCTCCTGAAACAGGAATCTTTAATAATAACTTGTGCATGGAAATGTGTGCATCCACCCCTACCAGTAGAGGTCTCCCAAAGATTACATTATATGCGAGGTGTATATCTACAACCATGAAGCAACTTTTACAGTTGCAAATGACTTCGTCATCCCCCAGCTGAAGATCCAATGTGATCGACCCTTCAACTTTGACTGGTTGTCCAGAAATCCCAATAAGTGAAGCAGAGATTGTCTTCAGAATGTTGGTAGACATTCCCAGTGCCCTATATGCTTGAAGAGTAATGAGATTGACCGCATTACCCTTGTCTGCCAATATCCTTTGCACCGTGTAGTCTTGAACTAGAGCCTTAACCACTAAAGAGTCAGTGCGTGGTATTCGGGCATGAGCTCCGCCAGCTTAAAAAAATTTTATCTCATAACCCTCACTTGGTAAGCTAGCTTCTAGAGAAAAGACCTCTTTGGCTTTTTGCTTTCTAGAGTCCTAAAAAATGTCATAATGTTTGCTCCCTGCGATGACATGGATAATTCTAGCTGGAACTTTCTTATTGGTACCGGCTCTATTTTCTTGCCTCCGAGGTGATGGGGACTGATCCCTACCCCTCTTATCCCCAACTTTAAAAAATTGGGCAAGCTTGCCTTTCCGAACTAAAAATTCAATCTCCCTCTTGAGCTGCCGACAATCATTCGTCTCGTGCCCCTTATCTCTGTGAAAAGAACAGCACAGGCTTTGATCTCTGTTGGGATCCTCCCTCATGGGGTGTGGCTAGTTGACCCACTCGTTCTGTTCCATCCATTGCAAGACTTGGGGCCTTGAGGCTGTTAAAGGTGTCAACCTCTCTTCCTGTCTATCACCAGAGTTCTATTTGCTGACCACATATATTCGGTTGGAGATGACTGATCCTCTATTTCTAGAATCATCCCGACCTCCATTACTTCTTTCCCGAGCTGGCCGTGCATTTTTCTCCGATTCTCTAAACTGAGAGCTATATCTAAGCCTTCGAGTTTCGTCTATCTTGATATACTTATATGCCCGGGACATGAGCTCGGTGAAGTCACTTGGCGGCTTTTTGCTCAAAGAATCACTAAAATCTTGATATCTGGTATTGCGGATGAGGGCATTAATGGCCACTTCCAAATTTAGATTCTAAATATCCATGGCCATGGCATTAAACCATTCCACATAGGCCCTCAGTGGCTCTCCTTTCTCCTGATGAACCAATTTAAGATCGGCTTAAACCTTTGTGGGGCGAATAACTGCAATGAACTTAGAAATAAACATATCGCTAAACTGCTCAAAGCTATAAACAGAGTGTTTGGGTAGATTGCAAAACTAGATTTGTGCGGACGGGTTTGGGGAAAGATTTTGCACAAGGCTGCATTTTTCATTTTATGTACCAGCATGGTATAGTAAAATTCATCCAAATGAGCTCGGGGATCGGTACTGCCATTATACTTTGGCAAGTGCAGTAACCGTATTTGAGGGAAGGGAGCAGCCAAAATATCCCTAGATAGGGGTGATCGAAAGCTTCCCTGATATTTCAAGGTGTTACGATTTTAGTACTTTTGCATCATCTTTTCAAGCAGCTTTTCAAACTGATTAGCTATCAGGGTTACAGCCGTTTCATGGGCCAGTTAGGAAGGTTTGGGCTGCTTGAGGGTTTAGACCGGGGATTGTAGGGATAATGATGGTTTGGGGTGTTACTGATATATAAGTTTGTGTTTGCGGGAAAAGTTATCATACTGGGAGTGGTGAAATTTGCTCTTATTGGGTGGGCATTTGGTGATGGAATGTCTGGCCAAAAAGATGGGCCGGGGGCTGAGGGATGGTTTTAGGCTGATTTGCTGGTGGGGCAGTAGAGATAGGTAAGTCGGGAAAGAGATCCATAATCGTCAGAAAATCTCAAGGTCCACGCTCACAGCACCAAATGATGACTATTTAAATTTTCGCTTCGTCAATCAGAGTAAGTCACCTGAAAAATACAAAATTTGGCGGGTTTTCAACAAGGGATACTCAGACAGTCAAGGTAGAAAAATTGACAAGAAAGTATATTTAATATTCTTAGAAAAATTCCAGTGCTTCAACATATCTTGATTCCTTCTTTTATGGAGTTTTTTCACCATTTTGAAATAGGAAACAAATTTTAAATAGGAGAGAGCTCTTGTGAATCATTGATTTGTGCTTGATTCCTGATTCCTGATTTACAAAGATTTTCTTAAATAATGGCATATAACTTACCTTATAATGAGATTAGAATCTTCTGAATATCCTGCAGATATCTGCAAAAACTAACTTTCCAAATGCTGATTCCGACCTATTGAGATAAACCGAGCTATTGACGTGAAAAATATCCGAAAAATCCCGGTTACCAAACTCCTGGATAGGGTATCCGGTTATCATTTTTAATATTATTGGCAACATTATTCTCAGAATTATCTTTAAATAAATAATTATTATATAAAATTATTATTTTGGTGAATCACTTGCAAAAAAACATTGTTTGGACATAGTTTAAAAAAAAAAACTTTTGGACATGGATTTACATTTCCAAGTCTGATCAATGAAAAGCATGAAATGTATTATATTCATAAATTTTATTATTTTTTAAATGCAAAATCTAATTATCTATTAAATTTTTTTGCTTAATCCATTTATAAATAAATCATCTCTATTTCAACCATTTAAATTAATTAAAGAATTGTAAAATAATAAAGGTAAAAAGTATAAAATATTTAACATTTTTCATATTTTGCATTTTTTTTTACAAATACTTTTATTTATACTTTATTTTATTTATGCCTTATATTTTCAAGTATATGAAATTTTTTGCATTTACATTTTTAATCTAATTAGTATGATAATTTTAGTTCAATTTTCTTAAAGCCGTGAATAAAATATATAATTATAATATGTACTAAAAATAATTTACCACGTGCACATTTAACTAATAGACCTAAATGTACAAAATATTTAAAATATGTTTTGAAAAATTGTAATATTCCATAAATGTATAATACTCCATAAATGTATAAATTATTCATATAAAAGGTTAACACATGTACACAGTAGACATATAGTGAACTTTAATTTATTAATCTTTATTTATTTATTTATTTTAACATATATAATTCTTATAAAATTTTCATTTATTTCTTTTTACTTATTGATAACCGAGCTATCGTCATCACCCAGTTCGGTTATCTCCTGCCCATTGAAGTTCGGGTTATCCATATCCCTAAGATCGGTTCCCAAAATCAAGCTCAGTATATAGGTAGCTTGGACGTGAAGGGTAGCTCGGCCAGTGTTATTAAAATAGCCGTTGCTCATTAAAAGCTCATCATAAGGGCGTCCGTTACTCAATAAAAGTCTACCATTAACACAGCCGTTACCTAATAAAGGTCCATTAAGAGGGCAACAGTTATGTAGAAGGGGGAAAGCTATAAAAAGGTATGTTCAATCCCTAAAAAGGGATCTCTCTCTACTATATATTTTTACTAAAAACAACTCAATTACTGACTTGACCGTTGGAGTATCCTAGAACGAAAATCTGCCAGAGTTCTTTGATTTCAGGTGACACATTCAGGCTTCCAGCGCTGGAATTTCGGAGTTGTCATTATTTGGTGCGATGAGCATGGATCGAACAAGATTTTCAATGGATCTCTTCCCTGATTTAAACACTGCTACAGTTCACATCACCCAAACACAAGCTTTGCCCTTACAAACCCAACCCCCATTAATCCAAAATCAATAGCCACCCGTCCAACTATTTGGCCAACAAATACAACCTCAACAGTCCACTCCTCAGCCAATCATTCCCAACTTAACTCCACAAATGGCGCAAGCTTTTCTAGCAACGTTAACTGCCATGGCAGCACAGGCGCCTCCCATTCAACCTCCCACACAATCTTTTCTCCCGTTTCCTGAAGCTTCCACATCAGTTACACCTGCTATTCCACCCTCTATGGTCCCGGGCTCCACCATAACGCTCACGGCTGAACAGTTTGAGAAGATCTTCGAGGATCGGATGCAGAAGTATCAGAACAGAAATACTCTTCAGTATCAGAGCAATTTCCAATCACCATTGGCTAGAGAGTTTCTATCTGCCCCGTTCCTGAACATACGGTTACCGAACCTGCCTAGATACAATGGTAGCGCTGATCCCAGGGCTCATCTTGATCAATTTCACCATACAATGCTCGTCCACACCACGGATGATGCGGCCATGTGCAAAATTTTCCCTCAAACGCTAACAGAGTCGGCTCAAATTTGGTTTAGGAATTTGCCCAAGCATTCTATTGTGAGTTTTGCCCAGTTCAGCGACATATTTATTGCCAAGTTTGTGGCTGCTATCCGACCCACTAAGGTTTCTACATATCTTAATTTGGTTCGGCAGGACAAAGGGGAGACTTTGTGAACCTATGTTGAGAGGTTTAATGCAATAGCAATGGACATTCAAGACTTAAACCTGGAGGTAGCCAATAACGCTCTGATACGGAACACTCGATGCCAAGACTTCAGTGACTCTCTCAGCAAAAAGCCCCCGGGTGACTTTACTGAGCTAATGTCCCGAGCACATAAGTACATACGGATGGATGAAGCTAGACGGCTCCGAAGTAGCACACTGTTTGATGATACGGGCCGAGATTTGCACAGATCAGCACATGACCGGAGCACAGGGAAGAATGACGCACGGCGCCGTGGTTCGGGTAGTTCACATCAGGCCTATGTAGTTTTGTCAAGACTCACAGAACGGAGAGAGGACAAGTGGACACCATTGAATGCCTCAAGGGCGCAGATTCTGAAGTGGCTGAAAGAACATGACAAGGTGAACTGGCCTAGACCCATGAGGGAGGGTTCTGGTAGGAATCAGGACCTCTATTGTACATTTCATAGGGACAAGGGCCATGAGATGAATGATTGCAATCAGCTCAAGAGGGAGATAGAGTTCTTGCTCAGAAAAGGAAAGCTCGCTCAGTTTGTAAAAGAAGAGCAAGCTAGAGATAGATCCCGATCTCCTCGCTGTCAAGATAACCGGGCGAGCACTAGCGGAAAGGCCCCAGCTGGAGTCATATATGTTATCACAGGAGGGAAGCATCATGACGTTTTTGAGGATTCTCAAAAGAGGAAGGCGAAGGAAGTGTTTTCTCTGGACTCCAAACCACCACCAGCAGGTTATGAGGTGAAGTTTTTCAGCTCGGATGATGGTCATGTTAAGCAATCGCACATAGATTCCTTTGTGGTAGAGGCGATAATTCAGGATTATCTAGTCCAGCGTATTCTTATGGACATGGGTAGCACGGTCAATCTCATTACTCTGTAAGCATTAAAGGCCTTGAAAATGTCAGATAACATCCTGGAACCAGTGTCCGCGCCACTGATCGGAATATCAGGTCAGCCAGTCATAGTAGAAGGATCGGTTAAATTATCACTGGAGCTCGGAGATGATGAGGTGACCCAGACTTGCAGTAGCTGCTTCATGGTTGTGGATATCCCATTAGCATACAACGTCATCTTTGGGAGACCATTATTGGCAGGGGTTGATGCATACATCTCTATGCGAAAGCTGTTGCTCAAGGTTCCTACCTCTAGGGGCATGGCAGTGTTGCGAGGAAGTCAGAAAGCAGCTCGGGAAACGTATGTTATGATGTTGAAACGTTAGATTCTCTGGATATTTCTACGGGAGAAAAGAGGAGAGCGGAGCCAGTTGATCCATTAATAGAAGTTGAAATAGTCCCAGGACGAAAAGTGAAGATTGGGGCAAGTAAGATAGAGGAGGAAGTACGGGCACTCATTGCAGTACTACAAGAGTACGTAGATGTGTTCGCTTGGGAGCCTTCGGACATCAAGGGGATTTCTGCCGATGTTATGTGCCATTCATTGAATATCAGACCGAACAGCAAGCCCATCAAGCAGAAGAAGCGAAACTATGCCCCAGAAAGGCAAATAGCAATGAAGCAAGAAACGAATGTATTGCTCAGGAATGAGTTCATCCGGGAGGTTTTATATCCAGGCTGGTTTTCCAATGTTGTCTTAGTAAAAAAGGCTAATGGCAAATGGCGGATGTGTGTAGATTTCACAGACCTCAACAAGGCTTGTCCTAAGGATAGCTATCCTTTGCCAAATATCGACCTCCTAGTTGATTCGACGGCAGGATTTGAGGAGTATGCTTTCTTAGATGCTTCGTCTGGGTATCACCAGATACCAATGAACCCGGAGGATGAGGAAAAGACAGCATTCATCACTCATCAGGCCACATATTATTACCGAGTAATGCCGTTCGGATTGAAAAATGCAGGTGCCACATATCAGAGGTTAATGAACAAATTGTTTGCTAATCAGCTCGGCAGAAATATGGAGGTGTATGTAGATGACATGATCATCAAGGGAAAGTCCTCTCGGGATCTTCCAACCGAGCTTGTAGAAACCTTCAAAACTCTAAGGAAGTTCGGCCTCAAGCTCAATCCGAAGAAGTGTGCTTTTGGAGTGCAGTCTGGCAAGTTTTTGGGGTTCATGATTTCGAAAAGGGGCATAGAAGCTAATCCAGTCAAGATTCAAGCCATTTTACAGTTGGAACCTCCGAAATCCGTTAGAGACGTGCAGAAGATCAATGGCAAAGTGATGACCTTGGGTAGATTAATCTCCTATTCTGCTAAGCGTTCTCTCCCCTTCTACAGGGTGCTCAAGAATTTGAAGAAATTTGAATGGGGCTCGGAATGCCAGCAAGCTTTTGAGGAGTTAAAATAGTTTCTGGGCGCGCCCCCACTGATGAGTAGGCCGCAGCCGGGTGAGGTCCTCTACTTGTATCTGGCAGTCACTCCAGGGGCTATAGGCTCGGTTCTCATCAGAGAAGAAGGCAGCCAGCAGTTTCCCATTTACTATGTCAGTAAAGTGTTGAGAGGTGTCGAACTCAACTATCCTATCCTGGAGCAATTGGCCTTCTCATTGATCGTCACAGCAATAAAGTTGTGGCCTTATTTTCAAGCACATACGGTGGTAGTTTGGACCAACACTAATCTCAGGAAAGTACTCCAAAGGCCAGAAGCGTCCGGCCGGCTCACGGAGTGGGCGGCTCAATTGGGTGAGTTGGATGTTCGGTATGAATCTCGCCAGGCCATGAAAGCCCAAGTCCTAGCAGATTTTGTAGCTGAGCTTCATGTTCCACCTCTAGAGCCAGTTATCCGATCTTGGAAATTATTCATTGATGGGGCTTCCTCATCAGAAGGAGCGGGCATTGGGATAGTGCTAATAGGACCCGAGAGGATAAGCATTAAAGGAATGACTCACATAACATTCCTAGCTTCCAACAATGCAGCTGAATACGAGGCTCTGTGTTTTGGATTACAGCTCGCTATGGAGGTAAAGCTTGATTCCTTGGTCATCTTTTTCGATTCGCAGTTGGTGGTGAGTCAGTTGCTTGGGAAATTCGAAGCTAAAGAAAACACCATGGTTCGGTACAAGGAGTTAGTTGCCCTGCTGTTATTTCAATTAGAGAAGAAAGGATGTACGTGGTCAATAGAGCAGATTCCCCGGGCCGAGAATCAGGGGGCAGATTCTTTGGCTAAACAAGCTTCCACTTTGAGCAGGGTGTCCTCGACTGACATTGTATGGTCGGTAATGGCATCCCCAGCATATGAAACATACAAAGTACAGTTGAGCGAGCCGATGGATGGTTGGCATTTGCCGATATATCAATGCTTGGCCTCGGGATTGCTACCAGATGACCAGGTAGAGGCTCGGAAGATAGTTCGGCGGTCCAACATGTATGCTATCTTGGAGGACAAATTATACAAGCGGTCATTTTCACATCCATGGAATCTATGCTTGAGCACCGAAGAGGGCGATTATGTACTTTGAGAGATTCATGAGGGTATTTGTAGGGATCATGAGGGTGCACAGACAATCGCTCGCAAAGCTTTGTTATGGGGGTACTATTGGCCCATGATGGAAAGAGATGCCAAATGTCTCGTCCAGAAATGTGACAAGTGCCAGCGCTTCAGAAATATATTGCATCAACGAGCAGCCCCGTAAGTTCCCATTCACAGTCCTAGGCCATTCACTCAGTGGGGAATTGACATCATTGGGCCTTTTCCATTGGCCACCGGACAGAGAAAATTCCTAGTAGTAGCAGTAGACCACTTTACAAAATGGGTAGAAGCAGATCCCCTAGCTACAATCACTCCCTCAAATATCGTTAAGTTCATTCAGAGATCTATAGTTACCAGATTCGGCATTCCGCACACAATCATTTCTGACAATGGAAAACAGTTCGATTGTGTTTCCTTTAAAAAGTACTATACGAATTTGAATATTCAACTGTGTTTTACATCGGTGTATCATCCTCAGTCAAATGGAATGACCGAGGTCACGAATCGAACTATCTTGGCCGAGTTAAATAAAAGGCTTGACGAAGTAAAAGGCCTTTGGGTCGACGAACTTCATCATGTACTCTAGGCGTACCGAACCTCCCCGAGGGTAGCTACCGGCCACACCCCTTTCTCATTAACATATGCGACGAAAGCTATCATCCCCTGTGAGATTGGCATACCAAATATCCGAACTTCTTCATATGACGTCGGCAAGAATGAAGCTTCTCTTTTATACCACCTGGATCGGTCGAAAGAAATCAAAGAGTCCGCCCAATTGCAATCGACTATTTATAAGCAGAGGATGCCATCATACCATGATCGGAACCTCAAAGCTCGATCCCTCCGGGTCGGACAGCTTGTTCTCAGGAAAGTGGTCGCAGCCCATTCTGCATCAGGCAGGAAAGTTGAGTCCGAATTGGGAAGGTCAGTACATGATACATGAAGCACATGGGACCGCTTATAGGCTGAATGATCTCTTGGGAAAATTGCTTCCCCACTCTTGGAATATCTCCAATCTTAAAAGGTATTTTCAGTAATTCTGCTCGTTTCGGCATTATAGCCATGAGCATTTATTCTTATTATTATTTATAGGCTCATTCCGGCATGTTCGCCACGAGCATTTGTATTTTTCTATAAGTTGGGTACAGCTGCATTATCAATAAAGAAGTTGCTTGCCGAGCATAGCCTCGGAGATTTGACAATTCTAATTAAATATGTGCTATTTGGCTGAACATACAAGTATGCAATTATATAATCCGGGAAAAACCTCTTTTATATATGGATGCAAAATTATAAAAAATAAAGTTCGGCTTTCAATCATCGGGATAAACCTCATCTAGCCAGGACCAGTCCATGTTCGGATGTCGATCCATAGCTGATTGAACCAGTTTACTCCCGGAAGCCATATATTTATCAGCAGCCATGTTGGCTACTCGGTATTCAAGGTCATAACACTTCTGCTCCAACTCGGTTCGTTCTTTTTGCAATGTCTCTTGAGCGCGCTGAACTTCGGCCAAGTTAGCTTCGGCAGCACATCTTTTCTCCTTCTCTTGTGTTAGGAGAGCTTTAGCTGCTGCAACTCTTTCCTTGGCCTCAGTCACCTCCTCGGACTAGGCAAGCATTTTGGGCTCGGCCTCCCCCGCTCGCTGCTCAGCACTCTCCAGCTTTGCTTTCATCGCACCGAGCTCGTGCTTGACCCGAGTTGTTTCCTTTTCAGCCTTATTTCTCAAGCTAATCAGTGCATTCATCTTGCCAATAGTGGTTCCCATTATCATGCTCCCCTGCGAGCACAAAAAAAAAATAATTAACCTCAGGTTTTCAAATTCCAATCCATGGGCATTAAGTATTAATCTTACCTCTACTTCGTGTCTCTTTATTACATTGCTTAGTTGATCAGCCCCGAGATGTAGTAATGGGGCCGTCTCGGTAGTAACGCAAGACATCAAATGAGCAAACGTGTTAAAATCTGGGTTGTCCTTCGACCACGCTCTCCCCTGTCGTTGCCAAAATTATCGCGCATTATCAGACAAGGCCTTCAACTCATCGACCCACGATTTCAGCTCCAGACCAGGTGCTCGCTCTCGGCCTGTGCCAGGGTGCCCGGTAGACGTTAAGGGAGGGGGAGAGGCATCGGACACCATTATTGTGGAAGCTGGCGGTGCCATGGGCAACAGACTCTGGGTTGGATCGCTCGGGCCCGGAGTAGTGGTTGCTGGGGGAGCTTCACTAGGCTTGGCAGAGGCAGTGTCTGGAGTACCTTCGCCCGGGGCGGTGCTCGGAGCAGACGTAAAGACGCTGGCGCCTCCAATCTTTTGCTTCTTTTTAGCACGGATTAGCTCGGCCACGCTAGGGTTTGAGGTCTTCATGGCTGCAAAAAAGCAAACAATAAGAGACAGATTAGCATCAAGGAAAAGAAGTGAAGTTTACCTTTTCTTTTTGAGCTTGGTCTTTGGGGTATTGGAGGTATGCCACATTGGAGTTGCAGGTTTACGTCAACTTTCTCCTTGGCTAATTTCCTCCACCGAGCCAGAGTTCGTTCCTCATCCTCACTAAGCAGCAAAGGATTGTCATTCCGATTCACGAACCGACCCCATTGAGTTCGAAAAGGGAAGTCCTTTTCACCCTCTATTACAAAGAATCGATCTTTCCATTTCTTCAGTGACTCGGGATTCCCAACAAATACCCCATATCCAGATCAGGACTGTATGTAGTTGTGATCCTCCCCGTTAGCTCGGAGTTCGACGTTGTGAGTAGCCCGAAAGAGTCTAAGGGTGAGATTTATATCATGCTCAGCAGACCATATCTGTAGTGCGGAGAGTGTGCGTCAAGCATTTGGGTGGAGTTGACCGATTATAATATCGTAATAGTTCAAGACTTCCAACTCGAAGGCCATCAGCGAAAGATTCACCCCGGCCTCGAAGTCCGCCTCATAAACAACTATTGTCTTCTTTCCCTGGAATTTGGCATTGGCCATGAGAGAGGCACCAGATGCATGAACTTAATATTCGTAGGGAATTTCGAGCCTTTCCCACAGGGGGGCCATATCAACGGATTTCAGGGTGGAGCTTATGCTGCCCACTCTGGGAAATCAGCGTGGCTCCTTCTTCCCTTCCATTTGTTGTTGGTTGGGGCCAGGAGAATTGAAAAGACTTTGGGCAGCAAGACCTTCTTCTACCCTCGCTCTCTCAGTAGAACTCTCAGAAGCACTCATGATGGAAAAGGTGAGAGAAGAAACAAACTTGGAAACTCTGAAAGGCTGGTTTCGAAAATGAATCTGGAGGAGCAGACACCGGAGAATGGTCACCGGCGAGGAACAGAGGGATTAGAAAGGTACGTATTTAAATCTAAGTAGCAAAGAAAGTCCCAATTGAGAAGATGGAAGATAAAAGAGGAAGAAGATGAACAGGAGAATTAAGAGGTTAAAAATGCAGAAGAGAGCGAAATCCCTAAAGGCTAAAGACCATTTATAGGCGAAATAAACCAATAGATGGAGGATAGGTGGCAGTTGATGAAGGGTAGTGTCAGGCGCTATTAAGGCAAGCGCGGGTATCAAAGCGTCACAATGATGGCGTGTAGCGGTTAATTGCCATTTTTTAAAATTAAAAACCTTAATCCTAAATTTTTTATTTAATTAATCTAAATTGATTCGATTTCGAATCTGATTAATTAAAATTTTAGTTTTTTTTTCTCACCCATAGTACAAAGTCACACCACCCAAAAATAAAACATAAAAATTTCATTAATTCAATAGGCCTGACATAAATAAGCTTTCTTAGCCCAACCCACTATAACATCAGATCAACTCAACCTAAAAGGCCATTCTATGTCCATTTTTTTTTGTTATTTATTGCTCAGCTTCATATTAGGTTATATATAATCGAGTGTTCAAGAAGTATACTGAACTTACTGTATATAGTTGATAGGGCTAAGGTGTAATTTTATCCCTGAACTATTGGAAAAGGGGTAATTTAGCCCCTATACTTTTTCTTGAGCCCATTTTGCTCATGAATTCGGATTTTTGGTTTGTTTTTACCCTTAAACTTAGGTTTAAGGTGTGATTTTGCCCTTATTGCTATCAGAATCGCCATGTGTCTAACAATATAAACGATGGCCAATTAACATGCGAAACATCAGCAAACTCTCTCCTAATCATTTGCCACGTGTGCTTCTCTATCCTAGTCAGCATAATTTTTTAATTTAAAAATTGATGACGTGGTGCCAATACTGAAAATTTTAAAAATAATAATAATAAAAGTGTTTGGCTTCTCAGAAAATGAAATAACAAAGGTAAAAAAAAGGTGTTTGTTTCCCGAGAAAATTTGTTCTTCTAAATTTCCAAAGAAAAACTCTCATTTCGTTTCTCTCATCTTTCCTCCTGTTCTTTTCCTTCTTCTTCAAAAATCACCAGCTCCCAAACATTCAAACATGAAACCCCAAAAAGATTAAAAATGAGAAACAAAAATTAATAGCAAATTCAATAATTTTACCTCTTAATTATCTGTTCTTGGTTTTCAAAAGTTAGAGAGAAATAAAAACAAAAAGAGCAATTTTGCCCCTTACAACTTCTGTCCAAAGCAAATTGGATAAGGTTATGATTAGCTAAATACAATCTCCACCATTCACATTGAATATCAAGGAGTTCCAACCATACTTGCTAAAACTCAGCCCGATCTAACGGCAAATGACTACAAAAATATGAAAAAAGATAAAATTGGTCACTATATACAATACCTAGAAAAATAGTCCACTTTTGATAACCAAACCTCAACTTATAGACCTTTAAAAATGATCTTCATAGTTCACATTGAAGATCAAGGAGTTCTAACTATACTCACTAAAAATCAGCCCAATCTAACGGCAAATATCTACCTATTTGTTAGAAATGATAAACTGGTTATTGTATAAAATATCCAGAAAAACAGTTCATTTTTTGCAATAAAACCTCAACTTTCATACATCCAAAATTGATTTTTACAATTCAAAATGAAGAAATATATGTCTTTTAATTGTCAACCAAAATTTAGCTTGATCAGAATTCCGATGGATATCGAATCACCAAAAAAAATAAGCCAAGTCAATTTTGGAAAATCAAGGAGGAAGAGATGGAAGAGAGAAGAGAGGAGAGAGGAGAGAGGATATAGTTTTTTTTTTTTTTTTGCATTTTTGCCATGTCATCAAAGTGGTTGCTACATATGTGTCGATTTGTCGCAGTCTTATTGGATACCGTTAACTCCGTTAGACATGTGGCGATTTTATTAGTAATAGGAGCAAAATCACACCTTAATCCTGAGTTTAGGGGTAAAAACAAACAAAAAATCCGAGTTTAAGAGCAAAATGAGCTAAAAAAAAAGTATAAAGGCAAAATTATCCAATTTTCAATAGTTCAAGGGTAAAATTTTACCTTAGCCCTAGTTGATATGGATTGTTCAATTAAATATAATTTTTTTATCCAACGTTATGTAGCCAGCGTATCTAATAATCCTTTATTCTCTAATAAAGGTTTGATAGGCCGTTGCTCTTATTGGTTTTCTATCCGGTTTCATTGTTCACTTCATATGCTACAATACAATCATTACTTTTCTAGATTTTGCTGTTCCTCTTCTTATTTGCTTTTTTATTTATCGTTCTGGTCTTATTTGGTAGCAGTTGCAACTCTTTATTTCCTTGTGCTCTATATTTATTCTCTGATGGCAGTTATTTCTACAACCTTATCTCCCTTATTCTCTGATTCTTTTGGGGCTACAATGCCTACTTTTGTTATCAAAGATCCATTCCCTGAAGATGGGAAATTATTGTTTGGCCATTTGGTATCTGATGTACGATTTCCTCTCAAAACTCTAAAAGAAGTCCTCAAGGTTATCTGTCATACTAAAAAGGGTTTTATCTTCAGTCAAAAAGTTTGAACATGTGTACTTTTCATTTCCATGACTCCTGCGATGGTTTTGCATGGACGACCTTGTCTATTAAATACCATCACTTACTGGTTCAAGAGTGGTCTTCTGAGATTCCACTTGATAACCTTGTTCTTAAGAATTCTCCTTTTTGGGTTCAGGCTCATAGGTTTATATTAAATATGTTGGCCCATGAAAATGCTCTTCAACTCCAGTTTTGTTTCGCTGATTTTATTCAATTGGATTTAGTTACCTAATGTGAAGAGATAATATGAATATCATTATTTATTTGAAAATATTTGTAACTTCCGTCTTATCATATTGTTGTAACAACCTTAGTTTGTATGTTCTTATCATATATTATTTATTCATGTATATCTACACTGATTAAGTATATCATTTATATATATAAAATTCTGCTCTGTTCTCTACATCTCTACATGGTATCAGAGCAAATCATGAGCACTTTACCAGCTCTTACCTCCTCTTATTCTTCTTCTTCAATCTCATCAAACCCAACCCAAGCTCACCATACGTTTGCCATCAATCTCAATTTTAAAAATTATCTAGCTTGGAGAACACAATTTCTTCCCCTTCTTAATTATCAAAACCTCACTGGACATATTGATGGCACAATTTCTGCACCTGCAAAAGAAATTCCTTCCTCTACTGATTCTGCTAAAACTTCTCCCAATCCAGATTACCTATTCTGGTTTCAACGGAATCAAATGCTTATGTCTTGGTTGCTTTCTTCTCTTTCTGAAGAAGTTTATTGTTATGTTATTGGTCTTCAATCCTCTTCTCAAATATGGAATGCCCTTCATGAAGCTTTTGGATCTATTTCTCAGAATCGCCAACTCCAACTTCAAATTGATCTTCAAGAATTCAAGCGTAATGATCTGTCTATAACTGAATATTTGCAGCGTGCCAAGGGCATTACTGATGAACTTTTCGTTGCCGGCAAACCTCTCTCTACTGCTGAGTTCAATGCCATAATCTATCAAAATATTGGTACTGAATTTCGTTCTCTCATCACTGCATTAAATTTACGTCCTACTCTTGTTTTATTTCATGAATTGCACAACCAGCTTTTTGCACATGAAATCCTCCTCAAAAGCTCCACTGACCTTCCATCCATCAATATGGTGGCTCGCAATAACTCCTACTTGGCACCACTGCTACCCACCCCACCAAGGCCCACCTCTTCAGGCCACAACCAAACCAGACACGGACCATGCCAGATATGTAATGGAAAGAACCACACTGCTGATCGGTGTAGACGGAGGTATAATCGTCCCAACCAGCAGCAGTTCTCACCTAACCAACAGTTTTCAGGTAGTCAGTTCAATCATCAAGCCAATTATGTTGCTCATCCAATTCCTTCGTCCTACCATGGCTTTTTACCTTTTGACAATACTGCTTAGAACTTTCCTTCTTCGGTTCCTTGGTATGCTATTCGGGTGCTACTCATCATGTGACGCCAGATGCCTCTCACATTTAGGTTCCTCATACTTATAATGGATCAGATCAAGTTCATACTGCCAATGGTCATGGTCTGCCTATAAATGGTGTTGGTAATTCCAAACTTTCCTCTATCTCTAAATGTTATATTTGAAGAATATCCTGTATGTTCCCCTTATTAATAAACCACTTCTTTCTGTCAATAAGTTTACCAGAGATAATCATTATTTTTTTGAATTTTACCCTGATTTTTTTTGTGTCAAGGATCTGAAAACCCGTCAACTATTGCTCCGAAGTCCGAGTGAACACGGTCTATACAAATTGACAGCGGCCCCTCCTATCTCCATCAACAGTTGCACCAGCCCCACCATTCAAGATTGGCATCATCGACTTGTTCATGCCAACTATGGCTCTGTCTGTTCAATTGTTAATCATTTTTCATTGCCTTGTTCTTCTAATAAAATTTCAGGTCTTTGTGTCTCTTGTCAAAAGGGAAAATTGTCAAAAATTCCCTTAGGATATATTCGTCATTATTCTTCTTCTCCTTTAGAAATTGTTTATAGTGATATTTGGGGTCCATCTCCAATTGAATCCAATCTTGGTTTTAAATATTTTGTTATTTTTATTGATGATTTAACCCGATATTATTGGTTGTTTCCTATGAAACTTCGGTCTGATTTGCACCCCATTTTTCATCCGTTTAAGCTCTTTGTGGAAAAGCAATTTGAATTGCCTATCAAATCACTTCATTCTGATTCAGGTGGTGAATATCTCAAAGTTAGTAAATTCTTGGCTTCTTGAGGTATTGCTATCGTCTTACTTGTTCCCATACACAAAAAAAAATAAAAAAAATTGGCATTTCAGAACGTAAAATTCGTGTTGATTCGAGATTATCATCATTAGCTCATAGTGGTGTTCCTCTTAGATTTTGGCCATATGCCTTTGGCCATTCAGTTCAAGTTATTAATTCTATTCCTACTCCAATTTTAAATGGGTTAAGTCCTTATACAAAATTGTTCAACTGTGATCCTTCTTTTACTAATTTTAAAATTTTTGGATGCAATGTTTTTCCCTTGTTTCATCCCTACTATAAAAATAAATTCAATTTTTGTACTGCCCTTTGTGTCAATCTTGGCTATTCTGTTTCTCCTGCAGGTCATAGATGTTTTGATCCTCACACAAATAAAATTTATATTGCTAGGCACCTACGATTTGATGAACGAAATTTTTTCTACCTAAAATCCTGTCCATCCTCCACATTTGCCTCTCCCTCATTTGATACTTTGTCTCCATGACTGACACTCACTCATAGACACCATGTTCCCTTAGACACTTCGGCAATATCAGGTCAGTCCCACTCTTTCTTTCCTACTCCTTCTCCTTCTTCCTCACAACAGCCCCGTTTATCTCCCTTAAATTCGGCAATTTTAACTTCACCACCTGTTCACAATTCTTCCACGTCACCTGTTCAAAATCCTTTCACATCCTCACCTCTTTTCCCATCCGACCAGTCCCTAAACCGTGGCTCACCCTTCAACCTTATTATTGACCTTAGTCAATATTCAGCTCCTACTCCATCTCCCGCACTTGATCGCACTCACTCCATGCTTTTGCGTCCCTCCACTATGAACAAATGCCAGCTCAATGTGGTCACCAAACATCCTTTGCCCTCTGCTCCTACCTGTTTTTTTAACACTGAGCCTATTACTTTTTCTCAAGGAAAACCATATTCTCAATGGCAAAAAGCCATGGTTGCTGAATTACATGTCCTAACAACACCTGGACCTTAGTACCCAAACCTGCCAACACCAACATTATAGGCTGCAAGTGGGTTTATCGCATTAAACGATGACCTAATGGTAAAATTGATCGTTATAAGGCACGACTGGTTGCTAATGGGTATAATAAAAAAGAACGCATTGACTATCATGATACTTTTAGTCCGGTTGTTATGGCTACCACCATAAGAGTTATTTTTAGCTTGGCAGTTCATTGTGATTGGCCTTTGAGGCAATTGGATGTTTTAAATGCTTTTTTACATGGTTTAATTTCAGAGGATATTTTCATGCAGCAACCGATTGGTTTTAAGGACTCTCAACATCCTGACTTTGTTTGTAAATTGAACAAGTCATTGTCTGGTTTAAAGCAAGCACCTTGTGCTTGGTTTCATAGGCTTTCCTCCTATCTGTTCACTCTTGGTTTCAAGGCTACAAGAGCAAATCCCTCATTATTTATTTTATCCATTAACCATGTTAAACTTTTTGTTTTGGTTTATGTGGATGACATTGTTATCACAGGTTCTTGCTCATCATCCATTGATTGTCAACAATTTGCAACGTGAATTTCCAATACGTGAATTGGGGCCATTGTCCTTCTTCCTTGGTATCGAAGTTCATCGCACAGCAAAAGGAATTATTCTCTCTCAGCAGAAATACATTCATGATCTCCTTGTCAAGACTCAAATGGATGGTGCCAAGCCTTGTCGTACTCCTATTGCTGTAACTCCTTCACTTTCCAAGTCTTGTGGTGTTCCTCTGGCTGATGGTACTTCTTATCGCCAGGCACTTGGTGCTTTACAATATGTCACTTTCATACGACCGAATATTGCCTTTTCAATGAATAAATTATGTCAATTCATGCACTGTCCCACGGATGAACATTGGAAGTCTATTAAAAGGCTTTTGCGATACTTGAAACACACTAGTTCGCATGGTCTATTGTTTTCTAAAAACTATGCTTTTGGTCTTCACTGCTATGCGGACAGTGATTGGGGGAGCTGTGTTGATGATCAGAGATCTACTAGTGGTTTTGCAATTTTTCTTGGTGGCAACTTGGTGTCCTGGTGCTCGAAAAAGCAAGCAACTTTTGCACCCTCATCGACAGAAAGTGAATAGAAATCTATGGCAAATGCTACTGCAGAACTCATTTGGTTAAATTCATTGCTCTCTGAACTTCACATTTGTTGCACTCATCCAGCTGTTTTGTGGTGTGATAACATACACTACAAAAAAAAACCAATTAGCGACGGACAATTTCGTCGCTAATTGGACTTTTTCAGTCGCTAATAGCCTTTAGCGACGCGGCGACTAAATGTCGCTATTGGAGCCGTCGCAAAAATTTTGCGACTAATCCATAAAACAGTCGCTAAAATTAGCGACGAAAAATTCCATCGCTAAGAATAAAATTTCAGTCGCTAAATAATTTTAAACTTAGTCGTATAAATATTTATTAGCGACGGATAATCCGTCGCTAATCCGTCGCTATTGTATTTTTTAATATTATTTTTAATTTAATTTTTAATTACAATTTTTGATTTTTAATTAAAATTTTTTATTTAATTTATTATTATTATTATTATTATTATTATTATTATTATTATTACATCCAAAATTTAATTTAATTTATGTAAATAATAATTATACAATATTACTATTAATTTAAAAAATATAATATCAAAAAGTAAATTAAACTATATAATATTTAAAAAATACCAATTCAAATTAAATTGTGTTATTTAGCAATATACAAACGTTTACAATAACTTTGTACAATAAATTAACAATAATTCAAATATAATAAAATTAAATTAAATTATACAATACTTAAATTAAAAGTACATGCTCTTATTATATTTAGCATCATTTTATCCAGTTCCGGTACCTACAAGTTACCAATAAAATTTTTAATTAATGAATTAAACATTGAAATAAAAAAGATTGATTGTAATTCATATATTACAAGGTATGAGCTACCAATTCATGTATCATGTGTATCCAAATTTAACTATCATAGAATTATTTTTCATTTAAATTGAAACATACAAATTAAGAGAATAAAAAATAAATTTAGACTTTCCTCCAAATTTAGACATTGTATTTTGCTTAAATACAAAGTTTTAGACCTCATATTTTACTCAATTGAAAACATGAAGAAATAGCATTATTTATATAACACAGTTCAATGAAATGTTTAAATTTTCAAATGAATCAAATATGAAAACAATTTCACACATTCCGTCTCTTGCTTTCCTTTCTATTACTCTCTCTCTCTCTCTATGATATTAATCACAGTAATGTACATCAACAAAAGCTTCTCAACCCCAGGTACATCACTAATTCTCATACTAATCACAAGGTAAAAGAAATACCTTAACAATTTAAACAACAAATATCAAGTTTCTATCGTTAAATATCAAGTAACTACAAAATCAAAAATGAATAAAAGGACTCGTTTTAAACAAGATATCTCAATTCCAATAGGAAGGGTAGTTCTTTATCTGTTACCCTTTTAAACACCATAGCCTTTTTTTTATATATTGCTCATTAATAACAGATAAATGGATAAGCCTTATCATATGTCATTTCCATCAGGATTTAGCATATTCACTTTTCCCTATAATTCATTTTTTTTTTTTCAGAAAATGGTAAAGGATTTCGGCAGGGCAAAGAATCATGGTATTTACTCGAATGCATATATAGTGGTCCAGCAGAAGCATAAAAATGTTTACAATGGAGATGCTGAAACACATGCAATAACAGTTAACACAGTCCCATAACCAAGAAAAAAGAAAAAAGAAAAGCAGAAAAGTAGAACATCACTATTAATTGATACCTAATGTGCCTTTGCCTGATGAACACCCTGGCATGGTGAATTGACTTGGCCATACCCGACTTGAACACAAGAGTTTGAAGGCGGCGCTCAAGGAAGTTCTCCACAGTCAGGGCCAACACATAATTAGCTGAGCAATGCCACACACCAAAAATAATCATTTAAAGAAGAGGGACTTACATAATCAATTAAATGCTAACACATTCTGCAATTATCAAAACTCCAACATTTATATCAGGATTTTTAAACCCAGCACTGCAGGTACACAAATTACTTTCTGCTCATCCTTAAAAGGAACCAATTGAGCTTCAAAAATGGAAATTATCTGCAGGAAGGTCTAAGTAAAGGAGCATGTAGCATTGCACATATATGTGTGAGTTAAAGTAAACGAATTTTGCTCCAAATTCCCGTAGATGCCTACCATTAACTCATGCATTTGGATATTCTAATTAGTAGCCTGAAATATAAAGTTTACGATAAAAATGAAATATATTCTGAAGTGTTTGAAGTTTACATGGATAATTCCTGGAGAAGATATTACAACTTAATATGAAGAATGGCACAAAAATATCATGAGTAATTTCAAGGTTAACATTTTAATTCTTAATAAAACTATGGATTCGAAATGGTACACATGATTAATGTTTCTCCACTTTCTTTAAGCAAGAAAGCCGAGTTTCTCTCCATTCTTCTTGGCTAATCTTATCAATCCTTGCCTTTGTTTTGCGTCTGCTCCTATTGATTTGCAAAATTCTGTAATCACCTGAATATTTTACAAGTTGAACAACTTAAAGATTGCAATTTTTATTTGTTTTTGAATATTAGAATTAGACAGAAATTAAACCCAAAAATAAAAATCACCACAATTCAACACAAGCATATCACTTCACAAACTTGTGGTCCAAAATTGAAGTCCTAGCTGTGCTCGCAGATACACAAATAAAACAGTGTCTTCTCTTCTCTTTTTAAATTTCGAAAATACTTATTTTACTTATTTCATCTAAAATAATCTCTACTTTATTTAACAATTAATAAACTATGAATTAATTAGATTAGAAAGTGGAAGGAAGTACCTGTGAGTGCAAGGCTATTATCACTTCTGCAAAAATTAAAACATTCTTCAAATAATAATAGGCAGAAGCAAAGAAACCAATCTTAAGAACATTGCTTTGAACATTATGCAATTAAAAGCTTAAAGCTTAACTCTACCAACAATCCTCTTCTTCATAACCCAAAATTAAATATCAAATATGACAGCATCAAGAAATTTAGCATCCTCTTATAGCAAGACACCCATTATTAAAGATAACTGGGCAAAAGTCCCAATATAATCAAATTTACAAACAATTTAATCACACAATTCACCAAACATCAACCAATTTTGCCATTCCAAAACTCAATTCACCAAATTCCAACCAAAAACACATATTTAGTAACCAT
Source organism: Excoecaria cochinchinensis (assembly GCA_947683425.1). Taxonomy (NCBI): domain Eukaryota; kingdom Viridiplantae; phylum Streptophyta; class Magnoliopsida; order Malpighiales; family Euphorbiaceae; genus Excoecaria; species Excoecaria cochinchinensis. Next base: position 768,229 of record CANTUQ010000008.1, on the reverse strand, counting down.
CCAAATCCAACCTAAATCTATGTCAGTTTAACAGATACAAAGAGAAAGAGAGACTGCCGAGGATAAAGGTGGCGGAGAGAGGAGGACGACGAGGGGCGAAGGACGGCTGGAAAGAGTTGCCGGCGTGGGAGATCTGCAGATCTTCAGGGTCCAGCGGTTGGGACGCGCAGGGGAAGAAGGCGGATCGAGTGTGAGGGCCATAGTGCGCGATGGTTCGATAACTTCGATCTCCTTGTCGGCGACGACAAACGGCGGTGGCTAAGCGACGGCAGGAGGCGCGACCAAGAGAGACAGCATGCCAGGAAGGGGGAGAGTGGCGCGGGGGGAAGAGAGATAAAACAGAGAGACGGCGGCGGGGGAGTGAGAGACGGCGGCGGGGACATTAGATCCAGGTGGGTGGCATGGCGGCGGTGAGAGGGTGAGAGAGACAGAGGGTGGGGGGAAGGAGGGAGAGGGTGAGAGAGACCGAAATTTGAAGGATTTTGATATATATAAATAAATAAATAAATATATATATATATAGCGACTGAAATTTCGGTCGCTATTTAGTCGCAATGTTTTTATTTCTATTTAGCGACTAAAATTTAGTCGCAAATATTTAGCGACTAAAATTTCGGTCGCTATTTTAGTCGCAAAAAAGGCGCATTTTCTTACCGCCAATTTTTAGCGACTAATTTCATATTTAGTCGCTAAATTGCTATTTATATCAAAAAAATACGATTTCGCGACTAAATTCTTATTTAGTCGCAATTTAGCGACTATATTTCGGTAGTCGCTAAATTTAGTCGCTAAATTGCAGTTTTTTGTAGTGATAGGAGCTATCTATTTGTCTGCCACGATTTTTCATACTCGGACCAAGCATATTGAATTAGACTTTCACTTTGTTTGTGAACAGGTTGCATCAGGATCCATTCTAATTCGTTTCATTTCCACTGGTGATCAAATTGCATATATCATGACTAAGCCATTACCTTATCCTCTTTTCAATCATCATGTTTCCAAGCTTCGTCTTTGTCCTAAACCCAGCTTCAGCTTGACGGGGAGTGTGAAGAGATAATATGAATATCATTATTTATTTAAAAATATTTGTAACTTCCGTCTTATCATATTATTGTAACAACCTTAGTTTGTATGTTTTTATCATATATTATTTATTCATGTATATATACACTGATTAAGTACATCATTTATATATATAAAATTCTGCTCTATTCTCTACATCTCTACACCTAGGAAGTGTTAAATCTGACTTTCATTCACATACAGGTGATGATGGATGTTGATGAGCCTATTCCTTTAGGTTATATTTATCCTCTCCCTCAAGGTAATGATTTAATTCTGAAGTTTAGGTATGAGCGGTTGGCAAATTTCTCTTTTTTATTTAGTCGTATGAGTCATCTTAGTTCTAAATATCCTGCTGATAAGGAGGAATTACTTTGCAGAACTGGGGTTTTTCAGTGCTTCAGATCTTCTGAATTTTTGAGAATATCATCTTTCTCCTCAAAGCCATTAGAGATTCCGAGACCTGCTGACACCGAGGCTTTACTGAATCTAGGCTTAAATTCTGTGTCTCCTTCTACTACTAAAGGTAAATAGCCATTGCTTCAAGCCTCAGGAGTTTCTTTTATTCTAGCTTCTAATTTGCTTAATTCCAATCTAGTGAAGGTCTTGTTTGGTGGTGATGACAATCTTATGCATCTTTCTCTTGTTGATGTTTTGGGATTGTGTTCTGATTTTAAAGGCATGTTTCTTATCTGCTGTGATTTCCTTTGTTTTTCCATCTCTTTCCTAGTGAGTTTTCTGATGCTTTAGTCTACCATGGATCATGTGATGGGATGCTTTTTCTTCTTAGGCTAATGGGCCTTGATGAGTTCTAAAAGATCTGATAAGTTCTGAACGATCTGAGAAGTTTTGAAAGATTAGAAACTGAATGAGGTTGGATGGTAGGTGTGAGCAAGTCGATTGGATCAGCAAAACTGTGCTAGTTGCAATAAGATAAATTCGATCAGATTAGATGTAAGTACTCCGAATCTAAAATCAGTAATACTTTTAGAGAGAATCTCAAGAGTTCAATACATGGTTTTATAATATCTTGGGCTATTTATAGTGGATGTGAGAAACCACTTAAATAATAGAAGTGAATATGCTCTAGTGTCAGAGTAGGTGAGTGGCGATGTGATAAGGAGTAGGTAGAAGGTGTGCGTGCTGAAGTGTGTCAATGGACTTTGATAAGAGGTGTGTTTTGTCAGTTTGATTGGATAGCTTGAGCCGCTAGCTCTTTGACTTTTTGGGCATCTGTTTGACACGCGCTGGACTTCCTAATTGACTAGGCTTTGGCTTGTCTTGGGCCTTGAGCTGAGATTTGTTTAGACTTAGTTGATAATAGTATTATTATTTGTTTCCCTAAAAAGATCCGATGGGATCAAAAATAAAAATAACATTAAAGCTTTTAGGGTTCAATTTATCAATTTATCTTGAATTTTAAAATTCAAATTTGAATCTGTCCTTTCACCTTCTCAACCATTGAGTTAATGCATTGATAGTGGACCTTTCGTCAGACGCTGGGCTTTCCAATTGATTGGGCTTCAACTTGTCTTGAGCCTTGAGCTGATATTAGTTTAGGTCCAGTTGATAATAAGATTAGAGGAAATTACACAAAATACAAGGCTTTTTACTTTATTTTTTCAAAAATATATCATTTTCCTATAATCTTTCATAAATCCCACTTTTTAAATTTTTATTTTCAAACATACAACTTTTTTTTTTCTATTCAACACAATTGCTCGCTTGTACTCTAGCTCTCGCCTCCGCCCTCTTGCTCTCGCCTCTCCTCCTCTCGCCGTCTCTCCTATGCCTTCGCCCTCTCGGTCTCACCTCTGCTTCTCTCGACTATACCTCCTCCTCTCGCCGCCGCCTCCTTTGTTTTGCTTCTTCATCTCTTATTATTATTATTATTATTATTATTATTATTATTATTATTATTATTATTATTAATTATGACTTTCTCTAACTAACACTTTTTTCAACTTCTTCTAATTTTTTATTGGGGTTATTTGGGTTTATTTTACTTATTTTATTTTTCATATGGGTGCTCTTATTTGAAAATAATTTCTGGTAAGTTGGAAGCTTTAACTGGATTCTTACGTTTATATTATTTTAAAGCTGTACCAAAACAAGTTACCTTCAAGCATTTTAAATAAATAGGATCTTTAAGTTTTGGGATTTTTATTTTGTTTTGTTGTTTGGTAAGTTGAAGTTGCTCTTTTTATTGTGATAATTGCAGGCTCCAATCTGTCAGCAAACTCTCAGTTTCGATTACTCTCAAAATCATTAATGTCAGGTAGATGGGAATCATATTACTAGCAAATTTTTGTATACTTTTAGGAAATTTTCATGTTGCTAGGATTGCTTCAGACTCTTGTGTTGCAAACTATTTGTTCCATCTATAGTTATTGTTGGTTTCTAGTTGATTTTTTATGTAGGGATCTTATCTTAGTAAGGGACTGTACTGGAACTTCTCTTTTACTTGCCAATTAATTCTTTACAAATAATATTATTTACAAGACCAGTAATTTGTTAGATGTGTGATTGTCCGAGTTCAAGAAATTTATTGGATGTTAGTTATGTTTAAGATTTGATTTTTGTGGTGAAATGTTAATTTTTGTAAATAGGAGAGACCAAGAAACAAGAAATAAGGTAGAGGGCAACCAAGGATTGCAGTTTCTTCTTCTCCACCTAAAAAAGATAGCTTTGAATTTGTGGTGTATTAGAATATTAATTTTTTTTATTATATTGAGTTATTCAAATTTTTTTCTTGATCATAAGCTTGATTAGTATCTGATTTCAAATTCAAGCTAAGTTGTAATATATTGGAATCAAGCTTTTCACTTTCTTAAAGAATCAAATATTTTTGGATAAAACCCCAATTCTATGGACTTGGGAGATAAAGTAAAATGCTTATTTTTTGTAATTATTATTAATGTTTAATGTTATTTGAATGTTCTTAGTGTTTGATTTCAGATTCAATCCCAGTAAGAATAAGTAGAATTAAGTAAACAAAACCTAATTTTGTGGACTTTGCTTGCTCGGGCTTTTGATTTGAATCTATCTTTTTTTGTATATGCAATATCCATTGTAATTAATCATAGGTGTTGGATCACAGTAAATTCAAGTTGAAAACTCCTTATTTTCATTCGCCATGCTTGCTTGCATTACGGGCAATTGAGTTTATCTGCTGAAATTATGAGGAATTTTAATGTTACGTTCATGATTTTGTCATGTAGAATGAATGGCGTGCCATTGGTGTTCAACAGAGCCGTGGCTGGGTTCACTATGCAATTCTTGAAGGTTGATGTGGATGAATTGAGGGTAATAAATCTGAGCCTATCGATATCTACTCTGAGTAGCTAGACTAGTACTAGCGAGTCGACACTGAGTCTTGAAGTTTTTGTTTTTCAAATCGTAGCTTCTATGAGATATAAGTCATTATTCTTAATTTTAGGAGTGTAGATGAATTATAGAATTTAATTATTTTCTTTTTCAATTTTTATAAACAATTATTAGCTGGATAAGCTTTTTTGAACAAGTTTTGAATTTATATGAGTGGATGAGTAGATTAATTCAGTTTCAACTCCAGAGAATATTACAATACCAAATGCAATTAGGATTTCTATCTTTTTTTGTTTACTAGTGTATATTTTGTCTTGGTTTCTTTGTATATATTAATCAATATTAATGTATTTGATACAACCAATTATTTAGCAAATTACCTGCAGCTGCAATTAATGTTTTCTTGTATAGTCATGCATTGTACATAATATAAACATCCTAACAATGGCTCATAAACTAGTATAAACATATAAAATAAATGAATTTCTTTCCTCTAAATGTGTACAATAGGTGATTTTGCTATTAAGGACAATAAAAATATTAAGCATAATCAACAAAATAGTTACAATCACCGTCCTTGCCCGAATATGAAACCCCAATCCAAGAAAAATGAATGGCCTAATCAATTAACATATTTTCGGTTGTTGTTTGTATTGTTGCCTTGGAGCTATGCATGCTAAAGTCATCCCCACACCTTTTCGATTCTTGAAAGGTGTTGTAATTTGCTTTGACGTAAATGCTAGCATGATCACATCTTCATTTGCCAACATCATATCAATCCGAATAATCTAAAACAACCAAACACAATAAAAAAAGTTTGGTATCATTTAAGATATCACATAAAGGAATAAAACATAGAAAAGATAATTGATGCAATTGTTACTCTACCTGTCTCCAAGCATTTCGATGACTAGGGACTTGCCACAAGTATTTGAAAAGTTCAACAATACTATGTCGGATGTTGAACTTGTCATAAAACTGCACGAAATAAAAAACAAAAATAAGTATTATACATAAAAAAAAATAAAATAAAACAACCGGAACTATTATAAACCAAACAGCCAGAAATACCATATATGATGTTGAATAGAGGTCTGAACCTTAGTTTATAATTCAGCTATAAAACATATGAAACACATACAGTATACTGGAACTACACACAGTATATTGGAGTACACGTCAAGTATATAGTAAGTACATGTAAAGTATACATACAATATATGTACAATATACATCAAGTATACATACAGTATCTAGCAAGTACACGTTAAGTATACGCACAGTATAGAACAAGTACACACAAAATATACAACAAGTACACGTCAAGTATACACACGGTATACAACCAGTTTTCTTGTTCGTTGCTATATACTATGTGTATGTCACAAGTTTAACTATTAAGTATTTCACCATCAGGTAAAAAAAAAAAGTATTCCATCATCTGGATAGGAAGTATCACTACTTTAAAGGCCTATTTAACTCAATTTTAATTTTTTAAAGTTGATATTATGAGAGTTTTAATTGATTACAAATGAAATTAATCTATTTCCAATTTTTGTACTTATTTTCTCTAAACTAAATGCTCCCATTTTGTGAAAGTAGAGCTAAACTAAATGCTTCCGTTTTGTGAAAGTAGTTTTGGTGCTGTAAATTTGAAGAACTATTCTGGAAATAGGGCCATTGAAGATTGAATCCCCATTGCCCTCTCTCTAACCTAACTTTTAAATGTTGTGGCCCTAGTTAGGATGATAATAATGGCATTTAGACATATACAGTACACTGAAAGTACACGAATAGTATACTTGAAGTACACGTACAGTATACATAAAGTACACTCACGGTATATATATCAAGTATACGAACAATATATAACAAATACACACAATATACTGAAAGTACACCTACAGTATACATTATATAGATATATTAGAGGCAATTCAGCCAACACAGCTTCCAAACTTAATGTTCCCTTTTAATTTAACTAAATATCTTAATTAAATTCTTTTTATTCCTAAATACACAATGAATCATATCAATTAGGCAAACTAACATAAATCCTAAAATTTTAAGATCAAATATAATGTATGTACAAGTAGTAATTAACAATTTACACTGTATAAAATCAAACCACACATGCCAAACATCATATTTAGTCCCTAATTATCTATTTATAACATCAATTTCAAAAATTTCCAATTTTTCATCAAAAATCCTAAATTGCATAACACATAAATTTAGAGAAAAATAAAATTGCATGAACACATACCAAAATTGATGCCAATATTTCAAATTCAGTTCAAATTGCCAAGGTCAGTATTTTGCCCCATAAGTTGCCAGTCGCCAAAGCTTCACCGGTGTGGAACTTAGAGCACTTGGAGGAAGTTGACACCACCAGGGTCCCTGATGGAGGTTGTCACGTGCCTTACAGCTTCGTGGTTTGGCCGAAATTGCCGTCGAAAGGTCGCGGGTTCCTCGGCTCCGATCTTCTCGTCGGCGGCAAGTGGGCATGATCGGTGTGTATTAGCAGGTGTGCCTCGACCTCAGGAGCTTGGTGGTGTGGCTCATGTCGCCGTTCGTCCCCGGTTCTGGCCGGAGAATAGAGGAAAGCATTCGGTTTTGAAGAGAGAGATCCCCAAACCGAAAACGCGGTGGCTACGACAGGTGGGACAATGATGCGGAAGGGACAGCGTTGGGCTGTCGCCGATGCTGGTGAGTGAACTGTTGGAGGCCGCCGGCCTCTCCTCCTCTCTCTCTCTCCCTGTAAAGTGAGAAAGAGGAATGAAATTATTTTTAGTTTGTTATTATATAAAAGTGATATTTTTGTAAGAAAAATTTTGTATAAATGAAATTATGATTTTAAAATGTTGTATATTTGAAATATTGTGGAAAGGGTATTTTTTTTTTGTGTATAATTATGTAAAAAGCCCATAATATTATCATATCCCTAATTTCTGTGGATTCTGAATTTGTACCTTTGCGTGATGAATGGTTTGAGTTTGCTATCTCTGCTTCTGGGCCGTCTGTTATGGGCTCTTCTTCACATTCTCAAGTGGTTTGCTCGCTCAATCAGGTTGTGGACAGTCCACCTTTGAGTGATTCTGGGCCATTCATACATTTCCTGCTTCACCATCTTCTTCTGCTGCAGATCCTATTTCTCTCATCCCACGTCATGTTCTTTAAATATCTCCGCTCCCTGATATTCAGGAGTTATCTGCTGAGCTAGTGGACATTGTCAAACCTAAGACAAAAAAGAAAGCTAAAGTTTCTTATGTTTTGTGATCCAGGAAGAGTTCGAAGAAATCTGCCTCTTTTGTCTCTGCCTTCTGTTGTTCCCGGTAATTTGCAGACCTGTCAGTGTAATATTTCCTCTTGCACGGCTTTCGTTCACTCTGGTTCATCCTCGGTTTGGAAGGACGTTTATGTGAAAATTGATCTTGATGGTTGGCATTTGCCTAATCCATCTAAGATATTTTCTGCAAGCTCTCTTGCAATTGTACCCTCTTGTGATTCCTTTTCTGTGTGTAAGTGGAAGAGACGCCCTAAGTCATTAATTGTTTCTGCTGGTTTGGAAGTTCATTCAGTCTGTTTGCTTCTTTCTTCTGTGATACCGTCTGAGGCGGTGGTTTCTCCTAAAAAACGATCTTGTTTAAGCTTTACTGATGTTGGTACTGTTTCAAAGAAAAGGAAGGATTGTTCTACTGACAAGTCTGATGTGGTGGAGGTGACCAGCTCAGAATGGTCCCAACCTCGGTTCTTTTTTGGAACTGTCAAGGGTTGGGGAATCCCCTAACAGAATGCCACATAAAAAGTAATTGTCATAATTCATATCTATGTGTCATTTATGATCAGTGGCTGTGTTCATTTATTGACCAAACTCAATAAAATATAATTAACTCTAAAACAGTGTGATGAAAGCAGATGTTGCCTAATTGACATGTAATTGAGCACCTACAGATATAATTTGTTGGGCATACATGGGTTAGATCAAAACACTTTCTTTTAATTTTTCTTTTCATTGCCCAACTGCCTCGTTGTTTAGATGAGACCAAGGTATTCAGATCCAGATATGATATACAACTAGAGAAGGCAGAAGGTAAAGAATTTAAGGTTTGATCGGGATTGAAAAAATTAGTATATACCAATTAAACATATTTCAAATAATAATCTCCATAATAAAACGTTCAAATTCATCATAATGATGTTCACATTAATATAATAATCATGTTTCAATAAAAAAATAGACAATTTAAACATAATAAGTCTAAATAATAATTCGCAATAATAAAATCTAAAAATGCTCCTACAAATATTATATTTGATTCGCAAAACCCTTAAAAACCGCTCTAATTCGGCCGGTTTCAATAGTTTTTCAGCAGATAATATTTAAAGAGATTCTTAAAATAATTCAGTGCGGAATTAAAGTTGAATCACCGTTAATCCAATTGAATTGGTCAGGCTGGACCGGTCTTTACAACATTGGGAGAGAAATGCATATATACACTTCAATGTTTTGAATTGTGAAGAGAAGTTTGCGTCATTGCTTTGATCAACAAATTAAATTAAAAACCAAACATTATGAATTAGTTTAAGAGGAAACTGTTAACTTACTAAATATGATAGATCACAAGAACATTGCTTAGTTCTATATGATTTATGAAATTTCTTCTTTTAGAAAAACAAAAGAGAAGCTTTGATTTTGTTGGTAACAATTTGGCAAAAATTATAAAAATAGGTTTTTTAATTAATAAAAATTGTATTTTAAAAAATTATATTTCAGAAACTAGATAATTATTTGGTAAATAAAACTCAAAATTACTTATGAATTTAAAAAAATCGTTAACTGTTTGATAAATAATATAATTAAAAATGGCTTTCAAAGTGACACTACAAAAAAATAGAAAATTAACGACGAAAATTTTCATCGCTAATTAGACAATTTTTCGTCGCTAATTGATTTTAGTGACGCGAGGACTAACTGTCGTAAGGAATTTTGCGACTAAAACATAAAACAGTTGCTAAAAATAGCAACAGAAAAAACAGTCGATAAAAACAAAAAATTTAGTCTCTAAATAACCCTTAAAACTAGTCGCTGAAAAAGTTAAAAAATATTAGCGACGGATAATCTGTCACTAAAAATATTAAATTTGAATTTCTAATTTATATTATTATTATTATTATTAAAAATTTAATTTATGTAAATAATAATTATGCAATATTATTAATAATACTATAAATTTTAAAAATATAATATCATAGATTCGAAATATCCGAATTCCTTTAATAAAATAAAATTAAAAATTAATTTACATATAATTAAAATCATACTAAATAATATAAACACTCATGTCCACCATCATAAAATATTTAAAAATTACAACAAAAAAACACTTTATAAAATCTTGAAATATCCATGAAACGTCACCATTTTAGATCTTTAATTACTTCAAGAACCACCTAATTTATAAATTATGAGAAAAAATAAAATTAAAGTTATCAACAAGTAGTAAATAAAATAAAATTAAATCAACTAATTTTAACCAGCTGTCAAAATGGACTTTAAATACCTCTTTTTCAGTTGAAATGCAGCCATTAATGTTTTGACATACACCTCGATTCATCATTTTGTACAAAACCATGTGAGTCCTTGGATCAATAGCCCATAAAGAACACAATGAATAAATACTTCCCAAAAATAAAAAAAAAGAGAGAACGGTTTGGAGAACAAAATATTTAAGTATGATGATGACTAAAGCAGCATTCACAGCTAGAATATAACTCAGATAAAGACATGTAAACTCACAAACAAAGTTATAGTTGATCAGATTGCAAGACCTTAAATGCCCGTTATTGAATTGCTTAGAAGCATTCCACGTAAAACTGTCAACGCTTTCACAGCTTACACTCAAGATACTTTCCATCCAACAATTTCAGCCCACGAACATGATATAAAAAGTTAAAACTTACACCACAGATGTTTGTGGACACAAGCAGACACTCTCACAAACAACATACAAACATAATACAATATGTTTTTCCCTTATTTTCAAAACAATAAATAAATAAAGAATCCTAAATTGTATTTATTAAAAATTATTATTTCATCTCTTGTAAAAAGATGTATGTCCACGTGCAACTCAAATTAGTATGCATAAAAAGGTTGATATCCAAAAATAAGAAAGAGAAAAGAACATTAAGAAATCAAATCAAATCAAACTAGGTAAATTTTAAAACAGATCAGCCTGAATTGCAGTTAAGAAACTTCACAAAGCTGCTATCTCCACTGCAATTATCAAATAACCAAACAAAAGCAACTAACCCACAATCAAAAAAGGAAAGCCATTGAAAGGCTCGAGCCAGTAAACAAAATAACTAATGTGAAATATAAGATTTAAAATAAAGAAAAAATTAGCTCCTGATCTGCAACTTATATATTTCTAAGGCCGTGTTAAATGCAACTTATATATTTCAGCAATCTAGTCCAATTGATGACCAATTGTCAGGATTTATTTTATTCTAAATGGAGTAATATAGTAAACATTACATTAACTCGTGGAGAAATTGAACTTTTCTTTTAAAATAATGTGGATAGCATCCTATTCCTGTGCATTCAAAAGCTACCATGCATTCCAGGATGATGAATGAAAAAAATCAATGATGAAAGTGAAAAAACTTCAGAAAATAAAGTAGTTGAGAAACAGTTATATAAGAATCTTAATATTGGCCTAAAGAGTAATAAAAAGTAGACATGGAGCATCCTCAATTCTGCAGTTCGAAGAACTTCATATTCAGAAATCGAGGGATAAATTATTAGGAAAAGCCAACAGATCAATATAACAAAACATATACATAAACCTAACAATTTTTACAGACACAAGTAAAGACACAAGAATGCAGCAGAGCAAAATACAAAAGACGAATTAAAGAATTTGGAAAGAATTAGATTATGAGTAATTGAGATACATAAATCTTATGTGCATTGGGCAGAGCAACCACTTAAACGTTTCGGTCATGTACTTCCTACAAACTGATGCCATTTACTGTGAAAATAGAGAAAGACCATTTCCATATATAGATAGAAATAGCTTGCTACTTACGGTGCATTAGCAGTTACCTTTCCAGCCTTAGAACGGCCAGGACCAAGATTAGATCTTCCTAGAAAAATGACAAGTTCCTTTGACAGGCAGGATATTCAAAACTAATAAACCAAGCTTACCATCGTGTCCACCTCCAAGTTATTCAGCCTGAAGATCAATGAAACAAAGAGCACGAACAACACAAGACAAACATTATAGGATAGGAAAAGAGCTATATGGTTAATCGGTCGCCGGTCACTAGAGCTTCCTCGGAGCCTTCGTCGGTGATGACACCACCATTGCTGAAATGAAGATCGGAGCGTCAAGAGCCTACTGCCGGTGTTCACGAGCCTTACAGATCTGCGGTTTGGCCGAAAATGGCGTCGGAAGGAGACGGTATCCTCAATGGTCCAGTGTTGTCGGTGTCGCCACCCGTCGCCGGAGGTCGCTGAAAATCCCATGAAAAGCCTTCGGTTTGGAGAGTAAAAAGAGACGGTGGCAGCGCTTGGGAAAGAAAGGCGGTGGTGCGGTGACCGTTGCGAGCGCTGGCTGTGGCCGACGCTGGTGCGCGGGTCATTGGCGCTCCATCCCTCCGCCTATCCGTTCTCGGTTTCTGCTTCCCCTTCCCCTGCATTTTCAGTTCTCTTCCCACTCTCTGTTCTTTTCTTTTGTTTTTCCCATTTGCTTCTTTTGTTCCCGATTTTTGTCTCTCTTTAATAATTTATTTTCTTTATTATTATTATTATTAGTATACTTATTATTATTATTATTATTATTTTAGTAGTATTATTATTCTTTTCGTAATTAAAAAATTTGAAAATTTTTATCCGTCGCTAATTCAAGTGCTTTAGCGACAACAAAATTAGTCGCTAAAACCGTCGCAAACAAAGTCGTTAAAATTGCCTCCAAATTTAGCGACCAATATTACCGCTGCTAATTTAGCGACAAATTATTCAATCGCTAATTTAGTCGCAAAAAAGGTGCCAGCCTAAATTTAGTGACTGTTGTTTCTGCCGTCCCTATTTTGTCGCTAAATTTGCCTTAAAATTGAAAAAATAAATTTTCACGACGAATTCTAAAAATAGTCGCTAATTAGTGAAGAAAATATATCCGTTGCTAATTTTAGTCGCTACTTTGGGTTTTTTTTTATAGTGTGAAAAGACAAAAAAATACATATATGAATTTTAATATATTATATTCTATATCTCAATAAAAAATAATAATTATTCCTACTTATTTGCACTTTTTTATTTCACTAAACTATTAAAAACATATATAATTAAATAAAAACAAATATAACATAAAAAATTTAAAAAATATATTCTCTTCACAATTTATCTAACATATTATTTTTTTGCAATTCTAAATAATTAAACTAAATTCTTTTTTCTACTAAACTAAAGGCAATTTGATAACGGATAAAATTCATTTCTGTTATTTTACCACTTATATAATTTTCTGAATGTGAAGTATGCTCAACATTTTTAAAATTATCTAGTGGCACAAAGTTAGGGTCTTCATTAAATCTCGTAAAAGCTGGATCACTTGAAAAATATTTTCGAATATAGTTATGCAATGCCATTATTGTAACCACAATATTTGTTTGAGTTTTAAATGGAAATGAAGGCATGTCATGTAAAATTTTTCACCTTTGTTTCCAGACTCCGAATATTCGTTCAATGCAACTTCTAAGCGATGAAGGAGCACTATTAAAGATTTTTTCATATCTTTTTGTAGGTTCAACACGTTGAAATTCAAGAAGATGATATCTTACTCCTTTGTAAGGTCGTAGATATCATCTCATTTGTGGATACCCCACATCTACCAAATAATATTTGCCTATATTTAGAAAAAAGTATTAGCTATATAGAAAAAAAAAAAATAGAATTGACATAAAATAATTAAATTAAATATCACCATGAGGTGGCTTTGGAAAATTTAATTCTTTTTTGTTGATTGCATGAAAGAATATGCTTGTATCATGTGTCGTTCTTTCCCATCCGGCTAATACAAATGTAAATTGCATATCAAAATTGCATGCAACCATGATATTCTCTGTTGGGATTCCTTTCCTTCCTATAAATGGTATTTGATTTTTCAGACTTATGCGCACTGGTACGTGTGTACCATTAATAGCTCCTATGCAATTCTAAAATATAGAGATATATATATAAATAAATACATAACATTTTTGAAATTTTATGCAATAAAAGTATAATATTTAAAAATATTACCTTTAAATAAGGCACGTATCTACCGTCATGTAGAATTTATAGTGGAATTCCACTAAATTTGGCGTCCTTAGACTTTTTTCAAGTCTTTTGCCAAAAGACATAAAACATCCGGCACTTCTCCAAAAACTCTACTAATAGTTTTGTCTGAATGCTGAAAACGGTCTTGAGCATGCCTATTAGATACTCCTTAAGAAAGTATGTATAGACAAATGCATACTTTCTCAATTATTGACATATTTTTACTCTGTTTCAATCCATAATAGGATTGTAAATCCGATATTAATTGGAGCACTACATCTTTTATCATTCTAAACATATTAACACTACGTTTTTCGTGATCTTGCATTATTTCTAATTACCATTTTATTCCCATTCGATAAGACACTATACAAGGTTCCTTATATATAAATGATGCATAATACTCCCCTATTGCTATAATTGCACATGTGACAATCGATAAGAATTCTTGTTCATCACCATCAACATCATCATTATAATAGTCGTAATTCATATCTAGAAAAAAAATATCATAATGCACAACAATCTAAAGAAATATATGATAACATAAAAATAATATATATATATATATAAAATCAAACGAATATAGAAATGAAATCATTCAAGTAAAGAAATAGTTATTACAAAATAAATATAAAGAGTACATGAGCCAATAACAATTGAAACATTTTATTTTCCACGCATCAGTGTCCTTTGCTTTTGAATATTTCATATTGAAACTTAGCCATCTCATTTTTTCCTCAATTGAACGCATAAAGACATAACCTTCTCTCTTTGGCTTTTGCTAAAAAATATAGGAAGCAAAATAATAAAGTTCATTACCAGGAACAATATCAGACAAAGACTTTATATCATCCATAATTTCTGTAATACTAGCTCCTAGCAACTCTATTTTTTTAGAAGTCAAATTACTCCTACTTTCAACACTAGCCACTAATCTAGATATATCTTCTCTTAATTTAGCTGCACCTCCTAGACTTCTTTTACCTTTTCTTCCTTTCTTATCTATTTTTGCTTGAGACCTACATCCAATGTCTCCTTTTTGCTTTTTATTTATCCTTCCTCCATCAATTGATATGTCATTACGGTTTGTAATATTTGGTGAGCTATTACCACTAGCCATGAATTCATTTAAGCTTTGATCGAAATCTTCCTCTATTGACTTATCAATGTCTTCTAATTATATAAGTCTCTCTTTAAATACATCAATATCAATATTAACAATTTGTGGCTCTGAACTTAATAAAGGTGTCTAAGCAAATTCTCCAATAGCAATAGTATCTCCAAACATTATGTCTAAATTTTCTTCAAATTCAAGTTTAAGACCTATACTTTGAAACTTTGCAGCTCCAAGCATAACTTATAACATATTATATTCAGAAAATGACATATATGAATAATGAATATAACTTCATGAATTTATTAACTATAGAATTATTATTAATTTAGAACTAACCTTAATTTCCTCATCCCACCATTCAAAAGTAGAATTAACAGTTTGCTTCTTTTTATCCCATCCTAATCCCGTTTCCTTGCCTTTCAAATCTTTCCAAATCTTCCAATCTGTTTTCATAACATTCAACTTATTCTTTAACTGAACTTTATCATATTCACAACCACTTTCTTTGCAAAAGTTTGTTCTAACATATTTCCATCCTTCTTTTGTAAAATGAGTTCCATTTCACAGGCCTTTATGAATAGCTTGGATACATATGTTATAATATAATAAGATCATATTATCATTCCATACATCTTTTGT
Source organism: Excoecaria cochinchinensis (assembly GCA_947683425.1). Lineage (NCBI taxonomy): Eukaryota > Viridiplantae > Streptophyta > Magnoliopsida > Malpighiales > Euphorbiaceae > Excoecaria > Excoecaria cochinchinensis. The sequence goes on along the minus strand of CANTUQ010000008.1, from coordinate 752,756 downwards.
TGTCTTTTTCTTCTCTTCTTGAATAGATTATATATGTGACATCTACGATAATTATATTTTAATTAATATGTAAATAATTTATACCTTAACAAAATAGTATTAAATTTGTATAAGGTGTTACTCCTAAATTATTTGTTTTAACAAGATGAATAGCATTATTAATGCTCAAAATCTCCTGATGAAAACAATAAATTAGAGCATTCATAACAAATAAGCAAGTTACAAGCTAAGAACTAATCAAAATTATACAATTAGAGCATCAAAATTATACAATCTAGATGACGCACAGCAAAGTAAGAACTTCACTTTTAAATGCCATATATACTCGATCAACTGCTTAAACTTCCATCCACTAATTAAGTTTTGTTATCTTTGCCCTCTTTTATCCTTTTTATATATTAAATTATTTGTTTTATTTAATAGTGGTCAATATAAAATGTTAGTGTTAGCAGTGGTAATTGTACATAGAAGAAGAACCTTATTGATCTCTTTTTGGTTACTAATTGGTAACTAACAGTCATAATTTACTTGCCTCTAAAGGTACCATGTGACTTGCACTGGAAATTCAATTCACACCATATACATGATTCCATAGCATATTCCAATTTTAGTATCTTTTTTTTCCTTTTCCTTTACCAACGAGTGCTAATAATACAAAAGATAATAATAATAATAATAATAATAATAATAATAATAATAATAATAATAATAATAATAATAATAATAATAATAATAATAATAATACTGCCGAATACAAAGAGATTATAACTCCAATGACTCAATTTTATTGTTAAAAATAATTCTTTTTTCTCTTTATGATGATTAGCTTGTAAGTCCATTTACTCAATTCGCAAATCTAATTTTTAGGTCCTAATAGTTTCTTTGTTTTCTGTCATTAGTAGGAAGTTCTGTGTGTATATATATATATATATATATAACTGGAATAAAAAGAGAGCCATAAAGAATGATAACCGGACACTCTCCTATGAGTTCGGTTACACATTGCTTACGAGTTCGGACAGCCGAGCTCATCTGAATAAGCTCTCAATATAAGCTCGGTCTATCCTAATGGCTTAGAAATAGCTCATCTCCGTGGGTTATTAGGATTATCAGAATCTTTCAAGGATTTCTATTTTGTTACAACGCGTTTTCTTCGTGTTCAACCTTATCTAATCAGGAATTAACCTTATCCAATCGGGAATTATTCCCATCTGATCAGGAAACATCCTTATCTAATCAAGGTCATTGAGTTTTATCCTAACCAGGTCTCCCAAGTCCTGTCTTATTGGGAATACTTATCCTATGCGGAAGGGGACTTCTTCTCCAACACTGACTCCTAACTCTTTAAAAGGAGGAATCTATGTATGTTTTTTTTCTTGATTCTTTCCTAAGTACAATACCTTTACTTTTGTCAATCGTCATGACTTGACTGTCGGAGTATCCTTAATCAGAAAACCCATCGGAGTTCTGTGTTTTCAGGTGACCTCCAAGCAATCAGCCCAAAAATTTTGGACTGTCATCATTTGGTGCGGTAAACATGGACTTTTTTTAGATTTTTTCAATGGATCTCTTCCCTGACTTAACCAATGCTGCTGCCCCCTCCAGCAAACCAACCTCTACCAATTCAACCTTCATTAATCCAGCCACGTCCAGTTCAATTATTTGGACAAACAATACAACCTCCACCGGTTCAGTATGAGCCAGTTCCACTGTTACCAGCTCAACCGCCTTTCTACTATGCACAAAATCCAGCTCCTCAACCTGTCCCCATCCCAGCCATCCCTAACCTTACCCCACAAATAGCTCAAGCCTTTTTAACCACTCTAGCTGCATTGGCAGCCTAAGCACCTGCCTAAACACCTATTTCTCCAGTTCTCACATAGCTTTTTTCGCCAGCTCCATAAGCCTCCACACCTATCCCACTAGCTTTTCCTCCCTCATTAGTCCTGGGTTCTACTCTAACCTTTACCTCGAATAAGTTTGAAAGGGTTTTTGAGGAATGGATGCAGAAGTATCAAAATAGAAACACGCTATAGTACCAAAGTAATTTTAGATTGCCATTAGCCAGGGAGATTTTGGCTACTCCGTTCCCAAAGATCAGATTACCGAATTTGCCCAAGTATAATGGCAGTACTGATCCTCGAGCTCACCTGGATCAATTTCGTCACACTATACTTGTTCACACCTCTGATGATGCTGCTTTATGTAAGATCTTTTCCCAAACACTCATGGAGTTAGCCTAAATTTGGTTTCAAAATTTGCCCGAACACTTAATTGTAAGCTTCGAACAGTTCAGTAATATGTTAATTGCAAAGTTTGTGGCAGATATTCGACTAATGAAAGTTTCAGCTAACCTCAATTTAGTTCGGCAGGATAAGGGCGAGCCATTACGAGCCTATGTGGAAAGGTTCAATACTATAGCGATGGATATCCAGAACCTGAATTTGGAGGTGGCCAATAACGCCCTCATACGTAACACCCGATGCCAGGACTTCAGTGACTCGCTAAGTAAAAAGCCACCAAGTGACTTTACCGAGCTTATAAATACATTAGCATGGATGAAGCACGTCGTCTCTGCAATAGCTCCCAGTATGAAGATACGGGTAGAGATTTGTACAGATTAGCCCATGAGAGAGATAATGGGAGAAATAATTCGAGAAATCATGGGTCAGATGGCTCAAACCGAGCTTTTATAGTTTCAGCGCAGTCTAGGGATTAGAATGATGATAGGTGGACACCTTTAAATGCCACAAGTCTCAAATTTTGAAGTGGATAAAGGAGAATGATAGGGTGAATTGGCCGAGACCTATGAGGGAAAGCTCTAATAGAGATCGGACCCTCTATTGCGCTTTTCACAAGGATAAAGGTCACAGGACGAATGATTGTAATTAGCTCTAAAGGGAGATCGAATCTTTAGTTTGGAAGGAAAAGCTCGCCCAATTTGTCAAGAGTGATAAGGGTAGAGATCGGTCTCATTCGCCTCGGAGATAGAATAATAGATCCAGTACAAGTAAGAAGGCTGCAGCGGGCATAATACATGTTATTGCAGGTGGCAAATATTATGACATTTTTGATGATTCTAGAAAAAGAAAAGCAAAAGAGGTGTTCTCATTAGACTCTAATTCTCTTGTAATGAGTTATGAAGTGAGGTTCTCAGATGTGGATGGCGATCATGTTAGAGAACTACACACGGACTCTTTAGCGGTGGAGGCCCTGATTTAGGACTATTTAGTCCAATGAATTTTAGTAGGCACGGGCAGTGCGGTTATCCTCATCACAATGCCGGCATATAATGCATTAAAAATATCTAGCAACATCTTGGAACTAGTGTCTGCCCCCCTCATTGGAATATCTGGTCAGCCATTGAAGGTAGAAGGATCGGTGAAATTATCATTATAGCTCGGGGATGACGAGGTGGTTCGTACTTGTACTAGTTGTTTCATGGTCGTGGATATTCCATTGGCCTACAATGTCATTTTTGGAAGGCCATTACTAACCGGGGTAACGACAACACAATAAGAAGAAAATGAGAGCCATGAAGAACATCAACAACAGTGTAATAAAAATATATACAGAATTACCAGCAATAATAATAAATTGAGAAAAAATTCAATAAAAATATAATAAATAAAATGAAAGATGAACAGTAATGGAGTGACCTTATTTGGATAGGAGAAGTAAAATCAGACTATAGAGAGACTTTTTTTTCCTTATTTTTAATTACTTTATATACCTAGTTTAATTGTAATTATGAAACAACATAACGGATATTTTTGTCTAAAAGTTAAAATAAATTAGCTTGCCTGGAAAGTTAAAAATCATATTTTTTGAAAAGTTTCAAATTTTAACTTTTTCTAATAGCAAATTTTTTTACTTTTCATAAAATTAATTTTTCTAAAATTAGCATTTATCAAACACCTATTTTTATCCCATAATCATTATTTTATCCAATAATCAGCTTTTTGTCCCTCTAAAAGCAATGCCAAACACACTCTGTTAGAATATATTATAGTCCATAATTTTAGCATTCTGGATTGGTGATATTCACCACCAATTTAGTGATTTGTATATATCTTGCTCCCATATTTAGCTTTTCTTTCCTGTATATATATTTAGGATTATATTTTGTCAAATTGCAGAAGCTAATATACTTATCATTATCCCTCTCTTTATTTTATTCTTTATCAATTATCATGGTATCAGAGCCAATTTTTATATTTTAACTTTTGCATTTGCTGCTGTTACTTTTGGCACTTCATCTCTTTAGTGCTTTAATCATTTGACTTTTTTTTTTATTTTTTTTATTTCATGGATAAATCCGAAGTCTCACATCCTATATTCTTGATGGGAAAAATTATGTCATTTAGTCCTATGAAACCTCAAGCTTCCTCCGAAATAGAAAGCTATCGCACTATGTTAATGGTGATGCAACAAAACCATGCAAAAATAAAAACGATGAGGGTCAATCTAACTGTAATCAGCAATTTGAAGAATGGGACAGTAAGAATCACCAAATTCTTACTTGGTTTCAGAACATTTTCATCCCATCCATTAAACTTCAATTTGGGCGTTTTGATACTATAAAAGAGGTATGGGAATTACTATCAAAACGTTATTCAATAACAAATTCCATTCACAGATTTCATCTTTATGGTACTCTCACTTGAATGCATCAGAAACTAGGTCAGTCCATCAATGAATTTTTATTTAAAATGACTGCAGCATGGGACCAATTATCTTTGTCTGAATAAATTTTGCATGATTATCGTGATGCTGAGCTCTATGATAAAGAAAGAGATGAGTTTTGAGTTTATCAATTTACTTTGGCTTTAAATAATGACTTTGAGTCTATTAGGTCCTCTTTGCTACATTGGGACCCATTTCCACATCTTAACACTGTAGTTATAGAATTATTGAATGAAGAAGCTTGTTTGGTGAATTTGAGATCTCATCAGCTTGTCCCTTCTACTGATATAGCCCTGGCTATTACTACATCTTCTCAAAATAAAGGGAAAATCTATAGGTACTGCCATAAACTAGGACATCTTATTTCTGAATGCTTCAAGTTACATGCTAAGCAAGGAAAGTCTAACCAATCCAAATCCAAATTTGTTAAGGCCTTTACTCATACCACTGCAGCTGCCACTCAGGAGGATTCATCTTCTGGTAATTCTTCATCTCTAAATGAGCTTTTCAGCCAGATAGATATTGATACCATAAAACAAGCTCTAGCTCAATCCTTTGTTGGTAATTCTACATCATCTGCTTTATCTATCACCCAAGGTACATCTTTCTCTTGGTTATTTGATTTTGGTTGTTGTAACCATATGACTGCTGATCCTCATTTATGCAAAGCTAAAAATATCATGTGTTACGTTATTGTTATACATAATGCTAACAATTTTTATCTATCGGTCAGCCATAGTAGTCATATTTCCACTTCGAATTTATCTTTACCGAGCACTTTTCTTGTCCCTAAGCTTTCGTTAAATCTTATCTCTATTAGACAACTTTGTGAAATGGGTTTCTACTTACATTTTTCTCATAATGGTTGTTATGTACATGATATACAGACGGTATAGACCCTTGGGATAGGCCATAAAATTAGTCATCTATTTGAACTATCTTTTCTTTAATTGCCTTCACAAATAAATATTGTCTCTCATTCCGTATCTCATTGTGCTTACATTTCCTCATCAACTTGGCACTCTCGCCTTGGCTATGTTTATTCTTCTAGACTCAAATCTTTATGTTCTAGTGGCATTTTGGGAAAAATTAAGTATGAAAACTTTGATTGTGCTTTTTGTGAACTTGGTAAACATCATACTTCACCATTTAATAAAAATGCTTATTATTCTTCTGCTATTTTTGATCTTATGCATACTGACATTTGGCGACCATCTCTCATAGCCACTATGGGAGGTGCTAGGGGTGTGCAAATGGTCGGTTCAGTTCGATTTTGGACCGAATTGAACAGATCAAAAATAAAACTTTTGAAATTTACAGAACCGAACTGCGGACCGAAGTTTTTAGGATCGAAACTGAATAGATCGAATTAATTACGGTCGGTTCAGTCTAATATATTTTTCACTATTAAACATAAAACAAATAAATAAAATAAATTTAGAAAGGAAGATTGGAAGAAGAAGAACTTTAAAAATGGGAAACAAAAATAAAAACACAAGAAAAGAAGGGAGAAAGAAAACACAGGGGAGGGAGAAAGGGCTCACCAGCGCCGGCACACCCTCACCGAGGAAGGAGAGACTGCTCGCCAACACTAGCGAAGCCCTTATCACGATCGCTAGCCCTTGAGCAGCCACCTTCATTTCTCTTTCTTCTACCCAAAATGCTTATCTCCACTCTCCGGTCAGCTTCGGCGTCGGATGGCGAAACAGACACCATCACCGAACTCCTAGCAACCTGACGCTCCTTTCTATGTCCATGGATTATCCCCACTCACCGATAAACGGGAGATAAGCAGCGACTTTCAATGTCAATTTTGACCAAACGACGAGGAGTTTGGGTACCTGACTACTGACGATAAGTTTTGGGTGTCTTGGTCTTTACATCGACATTGGTGGTGCATCTTGAAGCCATTCAGTCCGATAACACAATTTAAATATCATATACTTGGACCGAGCTCTCAGAGCCATTTAGTCTGGTAACACATATCATGATGCCTCAAATTCCTATCTAATTTTACTAAGGTATATCTAATTAAATTCCCATTATAATTTAATAATATAGTCTTATAATGTTCCTTAAGTACAATTAGTCAAGCCCCCTTTCTTATAATTTCCTTCCATATTCAAACCATTTCATTTCATTTCATTCTTAATAATCATCATCAGTTTATGATTTAACATAAATTTATCTTTTATCAAGCATCAAAATAACTAATTCAAGCTATTCGATATTCAACCATTATACGTACATTTATTATTCATAATCAAGTCTCCAACAACATAGTATTTAATCATTAAAATAGCCATACTTATGCACCTTATAACGTTCTAATTTAATCCATTTTTGCAAAGTTCTAACATTTCCATCTTATCTAGTCTACATGAAAACATCGGCAAATTTCATGCCTATAAATTGTTCCTCATGATTAATTCCATTTACAATGTTATCTTGATTCTTAAAGCGCAATTATCAATCAAGAGTAATTTCTGACATATACCTATATGTATACATAATCAAGATTATTCTTGCTTTTATGTGCCTTACTCTCTCTCTCTCTCTCTATATATATATATAGATGTCACTTCCTATATGAACATAATCAAGATTATTCTTGCTTCTATGTGCCTTACTCTCTGTCTCTGTCTCTCTCTGTCTGTCTGTCTGTCCGTCTATCTCTCTCTCTCTCTCTATATATATATGATAACCGGACACTCTGTTTAAGAGTTCAATAATCGGGCTCCTCCGGATATCCTCCATGTCAGTAGCTTAATCTATCTCAACAGCTTGGAATCAGCTTATGGAAAGTTATTATTTACAAAAATCCCTAGGATATTCAGCAGTTCCTAATCTCATAATAATGGAAGTTATCTGAAATCACTCAATAAATCCTTATAAATTAGGAATCAATATAGGAATCAATCAAGAATTCAGAAGGATTCTCTCCTATTTAGATTTCTACTTTCTATTCTGCTTAAGGGAAGAGCTCTATATAAATGAAAGAACTAGGTATGTGTGATGTGCGTCAAACCTCGTGAGGCCTCGAAAGCCCGCTTTTAAGGCAATCGAGAGAGGTTCATGAAAACTTGTAAGAAATTACAAGTGCATTTATTTTGGACAACAAGGAGGTTTCTTGGAGTCGCTGCCCAATAGAATATTAGGAAAGACCATCTAGCCTCAGTGAGCCTAAGAGAGCGCATATGCATCCATTTTGGGCAAGCCAGAGATATTTTGGAGGTCCCACCCCAATAGAACATTGGGATGGTCCTCTAACCTCGTGGAGCCTAGGACTGTGCAAATTGGGCCTTTTTTGGCAACAAGAGATATTTTGAAGACCCCACCCTAATGAAACATTGAGATGGTCCTCTAACCCCGTTGAGCCTAAGACCAGAGAAGGTTCATGACTTTCCATTCATTCATACATTAATTAGAGTTATAATTGAGTTTTGAATTTAGTATTTCATCCCAGTTCTCATTCAATTTAATGCAGTTAATTAAAGCGCACGTTGATCATATAAGGAAAGCGGTAAAGAGGAGTAAGATCAAAATAAAATAAATGAAAATACAATAAATTACAATAAAACTAGGGCAGAATACAACCCCCATTGTAAATAATATATGGATCATACATAAATTGGGATATTCGTTAAGAAGGAGGACATCGGTCCTCGCATGCACATTTACAAAAATGATTTAAGAATCAATTTTATTTGCTGAGAAAATAGGACATTAGTCCTCAATTTATTAATGAAAATCCCAATTCAATTACTATAAATGTTTAACCATTTTCATGTATTAGCAGAATGAAATAATATTTACAATAATAATGCATAAGATAAAAAAGGATAAGGGTAAGAGAATGAACCCGAGTGAAGATTCTCAGATCATTGCGGTGTCCTCCATTTAATATAACCCAAATCCACCAAATAAATCAATGAAACTCACAAAAATAAGAATAATGTTAGTGCCACAGTTAACATAAAATAAATTATAAAAATAAATTATGTAAAAAAAATGAAGAATTATCACAAAGATAATAAGAAAATAAGTGGTGAAAGAAAGGGAGGAAAGCGAGAAGAAAAGGACCAGGGACGGCCCATGGCACTCGAGCGACGGGAGTCCCTGGGATGACCGACGGGTGGAGGCAGAAAACCTAGACGACCTGTCGCTCGAGTGAGTGACGACCGTCGGTGGATTCTCTGCCCGTCGGTCACTTTAGATCCAGAAAAAATGCAGCAACTCAAGCAAAAAATTATTTTATTTTAAATAAAATAAGATTTTATGTGTAAAATTAGAATAAAATTATTAAATGCGAAGGAGATCAATCCAAAATGTTTACCCTTGGAATATTACCTTTAAGGGTGAATGTCGCGTGGTTTCTGTTCCTCTAGTTCTACAAGGATTGATCCGTGATGTGTGATTTTCAGAAGATTTTTGGATTACGAAAATCGTGTTTCAAAAACAAATCAAGAAAAGAAAATTATATTTTTCTTTCTCGATGTTTTTGATAGCCGTTTTGAATGCTAAAATAGCTAGATATGATAGGAATGAATTAAAGTCGTTCCCCCGGACTCGCCTAAATTGGAAGAATATTTTGATGAAAAATTTCTCGAAAAAATGAAAGCAAGAAAACTTTTATAGGAAAATTTTCTGTAGAAATTGCTAAATATTCTTTTTGGTCAAAACTGCTAACCTCGAACAATGAGATTCCGTCCTCTATTTATAGGTTTAGGAAAACCATTCAAATAAATTTAAATTTAGAATTTAAATTTTAAAAAGATTTATGAAATCAAAATCAAAACCGAATGATTTACAAAAAATCCCCAAAATCAAATCCAAGATTTTTAAATATTTGAAAAGATTTAAAAGATTTTGAAAAGATTTAGGAAATATTTTGGACATTGGGAGATCTCCAAAAGAATCTAGAAAATCTCGCTCAAATAACGTCAGATCTTCGACCGACGGGTGTTGGTGGAGTACCGACGAGCGTCGCCGATGGGGGTACGCATGGTCTTTTGGTTAGCGGGCCCTTCACAAGAGACAAAATTGTGAGAGACAGCCGTCTCTCGCAAGGCTGATGCCGTCGCTCCATGCGAGAGACGAGCTTTGCAAGCGAGCGACAGTCGGGTCTTTTACGCGAGCGATGGGCGTCGCTCCCTCGAGAGATAGGGCTCCATAAGTGAGCGACAGCCGACGCTCATCGCGAGAGACGGGTCTCTCACGCGAGCGATAGGCATCGTTCCCGCGAGAGACGGCTCGTTTCTCGTGACGGTCAGGCGCCGCTCACGCGAGAGGCGGGCCATCCAGTGATGGCCGTCGTTTTTACCGACGGTATACCCATCGGTGGAGCAAAACCCATTTTTCAAAATATTAACTCCCCCTGATTCCCCGAAATCTCCTATTACCGAGAAAAAAAATCCTCAATCCTTGTAAAATCGGAGAATGAAAACTCACAACTTTCATCAATTTGTTTGAAAACAGACATTGATGTCTTCATCAAGTAACTCTAATCTGGACTGCCTCAGGACCCGATGTCTACAGTATGTTTTTGCTCTTTGGAATTTTTCAATAGTCACACTCTAGTCAATTTACTGACTTAATCATCGAAGTCTCCCTTATTAGAAACTCGTCAGCTTTCTTGTATTTTCAGGTGACTTATTCGAGAAGACGCTTCGAGAAATCCGATTTGTCAGCATTTAGTACGGTGAGCATAAAATACTCAAAAGATTTTCAGTCAACAATGGATCTCTTCCCCGACTTGCCTATCTCTACTGCCCCATCAGCAAACCAACCTGAAACTGTCCCCCAACCTCCGATCAATCCTTTTGGCCAGACATTCCATCACTTACAGCTAGCTCAACCAGAATAAATCTCACCACTACGAGCACGACAGTTATTCATGTAAACACAAAACCATACACCAGTAACACCCCAATCCATCACTATTCTAGCAATCTTAGGCCTAACTCCTCAAACTGGCCAAACACTTCCGACGGTCTTATCAGCTATGGCCACTCAGGCACCGCATATAGCACCTGTACCCATCCCTCTGGCACCTCCCACAATCTAGACACCCGTAACTGCTCAAATCCCTGCATAAACGTGTCCACCTCTACCAAATACACTGACCTATGGAACAACTACAACCCTAATAATTGAGTAGTTTAAAAAGTTATTTGAAGAGAGGATGCAAAAGTACCAAAATCGCAGTACCTTGCAATATTAGGGAAACGTTCGATCCCCACTATCCAGGGATATTTTAGCTGCTCCTTTCCCTTAAATATGATTACTGCAATTATCCAAATACAATAGCAACACTGATCCCTGGGCGCATTTGGATGAGTTCCATCATACCATGCTTGTACATATAACGAAAGATGTTGCCTTGTGCAAAATCTTCCCCCAAACCCTCACAGAGTCCGCACAGATCTGGTTTCATAATCTACCTGAGCACTCTGTTTATAGTTTTGAACAGTTTAGCGATATGTTCATTGCTAAGTTCATCGCACCTATTCACCTAGCAAAAGTTTCAGCCGATCTCACTCTGGTTCATCGGGAGAAGGGAGAGCCACTTAGAGCCTACATTGAATGGTTTAATGTGGTGGCTATGGATATTCAGAATCTAAATTTAGAAGTAGCCATCAATGCCCTCATTCGCAACACCAAGTCAAGATTACAGTGAATTCCCTGAGCAAAAAGCCACCGAGTGACTTTACCGAGCTAATGTCCTGGGCTCATAAGTATATCAGAATGGATAAAACTCACCAACTTTGATACAACTCTCATCTTAGAGAATTAGATAAAATTTTTTGACCGGGCCGGGATAGGAATAATAGAGGGTAAGATGATTCTATAAATAGGGGATTTGGCAGCTCGAACTAAACCTATATTGTCACTAAACCACGCTCAAATGATTAATTGGATGAAAGGCTGACACCCTTAACAGCCTCAAGGTCCCAAATTTTAGCATGGATGAAGGAAAATGAGCGGGTTAACTGGCCATGCCCCAAGAGGGAGGACCCCAACAGGGACCAAAGCCTCTACTGTTCCTTTTATGGAGACAAGGGACATGAGATAAACGACTACCGGCAGCTCAAGTGGGAAATCGAGTTTTTAGTTCGGAAGGGAAAGCTCGATCAGTGTGTAAAGGGTAGGAATAAAAGTGGCAGAGATTGGTCTCCATTACCTCGGAGGCAAGACAACCGGGAAAGTATAAGTAAAAAAGCTCTAGCTGGGGTTATCCATATCATTGTAAGGGGTAAGCATTACGATATTTTTGAGGACTCTAAGAAACGAAAAGCAAAAGAAGTGTTCTCCTGGGGAGCAGGTCCGAAAATAGGGGGCTATTAAGTAAAGTTCTCTGAGGTTGACGGAGCTCACTTCTGGACACCTCACACGGACTCTTTGGCAGTGGAAGCTCTGATACAAGACTACTTGGTTCAGAGAATTTTGGTTGATAAGGGCAGCGCGGTCAATCTCATCACCCTCCAGGCATACATGGCACTAGGAATGTCTACCAACACGTTAGAAGCCGTGTCGGCCCCACTTATCGGGATATCAGGACAACCGGTCAAGGTAGAGGGATTGGTCATGTTAGCACTACAACTCGAGGATGACTGTGACGCGCGCAAGCCGGATCCCCGCGGCCGCCCGTACGACCACGATCGAGGCATTTGAGGGTCCGTTGACAGCTTGCAATGAATTGCAAGTGCGTCTATTTTGGGCAACAAGGAGGTTTCATGGAGTCGCCACCCAATAGAACATTGGGAAAGTTTCTCTCGCCTCGGAGAGCCTAATACTGCACTTTTATCCATTTTGGGCCAACCAATGGGGTCTTGGAGGGTAAACCTCTCTCCCTAAGGAGCCTAGGATTAACGTCTAAGTCTCGTGACACAAGAGCTGTCTTGGAAGTCCAGTTCCAATGAGTGATCGGACGGACCTCTTGCCTTATTGAGCCCAAAGACCAGAGATGGGTTCGGGACTTCTCATTTATTCGTACCTTAATTGATTTTACAATTCGGTTTTGAGTCTATTAGTCCGCTCTCTCTCCACACGATGCAATTTAAATTAAAGGCGCAATCATCCATTTAAGAGCATAAAATAAAATAACATTAAAACATAAAATAAATTTACAATAATGCTAAGGGCAGAATACAACCCTCGTTTGTAAATGTGCGATACATGCATAAAACGGGTTATTCATTAACAATGAGGACATTGGTCCTCGCATGTATTCATTATAGAAAACGATTTTTATGTGATGGTTTTATTGGGTAAAAATAGGACATTGGTCCAGTTTTATTTAGCAAACATTTTATTTACTAGAAAACATTTGTGTGGTGGTTCTTTTTAGAGCGGTCGAAAATCGTTTTATTATTACAGACCACAAATAAATAAAATAATATAAAATAATAATTACATGCTTTTAAATAAATAAATAATAAATATTAAACTACTTGTCTCGACTGTGCTCCTCGAACGAGTCGCATTGCCACTATCGTGGTTACGGTCATGACAGGACAATAATAGCAATTAGCAATGAATTAATACATAATTGAATAAATAAATAAACACGTAAGTGAATAATTGAATAAAGTAAAATAAATTAAAATCAATAATTAACTAAATTAAATAAAATAAGAAATAAATGAATGAATAAATAAATGGTTTAATGAATGATTAAATGAATTTAATACATGATTAAATAGATTGATAATTAATTTGGTGTTGTGAAAAAATGAGATTAATGCATGTAAATAACAATTATGGTGATGAAAACCAATGAAAATACGAATAAAACAAATAATTACACAACAATATTATAAAATGATAATATTAATGATAACAAAAATAATAGCAATAATGCAATATAGCAATAATATGAACCCAACAATAATAATATATTAACAACAATAATAATTATAAAATGCATTAAACATAAAATAATAACATTAAGAATAATAAATAACATAATATATTAATATAGCAATAATGATAAACAAAGAATAATAATAATTATAATAATAATAACACAACAATAAAATTAACACATCCATAATAATAATCAATAATAACATTAAATTAAAATCACCATAAATTAAACAATGCTAAAAATGAATAACCTAACATATAAACACTAATAATAAACAAATAATAATTAAACACTAATAATAATAAACAAATATAATAATTAATTAACAATCATTATATATTAATAATAATAATGGTAATAAATAATAATATTATTAATAATAATATTAATAATATAAAAGTATTTATATATATAATATTAAAAATAAATAATAAAAACATAAATTAAATAAAAAAAAAAAATATATATATATATATATATATAATAATAATAATAATAATATAAAATAAGAAGAAAGGGGGCTTACCGTCGCCGGAGGGTTGTCGGAGGAGGGGTGACCGTCACCTCCACCGCCAGATCGGAGGTCAGGTCATCGGAGGCAAGGCGGGAGGCTCCACGCGCCGGTATGTCGCCCACCGTCACCGGAAAACGCGAAAGATCGCCCTGGTTTCTTCTCCCTCAAGCGCCGGATGCCGGCTACCGGCGGAGGATTGGTGGACACCGGGAGCTTCGTCCGGCAGTGGCGATTCCGATGGTGGGGCGCGTGCCACTGTAGGCGGCGGCATTTGGCCGGCGGGGGCGGTGGCGCTTTCCCTCTCCTCTCTCCCCTTTTCTTCTCTCCGGTCCGGCGCCGTTGGCTGGTTCACCTGGCTATCCCTCTCTTCTTATTTCTTTCTTTGTTTATTTGCTTTTCCCTTTCCTTTTCTTTCTTTTCACTTTCTTTTTCCCTTTCTTTTTCTTTTCTTTCTTTGCTTATTTCTGTGTTCTTATGGCTTTTTCTTCCTCTTCACTACAAGAATTTTGTAAAATAGCAACGGAAAAATAGCAACGGAATTTCATTTCCGTTGCTATTTAGCAACGGAAATTTAATTCCCTTGCTATTTTCTGTCATGTTTCTCAGCTTTAGCAACGGAAATTATTTTCAATATTTTCCGTCGCTAAAAAACGCGGAAAAGTTTGGCGCGTAAATTTAGCAACGGCAATTAGCAACGGAATTGAAGACCGTTGCAAAAAATGGCGCGAAAAAAGTGCGGGAATAGAAAATAGCAACGGAATAAATATTCCGTTGCTAAATTAGCAACGGAAATAATATTCCGTTGCTAATTTAGCAACGGAATTAAAATTCCGTTGCTAAATATGTGTGATAAAAAAATTGGATAATAAAATAGCAAGGGAAAACTATTCCGTTGCTAAATAGCAACGGAATAAAATATCCGTTGCTATTTTACTTAAATTTTTTATTTTAATTTGGACCTCCAATAGCAACGGAATTATGTTCCGTTGCTAATTAGCAACGGAATTATATTCCGTTGCTATAAATGTGAAATAAGGAATAAATAGATCCTAAACTAGTAACGGATTAGTTTTCCCTTGCTAAATAGCAACGGAATATGTATTCTGTTGCTAAATAGCAACGGAAAAACTATTCCGTTGCTAGTTTTCTAAATATTTATTATGATATTCATTTGAATTTTATTTTAATTGGGACTGAAAATAGCAAGGGAATTTTAAATTCCGTTGCTATTTAGCAAGGGAATATGTATTCCGTTGCTAAATAGCAACGGAAACACTATTCCGTTGCTAGTTTTCTAAATATTTATTATGATATTCATTTGCATTTTATTTTAATTGGGACTGAAAATAGCAAGGGAATTTGAATTTCGTTGCTATTTAGCAAGGGAATTGGAATTCCGTTGCTATATAGCAACGGAATGTATATTCCCTTGCTAAATAGCAAGGGAAATATATTTCCCTTGCTATATTTTACATAACATCCGAAATCAATTCACTTTCTGCCTCATTTGCTAATATCTTTGACCTCTCACCGACATCGTCTTCCACCACAGCCGTAGCTCATCCTCACAGCCATCACCTTCCGTTCCGATCCGCCGTCGTTAGGGGTCTTGGGAGTTGGGTTAATTTTCAGTCGGGTTGGGTTATCCGGAAGACCATTTTCTTCTTTCTCCGTCTCGATCTCTGTCTCCCCAGCTTGTGCACTGGTTTTCTGTCTCGATCTCTGTCTCCCTAGCTTGACTCGATCTCTGTCTCCCTAGCTTGACTCGATTTTCCTAATTTCCCTCACTCGTGTACACCGCTATCACCTTCCACCAGATCCGCCGCTCTTCCTGACTCCCATCGCCTCCCTCCACTCCTCCTCTGCTCCTCAGTCACTCTCCGCCCCCCCCCCCCCCCCAATCTTCCATCATTCAGAATATTTTCCAGGTATTGAGTTAAATTTCAAGCCCTAGAATGATATTTTAATTTTTGCCGCTTTGATCTAAACCTTTTATTTTAATTTTGAAGAGAATTATGCTGCTATTAGCTCCCCTAGCGTCTGTCTTAGATGGTTCTCTGCTCTTATCTTATTTGTGGTTCTCCGGCAGAGAGTCGAAGGTTGCAATGTCCTGGTCGTTAACTGGTTCGTCTGGCCTCCAGCCTCCTTGTGTAGTTCCAGCGGATGCAGTTGATTCATAGGTTTCAAGCTCCTCACTGGGTACGGCGATATCCACCAAGCCAGCAGCATACATTTTGGACCCACCGGTGATCCTTCTTTCCCTTTCCGCTATTTCTGGGTTTTAGCTATTTGTTTTTATTATTATTTAACAGCACAGTGGAATATGTTGCTTGTGATTTTTGCTTGAATCTGAATGATGGGTCTTGAATCTGATTTTTGCAGCACATTATTATGCTATTTCCTTGAATCTGAATGATGGGTCTTGAACAGGATTCTCAAAATACTTTAGGTGGTTGTTTATGCCTAATTGATTGAAGTATAATGACAATTAGTGGAAATTTCTAAATATAAAAAACACCATATCAACTTGTTGAAATTGTTGGTAAAGAAAACCAAGGTCATTGAGACAGCATGTAAATGTGATGATTATAGGATATTTATCGAATTAACCATAGTTAATTTCTTTTATTCTTGTAACTATAGTTAGTCTATGCTTTGGTTTGCTAACAGCAGGTAATATATAAACGAACAGATTGCTGTAAGTTGGATGTACTTTTACTGAAATATAGTGAATTATTTTCTCATTACCTCTTGCTCTGTTTGTTTTTAAAATGGTGTAGCAAATTCCAATCTCTTCAGGAATCCGAGCCACTAACAGCTAGCAAGAAACAATTTTTGACTTTGTGTGACCCAAACCTCTGATCTGAAATTTAGTGTTTCAAAGTGGGCATGAAGTATTACCCAACGCAGTTCTCTTAAATGAAGAAGACTATTTGTGAAAATTTTGAAAAAGTCATCCTTGAGTTAGTTTTTGCTTTTATACATGCTTGTTGTGCAGCCATAATTATTGAGCTAATTTAATTTTATCTTTTCAAATAAAATGCATAACACTTTCATAATTTAACGATAAATGTATGCAAAGTCTCTTATTGGTTTTCTGTAGAAGTTAGACACATTCACTTTTTGACATTAAACCTGACTCGGGACCCGGTGTCTACAGTTGCCCCCAATTTTGGAGAAACTAGTGCCTAGACACCTAGGTGAGCCAAAATTTAGAGAGAAAAGGCCAAAATTCAAAGAAAAGGGAAGAGACACGTACCTGAGGGGGTGTCTTCTTGGGTGATGCTGTGGTGGTTGTTGCCATGTTATCGGCATGTTGTCCTTCATTGAAGCGGTAGTGCCGTGATCGTGCTAACCCTCCGTAGAGCGGTAGTACCGTCATCGTGCTAACCCTTCTTGATTTGATGAAGTGGTAGTGCCGTGGTCGTGCTAACCCTCCATAGAGTAGTAGTGCCGCCATCGTGCTAACCCTTCTTGATTTGATGAAGTGGTAGTGCCATGGTCGTGCTAACCCTCCGTAGAGTAGTAGTGCCGCCATCGTGCTAACCCTTCTTGATGGTTGCCCCCTGAGAGGTCTTGGGTTGAGATCTGCCCCCTGAGAGGTCTTTTATTGATTCTTGCCCCCGAGAGGTCTTTTGTTGATTGTCTGCCCCCTGAGAGGTCTTGGGTTGATTGTCTGCCCCTTGAGAGGTCTTGGGTTGATTGTGCCCCCTGAGAGGTCTTGGGTTGATTGTGCCCCCTGAGAGGTCTTGGGTTGAGATCTGCCCCCTGAGAGGTCTTGGGTTGATTGTGCCCCCTGAGAGGTCTTGGGTTGATTGTCTACCCCCTGAGAGGTCTTTGGTTGAGATCTACCCCCTGAGAGGTCTTGGGTTGACTGTGCCCCCTGAGAGGTCTTGGGTTGAATGTGCCCCCTAAGAGGTCTTGGGTTGACTTGCCCCCTGAGAGGTCTTGGGTTGATTGTCTGCCCCCTGAGAGGTCTTTTGTTGATTCTTGCCCTCGGAGAGGACTTGGGTTGAATGTGCCCCCTGAGAGGTCTTTGGTTGAATTCATCTTGCCAAAGTTGTCCTTTGGTTTGGCCTTTTCCTGCAAAACTATGTGTACAGGAATATATTCCGGAGATTGTTCATGTATGCATAAAATGCTACATGCAGATATGAGATGTATGGAAAAATGGATAGACCACACCCTAGGTGGTCAGAAAAGCGCCTTGAATGCATGGAATGCATGTGCGAAGTTATGCATGTATGAAATGACATGCGAAGTTATGCATGTATGAGTTGATATGCTGATTTATGCATGTATGAAACAATATGCGAAGTTATGCATGTATTAAGGAGTTCTGTATGTGAAGTGTGTACTGTGCGTACTATGTATGTACTAGGAGCATAAAATGCATGCGGAGAATTGTGCATATGCCACAGTCATGCGCATGGCTGGTATACATGTAAAAGATTATAGAATGTGTGCGAAGAATTGCATTCTGTAAAATATTTGCAAATGATTATGGATGAGAAATATATGCAAAGGATCATGCATGAGAGATATATGCAAAGGGGGATTTATATATGCGAAATACATGCAAATGCTCGAGCATGTAATGGGGGTAAAGAGTCACTCACCGGCGTAAATGCGAAGAATCATATGCAGAGATAGGTGGAGATTTATTATGTATATGAAGGCTATGTAAAGAATTGAGCGTGTGTGATATGTACATGGATAACTATGCATATGAAACACATGCGGAAAAAATCATATATACATATGTACAGAATGCCATGTGAAAAATGTGAATGTGAAATGCATGCAAAGGATATGCCCGTAAAGAGCCATGTGCATCAAAGGCACCTATGAAATATATTCGCTAAAGATCTTATGCCAGAAGACATGCACCAAGAATTATAAGTGTAAAACATTTTATGAGAATGTTTGCTATAATTATGTGTAAAAACATTTGCAAAAAGCATATGTACAAAGAATATTGTCGGGAGTATACGCAAAGAATTATTTTCATGAGTAGTGATAAGAAACACCCCAAGATTGTGAATGAGTGCAACCTATCAGGTACCTCAAATTCGAATTTCTATCTGCCTTTGAGCACATTGAATGAACCACATTCTCAACTGATCCAATCTCAGCAAAAGAATTCGGGAGTCATTCCAAATGAAGTGTAAGAAGATAAATATGTAGACATTTAAGGTTTACTAAACCAACATGTAAATATAAGTGTAGACACCGGGTCCCGAGTCCGGCATAAAATGGCAATGATGATTTTTGATCCTTGATTATTCCCTCCGAAAAAATAAATAAAAAAAATATATAAATAAAAAAAAAATAAAAAATAAAAAATAAAAACAAAAAAATATATAAATATGTGTGTGTGAAATTAGGTAATTAATTAGTTGATGTTGTTAGTTAATTAAGTGGTTAATATTATTGTGTTAATTAAAATGCATGTAAAATTAAAGTTGAAGTGTGTAATTAATTAGATAAAATATATATATGTATGATAATTTAAATGGATTAATTAGTGTAATGTTTAATTAATAGAGAGTTTAATTAATATGTATGTTTAATTAATTAATGTATGTGTTATTTGAATTAAGTTAGATTAATTAAGAATAGAGAAAAGGAGGGAAATAATTGAGTGGGAAGTTACCATTATGCCCCTTAACCCTAATTTGAGGGTGTAAAAAGAAGAAGATGAGGAAAATAGGGGGGGCTCGGCAGATCAAGAGAGAAGAGAAAGAAAGAGCCAAGGAAGAGAGAAAGAAAAAGAAAAGAAAAGGAAAGGAAAAAGAAAGGAAAAGGAAAGAAAGAGAGAGGAGAGGAGCAGACCAGGGACCAAGCGACGCCGAAAAAGAAGAAAAAGGGGAAAGGAGAGAGGGAGGAGGCGAGGCCTCCGCCGGCCACCCACCGTGCCGGAACGGCACACGCGCCCCACCGACGTGCTCCCGGAAGCAGGGCGATCCAGGCGGCATACACCGGCCTCCACCACTCGTCGCCGTTAGGGAGATCGGAGAAGAAGACCCGTGACGCTCCAAGGCGGTTTCCGACCTATTCCGGCGACATTCCGGCGCGTGACCGCCGGCGTTCGACCCCCGGTGCTCCGATCTACCATCCGGTGTTGGCGGTGTCCCCAACGGCCGCTCCGACGAGTCTCCGGCGAGGGAAATCCGGTGAGCCTATTTTATATTTATTTATTTTAATATATTACTAATTAATATTAATTAATATTATTATTTATTTATTATTATTATTAATATTTATTTATAATTCTGTTTTTATTATTTTATTTAATATTTATTTTTCAGTTATTATTATTATTATTATTATATTATTATTTCTGATTTTTTATTATTATTATTATTATTATTATTATTATTATAATATTTATTTATTTAATTTATGATTTATTATTATTATTATAATATTATTATTATATTTATTCATTATTCTGTTTTAATATTATTTTATTATTTATTATTGTTATTTTTATATTTATTTATTTATTTATTTATTTATTATTATTATTATTATTATATGGTTATTGTTAGTTAATTGTTATATTTGTTTATTATTAGTATTTTGTGTTATGTTAATATTAATATTATTATTATTATTATTATTATTATTATTATTATTATTATTGAGTTCTATGGTTATTTAATTTAATTGATTTGTGATTATTTAATTTTATGTTTTAATATTATTATTATTATTATTATTATTATTATTATTATTATTATTATCATTATTATATTATTATTATTATTATTGTTATTTATTTATGCAATTATTTATGTATTCATTTATTTATTTATTTAGAAATATGTAATTACTATTTTATTGTATTTTATGTATTTGTGGTCTGTAATAATAAAATGATTTTCGACCGCTTTTAAAAAGAACCACCACACAAATGTTTTCTACCAAAAAGAATGCTTGCTAAATAAAACTGGACCAATGTCCTATTTTACCCAATAAAATCATCACATAAAAATTATTTTCCATAATGAACACATGTGAGGACCAAAGTCCTCAAAATAAATGAATAACCCGTTTTATACATGTATAGTACATTTATAAATGGGAGTTGTATTCCGCTCCTAGTATTATTGTAAATTTATTTTATGCTTTAATGCTATTTTATTTTATGCTCTTAAATGGATGATTGCGCCTTTAATCAATTGCATTGTGTGGAGAGAGAGCGAATCAATGATATTTAAAATTTGATCATAAATTAATCGAGGTAGAAATAGTTGAGAAATCCCGAACCCAGCTCTGGTCTTTGGGCTCGAGAGGCTAGAGGTTACCCTCCAAGACACCTCTTGGGTCATGAGGCTTTAGCGTTAATCCTAGGCTCCTTAGGGCGAGAGGTTCACCTTCCAAGACCCCTTTGGCTGGCCCAAAATGGATACTAAGCGCAGTCTTAGGCTCTCCGAGGCGAGAGAAACTTTCCCAATGTTCTATTGGGTGGCGACTCCATGAAACCTCCTTGTTGCCCAACATAGACGCACTTGCGATTTATTGCAAGCTGTCAACGGACCTGCAAATGCCCCGATCGCCCACGTGCGGGCTGTTCGAAAGGGCGGCGCTCGGGATCCGGCGCGCGTCACAGTGGCGACTCCACTGGGGACGATATGGTTTGAGATTTCAATTTGAAAATACCTCGTTTAACATTTATGGTTAAAATTTAATTCATAAATTCGCTTTCTCTCATTTGCATATACATCCCATTAGAGCTTTAGAATACGCTAGTTTGGTCCCTCTATTAGCCCCGGTGCGTTCCTGAAGCACGACCTCATTTTCACTCAATTTGGGGAAGTGTTAAGGATAATCACCAGCCCAAGCCTCGTACTATCGTGGTATATAAAATGGTGACCCGATCGGTCGTTACGCTCATGATGAGCTAAACCCGTCAGCGGGGATCATGCTTGGGTAGCCTCAAAGTAACACCACCTTTTGATCAAAGCTCATGTAATGGCAATAGAAACTTCCACTAGGTGACATGTACCATAATATCGTGCTTGCTAATTGGGCTATCATATATTGAACAAAATCAATCAAATCAGATGGTTTTCATTAAAGGCTTTCATGCCCCGGTGGGCTCATCTTGATTTAATCGAATTGTTTAAATATATAATGGCCAAACATCCATGCGCATGTGCTTTAAAATAAGAGTTGTTATTCTGCCGGCTTCTCACCGTGCACTATATGCGTCCATTGGGTTCCCTGTTAACCCTTGGATAAAGCTCACCTAGGAAATAGACCGCACGACCCCGTGTGTGGGAGAAATAAGGTTGGAAGGATCTACTTGCTTGCATGTGGCTGTGAATGCTGCACAACATGTACATACATCATATGTTATTTATGTCAAAAAAAAAATATCAATCAAAAAAAAAAAAAACATCAATAAAAAAAAAGAAACGCATTTTATTTTATTTATATATCCTTTTACCTGCATATTATTTTTCATACATATACCATCACGTGTATATTTATTTTCATGCATTGCATCGCATAATTGCAATTTGTTAATTTTTTCACTCGATCTGCACAATTCACGATCATGCATTGTATATTATCATACACGCATCATACTAACAATTTAAATTTTTAGCCATCATGAATTCATCCAAGCGGATTAGAGGCCCTGACGGTCGATTGGTAAGGACAGACTCGCCCTTTGGATTGCTCAAATTAGTGTTTGATTGGGATCTTGAGACACTCTCAGCATCTAGTACCTCGTCCTCATGATTCACGAGTACCTACCATTCCACAAGCACTTGTTGACCCGCAACAACCAATAGCCCATGCTGGAGGCAAGCCAAACCACCTGTTGGTGGAGAGGCTCTTTTTATTGGCAATGCTCGTCAGCCCATTAATGAGAATAGAGCTGCGACACTTATTGAGCCAAGAAGGGCAAGAGTTCATAATTCCGAGGAGGATTTTGTGGAAGAAGATGAGATTGAGGATATAGCAGCCCACCAACGCTGGCCAGTTAACGGATCAATGCTAAATTCTGATGGACTGAAATCAAGATCTTATCAACAATAAAGAAATCGTTGACCCAGAGAAGAAGGGGAAATAAAAGCTGATGACAGATGAACAATGTTTTTGCGTATTGTATATTATTTCTAATGATTTCATTTCTCATGATCATGATGCATTCATTCATTTTGACATTAATTCAATTAATACTACTACATTTAATCTTGGAACTTTGGAAAATCCAAAGAAAATCTTGATGGCATCTGATATAACTCCTGAAGAGAGAGAGAGTCAGAGAGAAAATAAAAATAAGAAAGAAAAACTAGTTGCAATTAGGAGATTTGATGAAAACTCACTAAGAGCACTAGAACCTTTCTGATTACCCGTCGAAGCGATCTCTGGATAAGACAGAACCTGGAAAATGATTTAGGCACTATTTCTTTGTATAGCTCTCTAAATGACTATTTCCTACCCTTGTTCTGCAATCGCTTGCTAGCCCATTGAGCCTTTATACAGGTATGCTGAATGCGTACCAATTTTGTTGTTACACACATTAAAACTGCCCCCTCGCCTAAAATGATTTTGGCTTCCCCTTAGAAGAGTGGCCGCTCTAAAACTGATGGATGTACATTTGAACAATTCTTTGGGCTATTAAAAAAAAAATTGCCTTGATAAGAGCAAGTTCAGACTTTGGAAAGAGGGTTTAGTCATGCATGAAAGGTATGAGCTCAAAAAAAAAAAAAAAAAGCGAAAGCAAAAAGAAGAAAAAGAAAAAAAGAAAGCGAAAAATCCAAAAAGAAAAAAATGAATGAAAAATGAAAGAAACAGAAGCAAAGAAAAGAAAAAAGAAGAATAAAAAAAAAAGAACTCAAAATGGTGACCAATTGACTAGTCTCAATGATTGCCCTTCTGATCTTAAGGAGCTAGAATGTTATCGAGTCCAAATTCAAGAATACTTTTGAGCTGAGAACGGTCCATCCATCAGTTGAGAAAATATCGCGGCCATTCTTCTCTAGCGACCTGATCTTTCTTTGACAGCCATCTACCAAAGCCTGACATTACAACCAAAGTAAGACCTTTTGATTCTGGGTTCAGTCTTATCCAATTAGCGGAGATGACCTTTTAATAAGGTTTGGTACGTAAGAAGAGGCCTATGGTGTTTCTTGAGCTTCAAGCGAGAAGCCATGAGTGCATTTATGCATTCGAGTTAAGTCTCGTCACCGACGTTGCTTCTAGAATTTGCATTCAAAAGATTAAATGAGAGCAGAGAGAAAATATTCGATCATGAGAATAAAAAAGAGAGCTGATTGATAACAGGAGTTTGATGCTTTCAAGATCCATCTCGAGATTGGATGAGGTTTTGTATCTTGAGATTAATGCCAAATAATGATCATATATTATGAAATCAAATTGAAATATGTGCATTTATGAATGGTATTGATGTAACCAGAATAGTTCATCTGATGTACAAAAGAAAAAAAAACAAAAAAAAAAAAAAGAAGGCCGTTAGAGATGAAAACCGTAATTGGCGCTCTAAGCAAAAGTTAGGCCAAAGGATAGGGTGAAAACCTGAAAACAGGCAGTCTGTCCTAAAAAAGAAAAAAAAAAGAAAAAAAAAGAAAAGAAAAAGAAAAAGCTGCTGGATTGGGTTGGGTCCATTCCAGGCAAAAATAAGGCACAGGGTCATGTGAAAATCCGAAAGGACACATTTCCCGCCAAGAAAAGCTAGTGTGAAAATCCATAAGGGACGCACTACCTTAAAATAATGACTACAGGTTTCAGAGGAGAACCTCATGATCCCCAAAGAGCATGAAATTCAAAGGCAATTCCAGAAGGCACTGATCTTACTGCAAATTGCAATCAAATCGGCTGTCGCCTCCAAATCCACTTAGATGAATTTTTATATTGCATTGCTGCATACACATGCATCTCACGTGCATGCTTACGATTTTTTCTGCATATTTGCCTTTCTAAGTCTTGCAGAAAAAGAGACTTGATGCGAACACCGGCAGAAACTGAGTGACGACATCATTCCATCCATCAATCAAGACAATCAACCCAAGACCTCTCAGGGGGCAGTTATCAAAACTAAGTCCTTTGAGGAGGCAAAACGTGAAGTCCTTTGAGGAGGCAAATCTCGAAGCCCTCTGAAGAGGCCGATTCCCCAAGCTCCCTAAGGAGACAAATCCCACACAACATCATGCATATAACTTCTTGTGTATATTTTGTGCATCTGATTTTGCAGAAAATATCTGAATGACCGCTCAGAAGGGCAGTCCAGGAGGACACCCAGTCTGGAAGGACATCCATTTCAAAAGAACAACATCAGCACTTTGTAAGTCTGGAGCAGACTCGGTGCAGCTCAAGAGAGCAACCCTCGCACTTTGAATCTTGGTAGCGATTCAGTGCAAACACTTCGAATCTTGGTAGCGATTCAGTGTAATTCGCACTTTGTGAGTCTGGAGCAGACTCGGTGCAGCTCAAGAGAGCAACCCTTGCACTTTGAATCTTGGTAGCGATTCAGTGCAAACACTTCGAATCTTGGTAGCGATTCAGTGTAATTCGCACTTTGTGAGTCTGGAGCAGACTCGGTGCAGCTCAAGAGAGCAACCCTCACACTTTGAATCTTGATAGCGATTCAGTGCAAACACTTCGAATCTTGGTAGCGATTCAGTGTAATTCGCGCTTTGTAAGTCTGGAGGAGACTTGGCGCATTCACCAAAATCTCCAAAGTCCTCTGAGGAGGCAAAATCTCAAAGTCCTCTGAGGAGGCAAAATCTGTAAGTCCTCTAAGGAGGCAAAACCTCAAAGTCCTCTGAGGAGGCGAATTCTCAAAGTCCTCTGAGGAGGCAAAAATCTCAAAGTCCTCTGAGGAGGCAAAAATCCCGAAGTCCTCTGAGGAGGCGAAATCTCAAAATCCTCTAAGGAGGCAAAATCTCAAAGTCCTCTGAGGAGGCAAAATCTGTAAGCCCTCTGAGGAGGCAAAACCTTTAAGCCCTCTGAGGAGGCAAATTCCCGAAGCCCTCTGAGGAGGCAAAATCTCAAAGTCCTCTGAGGAGGCAAAATCTCAAAGTCCTCTGAGGAGGCAAAATCTCTAAGGCCTCTGAGGAGGCAAAATCCCAAAGCCCTCTGAGGAGGCAAATTCTCTAAGTCCTCTGAGGCGGCAAATCTCAAAGTCCTCTGAGGAGGCAAATTCTCAAAGTCCTCTGAGGAGGCAAATTCTTGAAGTCCTCTGAGGAGGCAACATCCCAAAGTCCTCCGAGGAGGCAAATTCTCCAAGCCCTCTGAGGAGGCATCTCTCTATCCAACTCCCGGCAAGAAGGCGGGGTATTCGCCACAGGTATGTAATCCTCTCTCTCTTCCTCTTTGAATTTTGGCTCACCTAGGCGTCTATGCACTAGCTTCTCCAAAATTGGGGGCAACTGTAGACACCGGGTCCCGAGTCCGGCATAAAATGGCAATGATGATTTTTGATCCTTGATTATTCCCTCCGAAAAAATAAATAAAAAAAATATATAAATAAAAAATAAATAAAAAATAAAAAATAAAAACAAAAAAATATATAAATATGTGTGTGTGAAATTAGGTAATTAATTAGTTGATGTTGTTAGTTAATTAAGTGGTTAATATTATTGTGTTAATTAAAATGCATGTAAAATTAAAGTTGAAGTGTGTAATTAATTAGATAAAATATATATATGTATGATAATTTAAATGGATTAATTAGTGTAATGTTTAATTAATAGAGAGTTTAATTAATATGTATGTTTAATTAATTAATGTATGTGTTATTTGAATTAAGTTAGATTAATTAAGAATAGAGAAAAGGAGGGAAATAATTGAGTGGGAAGTTACCATTATGCCCCTTAACCCTAATTTAAGGGTGTAAAAAGAAGAAGATGAGGAAAATAGGGGGGGGGCTCGGCAGATCAAGAGAGAAGAGAAAGAAAGAGCCAAGGAAGAGAGAAAGAAAAAGAAAAGAAAAGGAAAGGAAAAAGAAAGGAAAAGGAAAGAAAGAGAGAGGAGAGGAGCAGACCAGGGACCAAGCGATGCCGGAAAAGAAGAAAAAGGGGAAAGGAGAGAGGGAGGAGGCGAGGCCTCCGCCGGCCACCCACCGTGCCGGAACGGCACACGCGCCCCACCGACGTGCTCCCGGAAGCAGGGCGATCCAGGCGGCGTACACCGGCCTCCACCACTCGCCGCCGTTAGGGAGATCGGAGAAGAAGACCCGTGACGCTCCAAGGCGGTTTCCGACCTATTACGGCGACATTCCGGCGCGTGACCGCCGGCGTTCGACCCCCGGTGCTCCGATCTACCATCCGGTGTTGGCGGTGTCCCCAACGGCCGCTCCGACGAGTCTCCGGCGAGGGAAATCCGGTGAGCCTATTTTATATTTATTTATTTTAATATATTACTAATTAATATTAATTAATATTATTATTTATTTATTTATTATTATTATTATTAATATTTATTTATAATTCTGTTTTTATTATTTTATTTAATATTTATTTTTCAGTTATTATTATTATTATTATTATTATTATATTATTATTTCTGATTTATTATTATTATTATTATTATTATTATTATTATTATTATTATTATAATATTTATTTATTTATTTTCTGATTTATTATTATTATTATAATATTATTATTATATTTATTCATTATTTTGTTTTAATATTATTTTATTATTTATTATTGTTATTTTTATATTTATTTATTTATTATTATTATTATTATTATTATTATTATATGGTTATTGTTAGTTAATTGTTATATTTGTTTATTATTAGTATTTTGTGTTATGTTAATATTAATATTAATATTATTATTATTATTATTATTATTATTATTATTATTATTATTATTGAGTTCTATGGTTATTTAATTTAATTGATTTGTGATTATTTAATTTTATGTTTTAATATTATTATTATTATTATTATTATTATTATTATTATTATTATCATTATTATATTATTATTATTATTATTGTTATTTATTTATGCAATTATTTATGTATTCATTTATTTATTTATTTAGAAATATGTAATTACTATTTTATTGTATTTTATGTATTTGTGGTCTGTAATAATAAAATGATTTTCGACCGCTTTTAAAAAGAACCACCACACAAATGTTTTCTACCAAAAAGAATGCTTGCTAAATAAAACTGGACCAATGTCCTATTTTACCCAATAAAATCATCACATAAAAATCATTTTCCATAATGAACACATGTGAGGACCAAAGTCCTCAAAATAAATGAATAACCCGTTTTATGCATGTATAGTACATTTATAAATGGGAGTTGTATTCCGCTCCTAGTATTATTGTAAATTTATTTTATGCTTTAATGCTATTTTATTTTATGCTCTTAAATGGATGATTGCGCCTTTAATCAATTGCATCGTGTGGAGAGAGAGCGAATCAATGATATTTAAAATTTGATCATAAATTAATCGAGGTAGAAATAGATGAGAAATCCCGAATCCAGCTCTGGTCTTTGGGCTCGAGAGGCTAGAGGTTACCCTCCAAGACACCTCTTGGGTCATGAGGCTTTAGCGTTAATCCTAGGCTCCTTAGGGCGAGAGGTTCACCTTCCAAGACCCCTTTGGCTGGCCCAAAATGGATACTAAGCGCAGTCTTAGGCTCTCCGAGGCGAGAGAAACTTTCCCAATGTTCTATTGGGTGGCGACTCCATGAAACCTCCTTGTTGCCCAACATAGACGCACTTGCGATTTATTGCAAGCTGTCAACGGACCCGCAAATGCCCCGATCGCCCACGTGCGGGCGGTCCGAAAGGGCGGCGCTCGGGATCCGGCGTGCGTCACAATAAGGCATACCATGCGATCTCTGTGTGTATGTGCAAAAGGCCAAAACAGGATTTTTCATTTTTCAAAAGCAAATTCTAGATGCAACGTTGGGAATGAGATTCAACTCGAATGCATCAATGCACTCATGGCTTCCCGCTTGAAGCTCAAGAAACACCATATGCCTCTTCCTACGTACCAAACCTTACTAGAAGGTCATCTCCACTAATTAGATAAGGCCGAACCAAGAATCAAGAGGTCTTATTTTAGTTGTAACGTTAGGCTTAGGTAGATGGTTATCAAAGGAGGATCAAGTCACTAGAGAAAAAAGGCCGCAGCGTTGATTCGGATGAAAGAATCATTTTCAATCTAATTGCATACTGTCTAGATATTTTTGGATTTGAATTTGGTAATACATGAACTCATCAAGCTCAGCATAACAATTTAGTTAAAAAGATAACCACTGAACTCGTCAAAGGGTATCACCTAAGCTCTTCTTCTTCTTCTTTTTTTTTTTATCGTTTTTTTTAGCTTATATCTCTAATTATACAAAGACAATGATCAAACCCCTTTTCTCGAAGTGTAGCCCAAAAATTATCGATGATCGCAAATTCGTTTTTCAAAGGGTAGACCCATCCTTATCAGGGTAATTTTTGGTAAACCAAAAATTATCAATGGTTGAAATTTCCTTCTCGAAATGTAGACCCATTTTCATCGGGGCAAATTTTTGATGGCCCAAGGATTGCCAATGGTCAAGCCTCGAAGATCATCAATGATTAAAAATCTCTTTCAGAAGTGTAATCCCACTTTCACTAGGGCAAGTTTTGACAGCCCAAAGAAATATCATAATGTACATCCATCCTTACTAGAGCGGTCATTCTTCTAAGGGGAAGCCAAAATCATTTTAGGCGAAGGGTGAAATTGTAACATGTGTAATAATAAAACCGGCACGCATTCAACATACCAAAATAAAGGCTCAAGGGGCTAGCAAGCGATTATAAAATAGGGGTAAGAAATGGTCATTTAGAGAGCTATACAAAGAAATGGTGCCTAAATCATTTTCTAGATTCAGCCTTATCCAGGAGTCGCTTTGACGGGTAATCGGAAAGATTCTAGTGCTCTTAGTGAGTTTTCATCCAATCCCCTAATTGCAACTAGTTTTTTTTTTTTTTCAAAACGGGCCAAATGTGCTCTGAACTTAGAAATGACATGGTATGGTCAAATATCTTCATGTGATCTAGCTCTTAAAGATCAAATATATCTACCCCTCACTTAATTCAAAGTGGAATGAAACGCAGATTTCTAAAGTTAAGATCAAATCTATTCATAGTTGAGAACTACTTAGGCAGAGCAGAACTTTGAATCAGAGGTACCCTAATGAGGTTCAAGCATGTCAGCGTTTTAGGATACAACTTAACACAAAAAATATTTTTATTCCATCAAAAATTTATATGCACAAAAATCGTGTAGGCACAAAGAATTTTTTTTTTATTTTTTTTAAAAAAATGTACAAATTATGTGTTAAAAACCATGTACATGAAACGGCGCACGCAATAGTATCATGCATATTAGCAATGCATGTAAGGAGCTATATGTGCAAGATATGTGTGAAAAAATATTGTATAGAAATATGTACATAAAATATGTGCACAGATGTGTGTTCGTGAAATATCTACCAAAAGGGATTATGAGTGTGTAAACACTGCATGATAAATGATGAGCATGCATGAATTTACAGTGTACATGCGAACAATATATAATGAAGGCATGAGTATAAAATATGGCACAACATGGAGATGGATGTTCATGATACATGGTGTATGTGCACATGGCATGATTTAGGCATGATAGAGATATGTATGTAAGATGAAGATGTGATGTAGGATGAAGATGATCTGGCACGAAAATGTGCACCAATGAGTTGCGAGGAGTGGCAAAACTCACATTTATAGAAGTGCAAAACATATACAAATAATGCACATGAGATGGGACACAACATAAGAATGATTGTGTACAGTGAGCTTCTATGGTGTGCAATACAAGACATGGAATGAAAGTGGTCGCAAGAAATGAGTGGCACCTACAAAGTACGTGTATTTACATGGTATGCGCACACAAGATGTGGCATGGTATATATGTAATGACTGACATGCATGATGCAGGATTCATATGTGCATGGCATAACGCATGCATGATAATGCATGTTCATGATATGGCACACGATGTGAGAGATGTAAAGTGTCATGATGTGTATAATGTCTAGTCTAATGAAGTATGCTAATGTGTGCACATTATGACATGCAACAGTATGTGTATGTTCCAACACAATATTTATGTACATATGTAATGTAAGCACACATGCTATGACACATGATGAATGTATTTATTTTATTTCATTATTTTCATTTTCTTTTCTTCCATTTTTTGTGTGTCACGAGAGCAGTATGTCTGTGCTTGCTATAATGCATGTTAATTTGTACATCCGATGATGTATGCTGCATATACAGATAATAGCGCACAATGGATGTCATAAAGAATGTTAATATGTATGTATTGCGACAAGCATTATTATGTGCATGCATGACAAACGTGTTACATTTATATTCACAATTTATGATACAAGCAAACTTATATACAAGATGCAAAGGTTCTATTATTATACATGAGACAAAAATACATGTGTTTTATTTACATTGATTGCTCATGAAAAGAATGCACAATCACAAATACACATATAAGAAAAAAAATTTCTCCCAACCATATTTCTATCACACAGGAGGTCGTGCTGTCTCTTTTCCTAGGTTGGCTTGGTCCATGGATTAACGGAAAACCCAATGGGCGCGTATAGTGCGCGGTGAAAAACCGGCAGCGTAACAACTCTTACTTTAAAGCACATGCGCATAGATGTTTGGCCATTTTATATTTAAACAATTCGATTAAATCAAGATGGGCCCATCGGGGCATGAAAGCCTTTGATGAAAACCATCTAATTCAATTGATTTTGTTCAATATATGACGGCCCAAATAGCAAGCACGATATTATGGTACATGTCACCTAGTGGAAGTTTCTATTGCCATTATATGGGCTTTGGTCAAAAGGTGGTGTTATTTTAGGGCTACCTAAGCAAGATCCCTGCTGACGGGTCTAGCTCATCACGAGCATAACGACCGATCGGGTCACCATTTTATATACCACGATGATATGAGGCTTGGGCTGGTGATTATCCTTAACACTTCCCTACATTGAGTGAACGTAGGATTGTGCTTCAGGAATGCACCGGGGTTTAGAAGGGACAAAACTTAGCATAGATCTAAAGCTCTAATGAGATGTAATGCAATTTTGAGAGAAGAGCGAAATTTATAAACTAAAACTTAATTGTAAATTTTAATCAAGGTACTTTCGAATCGAAGTCTCAAATATCTCCCCAGTGGAGTCACCACCCAATAGAACATTGGGAAAGTTTCTCTCGCCTCGGAGAGCCTAAAACTGCGCTTTTATCCATTTTGGGCCAACCAAAGGGGTCTTGGAGGGTAAACATCTCTCCCTAAGGAGCCTAGGATTAACGTCTAAGTCTCGCGATACAAGAGGTGTCTTGGAAGTCCAGTTCCAATGAGTGATCGGACGGACCTCTCGCCTTGTTGAGCCCAAAGACCAGAGATGGGTTCAGGACTTCTCATTTATTCGTACCTTGATTGATTTTACAATTCGGTTTTGAGTATATTAGTCCGCTCTCTCTCCACACGATGCAATTTAAATTAAAGGCGCAATCATCCATTTAAGAGCATAAAATAAAATAGCATTAAAACATAAAATAAATTTACAATAATGCTAAGGACAGAATACAACCCTCATTTGTAAATATGCGATACATGCATAAAACGGGTTATTCATTAACAATGAGGACATTGGTCCTCACATGCATTCATTATAGAAAACGATTTTTATGTGATGGTTTTATTGGGTAAAAATATGGTCCAGTTTTATTTAGCAAACATTTTATTTAGTAGAAAACATTTGTGTGGTGGTTCTTTTTAGAGCGGTCGAAAATCGTTTTATTATTACAGACCACAAATAAATAAAATAATATTAAATAATAATTACATGCTTCTAAATAAATAAATAATAAATATTAAACTACTCGTCTCGACTGTGCTCCTCGAACGAGTCGCATTGCCACTCTCGTGGTTACGGTCATGACAGGACAATAATAGCAATTAGCAATGAATTAATACATAATTGAATAAATAAATAAACACGTAAGTGAATAATTGAATAAAGTAAAATAAATTAAAATCAATAATTAACTAAATTAAATAAAAGAAGAAATAAATGAATGAATAAATAAATGGTTTAATGAATGATTAAATGAATTTAATAAATGATTAAATAGATTGATAATTAATTTGGTGTGGTGAAAAAATGAGATTAATGCATGTAAATAACAATTATGGTGATGAAAACCAATGAAAATACGAATAAGACAAATAATTACACAACAATATTATAAAATGATAATATTAATGATAACAAAAATAATAGCAATAATGCAATATAGCAATAATATGAACCCAACAATAATAATATATTAACAACAATAATAATTATAAAATGCATTAAACATAAAATAATAACATTAAGAATAATAAATAACATAATATATTAATATAGCAATAATGATAAACAAAGAATAATAATAATAACACAACAATTAAATTAACACATCCATAATAATAATCAATAATAACATTAAATTAAAATCACCATAAATTAAACAATGCTAAAAATGAATAACCTAACATATAAACACTAATAATAAACAAATAATAATTAAACTCTAATAATAATAAACAAAAATAATAATTAATTAACAATCATTATATATTAATAATAATAATGATAATAAATAATAATATTATTAATAATAATATTAATAATATAAAATAAATAAAAGTATTTATATATATAATATTAAAAATAAATAATACAAACATAAATTAAACAAATATAAATATAAATATATATATATATATATATATATATATATATATATATATATATATATATATATATATATATATATATATATATATATATATATATATATATATATATATATATATATATATATATATATATATATATATATATATATATATATAAAATAATATAAAATAAGAAGAAAGGGGGCTTACCGTCGCCGGAGGGTCGCCGGAGGAGGGGTGACCGTCACCTCCACCGCCAGATCGGAGGTCAGGTCATCGGAGGCAAGGCGAGAGGCTCCACGCGCCGGTATGTCGCCCACCGTCGCCGGAAAACGCGAAAGATCGCCCTGGTTTCTTCTCCCTCACGCGCCGGATGTCGGCCACCAGCGGAGGATCGGTGGACACCGGGAGCTTCGTCCGGCGGTGGTGATTCCGATGGTGGGGCGCGTGCCACCGTATACGGCGGCGTTTGGCCGGCGGGGGCGGTGGCGCTTTTCCTCTCCTCTCTCCCCTTTTCTTCTCTTCGGTCCGGCGCTGTTGGCTGGTTCACCTGGCTGTCCCTCGCTTCTTCTTTCTTTCTTTGTTTATTTGCTTTTCCCTTTCCTTTTCTTTCTTTTCACTTTCTTTTTCCCTTTCTTTTTCTTTTCTTTCTTTGCTTATTTCTGTGTTCTTATGGCTTCTTGTTCCTCTTGCTCTCTCTTTCTTTTTCTTTTCTTTTCCTTGGTCACTGCTCTCAGGTCCTCCTTCTTCTTCTTGCTCTCTCTTCCTTTTTTTTCTTCTTCTTCTTTTTCTTTGCTTGTGTTTTCAGCCGAGAGAGAGAGAGCCCCCTGTCTCTTTTCTATTTTCTTTCTTTTTCTTTTGGCCGGTGTAAACACCGGGTCCTGAGTCAGTCTAGATCGCAGTTACCCAATGATTATAAACTGCTCTCGCGGGCAAAAATAGTTGAAAGCGATAATTTCCTTGTCAAATTTGCATTTCAGAATAAAAAAATAAAATAATAAAAAATAATAATAATAATAAAAATATTTTAAAAATTAGTTTTAAAAATATTTTTATTAATTTTAGTATTTTTTAGTCATATTTAAAAAAAAATGAAAATTCGAGCGTCCTCGCCCGTTGCCGCCCGATTCCGCCAATTTCCACCGAAAATCAAATTTTTCACATTTTTAAGGTAAAAAATGATTTTTTCTTGGGTCAAAAATAAATAAAATAAATAAAAATTATTAATTGTTAAAATTTGACTTTAGGGATTTTTATGTTGAATTTTTAAGTATTTTTTGTTGAAATTGGGAAAAAGTGGATGTGGAAAAAATCTGAAATGAGTGCAAAAATTAGAGGAGAGTGGGTTTTTTACGGGGAGACTTTCATTTTGGCAAAGGTGGAGAAAAAAAGGAGAAGAAAAAAAAGGGTTTTTGGCTAAGGAAAATTTTGCTAAGAGAATTGATTTTTTCTAAGAGATTTTGAGAGGTGTTCTTGAGAAAAAGAATCCAATTTGCTGGAAAACTAACAAAACTTCTTGTTTTTGGAATTTATTTCTTGTTCTAAAAATTTAAAATTTTCTTCTTTAATTTTCTTGATTTTCTTTTCTTAAATCTAAAATTTTCTTTTTTAATTTCATCTTAATTTTCTTAGATCTAAAAAATATTTTGTTGATTTTGGAAACTTGAGAAAGGAAAATTAATTTCCTTAACTTGAGTTTTCTCATCAAATCACACATTAAATACAAAAAAAAATTATTTTTAATTTTTAGTGTTTTTGAGTTATTTGAGGCAGAGAACTCAAGATTTTCTTGAACATTTTTGAGCTTATTATTGAATTAAAGTAAGGAAAATCCATCATATTTTTCATCAATTGAATCCGAAATCTGAGGGTAAATATTCTAGATTCGATCTCTTGATTTTATTTTTATTTTCATCATTTTTGTTCATATTTAAGTTAGTAAACATGTAGATCTACATATTTATTGTCGATTTATCCAATTTTATGCCATCTTAGATGTAGATCTGCTCTTGATATTGTTCTTTTAAGTGTAGATCTAATTTTTAATGTTGTTATTTGTTCTCCTTTTGTTTATTTGATTGTTAATTCTATTTATTACTACTACTACTACTACTACTACTACTACTACTACTACTACTACTACTACTACTACTACTACTATTATTATTATTATTATTATTATTATTATTATTATTATTATTATTATTATTGTTATTGTTCATCATTATTTTCATTGTTATTATATATTATTGTTGTTCTTATTATTATTATTATTATTATTGCTTTATGTTTTATATATTGATCTTATAATGTGTTAATTTCTTTTAATATGTCAATTTAATTTAATCTACTAGTCACCTAATATGCATATTTTGCCTAGTTTATTATTGCTCTGTTTTAATTGAGTTTTGACTTGATCACTAACATCAATTTTCTTTGTGCTTATTGTCGGTGTTAAATTATTGTGTTTCCTTGTTTGAGCACCCGTGCGAATGAAGGAGGAGATCCAAGAAGTTGTTTTTTTTTTGTATTTATTATTTTTTCCTTTATTGGTTTTATTGAGTTATTTGGCATTTAATAATTCATTAAACCATTTATTTTATGCACGCTTAATCAAAAATCACACAAGAAAATATTTCTACAAATAAAATTGGGTTTTCTAATAAAATGGGACCAATGTCCTAATTTTTCATCCAAAATAAATTGTCACTTTAAAATGATTTTCTTTAATTGTGCATGAGAGGACCAACGTTCTCAACATTAATAAATACCCCGTTTTATGTATGATTTATATTTTATTTACAATGGGGGTTATATTCCGCCCCTAGTTTTATTGTAATTTAATTTTGTCTTTATTTTTTTATTTATTTATTGTTTCATATGCGATTGATATACGCTTTAATAAACTGCATTAATTGTGTGAGATGAAAAATGAAATTTTATAATTTAAAAACTCATTTGTAATTAACCAAGGCACTAATAAGTGTGAAGTTCCGGACACCATCTCTGGTTTAAACCGATAAGAGGTTAAATTTTATTAATTTCTTGTAAATTGGGTGGCGACTCCAAAATACCTCAAAAGTGCCTAAAGGTGTTATGGCAATGGATGGTCCTTTTCAATGTTCTATTGTGAAAGGAGATGCCGAAAATATCTCATAACACCTAAAATCGAAAAAGACGCGAACCTATCACTCGAATCCTAAAAGCGGGTTCAAAGAGGGCCTTGCTGGTTCCGGTGCGTGTCACAGCCGGCTCCCCCTCCTCTTGCTCTCTCTTCTTCCTTTTTATTTTTCTTTTTCTTTGATCTGCCGAGAGAGCTCCCTCTTTTCTTGATCTTATTCTTTTTATACTCCAAAACTAGGGCTAATTAGGTGCACATGGTAATTTCCTCCATTTTTCTATTTCTTAATTAATTTAACTTAATTCAAATGACACACATTAATTAATTAAAACATTACATATTAATTAAACATTACATATTTTACATCTTAATATAATTAATCTATTTAATATATCATATAATTTATCTAATTAATTAAACACTTTATATATTAACTAATTAATCTTTAATCTTTCATGCATTTTAATTATCTAATTAAACTTACAATATTAATAAATTAAATTAACCCAACATTAATAATTAATTTCTAATTTTACCTACCTAATATATACTATATATATATATATATATATATATATATATATATATTTTTTTTTTTCGGAGGGAATTACTAATGACCCAAAATCACTTTTTGACATTAAACCCGACTCGAGACCCGGTGTCTACAATGATGAGCCCGTTTGCCACTACAAGAGCTATTTTATGGTGGTTGATATACCACTTGCATACAATGTAATCTTTGGGTGACCTCTTTTGGTAGGAGTGGATGCGTATATTTCCATTGCAAGCTACTGATGAAGATCCCTATTTCAGGAGGTGTCACAGGACTCTGGGGAAACCAAAAAGTAGTACGGGAGACATATGTCACAATGCTAAAAGAGGCTGATCAGGCTTTGCCATTGGATGCACTGGATATCCCAACAGCTCGGACTGTCGAACCCTTAGATTCACTCAAATAAGTGGAGCTCGCACCAGGGAAAGTTGTCAAACTAACTGCCAACAAGATGGGAAAGGAAAAAGAGGCGTCGGTGGCAGTACTTTCTGAATTCATAGATGTGTTCGCTTGGCAGCCCTTAGATATCAAGGGCATATCGTCTAAGGTAATGTGCCATTCACTTAATATCCAACCTAACTGCAAGCCTGTTAAGCAAAAAAAGAGGAATTATGCTCCCGAGAGGCAGTTAGCAATGGCAGAGGAAAAGGACATGCTATTAAAAAATGGGTTCATAAGGGAAGTTTTATATCCAGACTGGCTGTCAAACGTGGTATTGGTCAAAAAATCCAACGAAAAGTGGAGGATGTGCGTTGATTTCACCGATCTTAATAAGGCTTGCCCTAAGGATAGCTACCCATTACCCAATATAGATCTTCTGGTTGATTCCACTTCCGGATTCGAAGAATACGCCTTTTTAGATGCTTCTGCTGGCTATCACCAGATACCCATGGATAAGGCTGACGAATAAAAAATAACATTTATCACACACCGGGCAACATACCGTTACTGAATCATGCTGTTTGGGCTAAAAAATGCCTGTGCTACTTATCAAAGACTGATGGACAAGATGTTCACTGATAAGCTCAGGAGAAATATGGAAGTCTATATAGATGACATGTTTGTCAAAAGCAAGACAACAGAGAGTTTACCAACTGAGCTGGCAGAGACTTTCATGAAAATTTGGTCTCAAGCTCAACCCAGAGAAGTGTGCTTTCGGAGTACAGTTGGGTAAATTCCTAGGGTTCATGATCTCGAAGAAGGGAATAGAGGCCAACCTAGTAAAGATCGAAGCCATTCTGGAGATGGAACCACCAAAGTCAGTTTGGGAGGTACAGAAACTCAATAGAAAGGTAACAGCCCCTGGCAGATTTATTTTTTATTCGGCTAAATGCTGCCTCCCCTTTTACAGTGTTCTCAAAAAGGTAAAAAAATTTCAAATGGACTCTGAACTGTCAGAAAGCATTTGAAGAGTTAAAACTGCTTCTCAGCATGCCACCATTGTTAAGTCGGTCTCAGTCAAGCGAAACTCTATACATGTACCTGGCAGTTTTATCTGGGGCTGTGAGTTTGATTTTGATAAAAAAAGGGTAGCCAGCAGTTCCCCATCTATTATACTAGCAAGGTAATGAAGGGCGCCTAGCTGAGGTACCCCATACTGGAGTAGCTTGCGTTCACCTTGGTCACATTAGCCATCAAGCGCCGGCCATATTACCAGGGGCACACTGTGGTGGTTCGTACAAACTCAAATCTTAGAAAGGTGCTCCAAAAGCCGGAAGCATCTAGAAGAGTTACTAAATGGGAAGCTTAATTGGGTGAGTTCGATGTTTGGTATGAGGCACACCTATCAATGAAAGCTCAGGTTCTAGCTAATTTTATAGTAGAATTACACTCCCCTCCACAAGAGCCGAGTTCGTGTTCTTAAAAGTTAAATGTGGATGGGGCATCTTCATCAATAAGTGTAGGGGCCGGGT
Source organism: Excoecaria cochinchinensis (assembly GCA_947683425.1). Classification (NCBI taxonomy): domain Eukaryota; kingdom Viridiplantae; phylum Streptophyta; class Magnoliopsida; order Malpighiales; family Euphorbiaceae; genus Excoecaria; species Excoecaria cochinchinensis. The sequence continues at coordinate 713,305 of CANTUQ010000008.1, read as the reverse complement.
GATCTTTATCGGGCTAGGAAAGATAACAATCCGAGGAATGGCTCACATATCATTTCAGGGCTCCAACAATTTTAGGGAGTATGAAGCTATCAGTTTCGGTTTACAGCTAGCCATCGAGGTAAAATCGAACTCATTGGCTATTTTCTCTGACTCACAGCTAGTTGTTAGCCAGATGCTCAGGAAGTTTAAAGCAAACAATCAGATGATGACCAGATACAAAGAGTTAACAGCTGCACTCCTCTCTCAACTGAAGAAACTAGAATGTGTGTGGTCGATCGAGCAAATACCTTGGGCAGAGAATGAGGGAGCAGATACCTTGGCCAAGCAGGCTTGCCTCCAGAACCAAACATCTACGACAGACATCATATGGTCAGTCCTATCGGCTCCAACTCATGAGACCTATAAGGTTCATTTGCAGGAACCGATGGATGGATGGCGACTATTGATTTACCAATACTTGAGCACTAGAGTTCTTCTTGAGGATCAGGTTCAAGCTCGAAAAGTGGTTCGCAGTCCAGTTGCTATGCAATCTTGGACGACCAATTGTATAGGTGATCTTTTTCTGCACTTGGGCAAGATGTTTGAGTATGGAAGATGGTGACTATGTGTTAAGAGAAATCTAAGAAGGCATCTGTGGTGCACAAGCTATAGCTCGGAAGGTTTCGTTATAGGGATATTATTGGCCCAGCATGGAGCAAGATGCTAAGGAGCTCATTCAGAAGTGCGACAAATGCCAGCTGTTTGACAATATGACGCATTAGAAGTCTACCCCTCAGGTTCCGATCCACAGTCCTTGGCCATTCGCTCAGTGGGGTATCGATAATCTAGGCCCTTTTTCCCTTGGTAACTGGGTAGCAGAAGTTCCTCGTTGTGGCAGTTGATGATTTCACCAAGTGGGTAGAGGCAGAACTCTTGGACATAATCACCCCAGCAAACATTATCAAGTTCGTTCAGAAGTCTATCATCACAAGGTTCAGGATCCCACACGCCATCATCACTGACAATGGTAAATAGTTCGATTTGCGGCATTTAGGGACTACTGTTCGAAGTTGAAGATCCAGCTTTGTTTTACCTCTGTATACCACCTGCAGTCAAACAGCATGACCGATGTAAATAATAGAACCATATTGATAGGATTGAAGAAAAGACTTGATTCAATAAAGGGCCTCTGGGTTGACGAACTGTACAACATTCTATGGGCCCGTCGAACCTCACCAAGATCGCCAATCTGAGTCATGCCTTTCTCCCTCACTTATGGGACGAAGCAGTTATTCCATGTGAGATCAGTGTCCCAATTATCCGAACTGCAAGGTTTGATGGCGAGAAAAATAAGGCAAGCTTACTGTGTCAACTAGACAGATTAGAGGAACAAAGAGAGCTTGCCCAAATACAATCCGCTGTTACAAGCAAAGAATGTCATCCCACCACAATCGGTACCTCAAGCCTAGGTCATTCAAAATTGAACAACTCGTTCTCATTTAAAGCTCGGCTATTTGTTTTTTTTGAAAACGAGCATCACTGTTTATTAACAGTTCGATTTTCATTGCACCATTAGCATTTTTAGCTAGTATTGTATTTTCACTTAGATCGGCTGTATCGCCATTCAAGCAATTTGTACTAGCTAAATTATTAATAAAGAGGTGTATTCAAAGAAAACGCGGTGTTTTTTTTATTAAGTGTATTATTAATAAACAGTCGCTCAAACTCAGCAGTTTCGCCATTAAGCAACCCCACTGTGACAATGGCTCACTAGGCAATATCACCATCCGAGCATTTATTCTTTTATTTATCAGTAAGTTCGGCTATATCAGCATTTAAACAACCGTATTATCAGTTATATTAATAAAGGAAAACTCCTACCAAAACTCAATACATTATATTGCTCGACTTTATCGCCATTTAATCTATGTTATCGCTCAGATAAACAAACGAGTACTTGTTATCCACAATTAAATTACTTTTCATTTGCGCATGGATATCAAAGTGCTCGGACAATGCGTTCATCCACGATAGTAAGTCAAAGTGCTCAGAGATCAAATAAATGTTGATTTCATTATATCTAAGAAAATTTTATAGAGACAAAATAAAAAAGACAATACAAGGAGGCGTATTCATCCGGATATACTTCTTCCAGCCATGACCAGTCCATATCTGGGTAATGCCTCTTTACAGCAGCATAAAGTTTCTAACTGAAAGCCAGGCACTTGTCAACTGCCAAGTCCAAAGACTTGTACTCCAGATCGGCATTTTTCTCCTCCAGGTTGGCTTTCTCCTTTTTAGCCTCCTCGAGCTCGACTTTGAGCTTGGCTAGCTTGGCCTCCGCATTGGCTTGTCTCCTCTCATTATTAGTAGCTTTTTCCTCGACCTTTGTAACCTTATTCATAGCATCGGTTGCCTTGACCTTGGCCTCTAGAGCCCTCTTCTCACAGTTCGATAGTTTTCTCTCTACAGTATTAGCTCAAAAATGTTGTCCAGCCACAGACTGCATCTCCTTCTTCCAGGCCATAATCAGCCTGTTCATCTTGGCAATGTGATGTACCCTAAATTTGCAAGCACACGGTTTACCGATTATAATACTTTAGATATCGTTCTCACGAGGAATGTATGTTGATTATTACACACTATTACTACTTGATTTTATCTTGTTTCTAATGGTTAATATTTTGATGATGATATTAAACTACTAGTGTAATGCAAATTAATTAAACCTAATTAACAATGATCAAAGAAGACAAGAAGGACTAATGATGATAAATTAATAATTAATGGAACTTGAAATAATTATTCTTGATTATTATTGTATCCTTGTCATGCAAGTCAAGTTGAATAATAATCCAATTCATTCTCTCGACATAAATTAGAGTGCCTAAAACATCCATTTATAATTCTAACTCTTAACTCTCATTAATGAATTAGATAATTATATATGCAAATTTTAGGATTAACTAGAAACTTGGAATAATCATCTAACATTATGATCTCTCAAAAAATGCTTTAATGATTAATTTCCATTAGTTTTAAATGGGAATCTATCTCTCAACTAAATTCTCACTTATAATGATCATGCATCAAATACTAATAGAAATTTTACAAACAAGAATACTAAATTGATATGAATAACAAAACATAAAATAAAGGATTTAAGTTCATAAATACATCATTTAATATTTACAAGGAAGAAGTAAAAGATTAGAAATAAGAAGAAGGAGATCTCTCAACCCTTTTTCCTTTCACAAAGTATGATCTTCTCCTTTGCAATTGTCTTCTCTTTAAAGCATAAAAACTAACTTAAGAACTTCAACTACAGAAATTGTTCTTCTCAAACTTACAGAAAATCTTTAGTTAAAATTCCATCCCTTTAAATTTACAACTAAATTTAATATATATAATGTTCCAAAATTCATGTCCCTTGAAATGCCTCTTCAAAGGGTTGCGAAAGTTGGTGAAAATATGTGAAGCTTGAAATAACTCTTCAAAATAAACTGTGCAACGGCTAGTAGCGCGACAGAACACGGACTCCTCTTTCTTGGCTTTCTTCAGCTGCGTTGACTGCCTTGTTCTTCCTTGCTTTGTCACGCTCGCGATAATATGCGTCAATCCTTATTTGCTCTTTCTTTTTCTCTTCTCTTCCTTCTTCTTAGGTGCCTTCTGTTGTGCTCATGACGCCTGTCACACTCTCGATAGAACCATCTTTTCCTTGCTCAATTTAGCTCATTTTTCCACACTTTCTCTATTTTCTCCTACATTCACAAAACTTAAAACAAAACATAAAACACGCCTAATTCTAACACAATTAACCATAACTAAACATAATTTTAATCACAAAATATTATGTAAATATGAGCTATTTAGGTTCATATCAAATCCCCACACTTGAACATTTGCTTGTCCTCAAGCAAAACTTAAAATGCAAATAACAAACATAGCACATAACACATAACAACATTCACACAATTTTAGAGCTTGCATTCATATTTGACAAATATTTGGAAACAACATGAATAAGCCTTCATCTTTTAATATATTAGTCTAAGTATACAAATTCTTAAACAATATCATTATCCATTCAACCCCAACAACTATGTACATTTGGAGAATCTTGAAATTGGAGAGCATAAGAATATGAGCACTCAAGAAATTAAATATCTTGACACATGTATAGATTATTTCATACAAAATATTGCCTAAGGTAACTCACTCAAACAATTTATTCTTACTTCACTCAATTTATTTAGAGTTAGTATTTCACTCTTTCCTTATGCCATTGTATACCATAAGCTTGTAATGAGTAAATATCTCAACTACTAGTATAAGTTAGTACATGAAATCAAAGGGTGTTATTCAAGGTTATAACTTGGAAGGGTAGGACAAATTTCGTTAAGTAGCTCATTATGTGCAGAGAAAAAGTAATCATTATATCATAAGAGACTTAAAATTTAAGCATATCATGATCTCATGAAATTCTAACTTACTATTCTAACTCCCTTATTAATGTCCACTTTTTCCACTAGTTTCCCTTTTTTCACAACTTTTGCTTTTCTCTTTTTTATTTATTTTATTTATTTTTCCTTTTCAAATTCTTTTCTTTTTTTTTCTTTCTTTTCAATATTGACTTTCTTTACTTTTTTGTAGGAATTAGCTTTTTCTAGTATTGGACTTTTGAGAAAAAGAGAATTCAATTAACATCATGCTTATACTAAACTAAAAAATTATCTCCAATGACATAGCAATCCTAATCCTCTCACCAAAAGGGTAATAAAAGAAATAATTTATTGTTCAACAATGGATTAAGGCTAATTAAGTGCTTTTAGACAAAAAAATTGGTTAAAGGCTCAAAATTGGCTACCTAAAGTAAAAAATATAAGTAATTTAAGCAAGTTAAAATTGGTTGTTCTAAATGCCCTTATCATTTTTCATGCACATCTCATACTAAATGTAATCTTGAAATTTATCCAAAATAAGTTTTAGAGGATATGGCATACCAAGGCTCTCATACAAAAAAAATATCAATGTAAAAGGCTTCAAAAGCTCACTTAGCTATAGGTCAAATTACCCTAAGCAATGATTTGCCAAAATAATCATAATTACATGTGAAAAGATAAACAACTTAAAAAAACCTACACTAAAGTGCTTTGCTAAGTCATAACCCTTACTATGCACATAAAGATGTCAAAGTAAAATAACCAATGATATTCCTCAAGAATTTGGCCAACTAGACCAATTACAAAAAATTCAAGCTATAGCATGTACATGCTTCCAAATATACATCAAATATAAAAGCTCCAAAACTAGCAAACTCATAAACAACCTAAACATATCAACCTAACAACACAAATATACTAACAATACATATACATATTAATATACATGCAAATCAAACTCAATACAAACACATAAACATAAACACCTAATTCTAGCAATTATGCATATCCCTCCCCCACACTTAAAGGACACAATGTCCTCATTGTGTAAGAAAAACCACAACCTAACAACAAACTAGAAAAATAGAACAAACAAAACACAAAACAAAGAAAATAAACATAAAAATAAAAAGTTAAAAGGATAAGGAGAACTGCCCTCAAAAAGTTCCACTAGGGGAACTTGATGGAGAAGGAGAAAATTCCACATTTTGTTGGGGAAGAAGGAGAGCAACTTGTGACTTAAACTTTTCTGGCTCTTGTGCATTTCATGCATTGATGCCTCTATTGAATCCATTCTTGCAGCTAAGCTCTAGTTGGCTACCTCCATCCCATCAAGACGAGTTAAAATTTACCTCCAACCTGCTGCAGTTCTACCCTCCTCATGCCCAAAATCTGACTCCCCTGCTTCACCAGCTTCTTCATCATCAGATTCCTCTTCATTTGCAGCAACTGTAGAGGTTGAAGGGCCTTTGCCCTTGTCCAAACCAGTGCCTTTAACTTGCTCATCACGAGAAATAAACTCGAGAGGCCAGCTGCCTCTTATTAACACATTAGAATTGCACAAATATTTAGCATCCAACATTGCAACATGTTCATGCTCAACCATTACAAAACTATTCAAGTCCCCCAAACAACCTAACACAATTCCAGTTACCATATGGCCCATTCCCACAGTTTTATTCTTTGCTATAGAAATATAATATAATCCATCAAAAATAAAATCTATAGAATAAGGTGTTTTTTTGGATTGCACTAGGTTTAAAACAAATAGGTCTTTGGCTTGGACTTTATTACTTTCTACTCTACCGAACAAAGCATGGCACATAAACTTATGGAATAACAACAACACATCATCCTTAAACTGCCTATTAGTGGAGTTTTTGGGATTAAAATGATCTAAACCTGTCAATTTTTTCCAAACATCAGAGGGACTGAAGGTTTGAGGCACAAATCTCTTCCCATTTAATGGGAAACCAAACCAATCATGCATTTCATCAAACGCAAAGATAAATTCCTTACCCTGATGCCTAAATTTGAATTTAATTTTACTCTTATCAACATACTTCAAAGTGACAAAAAACTCAATTGCCCACTCTTTTCTCACATGCAAATTCATATGCACAGACTCACCCCATTTCATATATTTCAAATACTGTTCAAATTTCTGTGTAATGCCCAAATCATTCAACAAAGAAAAATCCACATGCCACATTCCTACATAAGTTTTCTTATTTTGTATGGGAATTTCTCACCTTCTTCCTCAGAATAAATTGGAAATGGGCAATCATACCTGAATTGGAGAGAATGAGAATTAGGGGCTTGAGAACTAGAACCTCCAGTCACCTTCTTTCCTTTGTTTGCCAAATTTTTTGTTTGAACCATCATGAAGAGAACCCAACAAGATAAAGCAGAAAAAATCAGATATCGGCCGCGTCGGCGCGCTGCGGCAGCCTGCAGACGCGTGGGTCGCCAGCGTGCGGTTCCTGCTTGAGCGACACGTGGGGCGTTGCTCCATGCGAGCGCCCGATGCCCGTCGCACGCACCGACGGGCATCGGTCGCCCCCCAGCCTGCCAAAACGTGATTTTCACCCATTTTTTTTCGTTTTTTTATTTTCTTTGACTTTTTGCCCTTTTTTCTGCTTCTTTTAGTGTTTTTTTCCTTTTTTTAACCCAAATTAAGGGAAATTTAATAAAAAATCAATTTTATTCCTTAATTAGTTAGGTTTTCCATTTTTATTAATATAAATAGAAAAAGATGAAAGGAATTGAGGGAGATTGGATTTTTTTGAGGGTTTTATCTTCATTTTCTTTTCTCCTTTTCAACAAAAAATTCTCTCTACACTTTTTTCTTGAGTTTTCTTTTGTTCAAATAAATTTATTAAGGTTTTAAACTTCATTTTTCAATCATCCTTAAGACAAAAAAATCAATTGTTTGTTTTTGAGAATTAATTTATTTTTCTTCCATTATTTTTTTAAATAATTTTCTATTGGAATAAATTCTAATTTTTTATTATTTTTATTTCTACTTTGTGAATCAAAGTAAGAAAAATCAATCATTTTCACCTATTCCACCAAATTCGAAATATGAGGGTAAACATTTTAGACTCGATATTATTATTATTATTTTTATTTATTTTTTGTTCATATTTAATTAGCAATCATATAGATCTTTTAATTTTTTGTTTATTTATTTTATGTGATTTTATATATAGATTTAACACTCTTTTTACTTTATCTTATTTAATTGTTTATTATTCTTTTTTACTATTATTATTATTATTATTATTATTATTATTATTGTTATTATTATTATTATTATTTTATTATCATTTTTATTAGTATTATTTTTATTATTTTATTATTATTATTATTATTATTATTATTATTAGTATCATAATTCATTTTTTATTTGTTTTAATTTATTATTTATTATTTTATATGCTTAATTAATTTTCTTGATGTAATTACTAACATTAATTTTATTTGTACTTGTTTTTTATTTCAAATCTTCGTTTTTCCTTATTTGAGCATCCATGCGAACGAAGGAGGAGATCCGGGGATTTTGGTTAACTTACCATTTTGTGTTATTTGTATTATTTTTCCTTATTTGCCTTTTTAATTTATTTATCTTGTAATTAGTAATAAAATAATTTATTTTATGCACGTTTAATTAAAAATCATAAAAATATTTATATTAATTAAATTGAGATTTTTCTTTATAAAATAGGACCAATGTCCTAGTTTTTTCATCCAAACAAAATTATCACTTTAAAATCTTTCTTTCTAAACATGCATGCGAGGATCAATGTCCTCATCCTTAATAAATAGCCTGCTTTTATGTATGATTTACATTTTATTTACATTCGGGGCCTCCCGGGGTTCGGCGCGTGTCACAGTGGCGACTCCACTGGGGACATAAGAGACTTCGCTTTGAAAGTACCTTGGTTAAAACATATAATTGAGTTTTAATTTAAAAATTTCATCCCTTTTTGAAATTGCATTGCATTTCATTAGAGGGTTAGAACTATACTAGTTTGGTCCATATTCTTACCCCAGTGCATTCCTAAAGCACAACCCTACGTTCACTCAATATAGGAAAGTATTAAGGATAATCACCAGCCCAAGTCTCATACCATCATGGTATATTAAATGGAGACCCAATCGGTCGTTATGCTCGTGATGAGCTAGACCCATTGGCAGGGACCATGCTTGGGTAGCCCTAAAGTGTCACCACCCTGGCTAAAGCTCATGTAATGGCAATAGATACTTTCCCTAGGTGATATGTACCTTAATATAATGCATGCTATGTAGGCCATTATATATTGAACAAAATCAACCAAATTAAATGGTCTTTTATCAAAGGCTTTCATGCCCCGGTGAGCCCATTTTAATTTAGTTGAAATGTTTAAATACATAAAGGCCAGAATTAATAAGTATACGCATTAATTAAGAGATGTTATGCTGTCGGGCACCATGCGCGTCCATTGGGTTCCCCGTTAACCTATGGATTAATCCCACCTAGGAAAGAGACCGCATTACCCTATGTGTGGGAGTAACAAGATTAAAAGGATCTATTTGCTTGTATATGGTTGTAAATGGTGCATAACACACGACCATGCATTGTATATGTCATTCGTGCATCAATCTAACAATTTAAATCTCTTAGCCATCATAGATTCATCTAAGTGGACTACAGGTTCCGACGGTCAGCTAGTAAGGATAAATCTGCTCTTTGAGTTGACTGGGATTCTGAGTCACTCTCATCGATTAGTGAATCATCCATAGAATCATCAATGGCAGAGGAACTTGAGCTTTGACCACTTAAGACCTTGCTAGGAGACTAGAGGATTTTGAAAGAAGAATGTTGGAAATGATAGGCACCATGGCTGAAAGGATTGCTCATCCTCCTGCTCCATAAGCACCTGTTGCTCCACAGCCACCTGTCGCTCCACAACCACCAATAGTCCATGCTGGGGGGCAAGTCGAACCACCGGCTGGTGGGGAGGCTCCTTTTATTAGCAATGCTGCCTGTCAACCTATCAATGAGCATATAGCTGCTGTGCCTATTGAGCCAAGAAGGGAAAGAATCCTCAATCCTAATGAGGATTTTATGATGGAGGAGAAAGATGAAGAGGTAATAGCACCTCAAGTTGTGAGGGCCAGAGCACCCAGGGTAGAAGATGAGGCAATAAGAGGGATAAAACAACAGATTGAGGCAATCACCTGCTTGCTATCAGCTAGGAAGGGAATCAACTCGAGGATAGAGATTTGGGGGATGAAGAGCTGTTGCCCCAAAGGTTCAAGAAGCCTGAGCTACCGAAATTCGACTGTACTTCGGACCCATCCGCAGACATCAAGTAGTATACCCTGGTAATGAAAGGCACAGGGTTGACCAAGAAGCAAAAGGTAAAATATTTTTGCCTCAGTCTGATGAGTCCGGCAGTAGACTGGTATCATGGATTGGACAGGAGGTGGAAGGAGGATTGCAACCTTTTGACTGAAGAGTTCATGAGCCAGTACGACTGCAGTACTAGAATGGAGGTCACCTTAAAGGACCTTGAGCTCTTACAGCAAAGGAGTGACGAGTCATTCCTCGAATACCTCACTAGATGGAGGAATAGTCATGGAGATGAAGCGAAAGCCTAACACTGCTGACCAGATTAGGCTATTTATCAGCAACTCCTGCCCTTACTTGAGGGATTTGCTCAGCTTTAAGGGCTCAGAGATTGAGAGTCACTTAAGGACATTGCTGTAGAGGCTGAAGGGGCTTACCTAGCAAAGAAAGCAAGCCAAAATAACTTTACTGGAAAAGGTTTCGGGAACCAATCAGGATATAAATTAAGCGGTGCTAGGAGCAGTAATAACAGAAATGGTAAGATGGTCGAGGTTGCAGCTACTGAGGTTGGACAGAGTCAGAGGTACTATTCTAATTTAGGCCCCTCTCTATCTTGGGTATTGGAAAGACTGATGAAGGAGGGCAAGCTATGACCTTTGACGCTTAGGCCAGCTATGAATCAAGGACAGCCAGGGCAAAGAGATGACCAGTACTGCGCCTACCATCAGCACACTGGGCACCTGATAGATTACTGACGGACTTTAAGGAACAAGATCCAAGGTCTTATTGACACAAAATAGATCACGGATCCTGAGAAGAGAGAAAAGAAGAAAAAGGCAGGCTATAATGCAGTGCCCCCAACATGAATATGATCGGGTCTGGTCTACTCGAGTGGCATGTTTTACAAGAGCTATATGGAGCCGAGTACGTTGCTATCACCAGTCGAAAGACGAGTGAAGAAAAGATTCCCGTGGCGACGATAGATTGATAATCCACTAGTGAGAGTGGGGATGAAAATAAGGAAAATTATGTTCTTTTTTCAGTCTTTGTTATTATTCCAAGAACCATTTTTTATAACAATATTTGCAATGATTGCTTATTTTAATAAGATGAAAAATTTTGCTTCTTTGTATGGTGTTTCTAATGACTTCATTTCTCATGATCATGATACATTCATTTTTAACATTAATTCGACTAATACGACTGTATTTAATCTCGAGACTTTGGAAAACCCAAAATAATTCTTGATAGCATCTGATATAACTCCTGAAGAGAGGAAAATTCTGAGAGATATAAATTAAAAAAAAAAAAAGAAAAAAAGGGGGCCTTTGCCTGGATATGGAATGACATGCTGACAATTGATAAGGACAATGTGGAGGCGATGCTGCTTCAATATGCCACATGACGACGAGGAAAGTTTCAAAAGCCATTCCTTTGCCTCATCAATATCTAAGGCGCATACAGTGCAGCCAAGCAAAATCAAACTCCGTTCATTAAATGGCTACGTCAGAGGTTAGACAGATGAAACTCCGGGCCTTCAAAAAAATATATATATATATAGCTCATAGAACCAAGCCCTTAGGAGTCCTTTCCTCCCAACCATTTGAGATGTTCACTCCAAAGCCAATCAAAATTGACCTTTAACCATCTGAAACCAAGATAAGTAAAGCATGAAACCTTATAGCCAAACTTAGAAGGACAGCTCATTACCTCAAAAAGAAAAAAACAAAAGCAAAAAAAAAAAAAGAAGACGACAAAGAAAAAATCACCATATTGCCCTAAATCATTTGAGGCTAACTTGTAACCTAATCCTAAACATTAGAGGATACTTCAGAAATCCAGCCATCAAAAGGAAAGTACAGGCTTTTACAGTGAAGTTTTAAATAGAAAACTCACTACTTCAGCTAGTTTACACAAGAGTCAAGATGAAGCCTTTGGTGAAAAAAAAGAAAAAAAAAACACCGTCAAAAGGAGCAGCCGTCCCAACTGGCAATGATGAAAGAGAATTCAAAAAAACCAATCGACACCAACAGACTGAAGAAGGTTCTATGGCAGAGGCTAAAAAAAAAGAGAAAAATAAATAATAAATGCCTCGCGGGTCGAAAACCGAAAAAAGGCCACCATGCTAAAATTGGGCGCTCTGCCAAGGTAAAAAAAAAAAAGGAGAGAGGGCACCCTAGGTAAAATTTAAGGGCTGAGAGGGCACCCAGGGTAAAAAGTAGAAAAATAAATCATGAGTGCTGATTGATAACAGGAGTTTGATGCTTCTAAGATCCATCCCAAGATTAGATGAGGTTTTATATTTTTGAGATTAATATCAAATAGTGATCATGTGTAATGAAATCAAACCGAAACACATGCATTTACGCCATAATATGCTGATATGATCAGAATAGTTCATTTTGCATACTCAAAGTTGTCTAGTAAATTGTTACTGTTTACCCTCTGCTACTTTCAGCACTCGGGTCCTTCGGCCAGCTCATCCTGCTATCAACCGTGAAAGCAATTCTACAGCACCATCATGAGAAGAATCAAGCTCAAACAGCCATAAAATAGGCATAAGTACATGCTGATCACACTAGAAAGATTTTTGGTAACAGCTTCAACCTCTCTGTAAAAAAAAAAAAAAGCTATTGGAGATGAAAACCGTAATTGGCTCTCTAAGCAAAAGTTAGGCAAAACGATAGGTTAAAAACCTGGAAACAGGCAGTCTGTCCTTTAAAAAAAAAAGCCGCTGGATTGGGTTGGGTCCATTACACGAAAAAATAAGGCGCAGGGTTATGTGAAAATCCGAAAAGGACGCATTTCTCGCTAAGAAAAGCTAGTGTGAAAATCCACAAGGGACGCATTACCTTAAAAAAAATGACTATAAGTATCAGATGAGAACCTCGCAATCCCGAAGGCATGAAATTCAAAAGTAATTCCAAAGGGCATCGATCCTACTGCAAGTTGAGCCCAGTCCGGTTATCGCTTCCAAAACTCACTTAGTTGAATTCTTATCCTACATTTCTGCATGACACATACATTTCACGTGCATGCTCACTATTTTTTCTGCATATTTGGCTTTCCAATTTTGTAGTAAGAGAGATTTGATGCGGACACTGGCAAAAGGCGAGTGGCTACATCAATCCTAATATCGACCCAAACATCAATCCAAGCATTAAATCTAAAGACCTCGCAGAGGGCACCACTTCAAATCTCAGAAGGGTTAGCACGATGGCAGCACTACTATTCTACGGAAGGTTAGCATGACCACGACACTACCACTTCAGAAGGGTTAGCACGATGATGGCACTACCACTCCATGGAGGGTTAGCACGATCACGGCACTAACACTTCAAACTTCGGAAGGGTTAGCATGATGGCGGCACTACCATTCTATGGAAGGTTAGCACGACCACTGCACCACCACTTCAAATCTCAAAAGGGTTAGCACGATGGCGGCACTACCATTCTACAGAAGGTTAGCACGACCACGACACTACCACTTCAGAACCACTTCACAGAGGGTTAGCACGATCACGGCACTACTGCTTCAAATCTCAGAAGGGTTAGCACGATGGCGGCACTACCATTCTACGGAAGGTTAGCACGACCAAGGCACTCCCACTTCGAATCTCAAAAGGGTTAGCACGATGGCGGCACTACAATTCTACGGAAGGTTAGCACGACCACGGCACTACCACTTCAGAAGGGTTAGCATGATGATGGCACTACCACTTCACGGAGGGTTAGCATGATCACGGCATTACCACTTCAATCAAAGAAGGGTTAGCGCGATGGCGGCACTACCATTCTACGGAAGTGTAAGCACCGTGTCCTGGAGCGGTCCGGATCAGAGGTTACCCTATGATGAAATCAGTATTTGAGCCTGTATAAATGGTTTGGATTTGGGGGTTTTAGTCCCGTGTTCCACGAGGAGTGAGTCTTTTTACCTTTCGTAGGCAGAGGGGGAGAAAACAGGGGATTTTCGAGTAAAAAAGGTATGTTTTTCCTCCACAGACGGCCAGCCCGTCTGTGAGGTCAGCCCGTCGCTTAGGGTCACAGACGGCCTGTGGTATTTTTTGACGCCCGTCGAAAAATCACCGCCCCTGTCAGAGCGCTGCCTTGTTTCCCGGAGCACGTAACCTTTTCGACGCCCGTCGATGGATGTGGCAGGGCCGTCGGACGAATCCTTGTGTCAGAAGGATTCTTTCGACGCCCGCCTCCATACACCGACGCCCGTCAGTCGTGTCTGGCTTATAAAAGCTCCGAATTTTCACTAGAAAAGGGTTCCAAAAATTTTCAAGAGGGGAAACTCTGCCAAAATTCAAGCATATTTTCTCTCTCTTCCAGCAAACACATTTCAAAAAGAAATCTCTTTAAAGGAGGATCAAATCAATCAAAAGGAACTAAAAACTAATTAGTTTTCTTTAGATTTTGATTCCAAAATCAGTCTTTTGAGGGGTTAAAGAAGAAATAGTCCATTTTCCTTTCTTTGATCCTTCATCTTTACTTCTCGTTGAACGCGCGGGGCTCTAATCAACACAAGAATCTCACCCAAAGTAATTATCTGAGGCAATGTATTGATTTCCCGGGACCATCCTGAGCTTGAGGGGTCATCTACCATATTCGGAGGATTTCGTCCGGTTTAGTTTCCTAACCTTCTTGGTTATTTCTTTCATTTGTTATTCATTAACTATTTTATGTACATAGATATACTCTTTTCATATCTCGCTAAGTGTAAAAATGGATCAATGTTTTATACTCAAATAAAAAATGAGGTTTGTATAAATGCAAAGGGGCCAAAGCCCTATTTTTACCCAATAAAAATCATCACAAATAAAAGACATCCAATTTTAATAATGATGCATGCAAGGACCAAAGTGCTCAAAATAAGCAATCCCCCGATTCGTGTATGTATCGCACATTTACAAAAGGGAGTTGTATTCCGCTCCTTGTATTATTGTAATCCATTGCTTTTGATATTTACTTGCCCATTTATGGCTTTCCAAATGTGAATAAATGCGCCTTCGATTAATTGCATTGTGTGGAGAGAGAGCAAATTAATGATAATTAAAATTTGATCATAAAATAATCGAGGTAGAAATAGATGAGAAATCCCGGACCCAGCTCTGGTCTTTGGGCTCAAAGAGGCTAGAGGTCTACTCTCCAAGACACCTTTTTGTGCCACCAGACTTTAGCGCTAATCCTAGGCTCCTTAGGGCGAGAGGTTTACCTTCCAAGACCCCTCTGGCTGGCCCAAAATGGATACTAAGCGCAGTCTTAGGCTCTCCGAGGCGAGAGAAACTTTCCCAATGTTCTATTGGGTGGCGACTCCATGAAACCTCCTTGTTGCCCAACATAGACGCGCTTGCAATTTATTGCAAGTTGTCAACGGACCCACAAATGCCCCGATCGCCCTCAAGCGGGCGGTCCCATGGGCGGCCGCGGGGATCCGGCGCGCGTCACAGTGGCGACTCCACTGGGGACATTTATGGTTCGAGATTTCAATTTGAAAATACCTCGTTTAACATTTATGATTAAAATTTAATTCATAAATTTGCTTTCTCTCAAATTTGTATTCGCATCTCATTAGAGCCTTAGAATATGCTAGTTTGGTCCCTCTTTTAGCCCCAGTGCGTTCCTAAAGCACGACCCTATTTTCACTCAATTTGGGAAAGTGTTAAGGATAATCACCAGCCCAAGCCACGTACCTCAATGGTATATCAAAATGATGACCCGATCGGTCGCTATGCTCGTGATGAGCTAGACCTGTCGGTAGGGATCATGCTTGGGTAGCCTTAAAGAAACATCTCCCTTGTCCAAAGCTCATGTAATGGCCGTAGCTACTTTCCATAGGTGAAATGAACCCTAATTCCATGCTTACTGTATGGATCCTCATGTATTGGGTGAGTCCAGATGTCTCGCTTGGTAACCTAGCCAAAGGCTATCATGCCCCGATAGGGCCATGTCGAAATTTATGGAACGTCCAAATACGTGGCGATCATCATCCATCCGCTTGTACATTAGCATAGGAGTGTCATGCTGCCGGTTTTTCGCCGTGCACCATGCTTGTCCATTGGTCCCTCGTTGACCCTTGGGCTAATCCCACCTAGGAGAGAGACTGCACGGCCACGTGTGTGGGAGAAATAAGGGTGGAAGGATCTACTTGCTTGCTTGTGCTCTGTGAATATTGCATATCACGACCATGCATTACACCTGCATTTCATGCATCATATCTAACGTCTTGTCCCTGCAGCCATCATAGATCTGCCCAGGTGGACTAGACCACCAACCGGACGACTGATCCGAGTTCCTGCTTCCGAGCTGTCAGATAGAGAAGGCCTGCCAGAAATTTTACCAGGAATCAGTTGCACTGTATCTGAGATGGCAAACTCGCCTAGAGGGGATGACGCCACCAGGGCCATGATCGCGGAAGAAGTGTGCCGGCGATTTGAGGAATTTGAGGGCAGAATGATGAATATATTGACCGCCCTGACACAGCAGAATGCTCCACATAATCCTCCTCTTCCTCCTCCTGTGAGGCAGAATGAGCCAGAGGAAGAAAGGGCTGAAAGACGAGAAGAGCCTGTTAGGCCGCCGCCAGTAGAGTTAAGGTCAGTAGCCTCGGGGAGAGCAGAGAAGAAGGCCTGTGCTGAGAATTGATGATGATAGAGATATCGAAGATGATAGGATGAGCATTGCATCTGAGAGGGGGAAGGCACCTCAGACTGATGACTTCATTTTAAAGAAAATGGAGGAGAGGTTTGAAGCTATGGCCCATATGCTGAGCCGGGGTCAGGGGATGAACCCAGAGGATAAGGAATTGGAGGGAGAGGACCCGATTCCTTACAACTTTAAGATGCCAGACGTGCCGAAATTTGATGGTACTTCTGACCCGACCGCTCATGTGAAATAATATTCTCTGGTAATGAAAGGGACCACGTTGTCTGAGAAGCAAAAAGTAGAATACTTTTGTCTGAGTCTGACCGCTCATGCCATCGACTGGTATCATGGTCTCGACCGTCGCACTAAAGAAGATTGGGATCTGCTCACTGAGGAGTTTTTGAGACAGTATGACTGCAACACTAGAATGGAGGTGACTCTAAAAGATCTTGAACTGCTCCAGCAGAAGGCCAGGGAATCTTTCCATGATTATCTCACCCGATGGCGGAACCGAGTAATGGAGATGCGGAGAAAGCCGGACACCCAGGACCAGATTCGTTTATTTATCAAGAACGCAAGCCCGTACCTGAAAGATGGGTTGAAGATGAAGGGGTTGAAGGACTGGGAGTCTCTCAAGGATATAGCCATCGAGGCAGAGGGAGAGTTCTTGGCTAGGAAAGCTAACAATGATAATTTTGCCAAAAGGGCTAACCCCAGCCAAGGAACCAGTAGGCCGGCGGGTCCTAGTAGTAGCACCAAAAGAACAGGTGAGGTGTCTGCTACTGAGGTAACCACCCAGAGGAAGTTTTCGAACTTGGGGAGACCATTATCTTGGGTGTTGAGAAGGTTAATGAAGGAAGGAAAATTGCAGCCCTTAGCTCCTAGACCTGCTATGACGCAGGGGAAGCCTGGACACAAAGACAATGAATTCTGTGCGTTTCACCAGCACTCAGGCCATATCACAGATAAATGCAAAGAGCTGCGACACTCTATCCAAGACTTGATTGATAGCAAGCAAATTTCTGACCCTGAGAAGAGGGAAACTGAGAAGAAGCCCGGTTATAATGCCGTACCACCACCCATGTTTATGATCAGATCTAGCTTGCCAGAGTGGTATGTGCTATAAGATCTATATGGGAGCGAGAATTTTGCTGCTAATTGTTCCGAGGACAGAAAGGAGGAAGCAGTCGTGGCGACCCTTGATTGCTGGTCTAGCAGTGAGAGCGGTGGAGAAGCCGAGGAGGAGGGAGAGATGAACCTTGATTTGTGGGGGTCTGATGAAGACAAAGAAGAGATAGGGGCTGTAACAAGAAGTGGAAGAGTGGTCCCCGAGATTACGAGGCTACCTGAGCCAGTGCAGCCATCAGTAGAGAAAGAGCCAGAGGAGAATCAGATTGTCAGACAGTTGAAGAAAACTGCAGCTCAAATATCCATCTGGGATTTTTTGAGACAGTCCCCCTCTCATAGGCAGAAGGTAGTAGAGGCTTTGGTTGAGGCCACGGTCGCCACCACAATTTCCCCATCAGAGCTTTTGGGCTTAGTTAAGGGAGGATCCGAGGAGAGATTGGTCTTTTCTGATGCCGACCTACCGGTCGAAGGCCGCAATCATAACCGACCCTTGTACATCAAAGCACAGATTAATGATAAGTACACTGCTTGCGTTATGGTAGACGATGGGTCTTCTATCAATGTATGCCCTCTGGTAGCTCTGCAGGCTTTTGGTTTAAGCGAGGATATGCTCAGTAGATCAGATTTGACTATCACAACCTATGATAATTCAAGGAGGCAGGCCTCGGGGACATTTAAGACCCTGGTCAAGACAGGACCCATTGAAGTGAAGGTAGAATTTGTAGTTCTGCCCATACCCGCTAACTTCTCTGCTCTGCTCGGGAGACCCTGGTTTCACAAATTAGGAGGAGTGCCATCCACACTGCATTAAATGATAAAGTTCCCATATGAAGGGGAGGTGGTGACTATCAAGGCAGCCAGGGAGAACCAGGTCTCAGCGCTTGAAATAGCTAATCAGCCATTTAGTGGCTTCCACGTGTCCATGATAAGAGAAGAGCACGGGTCAGTGGATAACCTAGCTGTGGTTAATATGATGAAGAAGATGCACTATCTCCCTGGGGCTGGTTTGGGCAGAAACTCTCAAGGATTGCAAACTGCGATCACCACTTGAGGTCAGAAGAACCGGAAAGGTCTGGGGTACAGAGGCAGCTTCGGCAAGAAGAAGGTGGCGGATAAGATCCCTCACATTTCAGAAAGCTTTGTACCAGCATCCTCAGTTTGTTCTTATACTGGCGAAGACGAGCCGCAATGGGTGAAGGGGAGGATTGTCCCTGGGTTCGAGATCTTTAACGATGTATTTGACTGGCGTGTCGGGTTTATCAAGACCGCTGAGAACTTCTGGGATGGGGAGGTCATGACTCAGGGTATCACTTGGGACAGATGCGAGCCTGAAGAGGTCGTTACCGAGAAGATGATAGCTGCCAGGCTGAAAGGGAAAGAGAAGATAGCAGAATTAGAGCTGAAAATAGGGGATTTGAAGATTTCCTCAGACATGCCTGAGGGGCCTCTGCTGAATCAGGAAGCCAATGAACAAGCTACAATAGCATCAACCTCTGGAGTGGCAGAAGAAGACTCTAGCTTAGACTGTCTTTTTATTCCATAACTCTTTTATGATGTAAATGACAATTATAATATTATTAATAAGGCAAACGATTTCTCTTATTTGTGCGATGTTTCTAATGGTTTCAACATGCATGAACATGATCATATTCCATCAATTTTTGACATTGATTCCACTGATACAACGCCTTTTAATCTTGGAACCTCAGAAAATCCGAAAGAAATTCTAATAGCATCAAATATAACTCTTGAGGAGAGAAAAAATTTTGAGAGAATAATAAGAAAACATGAAAAAGTCTTTGCCTGGACCTATGAGGACATGCCAGGAATTGACCGAGACGTGGCAGAACATGCTATCCCGACTTACCCAGATTACAAGCCTGTGAAACAGAAGTTGAGAAGGCTCAGGCCAGAATGGGCTGACAAGGTCAAGGAGGAAATTCAATAGCAGATTGAAGCCAAGTTCCTTGTTGAAGTGCAGTATCCTACATGGTTGGCAAATGTGGTCCCTGTAGCGAAGAAGAATGGAAAGGTCAGGGTGTGTGTAGATTATCGAGATCTGAACAAGGCCTGCCCTAAAGACGATTTTCCACTACCCCACATCGATGTGTTGATAGACAGTGCCGCCAATTGCGTGATGTATAGCTTTGGAGATGGTTATGTGGGCTACAACCAGATCCTGAACAAAATAGCTGACCGGGTTAAGACCGCTTTCATCACAGAATGGGGGACCTACGCCTACCGAGTCATGCCTTTTAGCCTGAAGAATGTAGGGGCCATATACCAGAGGATGGCGACCAAGATCTTAAACGACCTGATCCACAAGTCAGCCACCCGAGAGGGGCACTTTGAAGCTCTAGAAAAGTTCTTCACCAGGATTGACAAGTATAATCTGCGACTTAACCCCAAGAAGTGCATTTTCGGAGTGACTTCAGGAAAATTATTGGGACATGTCGTCAGCCAGAGGGGAATAGAAATTGACTCGGACAAGGTGAAGGCCATCAGAGAGATGCCTGTGCTGCAAAAAGAGAAGGATGTAAGGAGTTTCCTGGGCAAGCTGCAGTATGTCAGCCGATTTATTGCCAAGCTCAATTCAATATGCGAGCCTGTTTTTAAGCTGCTTAAAAAGAATCAACCTGTGGTCTGGAACGAAGACTGCCAGAAAGCTTTTGACAGCATCAGGGAATACCTGTTGAATCCGCCAGTGCTGAGGCCGCCGCAGCCGGTCAAGCCGCTTATCCTATATCTGGCAGTAGAGGGCAGTTCTGTGGGCGCCATGATGGCTCAAGAGGATGAATTTGGGGTGGAATTCGCAATTTATTACCTCAGCAAGAAGTTCCTGGCTTATGAGATAAAATATGCTGAAGTAGAGAAGATCTGCCTCGCGGTGATTTGGGCATCAAAGAAATTGAGGCATTACTTCCACTCATACAAAGTTCAGGCAGTGGCCAAGCAGAATCCGTTAAGATATTTGCAGGAAGTACCGTCTTTGCTTGGTAAGATGGGGAGGTGGCTGCTCTTGCTACAGGAGTTCGATGTACAGTACATCACTCGCAAAACTATTAAGGGGCGAGCCGTAGCCGAATTTCTTGCTTAGCATCCTATTCAAGGAGACACTCCCGAGTTTACCTTTCCTGATGAAAGCATAGTCGCTATTTCTGTCCAGGGTTGGCAGTTACACTTCGACGGGGCAGTGAATAACAGGGGGGCCGGAGTTAGAATCATCTTGACAACCCCAGATAATGAGAAACTTCCCCAAGCAAAGAAGCTGAGATACAAAGCAACCAACAATGAAGCCGAATACGAAGCGTGCACTTTCGGGTTAGAAGCTTTAGCTGCATTGGGGGCAAAGAATATAGAAGTCTTTGGTGACTCATCCTTGGTGATTAACTAGATTCGAGGTGAGTGGGCTGTAAAAGAAGAACGGATGGCACCCTATGTTGAATATTTGAAAGAGGTATGTGGGCAGTTTGAGACTTGCACTTTCCACTTCGTGCCAAGAGATGAGAATCGTCTAGCTGATGCGTTGGCAACCTTAGTATCAATATGGGATAACCCTGAAGGAGTGGCTATGAAGCCAGTACTAATTTCAAGTTCTGAGAAGCCTAGCTTTGAGATCAAGCCTGTAATGGAAGTAGAAGTGGCGGATGGGAAACCATGGTACTTTGACATCATAAATTACTTGAAAAATAATAAATTTCCAAAAAAGCTACTGAGAAAGACTAGAGGATGATCCGGAAGCTATCTACTCAGTTCATATCCTTAGAAGGGGTGTTATACAAAAGACAGTCAGATGGGATTCAGCTCAGGTGCTTGAACGAAAAAGAAGCCCGTAAAGTGATGGAGGAAACCCATGCAGGTGTCTGTGGGGCCCACATGAACGGTTTGACCTTAGCCAAGAAGATTATGAGACAAGGCTTCTATTGGCTTACGATAGACAATGACTGCTCGAAATATGTTAAGCAATTCCAGTTGTGCCAACAATATGCAGACTTGAGACACTTGCCAGTATCAGAGCTACATAACCTGACATCACCTTGGCCTTTCGCTGCTTGGGGGATAGATATCATTGGAGAGATTCGCCCTACGGCATCCAATGGGCACAGGTACATCATAGTCGCAATTGACTATTTTACCAAATGGGTAGAGGCGGAATCCTTCAAAAAGATCGACGCAAGGGATATGGCCAAGTTCATAGAGAGGAATCTGATGTACAGATATGGCCTCCCTCATCACATAGTGTCTGACAATGGGGTGTAGTTCATGGGGGAAACTAGGAAACTCCTCGAGAAGTATAGTGTCGAGCATCATAAATCCTCTCCCTAACGACCTCAAGAGAATGGAGCAGTAGAGGCCGCAAATAAGAATATGAAGCAGATCCTGTCCAAGATGGTCCAAACCTACAAAGATTGGGCTGAAAAGTTACCCTTCGCTCTGTGGGGATATAGAACAACGGTAAGGACATCTACAGGCGCTACACCATTTTCCCTGGTATACGGAACGGAAGCAGTATTGCCAGTTGAGATAGAGCTCAAATCACTGAGGGTGGTCATGGAAGCCCAAATTTCGGAGGCCGAATGGGCGCGGCAGAGGCTACAGCACTTGAACTTACTGGACGAGAGTAGGCTGAAAGCTTATTATAATAACCAGATTTACCAGAAGAGATTGGCCAGGACTTTCGGAAAGAAGGTGAGAAAGCATCCGCTGAAAGAAGGGAACTTGGTGTTCAAGTAGATGAGGCCAGGCATACCAGATATTAGAGGGAAATTCAGACCAACCTGGGAGGGGCCGTATATCCTTAAAAGGCTGCTGTCCAAAGGAGCCGCAATCTTGTCGGATAGTGATGGGAACGAATTCAAAGAACCGATCAACGTCGATAGACTCAAAAGGTTCCATGGCTAAAGACCAAAATAAAAAGAAGGGAATAAAATGCCCTGCAGGTCGAAAACCGAAAAAAGGCGGCTGTGCTAAAATTGGGCGCCTCGACAGGATGAAAACCGAAAAAAGGCATCCTGTGCAAAAATTAGAGGCATGAGAGAAAATGTCCAATCATGAAAACCCGAGAGGGCCGATTGGTAACAGGAGTTGATGCTGTTAAAATTTGGTTTCATGTATTAACAGCGCGTAAGCAGCTGAGTAAATGCCAAAACTGATCATGTATGCTGAAATTATATGAAAATGTACACAAATTCGTGAAATAGAATGAATATTATTCTTTTTATTTTTGTCATTTCCTAGTTCTGCATTAAAAAGAAATGTAGCACCAAAAAAAATACATATGTAAGCTAAGCTAAGTCCTGCTGCAGCTCTCGCCGACCAGATGCTTGAGCCCTCGAGTCCTGTTATCAGATAAGGATCCACTTCTTGTACTCGTTAGTCGAAGCCACATAATGATTGCCGAACCTCGGGATAACAGTCTTCACCGATAGTTTGCCCCACAGCTCATGATACCGAGAAGCAAACGCAACCGAGAGAGCTCCCCCCCGGAAAGATAAGGGAACCCTCACTACATCCTGGGTCATCTTGAGCTGACGCGTACATCGAGAAGTGATGCAGAAGGTGGCTCGACGAAGCCCACAGAGGGGAACACACCCCGATGGCCCATCAGTGACCACATGAGACAGTGGGAGCCAGGCCGACGTGAAACTGATGTCATCATCTGACAGCTCGCCAAATCTGCTAATGCCTTCACCAGCAGTGGCACACCCGTACAGTCGTCGACGTGGAAGGAAATGATTCGGCGAGTACCGTGGGGTAACTCGAGGAGGTGGCTCAGACAGCATCCTCAGTTTCTCTTGCAGCCAGATCTAAAAAAAAAAAAAAAAGCCGCTGGAGTAAGTAGGGTTTACTTCAGGCAAAAATAAGGCACAGGGTTGTGTGAAAATCCAAAAGGACGCACCTCCCGCTAAGAAATGCTAGTGTGAAAATTCAAAAGGAACGCACTACCTTTAAAATAATGACGTACCTGGAGCAATAAGGGGCTGCCGGTAAAGGTTGTAGTGGATCCAGAGCTCACAGCGTCCAAGCCCAGAATGGTTTCAGCCAGAATGAGTGGTAAGGGTGATAATCCCAGATGAAAGTCGCTCAGGACTTCGAACAGGCGGGAGTCACCTGTCAAACCCCCTGGAACAACAGTGAGGAAGTTCACCATGCAAAACAAGAATATGATGCTTACCCGATAGGTGGGGACGTCAGTGAACTGCTCCAGAGCCTCGATCAGTGGCCCCAGAGCGAAGGAAGAGCCCGGGGGAATCAGCTGGACAGCCTCAGAAGAAGGTATGCCAAGAGCCATGGCTATGTCCCGGGTCTGGAATAGGCCGCAGCGGGGGACGCAAGGCAGAGCGCTAGGAGGGAACCAAGCTCCAAGAATGGTAGCTAACTCTTCAGGCAAAGGGCACAGTTCCTGGTAGGTGAACCGGAAGACGTGAAACCGAGGGTTCCAGAAGTGGGTCGCCGCCAGAAGGAGGTTCTGATCGACTTTGACCCGGCACAGGTATTTCATCCCGGACAGAGAGGAAAGGGCGCCTTCTTCCCAAGTGTGTTTATCATCTAAGATACGGTGCATCCTTTTGGCTAGAGAAGAAGACATGTTGAGAAAGATGAAAGGCTCAAGATGTTGGAAAATGAAGAGACATAAGAGGAGCAAAAATTTTGTGAGAATTTATAGGGGAGTGTCACCGACGGCCTACCCGCCTCTCCTAAGAGACGGCCTGCCCGTCGGTAGAGATCCACCTGGCAGACGCATACGTCAGTATTTGCATTCATCACGCGCTTTAACTCGCATTTATTGAGTGACAGACGGCCAGCCCGTCGTTTGCTCCTACAGACGCCTAGCCCGTCGGTCATGAAATTCTATATAAGGGCGAGTGACAGATGGTGCAAACGCTGCTGTCCCTTTCATTTCCTCTCTCAAACGGTTTTTTTAGCGTTTTTTAGTTTTTTTTCAAGCATTTCTTCTTCTTTTTTCGCGATTTTTCCATATTTTCGCATTCTCTACTCACCGGGTGCTTGGATATTTATATTTCTTCAGTTTCTACACTTCTCGCGACTACAAGTAAGTAAATAACTACCTTTTTTTGAATTTTATTCAATTTATTTCTTCATTTCTTCTTCCTTTAACCTTAGGAATGATTAGAATGCTTTAGATGCCTTAGAAATTTAGGGAGGATGCTACCCATTTTTCTTTATTTTTTTTAATGTAATTAAATCTGAACCTTTGCATGATCACATAGAAGTAGAATTTTTTTATAACTTTGGTGCTTTAGAAATAGACTTTCTAGCGCACTATTCTGTGTATATATTGATTTTGAGGCCTGAGGCCATTGTTTTGTGTTGTTGGGGACACACTCTTGCCGGGGTGCGTCCCATTTACATGCATATATTGTTGTTGAGGCCTGAGGCCTATTTTGGTGCCTTTTTATGCAGGAGGTTGGGCATACCCTTGCCGGGGTGCTGCCCAAATTTTTATTATTTTATTCTAAAATTGAATATTTTTTGCGTATAATGCATGCCTTGGGGCCTAGAAAGCCCATTTTTATTCGCTTCAGATTATTTCCATGCTAATTGCATGTTGCTTTTGCTTTAATATGTGCTAGGCGTGTTGGGCGACTTCCTTTGACAGGACGTCCGCCCTTTTCATTTGTTATCAGTTTTCTATCTCGTTTTCGGGCCACCATTGCCCTGGTGAGGCCTAAATGGGCTTTCACCTTGAAAATAAGTCTAATAATACTTGTTTTGTCAAATTTTTGCTATCTAACTTTTTTCCCCTTTGCAGGATGCCTCCCAGACGCAGAGCACCGCAGGCCCAGCCCGAGGTCGTAGTTTCGGGTTGGATGGATGCTGAGTCAGCTCAGAGGTATAGAGCGTTGGCTCAGGTAGAGCTTCGGGCCAGCCGTTTCGTGTCCCGGCCATTCCTAGAGGCCCTAGGGATGGCCCCAGAGTTTGATTTGCTTGTCGATGGTACTGGATGGACAGAGTTCCTTGACCCTTCCTTCCAGACTTTTCCAGAGGCTACTCGCCAGGTCCTAGCCACTCTCCGCTATGCCGGTTTTCAGAGTTCGGATACCGAGCCAGGGGTGGTCCAGTTTTGGTTCGACGGCGACCATTACAGTATTACCAGGCAGAGATTCGCACAGGCCATGGGGCTCCCTATAGAGGAGGGGGTCGAGATCCCACGACGAGCTGTGAGACGCGCCCATTGGGCGGCCATTGCCCTACCGGGAGTGCTGTATGATCATGATACAGCGAAGAGCACCGTACTGGTGTCTCAGGCACTTCGGTATTTGCACAGAGTGCTATCCAGTTCGTACCTCGATCGAGATGGTAATCCAGGGTCGCTTAATGCGGCCGAGATCTGGAGCCTCTGGGCTATGGTGGTAGGCCAGCGTCTCAACATTAGCCATGAGATCTTAGCCAACTTGACCAGAGTCGGCAGAGGATTGACACCGGTGGTGATAGTGGGAGGAGTTATCACCCGGTTGCTTTTGAGGTTGGGAGTTGCCCCTGACAGGTTGAGAGCACCCTTGGAGGAGGGGATCCATGTGGATGCCGCAGCGGCAATACAGATGGGGATGATCTCCCCGATATCAGGGCAGGCAGAGGCCTACAGGGTACTGACCATTCACGAGACCCGGCGGATGTTCTCACTTCCACCCTTGGGTCCAGATCCAGACCACCCGGAGCACCCAGAGGATCAGCCTCCACAGCCAGAGCCCCAGCCTCAGCCTGAGCCTCAGCCAGAGCATCAGCCTCCAAACTCAGAGCCAGAGCCCCAGCCTCCTCAGCCTCAGACTGTGCCACCGCCACCACAGCAGGAGCAGCCCAGGACTCCATCGGACTTCGACATGGAGTTCACGATGGATGAGCTCTTTGCCGCCTCACCAGCATCCCGAGCACCGACTCCTGTCCCGTCGCCGAGCGTCAGAGTGCAGAGGACTACCCACGGGCCCCCCGAGAGGTATCATCCGTATTGTCGAGGCGACCCAGGGGCATCTACCTTCGTAGCACCGCCTCCAGAGCCATCACAGCAGCAGCCAGCATAGCCTGACTTCTCTCAGCTCCTCACTGCCATGTTCACAGCCTTAGAGCGATGACAGGATGAGAGGGACAGAGCTATTCATGAGAGGTTGGACTGCCAGCAGGCTGCTATTCAGGAGCAGTCCCAGTCGGTGGAGCGTTTAGCTCAGGAGCAGGCCGGCTATATCGAGCATACGACACGGGAGCAGGCTTGGATCATGGATGCTTTCAGGGATAAGCAGGCTCGGGTCATAGAGGGCTTCAGAGGTGAGCAGGCGAGGCTGATCGAGCAGATTGCCTAGGGTCAGAGGGAGCTTAGGCAGCAGCTCGCTCATGATTTGAGGACGTCACAGGACCAGGCGTCTCAGAGGTTGACATGACCCTACAGATGATTGACGAGTCACTCGACTCTCTGAGATCCCACGTCCAGGCGATAGAGGGGATCCTCCCACCCTTGTCTCAGACCATGAGGGAGTTCAGGGAGCAGGCAGAGCAGCGCCTAGAGCACATGAAGAGGGCCGCCGGTGAGCAGACCACTCAGTTGAGCCAGGCGTTCAAGAAGTTGGGAGGCACAGTATCAGAGACGTTGGAGTTCGTGAGGACTTGCACCCAGCCTTTCTTGGATGGCCACGCTCAAATCTGTTTCAGGCAGACCCACGATGCTGAGGCAGGACCCTCCACGACTCCGTCTCCACCTCCGGCACGGCCAGCTTCGCCTCTACCTCCGCCAGGGACAGTGCACATATCGGATGATGAGGACCCCGATGAGCCCTCTGACTACACACCCCTATGACATTCAGGGAGTCATATTTTTGTACACTTACACTTTGTATATACATTGTACAAAATAGATTTTTCTAGTGAAAAACTTTTGTTTTCAAGATTTATGCATTTATTCGGTTATTTATGATTCATTCATATTACAGATAAACATATGCCTTCACATTCACTCATATTCCAAAACAAGGAAAACAAAAATGATAAACAACTCAATAAAGAAGAATATAAATGAAACATGGCATAGCAGATAAAGCAAAATCACGCCATTAATAAACAGGTTAAAAGATGACCACTCAAACATGAACTAACAAAACCTTTTATCACATAGGTACAGAGAGATACTACTCTTCACCAGATCGAGATCGTAGCCAAAGAGTGCTACATCTCACAGTTCGCGCGGCAGCCAGAGAGTGCTACGCACCTTGCTGATCGAATGGGGGTTAGCAAGGGAACTTCAGATCGAAGCTGCAGTTAAAGAAACACTGCTCTTCACTAGATCGAGATCGTAGCCAGAGAGTGCTACATCTCACAGTTCGCACGGCAGCCAGAGAGTGCTACGCACCTTGCAGATCGAATGGGGGTTAGCAAGGGAACTTCAGATCGAAGCTGCAGTTAGAGAAACACTGCTCTTCACCAGACCGAGATCGTAGCCAGAGAGTGCTATATCTCACAGTTCGCGCGGCAGCCAGAGAGTGCTACGCACCTTGCAGATCGAATGGGGGTTAGCAAGGGAACTTCAGATCGAAGCTGCAGTTAGAGAAACACCGCTCTTCACCAGACCAAGATCGTAGCCAGAGAGTGCTACATCTCACAGTTCGCGCGGCAGCCAGAGAGTGCTACGCACCTTGCAGATCGAATGGGGGTTAGCAAGGGAACTTCAGATTGAAGCTGTGGTTAGAGAAACACCACTCTTCATATCGAGTTCGTAGCCAGAGGATGCTACGTCTCACCAGCACCTACAAGTCGAGACGGGACCGGTAAGGGTATCTTCGCATCGCCGAACGGACCGAGATTACGAGGTCTACCCGGCAAAAGGCACGAAAGGTAAGAACCGTCGCAGGTACGCCTTCTTTCTTTCTGTCCTTTCTCTGAGTTTTGGCTTATCTAGGCGCTTGTGCACTAGTTTTCCCAAAACTGGGGCAACTGTAAGCACTGTGTTCCGGAGCGGTCCGGATCAGAGGTTACCCTATGATGAAATCAGTATCCGAGCCTGTATAAATGGTTTGGATTTGGGGGTTTTAGTCCCGCGTTCCACGAGGAGTGAGTCTTTTTACCTTTCGTAGGCAGAGGGGGAGAAAACAGGGAATTTTTGAGTCAAAAAGGTATGTTTTTCCTCCACAGACGGCCAGCCCGTCTGTGAGGTCAGCCCGTCGCTTAGGGTCACAGACGGCCTGTGGTATTTTTCAACGCCCGTCAGAAAATCACCGCCCCTGTCAGAGCGCCGCCTGGTTTCCCAGAGCACGCAACCTTTCCGACGCCCGTCGATGGATATGGCAGGGCCGTCGAATGAATCCTTGTGTCAGAAGGATTCTTCCGACGCCCGCCTCCATACACCGACGCCCGTCGGTCGTGTCTGGCTTATAAAAGCTCCGGATTTTCACTAGAAAAGGGTTTTAAAAATTTTCAAGAGGGGAAACTCTGCCAAAATTCAAGCATATTTTCTCTCTCTTCCAGCAAACACATTTCATAAAGAAATCTCTTTAAAGGAGGATCAAATCAATCAAAAGGAACTAAAAACTAATTAGTTTTCTTTAGATTTTGATTCCAAAATCAGTCTTTTGAGGGGTTAAAGAAGAAATAGTCCATTTTCCTTTCTTTGATCCTTCATCTTTGCTTCTCGTGGAACGCGCCGGGCTCTAATCAACACAAGAATCTCACCCAAAGCAATTATCTGAGGCAATGTATTGATTTCCCGGGACCATCCTGAGCTTGAGGGGTCATCTACCATATTCGGAGGATTTCATCCGGTTTAGTTTCCTAACCTTCTTGGTTATTTCTTTCATTTGTTATTCATTGACTATTTTATGTACATGGATATACTCTTTTCATATCTCGCTAAGTGTAAAAATGGATCAATGTTTTATACTCAAATAAAAAACGAGGTTTGTATAAATGCAAAGGGGCCAAAGCCCTATTTTTATCCAATAAAAATCATCACAAATAAAAGATATCCAATTTTAATAATGATGCATGCGAGGACCAAAGTGCTCAAAATAAGCAATCCCCCGATTCGTGTATGTATCGCACATTTACAAAAGGGAGTTGTATTCCGCTCCTTGTATTATTGTAATCCATTGCTTTTGATATTTACTTGCCCATTTATGGCTTTCCAAATGTGAATAAATGCGCCTTCGATTAATTGCATTGTGTGGAGAGAGAGCGAATTAATGATAATTAAAATTTGATCATAAAATAATCGAGGTAGAAATAGATGAGAAATCCCGGACCCAGCTCTGGTCTTTGGGCTCAAAGAGGCTAGAGGTCTACCCTCCAAGACACCTTTTTGTGCCACGAGACTTTAGCGCTAATCCTAGGCTCCTTAGGCGAGAGGTTTACCTTCCAAGACCCCTCTGGCTGGCCCAAAATGGATACTAAGCGCAGTCTTAGGCTCTCCGAGGCGAGGGAAACTTTCCCAATGTTCTATTGGGTGGCGACTCCATGAAACCTCCTTGTTGCCCAACATAGACGAACTTGCGATTTATTGCAAGTTGTCAACGGACCCACAAATGCCCCGATCGCCCTCAAGCGGGAGGTCCCATGGGCAGCCGCGGGGATCCGGCGCGCATCACAGGAAGGTTAGAACGACCACGGCACTACCGCTTCACATCTTCAGAAGGGTTAACACGATGACGGCACTACCACTCCACGGAGGGTTAGCATGATCACGACACTATCGCTTCAACAAAGGATAACACGTCGACAATATGGCGACAACCATCCTGACAACATCACCCAGTTCGGAAAGACGGCTGCCTCAGGTAAGTATCTCTTTGCTTTTTTCTCTGAATTTTGGCTCACCTAGGCACCTATGTACTAGTTTCCCCAAAACTGGGGGCAACTGTAGACATCTGGTCTTGAGTCAGCTTAGATCAGAGTTACCCAATGATAATTAGATGCTTGCTCACAGGTAAAAAGGTTGAAAGTGATAATTTACTTGTCAAATTGGCATTTTAGAATAAAAAATAAAAAAATAATAAAAAATGTATTAAAAACTAAATTTGAAAAATGGAGTTTGAAAATTATAGTGTTTTTAGTTGGATTTAATGTGGTCGACATCCGATTTTTTTTTAAAAAAAAAAAAATCGGATGTAGGCCGTATTGGCGCGCTGCGGTGGTCAGCAGGCGAGCGTGATCGCCCCCAGCCTGCCAAAACGTGATTTTCGCCCATTTTTTTCGTTTTTCTTGATTTTCTTTGACTTTTTCCCTTTTTTTCGGTTCTTTTAGTGTTTTTTTCCTTTTTTAACACAAATTAAGGGAAATTTAATAAAAAATTAATTTTATTCCTTAATTAGTTAGGTTTTCCATTTTTATTGATATAAATAGAAAAAGATGAAAGAAATTGAGGGAGATTGGATTTTTTTGAGCGTTTTTTCTTCATTTTCTTTTCTCTTATTCAACAAAAAATTCTCTCTACACTTTTTTCTTGAGTTTTCTTTTGCTCAAATAAATTTCTTAAGGTTTTAAACTTCATTTTTCAATCATCCTTAAGATAAAAAAATCAATTCTTTGTTTTTGAGAATTAATTTATTTTTCTTCCATTGTTTTTTTAAATAATTTTATATTGGAATAAATTCCAATTTTTTATTATTTTTATTTCTATTTTGTGAATCAAAGAAAGGAAAATCAATCATCTTCACCTATTCCATCAAATCCGAAATTTGAGGGTAAACATTCTAGACTCGATTTTTTATTATTTTCTTTTATTAATTTTTTGTTCATATTTAATTAACAATCATATAGATCTTTTAATTTATCGTTTATTTATTTTATGTGATTCTAGATATAGATTTAACACTCATTTTACTTTATCTTATTTAATTGTTTATTATTCTTTTTTACTATTATTATTATTATTATTATTATTATTATTATTATTATTATTATTATTATTATTATTAGTATTATTATTATTTTTATTATCATAATTAATTTTTTATTTTTTTTAATTTATTATTTATTGTTTTATGTGTTTAATTGATTTTCTTGATTTAATTACTAACATTAATTTTATTTGTGCTTATTTTTGGTTTCAAATCTTCGTTTTTCCTTGTTTGAGCATCCATGCGAATAAAAGAGGAGATTCGGGAATTTTAGTTGACTTAGCATTTTGTGTTATTTGTATTATTTTGTCTTATTTGCTTTTTTAATTTATTTGTCTTGTAATTAGTAATAAAATAATTTATTTTATGCACGTTTAATTAAAAATTACAAAAATATTTATATTAATTAAATTGAGATTTTTTTTAATAAAATAGGACCAATGTCTTAGTTTTTTCATCCAAACAAAATTATCACTTTAAAATCTTTCTTTCTAAACATGCATGCGAGGACCAATGTCCTCATCCTTAATAAATAGCCCGTTTTATGTATGATTTACATTTTTATTTACATTGGGGGTTGTATTCCGCCCCTAGTTTTGTTGTAATTTATTTTTTTTATTTTTAATCTTGCTTTTATTTATGTTTTTTATTATGTGATCGGCATGTGCTCTAATTATTGCATTGAAACGTATGAGAAAAGGGATGAAATCTGAAATTCAAAACTCAATTGTAATTTAATCAAGGTATGAATAAATGGAAAGTCCTGAACCATCTTTGGTCTTAGGCTCAACGGGGTTAGAGGACCATCTCAATATTCCATTGGGGTGGGGTCTCCAAAATATCTCTTGTTGCCCAAAAAAGGCCCAATTTGCATTGTTTTAGGCTACATGAGGTTAGAGCACCATCTCAATGTCCTATTGGCATGGGACTTCAAAATATCTCTAGCTTGCCCAAAATAAATATAAATGCGTTGTCTTCGGCTCATTGAGACTAGATGACCTTTTCCAATATTTTATTGGGTGGCGACTCCAAAAAACCTCCTTATTGCCCAAAATAGACGCCCTTGCAATCCCTTGCAAGTTTCATGAAGCTCTCTTGAATGCCTTAAAAGCGGGTCTTCAGGGCCTCTCGAGGTTCGGCGTGCGTCACAATCGGCCACTAAGTTTTCAGAACCTTTCTTATGCCTAATCTTAATGTAAAATTCTTATAATAAAAGAACCCAATGTATAAGACGAGGTTTAGCATATTTCTTAGCAAATAAGTACCTAAGGGCTGCATGATCAGTATAAATTATATCCTTAGATCCCAACAAATAAGACCTAAACTTATCACATGCATAGACAATAGCCAACATTTCTTTTTCAGTTGTGGTATAATTCAATTGAGGTGCCGATAATGTATGGCTAGCATAATAAATGACATACAAATTCTTATCTTGACACTAACCTAGCACATAACCTACCGTAAGGTCACTTGTATCACATATGATTTCAAAAGGTAAATTCCAATTTAGAGAAGTGATTATAGGTGCACTTATAAGAGCTCTCTTTAATTGCTCAAAAACATCCATACATGCATTAGAAAAGTCAAAAGGTACATCTTTAACCAACAAGTTAATTAAAGGCTTAGCAATAAAAGAAAAATTCTTTATGAATCTCCTATAGAATCCAGCATGACCTAAAAAGGATCTCACACCTTTAAGTGTACTAGGTGGAGGCAACTTTTCTCTCAATTCAGTTTTAGCTCTATCCACCTTTATACCTTTACTTGAGATCTTATGGCCGAAAACTATCCCTTCTTCAACCATAAAGTGGCACTTTTCCCAATTGAGTACCAAGTTGGTCTCCTCACATCTAGCCAAGACTCTATCTAAGTTATTCAAGCACAACTCAAAAGAGTCACCATAAACTGAAAAATCATCCATGAATACTTCCATTATCTCTTCTATTAGATCCCCAAAATCGAAGTCATTCACCTTTGAAAAGTGGCTGGTGTATTACAAAGCCCAAAAGGCATTCTTCTATAGGCAAAAGTCCTATAGGGACAAGTAAATATGATTTTTTCTTAGTCACTAGGGTATATGAAAATTTAAAAGTACCCCGAAAACCCATCTAGGAAGCAATAGTGAGAATGGCCAGCTATTCTCTCTAGAATTTGATTTGTGAATGGCAAAGGAAAGTGATATTTCCTTGTAGCTGAATTTAACTTCCTATAGTCAATACAAACCCTCCAACCCATGGTGGTTCGTGTAGGAATCAAATCTCCATGCTCATTTCTAACCACAGTCATTCCTCCCTTTTTTGGTACACAATGTATAGGACTCACCCATGCACTATCCAAAATTGGATAGATATTCCCAGCATCTAACAACTTAATGACTTCCTTTTTAACTACCTCCATTATATTGGGCTTAAGTCTTCTTTGTCTATCAGCCTTAGGTTGACACTCATCTTCCATGTTAATCCTATGCATCACTACATTGAGACTAATTCCCTTTAAGTCAAAAATTTGCCAACCTATACTTTTGATCCTCTTTCTAACCACTTCTAACAATAAAGACACTTGCTTATTAGTTAGCTTATTAGAAATAATGATAGGTAAAGTGTAACAACCCAAATAGAGCCTGGTCGGAATTTGCGTGGTAAGTCGGTTTATTGAGGGTATTTTCGTAATTTAAGTATGAGGAAAATAGAAAAAAAAATAAGGAATTGTGTTAAAGGAAATATTAGTGTGTGCTTAAAGGGTATGGTTGTAGGGTGTTAGTGGTCTAAGGGCTGTTTTTGTGTGGTTTGTGGGCATGGTGCCAAGGATGATAGTGGATTTATAAGAAATATCCTTGTGTAAGTTAAGTTATGGTGCATTGGAAGATATTTGTATAAGAAAAGCTTGTGTGTGTTTAAGTGTACGGTGCCAAGAGTGGATGAGTTAAGATTGATGGCTTGATTCTCTAAGATTGAGACAAGTGGCAAGGGGTTGGTGAGCATTGAATGGAAAGTAGGAGAGAGGAAAGGGAGGGGCAGAATTTCCTAGCTTCCCGTGGAAGCTAGCTCATTTTCTTCCTCTTTTCTTCTTCTTTCCCGTTCTCTCTCTCTTGCTTGTCCATTTTTTTTTTCCTGCTCTCATCTCTTTTCTCTTGTGCTTTCTTGGAGCTTTGAGTGGGATCTTTGAAGGTTTGAGCTAGAAGTGTTGAAGGTAAGTGGTTGAGTTCGGTTTGGGGTTTCTTGTGTTGTTCTTGTTATTTGGATTTCTGGTTTTGGTTGTGATTGGTTTTGATTTAAGTGTATTTGGTTGGGTTGTGCAAGAATCGGAAGAGAGAAGGAAGAGCAAGGGCAAGGATAAAGTGGATTCGTGAGGAGTTCGGTTGAAGCTTCGTTTTCCAGGTATGGGAGCTGTGTGTTTGGGTGTTGTTTGGAATTGGGTTTAAGTGTATGTAAGTGTTGTGAGCTGTGTTGTGGATTGTGGTTTTCCCTAAATTCTTTCTTGGATCAACTCTATCTTGTGTTTGCTAGTCATTTATAATCTTGAGTGTTTTATAAATGCTTGTTTAATTGGAGTAGTGATTTAGTGAAGTGTTAGTGATGTAGTGAAGATATTATGTGTTTCCGGAATTTGAACATGCCACATTAGTGTATTTGAGTTTGGTTGTGAGTGATTTCATGTGGAATATATATATTTGATTATTGTAAATGCGTTTATGTGGCTTGTGATTGATGCGGTGATTTGCTGGAGGCGAGAGGTAAGTGTTTTGAGCATGTTGTATGCATGTATGATGAATTGTGTGTGAAAAGAGTAGGAAAAGGGCAGAATTGGGCGAATCTGGGTTCTGTCGCGATCGCGACAAGTGCCGCGATCGCGATAGAAGGCGGACTTGGCCCCTTGTTCTTGTTGAGCCCTCTGTCGCGATCGCGACGCTTGTCGCGAGCGCGACAGAGAGCTCGGTAGCGGAACCCTCCGCGCGGGCGTACTTTCGAGCTTGCGCGCGAGGAGAAAGGAATTGGTCTCTGTCGCGATCGCGACGCTTGTTGCGAGCGCGACAGAGCTCGGCTCCGTGAGTTCTGCCGCGAGTGCTTCGTCGCGAGGAGGTCTCTTAGCGCGACCTCGCGAGGAAGTACCCCGTGCTCTGTCGCGAGCGCGACACCTGTCGCGATCGCGACAGAGGCCCTTCCTGCTTGCCTTGTTTTCTGAATATGTTTCTTTTGTTCCACTTTGCATGGTTTCTCACTATTGTATGGAATATGTGTGTGCCTTTGATTCGTGATATTAATGTACTAGTGTCCTTGATATGGATTTATATTATATAAGAGTCTTAATTTGAATATTGTTTTCGTTATGTATTGTCTGGTGAGTTATTGTGTTGTCGAGCCTGAAGTGTCAAGGTATAGGATAATTAAGCATGCTTAAGAAGGGGTTAGTGTTCAGCTTTTCTGTCCGCCCCGTTTGGGCGAAGCGGTCGACCTCCGAGATGGTCATTTTCCGTGTAGTGATAAAATGTTTTGAGACGCCGGTCTCCCGCGCTACCTTTGGGTATTAAAGTGTTTTTGAGGCTTCGGTCTCCCGTGCCGTGTTCCCGTATCCTCAACCATTGATTTCAGGCTATTGTGTGAACTGTCTTGTAGTGATAAATTGAGTGTTCTGATCAAAGTGTGACTTCCGAATAGTGTAATGGTTTAGTGCATTGCGTTATGTTATTCTGGATATATTTATTTATATCTCTGTACTCTGATGCATAATGATTTATGTATGTTAGTGCATATTTATTATTATAGTGTTCTGTTGTGCTTGTTTCTCCCCACTAAGCGTTATCGCTTAGCACGGGCTTTTATCCCGTGCAGGTAGCGTGAAGGAATGTTGGGAGTGCTCGAGTCGTACATCTGCAGGCAGGCCACCTAGGAGTCGAGTTTATTATTTTTGTCTCCTTCTGTAATTTTTGTATATGTATTTCTTTATCTTTGTAAATGAGGTTAAAAATGTAATCTTTTGGGCTATTGTAAATAACTCGTATTTTATTTATGTAATGAAGTATGTTTTCCTATTATATTTTCTAAGATTTTTATTATCGGTTGTTGAATGTTTCCGCTTAGTGCATGTATGCTTCCGCTGTATGCTTTATCGCGTCGTGAGTGAGCGTCTTGTAGCGCGCCCGCCGGCGCCCTTCCAACGGGGGCGGCGGTGGGGGTGTTACATAAAGTGCTATTTAAACCAAGAAATACATACCCCAAATGGCTTGGAAGTTCTTTTAACTCCACATTAGGAGGACTTACAATGGATGGTGGCAAAGGTGCCTCATTTCTATACAAAAGTTCTGGCTTTGAGCTCTCTTGCTCCTCCTCCTCATGAACTTTTTCCTCAAAATTGAACTCCTTTTGACTTGCATCATCCAAAAATTCCAAGACACAAACATCAATAACATCAATTTTCATGCACACATTTTCATCCATGGGATATTTGAGTGCTTTATCCATATGATACTCTACTCTATCCTCTCCCACTCTTAAAACCAAAGTTTCCTCATAAACATCAACTAATGCCCTACCAGTTCTCATGAAAAGTCTTCCTAAAATCAATGGGCATTTAACATCATAAGCAAAGTCCAAAATCACAAAATCAGCAGGCAAAGTAAATTTATCCACTTTATCTAGCACATATTATACTATGCTATATGGTTTTTTAATTGATTGGTCAGCCAATTGTAATACCATTAAAGTAGGTTTAACATAATCCAAACCTAACTTCTTAAAGATAGAAAGTGGCATAAGGTTAATACTAGCCCCTAAATCACACAAACATCTAGGAAATTCAATATCCCCCAAAGTATAAGGAATAGTGAAGCTCTCATTATCTTTAAGCTTAGTAGGCACATTGTTAGTGATTACTAAACTACATGCTTCAGTCAACTCAACAGTAGAATTTTTTAACAGTCACACTCTAGTCAATTTACTGACTTGATCATCGGAGTCTCCCTTGTGGAAAACCCGTCGGCTTTCTTGTATTTTTAGGTGACTTACTCGAGAAGACGCTCCGAGAAATCCAATTTGTCATATATGTCGCTTTTTACACGAGCATAATCAAGATAATTCTTGCTTCTATATGCCTTACTCTCTCTCTCTCTCGCTCTCTCTCTCTCTCTCTCTCTCTCTCTCTCTTTCTCTCTCTCTCTCTCTCTCTCTCTCTCTCTCTCTCTATATATATATATATATATATATATGTCGCTTCCTACACGACCATAATCAAGATTATTCTTGCTTCTATGTGCCTTAATATCTCTCTCTCTCTCTCTCTCTCTCTCTCTCTCTCTCTCTCTCTCTCTCTCTCTATATATATATATATATATATATATATATATATATATATATATATATATATATATATATATATATATATATATATATATATATATATATATATATATATATATATATTTCAAAAACACAATTGAACATACAAAACGTGTTTATTTCTATCTCATTCATCCATATTGTTATGCTAAAGCATAATCTAATTTATTTATTCATACTTAATCATAGTGACATACATTTAATTCATATTTTGTTAATCACATACATTAAATGTTTAATCCATCAAAATTCAAACCTAACTTGGTATATAATACCCTATGCAATTCTGCCAATCAAGCTTCCATATCTAATGTTCCATTCTTTTTAACTACATGCCTTAATTAAGTTCTTATTATACCAAATACATAATTATCACATCAGTTAGATAATTATCACATTAATTAGACGAATTAACATAAATCCTAAAGATTTAAATTATACATAATGTATGTGCAAATAGTAATTAATGATTTACATCTTTTAAAAATCAAACCACGCATGCCAAACATCATATTTAGTCCCTAATTAAACATTTATAACATCAATTTCGAAAAATTCTCAATTTTCATAAAAAATTCTAAACTGCATAACACATAAATTTTATGGAAAATTAAAATTGCATAAACACATACCAAAATTGATGCCAATCCTTCAAATTCAATTGAATTTGCTAAAATCAACATTATGTCCGTCTGTTATCGGAGTTTTGCCGGAGCCTCATTGGTGATGACACTGCTGTTACTAGAATGAAGCTCGTGGCATCAGGAACCTCTCGCCGGTGGTCACACGCCCAAAAGCCATGCTGCTTGATTGGGATCTATGCCGTAAAGCTGTGGGTTCCTCAGCTCCGTCTTCCTCATCGGCGGTATGTGGGGGTGATCTAAGGGCATAAGAAGATTCGTCTCACCTTCAGAAACTTATTGGTATGGTCCATGTCTCCATCCGACGTCGAGAATGGCCGAAAATAGAGAAAAAGCCTTAGGCTTTTCTCTTTCGAGAAAGGGGCAGAATCGGCGAACCAGCGACACTGACGATTGTGTTGGTGCTGGTGTTGTCGGTACGGGGGAACGGGTCGCCGGAGGTTATTGGCCTCTCCTTTTCCTTCTCCCTAGTTTCTGTTTCTGCCTCTCCCTTCCTCTGAGTTTTCCTTTTTGTGTTTTTATTTTCCAATTCTATGTTTTCTTTCCTTTCTTCCCGATTTCCTTTCTTTCACTTTTTTTAAAACTTTATTTTATTTATTTATTTATTTAATTATTTATTTTATTTTCTTTACTACTGAATTATTTAATCAAAGTCAACATTTAATTATTCTCGAATCAAAAGTTGACATTCGGTAAATTTTTGATCTACCGAGTTATTGTTCGCAATACAGATTTTTAGGGCGCTATAGTAAACCTACCATGGGATGCAAATGGGTTTATAAAATCAAAGCGATACAAAGCTCATCGGGTGGCCTTTACTCAAGAATATGGTATTGATTATGAAGAAACTTTTGCTCCTGTAACTCATCTTACTTCTCTTCAAAGTCTTATTGCTATAGCTATAATACGCAAATGGCCATTGTTTCGAATGGATGTTAAAAATGCCTTTCGTAATGGAGATCGCTCTCAAGAAGTCTACATAAAACCCCCGCTTGGTTATGATCATCCACCTAGTAAATTTTATTATCTTCATAAGGCATTATATGGTCTTAAACAGACACCTTGGGCATGGTTTCCAAATTCAGCTCTACAATTAAGAAATTTGGATTTGTTTCTAGTTCTTACGATAGTGCCTTGTTTCTTTGCAAAACCAATAGAGGATACACTCTTTTACTATTATATGTGGATGATATGATTGTTATTGGAGATGATTTGATAGAAATTACAGAGTTGAAACAGTTTCTTAGTAAGAACTTTGAGATGAAATATCTTGGTCACTTGAGTTACTTTCTTGGGATAGAAGTTTCCTCTCACAGCACAGGCTATTACTTATCTCAGGCAAAATATGCAACTAATTTTTTAACTCGTGCTAATCTAATAGATAATAAGACTTCCAATACTCCTATTGAAGTTAATGTTTTTACCTATGGATGGCACACTTTTGTATGATCCTACTCTTTACAAGCAACTGGTTAGAAGTCTTATATATCTCACTGTAACACGTCTATACATAGCTCATGCAGTTCATATGGTCAGTCAATTCACAGCTGCCCCTTGTTGTATTCATTTCACTATAGTACTTCGTATTCTTCGTTTTGTTAAGGGTACTTTATTTCATGGTCTTCACTATTTTGCACAGTCATCCCTAATATTGCATCCATTCTCAGACACTAATTGGGAAGGCGATCCTACAAATAGAAGATCTACAACTGGCTATTGTTTGTTTTTAGGGGACTCTCTCATTTCTTGGTGAATTAAAAAGCAAACAGTTGTTTCTCACCTGAGTACAGAGGCAGAATACAGAGCGCTTGCTGACACAACTTCTGAGCTTCTTTGTTACGATGGTTGTTACAAGACATGGGAGTTTCACAAACTAATGCGACAGGTATTTATTGTGACAATCAAAGTGCCATTCAAATTGCTCATAATGATGTCTTCCATGAGCGCCCCAAACATATTGAGATTGATTGTCATTTCATCTGGCATCATCTCATCCGTGGTGTTCTCCAACTCTCTCCTGTGTCTTCTATTGAGCAAACTGCTGATGTTTTACTAAAACTCATCCACCTGGACATTTCACGATTTATCTTGCAAACTCAATTTAGCAAATTCTTTACCACCTTGAGTTTGAGGGGGAATGTTAGAATATATTATAGTCCATGATCTTAACATTCTTGATTTTGGTGATATTCAACACGATTTTAGTGATTTGTATATATCTTTCTCCCATATTTAGCTCTTCTTTCCTGTATATATATTTAGGGTTGTATTTGTCAAATTACATAAGTTAATATAATTATCTTTATCCCTCCATTTTATTCTTTATCAATTATCAGATTTTGATTCGTAAAAAGTTAATCTGTGACTGAAACCTTTACACATGCTATAAATCCACTATATATATGATAAATCAATGTCACTAATAGTTATTATCACTGAAAATAACAATAATAATAAGAATGTTAGTTTCGATAGAAGCTCTGGCAATGGCAGGCGTAGATTATGTGGAATGGGGTATGGATATGGAAGCATTAGATCGCGAAGAGTTAGAGACACCACTGCCTTACTTACTATCAGAAGATGAAGGAGAAGAATTTATAATTAGGTAAAATAATGGTGATGTGGAGATTGTCGAGTTAGCTTTGCACCGGAAAAGAAACGTAGAAAAAAGAGAATACCCAAATGGTTGAAGACCACAATATTGATGGCTAAAGCCATTACAGCTCTGTTGATGATAAGTTGGGTCGATAATTGTAATAAATACAATTAATAACAGATAACAATATTGTTGTTAGCATGTAGAGTTGGGTCTGATTCATGTATATTGTAAAAATTTCCATCACCGTAAAGTAAAGAAATATATATATATATATATATATATATATATATATATATATATATATATATATATGCGCGCGCGCGATGAATCTCAGAGTAATGGGATCAATTTCACTCATGGTCACTCAACTTATCACTTATCGCGCAAAAGTAACCGACTTTTTTTTTTCTTACTTAAATGTCACTGAACTTTTAACATTATTGCACAAAAGTCATGTTAACCGGAATCCGGCGATGACCCTTACCGGATTGATGACTTTTTTGCAAAAATGTTAAAAGTTCAGTAACATTTAAGTTGAAAAAAAAAGTTAATTACTTTTGCGAGATAAATGATAAGTCTAGTGACCGTGAGTGAAATTAATTTAAATGTAACATTTGTTGAACTTATCAATCCGGCAAGAGTCGTCGCCGGATTCCGGTCAACATGACTTTTGTGCAATAATGTTAAAAGTTCGGTGACATTTAAGTAAGAAAAAAAAAAGTCGGTTACTTTTGCGCGATAAGTGATAAGTTGAGTGACCATGGGTGAAATGAACCCAAAAAGTAATGCTATGCTATATTTTTAGTTAAAGACATATTATTCAAAACTCTTTATTAAATGAATTATAGTAGAGAATAGTGTTTTTTTTTTCCAAGAATATATATAATTTAATTTATTGTGCTGTTATATAGTTATCATTAATTTTAATTAATTTAGACAGAGACGGATATACCCTTATAATAATAAGAGTGGAGTTTTGAAAGGTAATTTATACTTTCCTAATAATTTCAAAAAATTCAAGTAAGAAGGTTTTTGCATATAATATTGTTATTTGAGCTAAAAGTCCGAAGGAATTGAGCTGAGAATTTAGTTTGAAA
The DNA here is from genome assembly GCA_947683425.1 of Excoecaria cochinchinensis. NCBI lineage: Eukaryota > Viridiplantae > Streptophyta > Magnoliopsida > Malpighiales > Euphorbiaceae > Excoecaria > Excoecaria cochinchinensis. Next base: position 671,266 of record CANTUQ010000008.1, on the reverse strand, counting down.
AAGATATAGTAGCAAATCAGCTCATGCCATTGAACATTAGAGTGATTTTGCACCTTTTCCCTAATTAATTTACACTGCTAACATTTTTCTCCGCAAATATTACAAGAAAATAGCTTCAAGTATATGACATCATCATTAACGATCCTGGGCGATATCAGAATTCCACGTTATATATAGTAAAGAAATATTATTATTTTTTTTTTAAAAAAATGATCACGAGAATACAGTTGGATCCTTCATTTGATTATTCAATCAGTTTACCGTAAGTGTTTTCCTTCGATATATGTTTCCTTCTTCAAACCTCTTCGATATGTCTTTGAAATTTTCTATTGGACATGTGATATTCTAAGAAATTATAGCTTTCTTGCTTATAGAAAGAGAGAGAACCCCGACCACAAATCATCCTAAGATACTAATCATTTTCATAGAATGATTTATAATCTAAAATTTTATTATATTGAATCGTAGGGATGAGAAAAAAATCAAAGTTTTGATTAATCGATCCGAAACCGTACTTGCTTGAATATATAGTTATCAATCCATACATTGCAGCTAGAATGAATTCAAGACATTTTTGGTTGCTGAAATTGAGCTTTGAACTAATTCTCGAAGCTTGACCAATTAAGGACCATACTAAAATGTAGAGTTGCTGCTAATTATTCCAAGAAGATACCTATAACATCATCAATATTGACGATCTTTACTTTCGCAAATACTCTGAATTCCGTAATGTCAACTGGCAAATATGCTTCTGTAAATGTTAATAATAAACAAACTTTTCCAAGTCAATAATATTGTCACGAGAATATGGCTCTAAAATTAAAACTTTTCCAAGTCAGTAAATGAAAGTTTGGTGTCAAATCACATTAAATGTTTTTTCCGTTATTATTTTTTATTGATAGCATTTTTTTGACCCCAAAAAAATATATTTTCTTTGTTTCCTAATCAACAAGTATAGATCATATGTTTGAATAGAAGAGAATAAACTTTCAAGTGATGAGATATAATTAGGGATAACTGTTGGCTTAAAACTACATCTTAATTTTTATGATAATCAAATTTTGTATAAATTTTGTAAAAATTCTATTTATTTGCTTATATTTCAGCTCAAATTTTACTAGGATATGCAAGATTAAAATTAATGATGCAAGCCAATTACATGAAAAACTTAGAGTTTTAAGTTCTGTTGAAAATTTAATAAGTTAGGGTATTAATTCTGTAAAATCTTTTAAGGAGTTTTATATATATGTTCATACATCATAAATTTCTTTGGTTGCATAAAATAATTTTACATGCATTAAAATGTGTTCTAAAATGGTATTATGTTACAAGCAGAAAATGTGTTTCTCTATAAATAGAAAAAATGTTTTAAAAAAGTATTCTAAAATGATTCTCTGTGATTTGTCAAACATTATTTTAGAAAAACTATTAGAAATCACTTTGAAAAGTTAAGCAGAAAATATACTAGAAAATGTTTTGGAAAAGTTTTCTGTTCTATAATAGCAAAACAGTTGAATAGAACAGCTACTCTACTTTTTACTAAAAGACAAAATAACGGCTAGTTTTTTTATTTTTATCAAATTTGTCTTACACATAACGGCTAGTTTTTGAACACCAACTATTATATTGAGTTTTTTGCTATAAATTGAAGTTGTTTTTGGTTCCAAAAAGTTTAGAGAAGTTGGAAAACATCTATATCTCTTGAGAAACTGGATTTCATCTTATTCAAACTAATTTTCACATCTTGCACTTCATTTATTATCATTCTCCTCAACTAGATTATAGCATTTTTATTGTAATTATTGTGTGAGTTATCTTTGTAAAAGATTGTAAGAAATGTTGGCTAGAATCTTAGAAAATTCTAGTAAGTGTTTACATTTTTTACTTGTGAAAAAAATTGTGGGTAAAAAATATATTAGAATTATATATTAGCTTTAACTCTTGTCCATTAAAAGAGTTGTTAGTGAAGAGAAAAGCTCAAGACGGTGTCTTGAGAAGTGGATGTAGGCAGTTACACCGAACCACTATAAATCATTTGTGTTGATCTTATTCTTCTCCCCTCTTCTTTATTCTATTTTAAAAAGATTTTAACTGTATTGTTCTTCCTAAAAATTTGTGTTGATTTAAAAGAAATTTTTCAAAACCATTTCTGTTATTTAACATTCATTTACTGCAAGGTTTAAATCCATTTTAAAAGGGATTTATTATATATTTTGTCAATCATCACATTTTGCATTCATCCATTGCATATTTTTATGTTCTGCTCAAACTAGAAAGTACCTCCAGAACACTTCAATTCTGTTTTGCTAGAAATTGAGCGAAAATTTTAAAACATCCAATTCACCCCACCTCTTGTGTGTCATCGAGACTAATAGTAACCAGTCCATTATCTAAAAAAATAGTATATTAATATTGATTTTTTCAAAATACTAACAATTAATCAATCCATTACAATCAATTAATCAGTCCATTGGTTTCGATTTTTCAGAGCCGTTAACTAATATTTTTTTGGTTAACTACTATAATTATAAAATGCATTTATAAATAAAATTAAAATGTATAAGGTACTTAAAAATTAAAACTTTTATACTATAAAATATCATTATTGTTAAAATAAAAGTTTTTAGTGGACATAAGCAACTTTATTTTTAAAAATTAAAACTTAATAAGTAAATAAATTAATTGGTTTATACATTTACTAATTGCCAATTAAAAAAAACTTCAAAACTTCAAAATAATTAGAATAATAAAAAAAGGTGCAGCAAAAATACTTAAAAATATAAAATTATTAAAATAAATTATCAACATTTACTTGAGCATAAATTTGAGGATAGGGCACATGGATGTTTTGGGAAATTATAAGGTTAACTCATAAAATTTTACCCTTTTATAACAATTAGATAGTTAAAAATGTTGACATATCATGCAAGTCAGAATCTACAATGTGATACACGAGTATAAAAGTTTTCACAATGCAACACGTCATCCTGTTGTTCGGGAAACTACACATTTTCTCTTTCTTGTAATTATTTTCTATATTGTATTTGGCCAATGTTGTAAATTGTATAGTTTAAATTGTACCATTAGCACTATAAATACCAAGTGCTGAATATGTTTTAAGTAAGTGATAATATACAATCATCTGATTTTATATGGTATCAGAGCCATTTCTTCTCTCTTTTTAAGAAATGGCAAATCCTATTGTTCCCTTCAAGTCCTATACCACACCTTCTACTATCTCTTCAAGTCACTCATTCTTTGTTAAACTAAATGCTAAAAATTACTTAGCCTAGAAAACACAATTTATTCTCATCCTTAATTATCAAGATCTACATAACATTATTTATCGGTCTTTCCCACTATCAACAAAAACCATTCCTTCCACCGCTGATGCCACTGTCCAAATTCTCAATCCTGCATATGCAACATGGTTCAAAAAGGATCAGATGCTCATTTCTTGGTTGTTCTCTTCTCTCATAAAAAAACCTATTTTTATATGTTATTAGAACTCAAAAACAATGACCTTTCTGTTTCTCAATATTTACAAAAGGCAAAAGCTCTCTCTGGTGAACTTAAAGTTATTGGTAAGCCACTTTCTCCTGCTGAATTCAATGCAATTATTTATTGCAACATTGGATATGATTTTCTTAGCTTTGTTACAGCTCTTAACCTATGTACTGAACCTATCTTATTTTATGAGTTACATGGACAATTAGTGGCACATGAGATTCTTATACAGAGTTCCCTTGTTCCACAAGCAAATATTATTCTTAAAAATTCAAATCCAATTCTCCCAACACAATCTGTGAACTCTTTTCGCCCATGTGGATCAAATGATTCTAATCAGCGCAATAACAACGGTAACAATCAGTGTTCTAGTGGCTCTTGTCAAATTTGTGGATACTGAAACCATACAGCTCCAACTTGTTGTTATCGTTATGCACCAAAAAATTAGAATCAATATAGAATCAGTCATTTCAAGTTTCCTCTACTCAGAATTATCACCCTTTACAACCTATTGCTGACTATTCTATTATGGATCCTCAACAAAATCAACCAATGCATTGGTTTCCTGACACTGCAACATATCACTCTTGATGTTCAATCCCTCAGTGGCACTACTGATTAAACTGGTAATGATTTTCTTCATGTTGGTAATGGTCATGGCTTGCAAATTACCCATACTGGTACTACTTTTTCTTCCCTCTTCCAAAGGTTCCTTAAAATTAAATAATGTTCTATGTTTTCATTCTATTATTAAAAATCTTCTTTCTATTAAAAACTTTTCCTTGGATAACTCATGTTTCTTTGAATTTGGCCTCACCTTTTCTTGATTAAAGACCAGTAAATAAGGAAAGTGCTAATGTAAGGACCCAGTGAGTCGGGCCTGTACACCTTGCATTCTCCCAAGAAAGTCTTGACAGCTTGATGACCATCCCTTGATGAGTGGCATGTGCGTCTTGGCTATCCGAACAATAAAGTATTGCAGCATTTATTGAAAAATAATTTAATTTCCAATGCTACTAGTTGTTTATCTTATTATTCTAGTTGTCTATTAGGAAATTGGTTCGCATTCCTCTTGCTGCCGTTGAGCTCAAGAGTCATGCTCTTTTGAATTTATTTAGTTGTCATGTGTGAATTCTTTACAATATTTTGCCTTATTTTAACACATATGTCAGTTCATCAAAGGTTGAAGATTATGCTCATTGGCTCAATATTTTTAGCAGTTCCCACTCACATGAGGTATCCTCATTAGTATCTCTCCTAAGTTTGACTTTTACTTTAACTTCATCTCTATCTACTATTATCTCTCCATCTCCACATTCTCATTGTAGGTCCCAAAGACACACAAGAAAGGGGTGAATTGAGTGTCTTAAACTTTTCTGTCTAATTTTCTAATGGAACAAAAATGTAGAGAAATGCAAAATTATGACTATGAACACAGAAATGCAATGCAAATAATGTTCAGATTTTTGCAAGTTACTTTTTCAATCAAAATCTCAAAAATGATTCTAAAACATGTGAGTATAAAATTTGTTTCGAATATTTCAAGAATTATTTAAGAGCAATTTTAAAAAATCAAATTCCAGAATATCAAAAACAAAGTAATAAAAATTTAGAGTTTTAGAAAAGAGAGCAGAAAAGCAAACACACAGAATTTATAGCGGTTCGGCCAACTTGCTTACATCTTCTCCCTAAGATTCATTTCTTGAGTTTTTCTTTCAACTCTTAACTCTTTTAAGAGCAAGAGTCAAAGCCAATATACAATCCTAGATTTGTATATCTACCCACAATCTTTTTTCCAAAGTAAAAGATGTAAAACACTTACTAGAATTTTTCTCTTAGGTTCTTCCCAACTCACAATCTTTTTCAAAAGAATTTTCTCACAAATAATTACAACAAAAGCTGCAATCAAATTGAGGAGAATATGTAAAGAATGAAGTGCAAAAGATGTGAAAACTGAAATGAACAAATTAAGATTTTCTCTTAAGAGACAGAATTTCTTTCTAAACTTTTTCTAACCTTTTAATGGGTAAAACACTATATATTTATACTAAAAAATTCAGTTCTAGGTGTTTGAAACATAAACTAGCCATTTCTAGCCGTTGGGGAGCAAAACAGAGAAAATAGACTAAAACTAGCCGTTATTTTTGTCCTGTAGTGAAATTCTGATTTTTGTCCAGAATTTTGATACTAACAGAAATTTATTTAGAAAATTGATGCAGACAGAAATTTATTTTCTAAAGAGCCATTTTCTGACGAAAACCAATTTTGATTAAAAGCTCATTTTCTAACTTAAAAACACCTTTTATGCAATTTTAAAGCTATAATGTGCATGCATGAATAAGAATAATTTACATCAATATGATTTTACAATTTAGTAACCTAATTCCTAACAAACTAAGACAACTCACCAAATTTTCATTGTAAGTCCATGCTTGATATATCTTAATCTTCAGAATATTTATACTTTGCATCAGACAATATGTAGAAAAGTTCCTGCAGAAATTACTTAGAAAAAAAATTCACAATAGAGTTTATTTAAATTTTGATTATCATCAAAATTAGGATGTGGTCTTGAGCCAACAATCCTTTAATTTCAAATCCTCCTTTATCTCAATATTCTCCTTTGATTTAAACTTCATTAATTTTAAATCCTTTTTTGTCTTTATCTTCTCCTCAACATTCTCCCTTATCTTTTACTTCTTCTCAATCTTCATCTCAAATTCCTAGTCCTGCCTTAAATTCCTTAATTTATTTTCATCTCAAATTCCTTATTTTATCTTCTCCTCAATGTTCTCGATCGTTTTGGTTCTTTCAATTTTAGGCTTCTTAGAAATAAACTAAATTGTATAAACTAAACTTCATAATTAGGATCACATTGAATGAATTAAAAACCAAACAATCAAACTAATAGACCAAATTATCCATGGTTTAGTTCGAATTTGATTCTGGTTTGATTTTGCACATAAATATATTTAGATTATATATTAATATATTATAAATTATATTTTAAATTATAAACTATATATTTAAAATTTAAAATTTTAAATATATATAAATATCAACTACAACAAGAACAACAATAATAATAATATAAGAAATATATAAAAAAAAAAATCAGATCATTCGAGATGTTAATTATTTCATATTTGTGATTGTTGACATCATCCTAATTAGAAAAGAGTCTCATCCCATTTCTCTTTTACTTTAATTAAAAAAGTAGAATTGGAGCTTTATATTTGTGGAAGAAAAAAACAAAAGAATAGATGTTAATGTGCATGGCTCTTAGCAAGTAGGGAAATGAGAAAAGTGGCATTTGCTCGGGAGCTTTGAGGCAAGAGAAGGATCGATTCCGAAAGAAGGAAGCAAATGAGAGTTGACATAGTGACAAACGCAATGCATATCAGCATGAGAGAGCGCTGAGCAACAGTCGCTTGTCGGAGTAGCTGGATTTGGATTAGTTACGGCTGGCTTGCAAGACGCAAGGCCACTGATTGGCATGTTGCACACGGTAAATGCATTTATCAAATTACTAGCTCCAATTACAAATAGCACAAACACAATCTTTTTAACTCCTTCCATTTGCCCAAGCTCCTTTTTTCTTTTTTTTCTTTTTTTCTTTTTTTTTTTGTTTTTATTTTTTATGTTTGGATTTATTTTCTCTATTATGTTTTGAGTGTTTATATAGGAAATGATAGGGTGAAACCGTATTGCATTTGACTAGTGAAAGCATGGATTAATGAGTTCCAGAAAGAATTTGTTTTGACTAACAACAATTAACCGGTATTCCAGTATATGCAAAGATAACAAAAATGAAATCTAACAATTATTTTATATTTTTGACCCTTGACATCATTAACATCCTAATTAGAGAAAAGTCTCATCTCATTTCTCTTTTAGTTTATAAGTTAATTGTGTACCGATTTTCTAATTAAGTTGGCAAGTCTTACCAATTCAAAATGTAGAATCGGAGCTCTTTATTTGTGGAAGTATAAAAAACAAAAGTTGTTGTTTAATTAACAGCTTTGAAATGGAAAATACGGATGACAGAGCATGATAAAATAACTATTTGTTAATATCGGCATCAGAGCTGTCGGGTTGCCTTACACAATGTTAACATGGTAATGTCTTAATAAATAACTTCTAATGTGCATCTTTATTTTTTAACATGAAATGACAAAGTTAAAATACTTCTAGCGTGCATTATTTGATAAATAATGCTTTTATCCATTCTACAGTTGACAACTTATATATATATATTTTTTAAGAAAGAACTTGCTAATTAATTTGTATTTTCATAATTCATTGTAATAATAAAATATTTTTAATATAAAATTAATAATAGAGTGCTAATTATGCACATGCAATAAATAAATGATTGTAATAAAAAAATAATTTAAATATTAATTTACTTAAAAATATATATTATGATAATATTTTAAAAAGTCATATATTATAGGGATAAGTAAAGGAACCGGTGGACTCGGTTACTTGAAAAACTAGTTCGCAACCAAATCAATTTTTCGGTTTAACAATGAAACTTCGATTTTTCGATTTCGGTTCACTGTTTGAAATAATCATCGATTTCGATTAGCCGACCAGTTTAACTATATATATATATATATATATATATATATATATATATATATATATATATAATTAAATTGCATAAATAAAAAAAACCTAATTAGAACTTCACAATAACTTTCCAAACTCTTCATCATTTCTCATAACGAACAACCGATAATGCACATGCCTTTCATGTTCTTGTTATCTTTAGCAACATTCTATCTAATTTCAGTACCTACAAATCCCCAATAAAATATCCAAACTATTAGATACCAAAACATAGGATAATTAATATAATTTCAATTTTCTATCAAAAAAAAAATAATTTCAAGTCCATGCTGGCGGCACTACCATTCTACGGAACGTTAGCACGACCGCGGCACTGCCATTCTACGTTTTAGAACAGTTAGCACGACCACGGCACTACCACTTCAGAAGGGTTAGCATGATGACAGTGTAGAGCCTAAGTCCATGATGACAACAAATGATTCAAATCTATAACATCTAAGATAGCTGTTGTAATCCGTTGTAACAACTTAGATTGTACAGCTCATTTTCTCAATCTTACTGTTGTAACTATATGCTATTCTATCTCTTAGATTCTTGTAGTCTTTTCTATAAATTGCAATCACTTCAGCAATCAATAAACATGTTTTTAAAACACAAACTCAATATCTTTATATGGTATCAGAGCTACAACCACTCCAACGAGTTTTCCTTTCGGTCCAACTATGTCTAGCTCAATTGTGCAATTAAATGCCCCAACCAATTTCCCTATCAAACTTACTTCTACCAACTTTCCTGTTTGGAGAAGACAAATTCAATCAACTCTTATTGGCTTCAATCTGCTAGGATACATTGATGGCACTCTAGATTCACCAGCGCAATTTCTTGATAGCGAGAAACAGACCCATAATCCAGCCTACACTCTCTGGTATCGGTAAGATCAAATTCTCATTAGTGCAATTCTTGGTAGCTATTTAGAAAGCATTCAACCCATCATCTCCTAAGCTACATCCTCCAAAGAAGCTTGGGAGAGGCTGCTTCATAGCTATGCGAACTCTTCATGGTCTAGAATCATCTCTCTCAAAGCCAAGCTTGCTCAAACTTCAAAGGGAACCAAACCAGTTGCTGAATTCCTCAATGAAATGCGATATATTGCAGATGAACTAGCTCTCATTCAAAATCAAATAAGTGATGAATTTCTTATTGTCCACATCATCAATCAACTTGGAGATGAATACAGTCCTATTGTAGCAGCTCTCAAAGTTCGTGAATCTTCCATTGACTTTTCAAAGTTATTTGATAAGTTAACTGACTTTGAAAGAACACTGAAAGACAAAGGCTCGAGTTCTCCTCCTACTCTTGTCACAGCAAATATTGCTCAAAAGCAACCTGCTCACACTCAACATTTCAACAGATCCACTCAAGGTTATAATTCCAATTCTCGCAAGTCCCATGGCAGCTATGGAGGAAATTATTCTCGACAAAATCAGAATGGCCATCGGTCATATCGGCAAGATTTATTTTGTCATTTTTATGAAATTGTAGGTCATGACACTCCTGACTGCAGGAAACTTGCCAGATTTCTTAAAGAGAATAACATTCATGTTACTAGCTCTCAGTCTTCCCAGAAACTTCCAAGTTCAGTAGCCAATGCTACCACCTCCATCAATTCTCCAGCTATGTCACAACAACCTTGGTTATTTGATAGTGGAGCATCACATCATGCGACATCAAATTTATCTGCTTTGCAGACTTACTCTGACTATGGGGCTCTAGATGAGATATTTTTGGGTGATGGTAAAGGTCTTTCAATTTCTCACACTGGTCACACACAACTTCATACACCTTGCAAACCAATTACATTATCAAATGTCTCGTGTGTTCCAGATTTAAAAAAACAAATTGATTTCCATAGCAAAATTATGTAAATCTAACCAAGTTTCTATTGAATTTTTCTCATCTCATTCTCTTATGAAGGATCTTCGTACGGGAGCGCCTCTAATGTGGGGAGAGAACAATGATAATGTTTATTGTGCAACTTTTCCATGTCAGCCTCAAGTCAATATCAGCACCAAAGCTTCTATGTCCTCTTGGCATCACAGACTAGGCCATCCTTCTCATAAAGTTCTTAGTTTTGTTCTTAAGCACAATGTCTTGGTCTCTCCATCACTACAAGAAATTTTACTTTTTGTGATAAATTTTTTAATGACGCATAAAATTTCGTCACTAATTATAACTTACAATGACAATTTTTTTAAAACGTCACCATATTATTTATTACTGTGACAAAATTATTTTACGTCATTATATGTTTTAATTTTTATCACTAATAGATTAATTTTGTGACGAAAAATATATTTCGTCATGGTTTCTTTAGGAGAGATAATTTCCCACCTTTTTTTAGAGGGAAAAAGTTTAATAACAAAATAATAGCTTATTGTAACGTATAAGATCGTTACAAAATATTTATTTTTCGTGATGAATTATTTGTCATAATTGAATAAATTAGTGATAATAAAATCATTTCGTTACAAATAACGTATCGATATAAAAAAATTCTAATTAATTAATTTTTTCGAAAAAATTTAGTTTAGAAAATAATTTTATTTATGACAAATAAATGTGTCACAAAAAATAAATATACTGTAACGCGGTACAATTTCGTCACTTTTGATATGGAGGGAAAATTTTCAACCATTTTCTTTTGGAAGGAAAAAATATAACAAAAAAATGACTATTTACGACATATAAATTCATCTTGAAATATTTATTTTTTTGTGACATGAATTATTTTTGTCACAATTTAATGAATTAGTGACGATAAAATTATTTCCTCACAATAAAGTTATTTATGATAAATAAATATGTTACAAGAAGGAATATGTTATGACGAAATACAATTTCGTCACCAATACAATCAATTTATGACAATAATAATTTTTCGTCACAGTTAGTTGTAATGTTAATATATGACAAAGAAATTATGTCATAAAAAATAATTGAATTTGATGCGAAATAGATTTCGAAATCTTTTTTGGATCGGTTCGACCAGCTGAGAAATTGAAAACTTTGAGGGATCATAATTTTTGACTCGGATTGAGTTACGGGAGCCATTACATGTTAATACGAAATAATTTGTACGATATACAGTCATTACTGGATGTAACCCATAGCCGCTTGTAACAGGCCCAAATTAATCATTTTCAGCTGTTTCGGACCGTTTAAAGTTTTTTATTCAGAAATTTCTTCGTAATTTTCGGTTTATGTTATTTTTAATTACAAAAATTTTTTTGTCTTCTATATTTTGAAAAAAATAACTAAATTATATATAAAATTTAATTAATTAATAATATAATAATAATTTAGAATAAAATAAATTACTTATTAAAATGATATTTTAATGTAAACTATGCTAAGAAACAGCAGCGTTTCTTGTTGCTTTCTCATCGTATCATCAGCATGAAGAACTGAAGAAAGGAAACAAAGGAAAATAGAGAGCTTTTTGGTGATAAAAAATCCAAAAATCATGGAAGAAAATGGTGGGAAAGGGTTGTTTTTGGCAGCATTTTTCGGTTTCCTTCCCTTACCCAAACTCTCAATTCCTTATCACATCCCTATTTTCTCATTGCAATTCTGCAACCCTAAGGAATTTGAGAAAATTTAGCTTCTTCTGTGTTAAAGGTTAGTTGATTTTGCTTTTCGATTTTTTTTTAAATCATAATATTGTCACAGTCGGGTTCTTCTGTGATTCTCTCTTACTTCTGTGTTAAAGGTTCTTTTGTGTTTCTCTCTTACTTATAATCTGAGCTTGTGGGTTCAACACTCTTGCATTTGTGTGGAGGTATAAATTTTGTGGAGTGTAGACAGATCTGTATGAATGCTCAATAAGAGGGAAATATGAAATAGAAAAAAAAATCAATTTTTATGTCTTGCTGAAGCAATTAATGAGCGTGTTGATTTGCAGTTGGGGAATTTCTTCTGAGCACAATTGGCAGACTGCAAGGTGAGCAACAGAGGTAAATACGGGACTTCTAGGTAATGAACTTTTCAAACGTGAACCTGAAATAAATTCATTTCTTTACAAATAATTCTTTTATGTCTTGCTGTTTGTTAAGTGTGTTCATGATTTAAAAATTTCTGATGGTGTTCTTCTCTATCTCACGATTGTCTGTTTTTCCCCTAACAATTGTCTGGAACAATTGACTCAAATTTGTGCTAAAAATTTTTGATTGTCTGTTTTAAGAAGCCAAAAATCTAGATTCTATGTTTCAATTGTCATTCTGATGAACGAATATAGTTCCTGATGCATTTAGAGTCTAAGGATTGTATTATGATTTTGCCCTTTTTTTTTTGCCCTGTTCTTTCTTCTTTCATTTTGTGAATTCTAGTTTATCTTCTTCCCCAAGAGTATCGAACTAAAAAATGCCTCTTTTCACTTTTGTACTGAACTGATGACTTGAATACTCTGGATGTGCTGCCTATTGGGATTTATAATACAAGAAAAATCTTTGGAACTCTGTAGATAAATGTTTTCTAACAGTTTTAGCGTTTGGCAGAGCTAAAGAAGTTAGTCTTTTAGATACTTTTGAGTGACTAAATTCTGTCTAGAATTGGCATGAGGGTTTTATAAATTATCATTCATTTGCTCATTTTCTGGTGAAACTATTTATGATGTTTTGATTCCATCAAAGAGCTCATCAGTCAAGATTGGATAGTTCAATTAGTTCACACGTAAGTAAGAATTGAGGGAGTAATTTTCTTTAAATATGCATGTAATTAAAAAGCTAAGGTTAACAGGTTGATCTCAAGCTCATTTTTCAAGCCCAATTGATGAACAAGCCAAACCTGAGCTAGCTAAACCTTAGCTTAAGTAGGATCTTGAACCAAATTGTCACCAGGTTCATGAATAAGCCGATATATAGATATATAATTTGAATTTATATGCTAAATCTCTATTTCCACATCACACTATTATCCTTTTGCATACATTTTAACATATATGGCATTATGATCTTTTTTCCTATTTCCATTTATTTACCTTGTAAATATATTTTGTATGTCATGTTAATTTGTTAAATTTATTTATTTTGAGCATATTATTATTAATATTTATATTATTATTAATATTATATTAATAATAATATACTTACAATATATCAATATATTTATAATAATAATAATATATTTTTTTCTCTTTTTTTTTTAGGATAAACAAGAATCATTTATATTTTTGAAGGTCTACATCAGTGTCAACTTTACATTATAAGGTTTTTCTCCTTTTTTTGATCTTATAAATTTATAAAATTCCTTTGTATGTTGTAATTATTGTCTTGAAAACTGCTTAAATAGTATGTAGATTTTACCCAAAATAGTTTTATATATATATATATATGTTTTATGTTATGTTTGATATATGTGGGCTCAATTTAACTTCAACTATATTATTTTATTTTCTCAATTACTTAATAATGATTATTTTCATTTAGGTTATAATAAAAAATGGATAAGAGTTGGATGTATACCATGAAATGGTCCAAGGAGTACATAGAAGGAGTACGATCTTTTATGAATTTCGTAGAAAATCATATGGGAAAAGATTGTGACATCGATGTCCATGTACAAGTTGTATGAACTTATATATTAGAAGTCAAAAAACAATTGAGGATCATGTATTGGTTCAAGGGATAGATAAATGTTATCAGATATGGTTTTATCATGGAGAAACATCTAATTCCATTGATGACGGTGATTACCAAAAAGAGTGTGATATGTCTAATGAGAATTTAGATGAAGCAGATGATGGAATTTTTGACTTGCTACATGAATTGGGTGAAAAATATTACCAAAAGGATATAACCGATGAGCAAAATGAAGAACATAACACTCATCCAAGTGTCCTACCTGATTATCTTAAATCTATTATGAGGGATGCTAATACAAAGTTATATCCTGGATGTAAGAAATTTTCAAAGTTTTCTTTTATTATTAAGTTGCTCCATTTAAAAGTATATAATAAGATAAGTAACAAAGCAATAGATATGTTGTTGAAGTTACTTAAAGAAGCATTACCTGAAGGAGAGGTACTTCCAAGTTCTTATTATGAGGCAAAAAAGTTTCTGCGAGATCTTGGGTTAGGATATGAGTCCATTCATGCTTGTAAGTATAACTGTGTCTTGTTCTGGAAAGAAAATAAAAATTATGAGTGTTGTCCCACATGTGGTACTTCTAGGTGGAAAATTAATGATGGGAAGGGAAAAAAGATAGCGCATAAAGTTTTACGGTACTTTCTAGTAAAGCCTAGGTTGCAAAGATTATTTATGTCCCATAAAATATATAAAAAAAATTGTTTGGCATCATGAAAAGCGTGTTGATGATGAATATATGAGGCACCCAGCTGATTCTGAAGCTTGGAGGGACTTTGATAATAAGTTTCCTTGGTTCGCAAATGATCCTCACAATGTAAGGCTTGCTTTAGCTGCAGATGGTTTTAATCCATTTGGTAATTTAAGTAGCACATAAAGTATGTGGCCTGTGATTTTATGGCCATTGAACCTTCCACCTTGGGATTGCATGAAGCCACCATTTTTTATGATGCCCTTGTTAATTCCAGGACCTAAATCTTTATGAAAAGATATCGATGTCTTCTTATGGCCATTAATTGATGAGTTAAAGGAACTATGGATAGAAGGGATTGAAACATTTGATGTTTCTTGTCAAAATAGTTTCCAAATGCGTGCAGCTGTATTATGGACTATAAATGACTTTCCTGCATATGGTAATTTATCTGGTTGGAGTACTAAGGGTTATATGGCATGTCCAATTTGCAATGATCAAACTTGCTCCTAGTTATTGCGCAACAAGATATGTTACATGGGACATCATCGGTTCTCACCAAAAAATCATAATTGGAGAAAGAGTAGAAAGTTTAATAGTGATAGAGAAGGTAGAGAGGCACCTATTGAATTAAATGGAGATGAAGTGTTAAGACAGTTAGAAAAATTGACTATAGTGGCACCCGAGAAACATCTAACTAATAGAAAGAGAAAGCACACTTTACAAGAATTAAATTGAACGAGACACAACATATATTCTATGAGTTGCCTTATTGGAGTAAGTTGAAGTTAAGGCACAACTTAGATGTAATGTATATAGAAAAGAACATTTGTGAAAGTATTTTAGGAACCATGTTGAATATTGATGGAAAAACAAAAGATACTCTGAAAGCAAGGTAAGATTTAGAAGACATGGGAATCCGTAAAGAGCTACACTTGGTGAGAAGGGATGATGGAAAATATGAAATGCCTGTTGCATGCTATGTCATGAAAAAGAAAGAAAGGTAAAATTTTTGTGAGTTCTTGCAATCTGTGAAATTTCCTGATGGGTATGCCTCTAATATCTCTTGATGTGTTGGTTTAAGTGATAACAAGATATCGAGATTGAAAAGTCATGATTGTCATGTACTTTTACAACGTATACTTCCTGTTGGCATTCGTGGAAGTTCAAAAAAGGAAATATGTAGTGTATTGGCCGAATTGGGTGATTTTTTCCAATGTCTGTGTTATAAGAAGTTGGATAGAAATGAATCAAAAAAAATGAAAGATGACATTTGTCTAATTTTATGCAAGTTAGAAATGATATACCCACCTGTTTTTTTTTGATATCATGGTTCATTTACCAATTCATTTACCAAATGAGGCTTTACTTGGTGGACCGGTTCAATTCCGTTGGATGTATCCTACTGAAAGGTAATATAAAAAGTCAAAAAATATTGACATTATTTATTTCTTAGTTGATATGGATAATTAGATTTTTTTTTTCTTTTTTTTTTCCTTACAAGATCATTATGTGAATTAAAGCAAAGTGTGCGTAATAGAGCTCATCCAGAAGGGTCGATTGCAGAAGCTTATATTGCCAATGAGTGTATAAATTTTTGCTCTATGTATTTGAAGGGTATTGAAACTCGTTTTAATCGTGATGAGCATAGAGAATGTTGGAAATGATAGGCACCATGGCTGAAAGGATTGCTCATCCTCCTACTCCACAAGCACCTGTCGCTCCACAACCACCAATAGTCCATGCTGGGGGGCAAGTCGAACCACCTCTTGGTGGGGAGGCTCCTTTTATTAGTAATGCTGCCCGTCAACCTCTTAATGAGCATAGAGCTGTTGTGCCTATTGAGCCAAGAAGGGAAAGGATCCTCAATGCCAATGAGGATTTCATGATGGAGGAGAAAGATGAAGAGGTAATAGCACCTCAAGTTGTGAGGGCCAGAGCACCCAGGGTAGAAGATGAGGCAATAAGTGGGATAAAACAGCAGATTAAGGCGGTCACCTGCTTGCGATCAGCTAGGAAGGGAATCAACCTGAGGATAGAGATTTGGGGGATGAAGAGTTGTTTCCCTAAAGGTTCAAGATGCTTGAGCTACCGAAGTTTGATGGTACTTCGGACCCATCCGCACACTCAAGTAGTATACCCTGGTAATGAAAGGCACAGGGTTGACAAAGAAGCAAAAGGTAAAATATTTCTGCCTCAGTCTGATGAGTCCGGTAGTAGACTGGTATCATGGATTAGACAAGAGGTCAAAGGAGGATTGGGACCTTTTGACTGAAGAGTTCATGAGCCAGTATGATTGTAGCACTAGAATGGAGGTCACCTTAAAGGACCTTGAGCTCTTACAGCAAAGGAGTGACGAGTTATTCCACGAATACCTCACTAGATGGAGGAATAGTCATGGAGATTAAGTGAAAGCCTGACATGCTGACCATATCAGACTATTTATCAGGAACTCCTGCCCTTACTTGAGGGATTTGCTTAGCTTTAAGGGCTCAGAGATTAAGAGTCACTTAAGGACATTGCTGTAGAGGCTGAAGGGGCTTACCTAGCAAAGAAAGCAAGCCAAAATAACTTTGCTGGAAAAAGTTTCGAGAACCAGTCAGGATATAAATCAGGCGGTGCTAGGAGCAGTAATAACAGAAATGGTAAGACGGCCGAGGTTGCAGCTACTGAGGTTGGACAGAGTCAGAGGTACTATTCTAATTTAGGCTGCTCTTTAACCTGGGTATTGGAAAGACTGATGAAGGAGGGCAAGCTGTGACCTTTGACGCCTAGGCAAGCTATGAATCAAGGACAGCCAGGGAATAGAGATGACCAGTATTGCGCCTACCATCAGCACACTGGGCACCTGATAGATTACTGCCGAACTTTAAGGAACAAGATCCAAGATCTTATTGACACCAAACAGATCGCGAATCCTGAGAAGAGAGAGAAGAAGAAGAAGGCAGGCTATAATGCAGTTCACCCACCATGAATATGATCGGGTCTGGTCTACTTGAGTGGCATGTTTTGCAAGAGCTATATGGAGCTGAGTACATCACTATCACTAGTCGGAAGACGAGTGAAGAAGGGATTCCCATGGCGACGGTAGATTGATAATCCACTAGTGAGAGTGGGCATGAAAACAAGGAAAATTATGTTCTTTTTTCAGTATTTGTCATTATTCCAAGAACCATTTTTTATGACAATATTTGCAATGATTAGTTATTTTAATAAGATGAAAAATTTTGCTTATTTGTATGGTATTTCTAATGACTTCATTTCTCATGATCATGATACATTCATTTTTGACATTAATTCGACTAATACGACTGTATTTAATCTCGAGACTTTGGAAAACCCAAAAAAATTCTTGATAGCATCTGATATAACTCCTGAAGAGAGAAAAATTCTGAGAGATATAAATAAAAAAAAAAGAAAAAAAGGGGGCCCTTTCCTGGATATAGAATGACATACTGACAATTGACAAGGACAATGTGGAGGCGACGCTGCTTCAATATGCCAACATGACGACGAGGAAAGTTTCAAAAGCCATTCCTTTGCCTCATCAATATCTAAGGCGCATACAGTGCAGCCAAGCAAAATCAAACTCCTTTCATTAAATGGCTGCGTCAGAGGTTAGACAGATGAAACTCTAGGCCTTTAAAAAAATATATATATATATAGCTCATAGTACCAAGCCCTTAGGAGTCCTTTCCTCCCAACCATTTGAGATGTTCACTCCAAAGCAAATCAAAATTAACCTTTAACCACCTGAAACCAAGATAAGTAAAGCATGAAACCTTATAGCCAAACTTAGAAGGACAGCTCATTACCTCAAAAAAAAAAACAAAAGCAAAAACAAAAATAAAAAAAAAAAGAAGACGACAAAGAAAAAACCACCATCTTGCCCTAAATCATTTGAGGCTAACTTGTAACCTAATCTCAAACATTAGAGGATACTTCAGAAATCCAGTCATCAAAAGGAAAGTACAGGCTTTCACAGTTAAGTTTTAAATAAAGAACTCACTACTTCAGCCAGTTTACACAAGAGTCAAGATGAAGCCTTTGGTGAAAAAAAAGAAAAATAAAAAAGAACACCGTCAAAAGGAGCAGCCGTCCCAACTGGCAATGATGAAAGAGAATTCAAAAAAACCAATCGACACCGACAGACTGAAGGAGGTTCCATGGCAGAGGCTAAAAAAAAAGAAAAATAAATAATAAATGCCCCATGGGTTGAAAACCGAAAAAAGGCGACCATGCTAAAATTGGGCGCTCTGCCTGGGTAAAAAAAAAAAAAAGGAGAGAGGGCACCCTGGGTAAAAATTAAGGGCTGAGAAAAAATCTTCAATCATGAAAATCCAAGAGGGCTGATTGATAATAGCAGTTTGATGCTTTCAAGATCCATCCCGAGATTAGATGAGGTTTTATATTTTTGAGATTAATACCAAATAGTGATCATGTGTAATGAAATCAAACTGAAACATATGCATTTACGCCATAATATGTTAATATGATCAAAACAGTTCATTTTGCATACTCAAAGTTGTCTAGTAAATTGTTACTGTCTACCCTCTGCTACTTTCAGCACTCGGGTCCTTCAGCCCGCTCATCCTGCTATCAACCGCGAAAGCAATTCTACAGAACCATCATGAGAAGAATCAAGCTCAAATAGCCATGACATGGGCATAAGTACATGCTGATCACACTAGGAAGATTTTTGGTAACAGCTTCAACCTCTCTGCAAAAAAAAAAAAAAAAAAAATCCATTGGAGATGAAAATCGTAATTGGCTCTTTAAGGAAAAGTTAGGCAAAACGATAAGTTGAAAACCTGGAAACAGGCATGTGACGCGCCCGAACCCCGCTCGGCATCCGGGTGGCCCTCGGAAGTCCGCTTTCAGGACCCGAGACCAGATGGAGGTTCGTTAAAACTCGTAAAAGCCGATCACTTCGCAATGGATAGGGATTCACCCCCATTCCATTGTTGGCAATCAGCTTACGAGAGCGTCTGCCAGGTATTGTAAGGCAGGTATCACGGAGTCGCCACCCGATAGAACATCGAGAAATAAATCTAACCTTATGAAACCCAAAACTAGAGAGAGTTCGGGACCTCACTCTTATTCATACCTTTGGTTAATATTATGTGAACGGATTTTTAGGATCAATTATTTTATCTCTCTTCTCACACGATCATGCAATAAATATAAAGCACATTGCAAGAATATGTATAAAGCAAAAAATAAATAAAACGATAAGTAAAATATAATTACAGTTATCCAAAATAAATAAATAAGTAAATAAATACAAAAACCATAAAAGTAATAGAATGAAAATACATACATAAATCGAGCTATTCATTTAGGCGGGAACATTGGTTCCCAATTACTTATTTTATGAAAAGAGTTTAGAGTTCTCAAATTGATTTAAACCTTTGCTTTGGAGTGAAAACCAAGACATTGGTCCTGTTTTATTAATGAATTTCATTTTGGTAAAAAACATTTGTGTGATGGTACTTTTTAAGCGAGGTCGAAAATTTTTTATTATTACAGACCACATGCGAATTAAAAATAATAAAATAATAATTACATATTTTGAATGATAAATAAATCCTAATCTACTCATCCCGACCATGCTCCGCCTAACTCCGTGGGCGAGTCACGTGCCACTCGCATCGCGGTAAAGACAGAAAACAATATTGGTTAATAATGAATAAATAAATAATTGAATGAATAAATAAACAAATAAATAATTGAATAAAGTAAATTGAGGAAAATAATTAAAGTTAATAATGGATTAAATTAAATTAAATGATAAATAAATGAATAAATAGATAAATAATTAAATAAATAATTGAATCAAATAAATTGAGAGGATTAATGAATGTAAAACACAATGGCAATTATAATAATCAAATGCAATAAAAATGATAATGCTAATAATAAAATAAACAAACAGGAAATGATAATAATAATAATAAAAATAATAATTATAACAATAGTAACAAAATAATAATAATAATAATAATAATAATAATAATAATAATAATAATAATAATAATAATAATAATAATAATGATGATGATAGTAAAAAGTAATAATAATAATAATAATAATAATAATAATAATGATAATAATAACAACAACATAACACAATAACATTAATAATAAATAAATCAAATAATAATAATAATAATAATGTGAACTAGTTAATTAATTAAATAATAATAATAATAATAATAATAATAATAATAATAATAATAATAATAATAATAATAATAATAATAATAAAAACAACACTAATAATAAATAAATAAATAAATAAATAATAACAATAATTATAATAATAATAAAATAGAAAATTAAATGATAATAATAATAATAATAATAATAATAATAATAACAATAATAATAAAATAATTAAAATAGAATATTAATAAATAATAATAATAATAATAAATAAAATAATATAAAATAGGGGAAGGGGACTTACCTCGCCGGAGCCGCCGTCGGTGGGGGGTGGCCGACACTGCCGTCACCGGAAGGGAGATCGGGACGCCGGGAGGCCATCAGAGCTGGTCACGCGCCGGGAAGAACGATCACCACGCCGGAAAAACCACGGAGCGTCACCGAAGTTCCTCTCCACGCGCCTTGTTGCCGGCGACGGATGGTTGAACGATGGCGATAGAAAGCTTCGTCCGGGTGCGCTGGTGCTTGTGGTGGGGCGCGTGCCGCCTTTGCCGGTGGCGTTTGGCCGGAGCAGCTCCCGCCTTTCTCTCTTTCTTTTTTCTCTTTTCTCCGCTCCGGTGGTCTGCGTTCCGTTGGCCTCTGCTCCTCTTTCTAATTGTTTCTTCTTTTCCTTTTAATTTCTTTAATTCCTTGATTTTTGGTTTCCTCTCACTTGCTCTCTCTTTTATATTTCCTTTCTATTTTTTCTATGCCTTGCACTCTCCTGTTCTCACTTTATTTTTCCTTTTTTCGTTCTTCAACCCATCCCCTGCTCTCTCTTGTTCTCTCTTTTTCTTATTTTCTCAATTTTCTTCTTCTTTCAATTTTTTTGTTCAGCCGAGAGAGCCCCCTGCCTTTCCCTCATCTCTTTCTTTTTATACCCTCAAATTAGGGTTTTCTTGGTTCACCTAATAATTTCCTCCATTTTTTCTTTTTTATATTATATTTTTTTTACTCTAATTAATTTACATAAATTAGTACACATCTAAACTCTCTATTAATTAAATAATCTATATTTCTATTCCTATTTAATTTAATTAATCTACTTAAATTATCATATCTAATTTATTTATCTATTTCCTTTTTTTTTCAATTTTAATTACCCAATAATATTAACTAATTAAATTAACCTAACCTTAACTTTTAATTTTTTTTAAATTTTTTAAATTTTATTTATTTTTTTGTTATTATTTTTTGTTTATATATATATATATATATATATATATATATTTTTTTTTTTTGAGGAATTTATCAAGGACCCAAAATTGCCATCACAACCTGACTCAGGACTCGGTGTCTACAGTTGCCCCCAATTTTGGAGAAACTAGTGCCTAGACAACTAGGTGAGCCAAAATTCAAAGAAGAAAGGCCAAAATTCAGAGAAGGAAGAGAGAGAAATACATACCTGAGGATGCCGGACCTTACCTTGTTGATGTTGCGCAGGAGCAAACGGTTGTCTGTCTTTGCCTGGAAGGCCTCGTCTCGAGCTACTTAGCAGTGAATGAATTTGATACGGGTGTTCCTATTAGTCTTGTCTCGACCTGTAAGGCGTTGGTGAGATGCAGCGTTCTCTAGCTACAACCTCAATGTGAAGAGCAGTGTTCTCTAACTGCAACTCCAATTGGTGAGATGCGGTACTCTCTGACCACAGTCTCAAGGTGAAGAGCAGTGTTCTCTAACTGCAGCTTCAATTTGTGAGATGCGGTACTCTCTGACCACGGTCTCGGGGTGAAGAGCAGTGTTCTCTAACTGCAACTTCGATTGGTGAAGTTCCCCTGCTAATCCCCATCCGATTTGCAAGGTGTGTAGTACTCTCTGACTACAACATGAACTATGAGATGCAGTGCTCTCTGACTACAACCTCAATTGTGAGATGCAGTGTTCTCTAACTGCAGTCCCGCCTTGTGAGGTGTAGTGCTCTCTGCCTACAACCTCGATTGTGAAATGCAGTGTTCTCTAACTGCAGTCCTGATTGCGATCTGCTCTATCGCTGATGTTTATCTTGAACTTTCTTTTTTTTTCTGCAAAAAATGTAAAACTCAAATTTATAGGGTAAATTATAAAAGAGATACGTACCTGTGGCAGCACTTGCCTGTTGGGGTCGTTGTTCATTGATGCTCACTGGAGACTTGGATGCACACCAAGAGGCTATAGTCAGTTTTGATGTGTTCCATAGTCCTTGGGGCAATTGGTATCAGAGCCTGTAGATTGATGATCAAGGTATTCTATTGAGAAGAGAACTTTACACTCATGACTTCTTCTACTTCTACTACTTCACTATCTAGATCTTCTTCTTTTTCACGATCTTCTTTTACCCTTTCACCTTCTACAATTCATAAGCTTGATTACCTGTATGAGTTGAATTTTCTTGATGAAGCCCAGAAAATCCAAGATTCTCATCTACCCATTCTTAACCCTTATGATGCTTTTACCAAATCACCTAGATCTAATGTTCTTTCTAATATAAAAACCCTTATCAAGCCACCTAAATCCCATGTGAAAAAATATGTTCAGTCCTCTTCTTTGTGTCAACACCCCACTGGACAAGAACAGTTCATTTCTCTCGATATTCCTTCTGAGTCTATTCCTCACTGAACTCACTAGGGATTAACTCATCTCCATTTTGGAGCTATTAGAATTGCGGTTACTTATCATGGACGCAAAGGATTCCCTGTCTTTGCACGAATTCCTCTTCTTGACACAAGATACCTCCAATACTCTCAGGCTATTATTGGCACTGTTCAGACATCCCTCAATGCTGGAACTGTTATGTTCATTTTCTACCCCAATTTTAACATACGGCTGGATGACTCTCATATCTTGGACAACCTTAAAGTTCATATCCATATCACTGGAGCTGATCAAGTCAAGACCACTGAAGTAGCAACTCTCCATTATCAGATGATCTATAGAGTTCAGAATCATGCTATAGATATCTCACTCCCTTGTTCTAATGATGCTTTGATTATCAGTACGGATTCAAACCAGGTACCTACCTGTGTACAGATCCCAAGGAAATTAACGCAGGAACAGTTGCTTGATTACTTTCCTGAGTCTTAGCTCACCAGTTATGAGATCCTTCATGAACAGAAAAAGTCAATCCAATCCTCTAATCCTATTTTTATTAAAAAACCAAATGGCATGGTAGAAACCCAGTTTGTCTCTCCACGAGATGAACTGGACCCAGTTGAATCCACCACAGCACCAATTTTTTCTCCCCAATTCATGATTCAACCATGTCCTTCTTTTCCCCAAGAAGATAATATCCCTATTACAGCCTTTAATACTGATGGGCGTCCCATTTATGCTTTTAAACGGGATAACCATTGTTACTGGGATCTTTAAGATTGTGATGATTGCTATAAAGCTTCTATTGAGGATGAGCTCGATGATAAAGATCTCCATCACCGGAGACGTAAAGGAAAAAAGAAATTTTCCACTGAAGCTCGTTACCAGGATCACCTTGATGAAGATGATGATCCTACTGTTAGCACTCTTGGTCAACCATCAGGCAAGTATGACTATGCTGTTAGTTATACTCCTCCCCCTTGGTACAAACCACCAATTATACCCACTCCAACTCCTGAACCATGTAAACCAACACCCAAGCCATTGCCTAAAAAACCCTATTCCCCTCCTATCTGGAAGCCAAAAGCTATTCAAACACCTATTCTCCCTGCTGTCTGTATGTATCAGCCTACTGGTACTTATACAGATGAATTCCCTGCTCTATCAAAAACCACCAACCCTACCACTAAAATACGAGCAGCCCCGTTTGTTAAATCTCCTGGTATCTCAACTGAAGGTACTCCTAGAATTGTTCAACCTGCTGAAGCAGTTCTCAACTGGCAATTTGAAAATGCTCTGGCTCAGAACAAGCTTCTTCACCGATTAGAAACAAAGGTTGATCACGTTTCTACTCGTGTTGATACACTGAATTCTCAGTTAATGTGTCAGAATGCTGCTACTTACTAGTTGCTGACAAAATTACAGAACCAAGTTACTGATCTTGATAAGCAACACATGACTGCTATTAGTGAATGAATATATGATTCTACCTTTAAGGAGAAAGCCTCTGAAGTTACCAGACTTAAAGCTAAAATTGCAACCATCAAGAGAGATTTAGCCAAACAATCACCCTCTCCCACATTCTCCTCTTTTCCCTTTTACCATTCTTCCATCACTCACCAACCTTCTATACAGATTCCACCTCATACTGAACCCACACAGGCAAAACTTGATACTTTAGGATACTCTCATGAGATGTTTATGAGAAAACAATTTGTCAAATCAAAGCGATCTCTTGAGTCATTGCCTACTCAACCTCCACCACCTATTTCTACAAAACCTTCCACTTTTGAAACACCTACCCCTCCTGTTATTTCTTCCACTGACCTTAAACAAAAGGGTATTATTATATCCGAACCACCATCTTCCCATATAATCCATAAGCCCTCATATCCAAATCCTCTTATTCAAACCTTGCAACAGAAAGCCTTGCAAACACTTCCTGCCATCTCTTTTGCTACCAAGGATGATCCATTTGATCATGACAGTACTACTTCAAGTACTAATGATGATCCTGATCCTACCCATTCTCCACTATTTATGGCAGATCCCCCTCCTGCTGAGAGTACTACTACTTAATTTGCTGAAGAACCTCCTGAAGAGGAAATGGCTAAAACTATTCCTCTCCCTCCTGATTCCAAACCTGATAATGGACCTTGGTTTGGATTTGAAGATATTCCTAGTGATCTATGGAGAGACCGTCTTCAAGAATTCTATGCTTGGCTTGAACTCAAAGCAAGAACCCGTCCACCAACAGTGACAAGTATGGAAGCTATTTTCCATGAATTCCAATGCAGATTTGTTGGAAGAATTCGAGATTGGTTCACACGTTTCGATGAATATTCAAAACTTCAATTTAATCGGTCTGAATCTATCACTTATGTTCTCCAAAAGATTCACTCTGAATTTATTGGAAATGTGCAAGATTTTGAAGATGCCAATCGAGATAATTTCTTTAAAATGAAGTGTTGTTCTCTTCTGCGAAAAGACTTGGCTAAGCATTACAAGAGAATGTCTAAACTCTTTTACATGCTTAATGGAGCTAATGATCCTAATCTCAAACAAGGATTTTTATCCACCATACCAGAGAACCTTTCCAATAGCACCATGTTTTATCTCCGCGAATAAGGCATTCAACTTAACTTTATCAAAGAATTTTAATGGCACTTGATCATCTCTGTGCATCACAAAAGATGATCAAAGACACTCTTCAAAAAGGAAAAGATCCATAGCTGAAAGCAGCATGCAAATGCCCAGATTTGCAGATCAAATGTTTCCCTGAAAAGCGATGTTCTTGTTTGCCTAAGAAACACAAGAAGTTTCGGTATCCTAAGAAGTTTCCTCGCAACCGTCTTCCTTATCAACGAAAAAAGGTTAAATTTTTCAGACGAAAAAGATTTGAACCTAAAGGAGACCGATATTTTGTATGTGGAAAAAAGGGCCATTTTGCAAAAAACTGTCCACGGAAAAAGAAGTCTCAATAACTACTCCAGCATATCCAACAGTCCTCTCCCATGGATATCCAAAATGATGATATTGAATCACTTTTCTCAGAAGCAGATGAACCTTCCTGCCATCTCTTTTGCTACCAAGGATGATCTATTTGATCATGACAGTACTACTTCAAGTACTAATGATGATCTTGATCCTACCCATTCTCCACTATTTATGGCAGATCCCCCTCCTGCTGAGAGTACTACCACTCAATTTGCTGAAGAACCTCCTGAAGAGGAAATGGCTGAAACTATTCCTCTCCCTTCTGATTCCAAACCTGATAATGGACCTTGGTTTGGATTTGAAGATATTCCTAGTGATCTATGGAGAGATCGTCTTCAAGAATTCTATGCTTGGCTTGAACTCAAAGCAAGAACCCGTCCACCAACAGTGACAAGTATGGAAGCTATTTTCCATGAATTCCAATGCAGATTTGTTGGAAGAATTCGAGATTGGTTCACACGTTTGGATGAATATTCAAAACTTCAATTTATTCGGTCTGAATCTATCACTTATGTTCTCAAAAAGATTCACTCTGAATTTATTGGAAATGTGCAAGATTTTGAAGATGCCAATCGAGATAATTTCTTTAAAATGAAGTGTTGTTCTCTTCTGCGAAAAGACTTGGCTAAGCATTACAAGAGAATGTCTAAACTCTTTTACATGCTTAATGGCGCTAATGATCCTAATCTCAAACAAGGATTTTTATCCTCCATACCAGAGAACCTTTCCAATAGCACCATGTTTTATCTCCGCGAACAAGGCATTCAACTTAACTCTCTTTCCCTTGGGCAGATTTATCAAAGAATTTTAATGGCACTTGATCGTCTCTGTACATCACAAAAGATGATCAAAGACACTCTTCAAAAAGGAAAAGATCCACAGCTGAAAGCAGCATGCAAATGCCCAGATTTGCAGATCAAATGTTTCCTTGAAAAGCGATGTTCTTGTTTCCCCAAGAAACACAAGAAGTTTCGGTATCCTAAGAAGTTTCCTCGCAACCGTCTTCCTTATGAACGGAAAAAGGTTAAATTTTTTAGACGAAAAAGATTTAAACCTAAAGGAGACCGATGTTTTGTATGTGGAAAAAAGGGCCATTTTGCAAAAAAACTGTCCATGAAAAAAGAAGTCTCAACAACTACTCCAGCATATCCAACAGTCCTCTCCCATTGATATCCAAAGTGATGATGTTGAATCACTTTTCTCAGAAGCAAATGAACCAGATCCATATACTCTCTTTGCCATAGAGTATTCAGATTCTGAGTTTTTTAATGATGACGACTTTGATTCTGATTCAGAAGAAACTGACACAAATACTATAACTACTATAGACCCCTTATTACCTCCATCATCTCCATCTGTTTATACACTTTCTTCTCACCCAATCCCTTTATTACCTCCATCATCTCCATCCGTTTATACACTTTCTTCTCACCCAATCCCTTTAGTACCTGCAAAAATCTTTCCTGATAAATTTTCAAATCCCATTAGTATTATAGCTTTCATTGATACTGGTGCTCACAACACTATCCTTAACCCCAAAGTTCTCCCAGAATCTTGTTGGAACCCTTATACCCAACACTTCCAAGTAGCCAACCAAGGCGTCTTGACCATTACCAAGAAAACTAAGCATCCCATCAAAATCCAGTTCTTCCCTGATTGTTACATTTGGATCCATGCTCTTGGATCAGATCTTCCAGGTAAAGATCTTGTATTTGGATTTGACGCTCTCTATCAGATGCCACATCTTCGGATACTTCCCAATGGACTCAAACATAAGAAAGACTTCCAACCCTATACCACTACCCATTCACTCTTCACTGTATATGACCCAGGCCTAAGCCCATTCCAAGATATCCAAACCCAATCAGAAACTTTTTGTTGTGCAACCTCCCATGTTGACTTTCTCACTAAACATTCCAACCCACTTTGGACCAAACCTGAATTTTTTATTACCTTACCTTTCAAAAAATCAGAAGACATTAACCCTACAAAAGCCACACACCCTAGTATGTCTCCTGCTGACTATTGTTTGGCCCAAAAGAATGTTCACAGCTGTTGGCCCAACAACTGATTGAGCCCACTCAGTCTAACTGGGCTTGTCAAGCCTTTTATGTCAACAAGCACTCTGAACAAGTTCGAGGAAAGAAGCGTCTTGTTATTAACTATACCCCACTCAACCCATTCCTCAAAGACAATAAATACCCTTTACCAAAAATATCTTCCCTTTTCCCGTTCCTTCACAATGCAAAAGTTTTTTCCAAATTTGATCTCAAAGCTGGCTTCTAGCAATTAGGAATCCCCAAGATCGTCCTAAAACTGCCTTCTGTATCCCCAACTTTCATTACCAATGGACTGTTATGCCCTTTGGTCTCAAAACTGCCCCATCAATCTTTCAGCAGACCATGATTAGGATTTACCATCCAATTCTTTCTTCTGCCTTAATCTACATAGATGATGTTCTAATCTTCTCTCCAGATGTTCCTACTCATAGAGCTCATTTGAAGTCCTTCAATGATCTCACAAAGGAACATGGAATCATGCTTTTACCATCTAAGATGATTATTAGACAAAACGAAATTGATTTTCTTGGCATGCACTTTGCCAATGGCAGTTATCAACCACAACCACACTTGGCTAAGGAACTTCTTAATTTTCCTGATGATCACTTATCTCAAAAACAAGTTCAACAGTTCCTTGGAATCGCTAATTACATTCGCCAGTTCATTTCCCACTTTAGTCACCTTTCTAAACCACTAACCCAACTTTTGAAAAAGAACCCTCCACTTTGGTTGGCCACCCATACCCACTCAGTCCAAAAGATAAAAGAAGCCAGTCAAAACTTGCCACCTCTCCACATCCCTTCTATAGGAAAAAGATATCTACAAACTAATGCCAGTGATGAATGCTGGGGAGCTGTCCTCTTAGAAGAAAAAGACAACAACCGACACATCTGTGGTTACGCTAGTAGACAATTCAAATAATCTGAATGCCATTATCACTCTACCTTTAAAGAAATCTTAGCTGTTAAGAATGGCATAAAGAGATTCGAATTCCATCTGATTGGTCACAACTTTACAGTTGTTATGGACTATTCAACTTTTCCAAAGATGCTTTCATTCAAAGGTACATCCGTCCCTCATCACCAACTTCTCAGATGGGCTGAATGGTTTAGTAAGTACAACTTCCAAGTTGAGCATATAAAAGGGGATAAGAACCTCATCCCTGATTATCTCTCACGGCTTACTTACAAATCATCCTCTCCTCAACTGTCCTCACTCACTCTCTTTCCTTTGATATATACTATGGATCGATTCTGTCCTAACCCTAGTCCTCGGAAGAACCGGCCCGCAACATTACACCTGACTGCCTCTAGAAAAGAAACCCATCCCCCAAATTGTATCCTTAACTCTCCTGTCCATATCAAAAAATATGCAACCCGCCATCTCTTTTATTTTGTTCATCTCTTCTCCGTGAAAAAGAACTTATCTCCTGAAAAGAACCTCTTTTAAATTGATAAACCATGGGCGATGCTCTTCAAGATTTACCCTAATCTTCCCTTCTGTGAGGAAGAATTATGGTTCCTTTGGTGTTTGTCTATCCTTTACACCCATGCAGTTATTTTTCCATTAGTAGAAACTTATGATCTTTTGACAGATGCTAGCAGACGAGGTTCGTTCATTTGGCAGTTCCTGGAATGGTATGCGCCATTATCCTGGTGGCGCTATGAATTTCTCCGTCAAATTCAATCCCGAAAAATATGGCAACGACCTGCAACAGAAGCAAAAAATCTTTCTGCTGTGTACTTTTTCCATCGGCCATACATGTGGAATCCTGCACATAATGCAGTTTGGTCTCAACCCCAGGCATGGTGCTGGGAAATAATAGATAATTATGAAGATGATCCACCCACAGCATTAAAAAAGACTCTTCATAATACTCTCTGTGAACTTAACAATATTGAGATCACATCCCTGCAGCCTCCAACCTTTGATACTGCAGAATCATCCCAGAGACCAAATTACTTGGATTCTTTATTTCAGGACTCCCAGGACCCTTTCCCTTTGCTGGATTCATTAGACCCTCTATTGAATACTCCTCTTGATGAAGATCTAATGGCACAGAACTTCCTCTCCATCCCAGAAGAAAATAAAGACATGAATGATCCCGTGGATGACATTGATTGGACCCCACAGCTCAGAATCGACGACATAGATCCAGAAGATTTCAATATGTCGCCATCATATGAACCTATCAAGAATAAATAAAGTATCTTTTATTAAAGTAGCTTTTGTAAAGAGGAATATATTACTCTACTTTATTAAAGTAGCTTTATCTTTTATAAAAGTAACTTTAACTTTTGTAAAAGAGATTCCTCCTTATCTACAAGATTGTAATTATGTGTGGTAGTGTGTATTGTAAGATATTGTAAGCCTCTTTAAAGGTTATAAATATGCAATAAGAGAAAGGGGAAGGCACGCTCATCTTTAGCCTTCTCTTGCTTTGTATAAACTCTCTCTCTTCTTCCATGAGTTTCTAAACTCTTCTTCTCTCTCTTTAGGATATCCTTCTTCTTGAATCTTGGATCCTGCTATCTAAAACTCCAAGGTCTATGGGATATCTCATTCTGATTTATGTTGGGATACCTACGAGGATAGTCCACAGTTGAGGCCAGGAAGTGCCGTTGTTATTGGACAGTTATACCTGGTATCCAACATAGTCAGTTTTGATGTGTTCCATAGTCTCTGGGGCATTTGGTATCAGAACCTATAGATTCATGATCAAGGTATTCTATTGAGAAGAGAACTTTACACTCATGACTTCTTCTACTTCTACTACTTTATTATCTAGATCTTTTTCTTTTTCACGATCTTCTTTTACCCTTTCACCTTCTACAATTCATAAGCTTGATTACCTGTATGAGTTGAATTTTCTTGATGAACCCCAGAAAATCCAAGATTCTCATCTACCCTTTCTTAACCCTTATGACGCTTTTACCAAATCACCTAGATCTAATGTTCTTTCTAAAATAAAAACCCTTATCAAGCTACCTAAATCCCATGTAAAAGAATATGTTCAGTCCTCTTCTTTCCGTCAACACCCCATTCGCGGTACTGGATAAGAACAGTTCATTTCTCTCGATATTCCTTCTGAGTTTATTCCTCAATGAACTCACCAGGGATTAACTCATCTCCATTTTGGAGCTATTAGAATTGAGGTTACTTATCATGGACGCAAAGGACTCCCTGTCTTTGCACGAATTGCTCTTCTTGACACAAGATACCTCCAATACTCTCAGGCGATTATTGGCACTGTTCAGACATCCCTCAATGCTGGAACTGTTATGTTCACTTTCTACCCCAATTTTAACATGCGGTTGGATGACTCTCATATCTTGGACAACCTTAAAGTTCAGATCCAGATCACTGGAGCTGATCAAGTCAAGACCACTGAAGTAGCAACTCTCCATTATCAGATGATCTATAGAGTTCAGAATCATGCTATAGATATCTCACTCCCTTGTTCTAATAATGCTTTGATTATCAGTACGGATTCAAACCAGGTACCTACCTGTGTACAGATCCCAAGGCAATTAACAAAGGAATAGTTGCTTGATTACTTTCCTAAGTCTTGGCTCACCAGTTATGAGATCCTTCATGAACAAAAATAGCCGATCTAATCCTCTAATCCTATTTTTGTTAAAAAAACCAAATGGCATGGTAGAAACCCAGTTTGTCTCTCTACGAGATGAACTGGACCTAGCTGAATCCACCACAGCACTAATTTTTTCTCCCCAATTCATGATTCAGCCATGTCCTTCTTTTCCCCAATAAGATAATATCCCTATTGCAGCCTTTAATACTAATGGACGTCCCATTTATGATTTTAAACGGGATAACCATTGTTACTGGGATCTTTGTGATTGTGATGATTGCTATAAAGCTTCTATTGAGGATGAGCTCGATGATGAAGATCTCCGTCGTCGGAGACGTAAAGGAAAAAAGAAATTTTCCACTGAAGCTCGTTACCAGGATCATCTTTATGAAGGTGATGATCCTACTATTAGCACTCTTGGTCAACCATCAGACAAGTATGACTATGCTGTTAGTTATACTCCTCCCCCTTGGTGCAAACCACCAATTAAACCCACTCTAACTCCTGAACCATGTAAACCAACACCCAAGCCATTGCCTAAAAAATCGTGTTCCCCTCCTATCTAGAAGCCAAAAGCTATTCAAACACCTGTTCTCCCTGCTGTCTGTATGTATCAGCCTACTGGTACTTATACAGATGAATTCCCTGCTCTATCAGAAACCACCAACCCTACCACTAAAATACGAGCAGCCCCATTTGTTAAATCTCCTGGTATCTCAACTGAAGGTACTCCTAGAATTGTTCAACCTGCTAAAGCAGTTCTCAACTGGCAATCTAAAAATGCTCTGGCTCAGAACAAGCTTCTTCACCGACTAGAAACAAAGGTTGATCATGTTTCTACTCGTGTTGATACACTGAATTCTCAGTTAACGGGTCAGAATGCTGCTACTTACCAGTTGCTGACAAAATTACAGAACCAAGTTGCTGATCTTGATAAGCAACACATGACTGCTATTAGTGAACAAATCTATGATTTTACCTTTAAAGAGAAAGCCTCTGAAGTTACCAGACCCTCTCCCACATTCTCCTCTTTTCCCTTTTGCCATTCTTCCTTTACCCCTATCACTCACCAACCTTCTATACAGATTCCACCTCATACTGAACCCACACAGGCAGAACTTGATGCTTTAGGATACTCTCGTGAGATGTTTATGAGATAACAATTTGTCAAATCAAAACGATCTCTTGAGTCTTGGCCTACTCAACCTCCACCACCTATTTCTACAAAACCTTCCACTTCTGAAACACCTACCCCTCCTGTTATTTCTTCCCTTGACCTTAAACAAAAGGGTATTGTTATATCTGAACCACCATCTTCCATGAGTTTCTAAACTCTTCTTCTCTCTCTTTAGGATATCCTTCTTCTTGAATCTTAGATCCTGTTATCTAAAACTCCAAGGTCTATGGGATGTCTCATTCTGATTTATGTTGGGATACCTAAGAGGATAGTCCTCAGTTGAGGCCAAAAAGTGCCGTTGTTATTGGACAGTCATACCTAGTATCCAACATAGTCAGTTTTTATGGAACTGCCCCAGGGACTATGGAACACATCAAAACTGACTATGTTGGATACCAGGTATGACTGTCCAATAGCAACGGCACTTCCTGGCCTCAACTGTGGACTATCCTCTTAGGTATCCCAACATAAATCAGAATGAGACATCCCATAGACCTTGGAGTTTTAGATAGCAGGATCCAAGATTCAAGAAGAAGGATATCCTAAAGAGAGAGAAGAGTTTAGAAACTCATGGAAGAAGAGAGAGAGTTTATACAAAGCAAGAGAAGGCTAAAGATGAGCGTGCCTTCCCCTTTCTCTTATTGCATATTTATCGCCTTTAAAGAGGCTTACAATATCTTACAATACACACTACCACACATAATTACAATCTTGTAGATAAGGAGGAATCTCTTTTACAAAAGCTAAAGTTACTTTTATAAAAGATAAAGCTACTTTAATAAAGTAGAGGAATATATTCCTCTTTACAAAAGCTACTTTATTTATTCTTGATAAGTTCATGTGATGGCGATATATTGAAATCTTCTGGATCTATGTCATCGATTCTGAGCTGTGGGATACAGACGGGCAGACCGCCGGTGGAGAAAAATACATCTTTTGACCCAAAAATTCCCCATTTCCTCCCTCTTTCCTACGAAGACTGAAAGAACACATTTCTCGTGAAGTAGGGGACCAAAACCTCTGAATCTCAACCGTTTGTATGGGCTCGAACGATTCCTCATTGGGTAATCTCTAATCCAGACCGCCTTGGGACACGATACTTACAGTTGCCCCCAATTTTTGGGAAAACTAGCGCACGAGTGCATAGATGATCCAAAATTCAGAGAAAAAAACAACAAAAAAGGAAGAAAAGCGTACGTATAGCGATTCTTACCTTCCGTGTCCCTTGTCAGGTAGACTTTATCTCAGTCTGCTCAATGGATGGAAACGTCACTACCGATCTCGTCTCGACCTATAAGGCGTTGGTGAGATGCAGCGTTCTCTAGCTACGACCTCGGGGGGAAGAGCAGTGTTCTATAACTGCAGCTTTGATTGTTTTTGCTGGCCTCGTCTCGGTTCATGCGGTGTTGGGGAGATGTAGTACTCTCTAACTACAATCTCGAGGCAAAGAGCAGTGTTCTCTAACTGCAACTTCGACTTGTTGGAGTTCCCTTGCTAACCCCCATCCGATCTGCAAGGTGTGTAGTACTCTCTGACTACAACATGAACTGTGAGATGCAATACTCTCTAACTACAGTCCCAAGGTGAAGAGCAGTGTTCTCTAACTGCAACTTCGATGGCGAGATTCTCCCCTGCTAATCCCCATCCGATCTGCAAGGTGC
This sequence comes from Excoecaria cochinchinensis, assembly GCA_947683425.1. Taxonomy (NCBI): domain Eukaryota; kingdom Viridiplantae; phylum Streptophyta; class Magnoliopsida; order Malpighiales; family Euphorbiaceae; genus Excoecaria; species Excoecaria cochinchinensis. Next base: position 636,595 of record CANTUQ010000008.1, on the reverse strand, counting down.
GTAGTGTTCTCTGGCTGAGTGATTCGGGAGGACATGAAGTTCGATATGTTTGTCCTCAGATTGTGATTGATGTTCGTATTTGGACCGGTGTTAAGCAATGTCCCTGTATGGCAAAGGATTTTGTTAATTCATGTATGAGTTATTCCCTTTCAATATGCTCATGAATGATTTGGTTTTATTATTTATCATCCTTTTTGTCATCCCATTATCATTATTTTCATCATGTTTTGTATCATTGTATTACTTTTTATCATTTTTCTTGTCATATGATCATTTTGACTTTTGATATGAATGGGTATAAGAGCATACAATCATCTTTAATGCGAATAAAGCATAAATAAAGATAGAAATAAACAAATAAATATACAAAGCTGGAAATAAAAGTTTTCCACTGACATCAGCTTTTGTACAATGTATATACAATTGCGACAATAATGAACAAAATACAAAAAGAATGTCATCCAAACTCCCTGAATGACTATAATAGCGGGTAGTCCGTGAGTTCCTCATCCGGGTCCTCATCATCCGAGAGGTGAATCGGCTCAGGCTGAGGTGGAGGGGGAACTGGTTGAGTCTGAGGTGGATGCTGAGGCGCAGATGGTCCAGCCCCAGAAGCGTAAGTCTGTTTGAACCTAACCTGAGCATAGCCGTCCAGGAAGGCCTGGGTGCACGTCCTCATGAAGCTCAAGGTGTCAGAAACTGTCCCCCCTAACTGCTTGAAGGCCTGGCTCATCTGGCTAGCCTGCTCGCTGGCAGCCTTCTTCATGCGCTCCAGTCTCTGCTCAGTATGCTCCCTGAACTCTCTCATGGACTGGGACAAGGGAGGAACGATCCCCTCTATCACCTGGACCCAAGACCTAAGAGAATCAAGTGACTCATCAATCACCTGCAATGACACATCAATCCTCTGAGATGCCTGATCCTAGAACGTCCTCAAATCCTGACCAAACTGCTCTCTGAGCTCTCTCTGTCCCTGTACAACCTGCTCCACAAGCCTAGCCTGCTCGTCCCTGATGTTCTCCATAAGCCGGGCCTGCTCCTGTACCATATGGTCAATGAGCTCGACCTGCTCCTAGGTCAGACGCTCAATGACTCTGGACTGCTCCTGGATAGCAGCCTGCTGTCTGTCCAGTCTCTCATGGGTAGCCCTGTCCCTCTCCTCTAATCGATGCTCAAACGCTGTGAACACAGATGTCAAGAGCTGCGAGATGTCTGGCTGCAGCTGCGATGGCTCCTGAGTCAGCTCTGATGGCTGAGCTGCAGAAGTGGATGCCCCCGGGTCGCTCCCGAAGTAAGGATGAAACCTCTCGGAGGGCCTGAGGGTGGACCGCTGTACTCTGGTGCTCGGTGAGGGAACAGGAGTCGGTGCCCTGGACGCCGGTGGGGTGCTGAAAAGCTCATCTATGGTAAACTCCACGTCGAAATCCGACGGAGTCCTGGGCTGCTCCTTCCGTGGTGACGGTGGCGCGGTCTAAGGTTGAGGTGGTGCCTGGTGCTGCAGGGACTGTGGAGGCTGAGGAGGTGGCTGCTGCTGCTCCTGCTCTGGCTCTGGTCCCAAAGGCGAAAGAGCAAAAGCTCGCTTAGTCTCGTGGATGGTGAGCAGCCTGAAGGCCTCAGGCTGCCCCGGCAGCTGCAAGACCATGTCCATCTTAACTGCAGCTGGCACGTCAACATAGATCCCCTCGTCCAGGGGTCCTCTGAGCCTATCTGGGGCGACTCCTAAGCCCAAAAGCAATCTGGTGACAACCCCTCCGACTATCACCACTGGGGCTGACCCCCTGCCGACTCTAACCATGTTAGCTAGGATCTCATGGCTAACATTGAGGCACTGGCCTGCCACTATAGCCCAGAGGCTCCAGATCTCGGCCGCGTTAAGCGACCCTGGATTACCAGCCCGACCGAGGTACGAGCTGGAAAGCACTCTGTGCAGTTACCGGAGTGCTTGAGAGACCAGTACGGTACTCTTCGCTGTATTGTGATCATACAGCACTCCTGGCAAAGCAATAGCCGGCCAATGGGCGCGACTCACCGCTCTCTGTGGGGCTATAACTCCATCACCTATCGGGAACCCCAACGCCTCCGTGAACCGACGCCTCGTGATACTAACATGCTGGCTATCAAACTAAAACTGCACTACGCCCTGCTCGGTGTCCGATCTCTGATACCCTCCATAGTGTAGAGTGACTAACACCTGCCGTGTAGCCTTGGGGAGCATCTGAAACGTGGGAGTCAGAAAGTCTGTCCATCCAGCACCCTTTATCAGTGCGTCTACCTCGGCAGCCATCCCTAGGGCCTCTAGGAATGGCCTAGATATAAAACGGCTAGCCCGAAACTCGACCTGGGCCAGCGCCATATATCTCTGGGCGGACTCATCATCCATCCAGCCCGGGACCTCTACCTCGGGCCGGGCCTGGGGAACTCATCGTCTCGGAGGCATCCTGCAAAAGAAAAGATTATATAAATTAATTTAACGGAGCGGGCGTTCATAGGCCCAATTTCCAAAACAAAAAGCACATTGGACCTCATCCGGGCGATAGTGACCCAGGTATGAGGAGAGAAAGATAAAGAATTGAAAATGAAAATAAAATAAAATAATCGGGCAGCACCCCGGCAGGGATGTGCCCAACCTCCGGCATGAAAAAAACACAGAACGGGGCTCAGGCCCCAACAAAACAATTGTATATATATATTCATAAGAAATGGGCAGCACCCCGGCAAGGGTGTGCCCCACTTCCTGCACAAAAGGGACAAGCTTCAGGCCCCAACAGCAGCACATATATACCATACTTATATACATTTGCTAGCATGCATAGGAATTCCTGTTTCTAAGGGAACATGTTTTATAGGCAATATCATGCAAAGGTTTGACTAATTAGCATGCCAAAATTATATAAAAACTAGCAGCATCTACCCTTAATTTCTAAGGCAAACTAAAGCAATCTACTCATTCTAAAAGCAAAAAGAAGAAGAAGAAAATGAAATAAACTAAAATTAAAAGAGGAAGTGATTGGTTACTTACCTGTAATTTGCAAAAAATTGTAGTAAATGAAGAAAAGTACTTCCTTGGATGACCAGTCGAGCGAAAAGGGCCAAAAACGCAAGAAAAATGAAAAAAAGGAAGAAAAAAGAGTGTAGAAAACGACGAAAAAAACGAGAGGGAGAGGAAAAGAGAAAATGGCAAAGCTGTTTGTCCGTCGGTCACAAGGCCATTATATAGATTTCGTGACCGATGGGCTGGGCGCCGCTAGGGGCGACCGATGGTCTGGGCGTGTGTCGCTCACTATTCCCCATTAAATGCGAATTAATGCACGTGATGCAATGCTGACATATGCAAACTGCCAGGTGGACGACTACCGACGAGCAGGCCGTCTCTCTTGAGGCACAGGTAGGCCGTCTGTGGCGCTTCCCTATATATTTCGTTAACTTTTCTGAGTTCTTGTGTCTCCTCATTTTCTCAACATTTCTCTAGCTTTTATCCTCTGATTTTCACAAGATATCATCTCCTCTCCTCCAGAAGATGTGCCGCATCTTAGACGACAACCGCAATTGGGAAAACGACACTCTTTCTCCTCTTTCCGGTTTGAAACACCTGCGCAGGGCTAAGGTAGACCACAACCTTCTTCTGGCTGCAACCCATTTCTGGAATCTCCGGTTTCAAGTCTTCAAGTTCATGTACCAGGAGTTATGCCCCCTACCTGAGGAGTTAGCTACCATTGTCGGTGCCTGGTATCCCCCTAACTCTCTGCCTTGTATCCCACGTTGCGGTTTACTTCAGACTCGAGATATTGCTCTGTCTTTAGGTATAGCCCCTTCTGAGGCTGCGTGGTTGGTTCCCCCGGGTTCTACCTTCTCTTTGGAGCTGCTGGTCAAGGCTCTAGACAGATTCTCTGATGTCCCCACCTACCGGGTAAGCATCGTATTCTTATTTTGCATGATGAGCTTCTTGACTGTGGCTCCAGGGGGTTTGATCAGCGATCTTCGCTTGTTTGGGGCTTTGGATGATTTCCACCTCGGGCTATCTCCCTTTCCACTTATTCTGGCTGAGACCATTCTTGGCTTAGATGCTGTATGCTCTGGATCCAACCCCACGTTCACGGAAAGCCCCTTATTGCTCCAGGTACATCATTATTTTAAAGGTAATGCGTCCCTTATGGATTTTCACACTAGCTTTTCTTTGCGGAAAGCGCGTCCTTTCGGATTTTCACATAACCCTATGCCTTATTTTTGCCTGAAGTAAATCCTACTTACTCCAGCGGCTTTTTTCTCTCTCTCTTTTTTTTTATTAGGTCTGGCTACAATAGAAGCTGAGAATGTTGTCAGAGCTACCTCCCCGAGTCATTGCGCAGTACTCCTCGAGACACTTCCTCCCGCGTCGATGGCTGTATACATGCACTATTGCTGATGAAGGCATTGCTAGATTTAGCGAGCTGTCGAATGACGATACCAGTTTCATGTCTGCCTGGCTCCCTCTGTCCCATGCGATCATTGATGGACCATCGGGGTGTGTTCCCCTCTGTGGGCTCCATCAGGCTACTTCTATATCACAGCTCGGTGTGTTCGCCAGCTTGGGATGATCCAGGATGTGGTGAGGGTCCACTATCTTTTTGGGGAGGAGCTTTTTCTGATGCCTTTGCTTCTAGATATCATAAACTGTGGAGCCAACTTCCGGTTAAGACCATCATACCTCGATTTGGAGCTCATTCCGTAGCCTCCACCAGCGAATATAAGAGATGGGTTCTCAGCCCGGCGTCTGACAACCGGACGCGAGGACTTAAGCATTTGGCCAGCGAGAGTAGCGGTAGGACCTAGCTTATCCTACACATGTACACCCCTTTGGGGCACTATGTTTTTTTTCAAAACAGAACTACAAAATGACGGAAATGAAAAGAATAATTCTTGTTTTATTTCACAAAATTGTGTACACTTCCACAGAATTTCAGCATACATGATCAATTTTTGACATTAACTCGACTGTGTACACCCTATTAATTCATGAAACCAAATCTTGATAGCATCCACTCCTGTTACCGATCGGCCCTCTCGGATTTTCCCGATCGGACATTCTCTCTCATGCCTCTAATTTTTGCACAGGATGCCTTTTTTCGGTTTTTACCCTGTCAAGGCGCCCAATTTTAGCAAAGTTGTCTTTTTTCGGTTTTCGACCCACGGGGCATTTTATTCTCTTCTTTTTATTGTTGGTCTTTAGCCATGGAACCTTTTAAGTCTATCGACATTGATCGGTTCCTTGAACTCATTACCATCACTATCCGATAAGATTGCAGCTCCTTTGAACAATAGCCTCTTGAGGATAAACGGCCCTTCCCAGGTTGGTTTAAATTTTCCTCTGATATCTGGTACACCTGGCCTCATCTATTTGAACACCAAGTCCCCCTCCTTCAGCGGATGCCTTTTCACCTTCTTCCCAAATGATCTGGCCAGCCTCTTTTGATAGATCTGATTATGATAGTAAGCTTTCAGCCTACTCTCATCCAATAAGTTCAAAATGCTATAGCCTCTGTTGTGCCCATTCGGCCTCCGGAATCTGAGCTTCCATGACTACTCTCAGCGATTTGAGCTCTACCTCGACTGGCAGCACTGCCTCTATCCCATAAACCAGAGAATACGGCGTAGCGCCCGTAAATGTCCTTACCGTCGTTCTGTAACCCCACAGTGCAAAGGGTAGCTTCTCTGCCCAGTCTTTGTAGGTTTGGACCATCTTGGCTAGGATCTTCTTCACATTCTTATTGGCGGCCTCTACTGCCCCATTAGCTTGTGGTCGATAGGGAGAGGATTTATGGTGCTTGATTCCGTACTTCTCAAGAAGCTTCCTGGTTTTCCCCATGAACTGCACCCCGTTATCAGACACTACGTTATATGGGAGGCCGTATCTGTAGATCAGATTTCTTTCAATGAACTTGGCCATGTCTCTTGCGTCGATCTTCTTGAAGGATTCCGCCTCTACCCATTTTGTAAAATAGTCGATTGCGACTATTATGTATCTGTGCCCGTTGGATGCCATAGGGCAGATCTCTCTAATAATGTCTATTCTCCAAGCAGCGAATGGCCAAGGTGATGTTAGGCTGTGTAGCTCTGACACTGGCAAGTGCCTTAAATCTGCATACTGCTGGCACTGCTTGACATATTTTGAGCAATTGTTGTCCATCGTAAGCCAATAGAAGCCTTGCCTTATGATCTTCTTCGCCAGGGTTAACCCATTCATATGAGCCCCACAAACGCCTGCATGGGTTTCTTCCATCACCCTCCGGGCTTCCCTTTCGTCTAAGCACCTGAGCTGGATACCATCTGCCTGCCTTTTGTATAACACCCCGTCTAAGGATATGAACTGAGTGGATAGCCTTCAGATCATCCTCTGATCCTTCTCGGTAGCTTCCTCTGGAAATCTCGCATTTTCCAAATAATTCATGATATCAAAGTACCATGGCTTTCCATCTGCTACTTCTACTTCCATTATTGGTTTGATCTTGAAGCTGGGCCTCTCAGAACTCGAAATCAGGATAGGCTTCATAGCTATCCCTTTGGGATTATCCCATATCGACACCAGAGTTGCTAGTGCATCAGCCAGACGGTTCTCCTCTCTCGGCATAAAGCGGAACGTACAGGTCTCGAACTGCCCACATAGCTCCTTCAGATATTCAACATAAGGTACTGGCCGTTCTTCCTTTATAGCCCACTCACCTTGGATCTGGCTGATTACCAAGGATGAGTCACTAAAAATCTCTACGTTCTTTGCCCCCAAGGCAGCTAAGGCTTCTAACCCGAAGGTGCACGCTTCATATTCAGCTTCATTGTTGGTGACCCTGTACCTCAACTTCTTGGCCAACGGGAGCTTCTCATCATCTGGGGTCGTCAAAATGATATCGACTCCTGCCCCCTTGCTATTTACAGCCCCATCAAAATATAACTGCCATCCTTGGACAGAAATTGTGGCTATGCTCTCATCAAGAAAATTGAATTCAGGTGCGTCGCCCTGAATGGGATGATCAGCAAGAAACTCCGCTACTGTTCGCCCCTGATAGTTTTATGAGTGATGTATTCGAAATTGAACTCTTGTAGCAATAGCAACCACTTTCCCATCTTACCAAGCAAAGACGGCGCTCCTTGCAAATACCTCAAAGGATTCTGCTTTGCCACTGCCTGAACTCTGTACGAATGGAAGTAATGCCTAAGCTTCTTTGACGCCCAAATCACTGCCAGTCAGATCTTCTCTACTTCAGCATATTTTATCTCATAGGCCAGGAACTTCTTGCTGAGATAGTAAACCGCGAATTCCACTCCGAACTCATCCTCCTGAGCCATCATGGCTCCCACGGAACCATCCTCCACTGCCAGATACAAGATAAGCGGCTTGATCGGTTGCGGTGGCCTCAACACTGGCGGATTCAGCAGATATTCCCTGATGCTATCAAAAGCTCTCTGGCAGTCTTCATTCCAAACCACAGGCTGATCCTTTCTGAGCAACTTGAAGATTGGCTCGCATATCGAAGTGAGCTTCGCAATGAATCGGCTAACATATTGTAGCTTGCCTAGGAAGCTTCTCACCTCCTTCTCTTTCTGTGGCATGGGCATCTCTCTGATGGCCTTCACCTTGTCCGGGTCAATTTCAATTCCACTCTGGCTGACAACATGCCCCAGTAACTTTCCTGAAGTTACTCCGAAGATACACTTCTTGGGATTAAGTCGCAGGCCGTACTTATCAATCCTAGTGAAGAACTTCTCTAAAGCTTCGAAATGGCCCTCCCTGGTGGCTGACTTGACCATCATGTCATCTACGTACACCTCCACTTCCTTATGGATCAAGTCGCTTAGGATCTTTGTTGCCATTCTCTGGTACGTAGCCCCCGCATTCTTTAGACCGAAAGGCATTACTCTGTAGGCGTATGTCCCCCATTCTATGATGAAAGCTGTTTTAATCCAGTCAACTATCTTGTCAAGGATCTGGTTGTAGCCTACATAACCATCCCCAAAACTGTACATCGCGCAGTTGGCGGCATTATCTATCAACACGTCAATGTGGGGTAGCGAAAAATCGTCTTTAGGGCAGGCCTCATTAAGATATCGATAATCCACACATACCCTTACCTTTCCGTTCTTCTTGGCTACAAGGACTACATTTGCTAGCCATGTAGGATACTGCACTTCAACCAGGAATTTTGCTTTGATCTGCTGCCAAATCTCCTCTTTAACCTTGTCTGCCCATTCTGGCCTAAGCCTCCTCAACTTCTGTTTTACAGGCTTATGGTCCGGATACGTCGGAATAGCATGCTTTACGATGTTCCGATCAATCTTGGCATGTCTTCGTAGGTCCAGGCAAAAACTTTTTCATATTTTTTTATTATTCTCTTGAATTTTTCTCTCTCATCAGGAGTTATATTCGATGCTATTAAGATTTCCTTCGGATTTTTTGAGGTTCCAAGATCAAAAGGCGTGGTGTCAGTGGAATCAATATCAAAAATACATGGGATATAATCATGTTCATGCATGTTGAGATCATTGGAAACATCGTACAAATAAGCAAAATCATTCATCTTACTAATAATATTATTCATAATAAAGTTCCGGAATAAAAAGACAATCTAAGCTAGTATCTTCTTCAGCTTCCATTGAGGTCGATGCTGTAGTAGCTTATGCCTCGGCTTCCTGGCTTGGCAGAGGCCTTTCAGCTATCCCTGAGGAAATCTTCAAATCCCCAATCTTCAGTTCTGACTCTACCATTTTTTCCTTCCCTTTCAGCCTGGCAGCTAACATCTTCTCGGTGACAACCTCTTCGGGCTCATCCCTACCCCAGGCAATGCATTGGGTCATAACTTCCTCATCCCAGAAGTCCTCAGCCATTTTAATAACTCCCACATCCTAGTCAAAAACATCACTGAAGATCTCAAATCCAGGGACAATCCTTCCATCCACCCACTGTGGCTCATCTTCACCAGTGTAAGCGCATACTGAGGATGCGGGCACAAAGCTTTCTGAAATGTGATGGATCGTTTCCATTGTCTTCTTCTTGCCAAGTCCGCCTTTGTATCCCAAACCCTTCCGATCTTTCTGATCTAGAGTAGTGATTGCGGATTGCGGCCCTTGCGAATTTCTACCAAGACCAGCCCCAGGGAGATAGTGCATCCTCTTCGTCATATTAACCACTGGAGGGCTATCCAATGACCTCTGCTCTTCTCCTATCACCGATACATGAAAATCACTGAATGGCTGATTAGCAATCTCTAGGGCCGATACCTAGTTATCCTTGGCAGCCTTAATGGTTACCACCTCGCCTTCATGTGGGAATTTTACCATCTGGTGTAGCGTAGACGACACTCCCCCTAGTTTATGAAACCAGGGCCTCCCAAGCAATGCCGAGAAGTTGGCCGGAATGGGCAAAACTATAAATTCTGTCTCCGTCTCAATAGGTCCAGCCTTGACCAAAGTCTTGAATGTCCCTGAAGCTTGCCTTCTAGAATTATTGTAAGCTGTGATAGTCAAATCTGACTCGCTAAGCAAACCCTCATCCAAACTGAAAGCCTGAAGCGCCACTAGAGGACAAACATTTATAGATGACCCGTCGTCTACCATAACGCAAGTAGTGTGCTTGCCATTGATTTGTGCCTTAATGTACAGCAGTCGGTTATGATTACGGCCTTCGACTGGCAAGTCGGCATCAGGATACACTAATCTCTCTCCCGATCCCCCTTTCACAAGGTCTAACAATTCTGATGCAGAGATTGTAATAGCCACAGTAGACTCAGTCAAAGCTTCTATCAACTTTTGTCTATGAGAAGGGGACTGCCTCAGAAGATCCCATATAGATATTTGAGCCGTGGTCTTCTTTAACTGTTTGACTATCTGATTCTCTTCCAGCTCTTTCTCTGTTGATGCCTGCGCTGGTTTCGGTGACCTTTCTATCTCTGGGACTACTCTTCCACTTCTTGTTACAGCTCCTACTTCTTTTCCCTCTTCATCTGACTTCCACATATCCAAAGATATTTCACCTTCCTCCTCATTTTCTTCGCCGATTTCGCTACTAGACCAACAATCAATTGTTGCTACAGACATCCTTTCCGCCTTGCCTCAGGGCAAGTAATAGCAACATACTCATTCCCATACAAGTCCTGCAGCACGTACCATTTTGGTAAGCTTGATCCAATCATGAAAACAGGTGGCGGCACAGCATTATAGCTAGGCTTCTTTTTTTCCTCTCTCCGCTCGGGGTCAGTGATTTGTTTGCTGTCAATTAAATCCTGGATTGAGTGCCTCAGTGCTTTATAATTATCCGTTAAATGGCCCGTATGTTGATGGAAGGCACAGTACTCATTATCTTTATGCCCCGGCATCCCTTATGTCATAGTAGGCCTGGGAGGCAATGGCTGCAACTTCCCTTCTTTCATCAACCTTCTTAAAACCCAAGACAGTGGTCTTCCTAAGTTCAAAAACTTCCTCGGGGTAGTTACGTCAGTAGCAGACACCTCAACCGTTCTTCTGGTGCTACCATTGGGATCGGCTGGCCTATTTGTCCCTTGACTGGTATTAGCTCTTTTGGCATAATTGTTATTGCTTGCCTTTTGGGCCAAGTATTCCCCTTCCACTTCTATGGCTATGTCCTTCAAAGACTCCTAGTCTTTTAGACCCTTCATCTTCAAACCTTCTTTCAAGTACGGGCTCGCGTTCTTGATGAACAAACGGATCTAGTCTTGAATGTCTGGCTTTCTCCTCATCTCCATTACTCTACTCTGCCAGCGAGTTAGGTAATCATGGAAGGATTCCCCGGCCTTTTGCTGAAGCAACTCCAAATCTTTGAGGGTCACCTCTATCCTTGTGTTGCAGTCGTACTGCCTTAAAAACTCCTTTTGTGAGCATATCCCAATCCTCCTTGGTTCGGCGATCGAGGCTGTGGTACCAATCTATGGCAGGGCCAGTTAGGCTCAAGCAAAAGTATTCCACTTTCTGCCTCTTGGACAAGGTAATCCCTTTCATGATCAAGGAATACTGCTTTACATGGGCGGTCGGGCCAGAAGTGCGTCAAACTTGGGAACATCAGGCATCTTGAAATTGTACGGGATTGGGTCATCTCCCTCCAGCTCCTTATCTTCTAGGTTCATCCCTTGGCCTCTACCCAAAACGCCGGCCATAGCCTCAAAATTTTCTTCCATCTTCTTCCAGATGAACTCTTCAGTCTGGGGTGCCTTCCCCCTCTCAGATACAACGCTCATTTTGTCATCTTCATCCTCTCGGTCATCTTCTAACCTCAGCACTTGTCTCCTTCTCTGGATCCCGAAAGCCACTGATCTCAGATCTATAGGTGGTGGTCGAATCGGTTCCTCCTGTCTTTCTACTCTTTCCTCCTCCCGCTCATTTTGTCTCATGGGAGGAGGAGGAGGATTTTCCGGAGTAGCCTGCTGAGCCATTGCAGCTAACATATTCATCATACGGCCTTCGAACTCCTCAAACCTTCTACCCACTTCTTCAGCAATCAAAGCCCTGGTAAAATCATTTCCCTTGGTTAGTTTGCCATCTCTGATATGGTACCACTAGTTTTTGAATGGGAAGACTCTCTCTTTCTTGCAGCTCAAATACAGAAACTCTGATCAGTCGTCCGGTAGGTCCTCTCATCCACCTGGGCAGATTTATGATGGCTGCATAGATAAAGTGTTAGAATGATGCATGAAATGCAAATGAAATGCATGGCTGTGATATGCAACATCCACAAATCACAGGCAAGAAGACAGGTCCTTCCACCCTTATTGCTCCCACACACGTGGTCGTGCGGTCTCTTTCCTAGGCGGAATTAATCCATGGGTCAGCAGGGAACCCAATGGTCACGGATGGTGTGCGGCAAAAAATCGGCAGCATAACACTCCTATGCTAATGTATAAGCGCATGGATAATGATCATTAGGTATTTAGACATCCCAAATATATCGACATGGCCCTACCGGGGCATGGAAGCCTTTGGCTAGGTTACCAAGCAAGACATCTGGATTCACCAAATACATAATGACCCATACAGTAAGCCTGATATTACGGTTCATATCACCTAGGGAGAGTAGCTACGGCCATTATATGAGCTTTGGTCGAGGGAGATATTACTTTAAGGCTACCCAAGCATGATCCCTGCCGACGGGTCTAGCTCATCACAAGCATAACGACCGATCGGGTCATCATTTTATATACCAAAAGGTACGAAGCTTGGGCTGGTGATTATCTTTAACACTTTCCCACATTGAGTGAACGTACGGTTGTGCTTCGGGAACGCACCGAGGTTTAGAAGGGACCAATCTAGCATATTCTAAGGCCCTAATGGGATGTATATGGAAATGAGAGAAAGCGAATTTATGGATTAAATTTTAATCATAAATGTTAACGGAGGTATTTTCAAATCGAAGTCTCGAACCATACAGTCCCCAGTGGAGTCGCCACTGTGATACGCACCGGACCCCGCGGCCGCCCCTCTGATTGCCCGCTTGAGGGCGATCGGGCAATTGAGGATCCATTGGCAACTTGTAAAGATATTTACAAGTGCATCTATTTTTGGCAACAAGGAGGTTTCATGGAGTCGCCACCCAATAAAATATTGGGAAAGTTTCTCTCGCCTCAGAGAGCCTAAGACAACGCATGTATCCATCTTGGGCCAACCAAAAGGGGTCTTGGAGGGTGAAGCTCTCTCCCTTGGATCCTAGGATTCATTGATTAAGTCTTTGAAAAGGACACAAGAGGTGTCTTGGAGGTTCCAATGAGTGATCGGAAAGACCTCTCACCTCGTTGAGCCCAAAGACCAGAGCTGGGTTCGGGACTTCTCATCTATTTCTACCTCGATCATTTTATGATTAAGTTTTGAACTCATTAATTCACTCCCTTTCCACACGATGCAATTGAATTAAAAGCGCATTTTATTCACGTGTTAAAGCGATAGATAAATAAAGGAATATTAACTCAAAAAAAATTACAATGACACTAGGAGCGGAATACAACTCCCATTTATAAATGTGCAATACATACATAAGACGGGAGATTATTTATTTTGAGGACTTTGGTCCTCGCATGCATTTATTATAAAAATGATGTTTTTATTGTGAAAATTTTTCATTGGATGAAAAATAGGACATTGGGTCCTTAATTTTATGAAAATCTCCCTTTATTAAATATAAAACATTCATCAATTTTTATATTTAGCGAGATACAAAAAGGTATATTCATGTACATAAAATAATTAATAAATAAACAAATGAGTGAAATAACTAAGAAGGTTAGAAAACTAAACCGGACGGAATCCTCCGAGCATGGTAGATCACCCCTCGAGCTCAGAACAGTCCAAGAAAATCATATATGCTCACAAAAGGTTAATGGGTGTTAATATACAAAAAGCACAATATAAAAAAAGCTCTAAGACTTGAGAGAGATAGAAAAAGGAAAAAAAAAGGGGGTTTGAAAATATAGAGATAGAACCCAGGGACGATCATTGCCGAGTGACCAACGGGCGTCAGTCAAGGTGACCAACATGTCCCGTCGCTCACTCGAGAGAGGGCGTCTGTGGGAGGGGTGACCGACGGGCGTCGGTGAAACAGATGACCCACCGGTCACCGCCGTCTCTGAAAACGACAACGAAACTATTTTTTTCAAAGCAAAAACAGATTTTTACCACAAAAACGAGATTAAAAGGATCAAAATAAAGAAAGATAAAAGCAAAAAGGGCGAAAAAAGTAAGAATAAAAATAAAGATGAAATAATACGGAGAAGAAGTCCGGAATATTTACCCTCAGATAATATTTTGGTTGGATTTTTGGTGTCGATTAAAGTCCCGCACGCTCCATGAGAAGACAAAATGAAAGGTCAAGAATGAGGAAAATAGATTATTTCCTTCTTGATCCTTCAAAAGACTGAATTTTGGAATCAAAGCCTTAGGAAAACTAATTAGATTTAGCTCCTTTTTAATGGTTTGATTCTTAAACTAAAAGAGATTTCTTAAGATTTGTGTTTGTTGGAAGAAAGAGAAACAAGTGTTAATTTTGACAGAGTTTCCCCCTTTAGAAATTTCTCCAACCCCTTCCTAGGTGGGAAATGAAAGCTTTTATAGGCCAGGGGTGATCGATGGGCGTCGGTTCCACCCTACTGACACAAGGATTCAACCAACGGGCCTGCAACTCTTACCGATGGGCGTCCGAGAGGTTGGATGTTCCGGGAAATCAGGTTGCCTGCTCCAAAAAATTAGGTCCTTCTGACGGGTGTCGAAAAATCACATAGGCAGCCGGTGACCTGCAGCGAGCGACGGTCTTGCCTTTGATAGACGAGAAGACCGTCGGTGGAGAAAAATACATCTTTTGACCCAAAAATTTCCCGTTTCCTCCCTCTTTCCTACGAAGACTGAAAGAACACATTTCTCGTGAAGCAAGGGACCAAAACCTCCGAATCTCAACCATTTGTACGGACTCGGACGTTGATTCCTCATCGGGTAATCTCTAATCCAGACTGCCTCGGGACACGGTGCTTACACAAGTTTATGTGAAAATCTGAAAAGGACGCATTTTCCGCTAAGAAAAGCTAATGTGAAAATCCACAAGGGTCGGACTACCTTAAAAAAAAATGACTACAAGTATCAGATGAGAACCTCGCAATCCCGAAGGCATGAAATTCAAAAGCAATTCCAAAGGGCATCGATCCTACCGCAAGTTGAGCCCAGCCCGGCTATCGCCTCCAAAACTCACTTAGTTGAATTCTTATCCTACATTTTTGCATGACACATACATTTCACATGCATGCTCACTATTTTTTCTGCATATTTAGCTTTCTAATTTTGTAGTAAGAGAGATTTGATGCGGACACTGGCAAAAGACGAGTGGCTACATCAATCCTAATATCAATCCAAACATCAATCCAAGCATTAAATCCAAAGACCTCCCCGGGGGGCACCACTTCAAATCTCAGAAGGGTTAGCACGATGGCGGCACTACTATTCTACGGAAGGTTAGCACGACCACGGCACTACCACTTCAGAAGGGTTAGCAAGATCACGGCACTACCACTCCACGGAGGGTTAGAACGATCACGGCACTAACGCTTCAAACTTCAGATGGGTTAGCACGATGGCGGCATTACCATTCTATGGAAGGTTAGCACGGCCACGGCACCACCACTTCAAATCTTAAAAGGGTTAGCACGATGGCGGCACTACCATTCTACAGAAGGTTAGCACGACCACGGCACTACCACTTCAGAAGGGTTAGCACGATCACGGCACTACCACTCCACAGAGAGTTAGCACGATCACGGCACTACTGCTTCAAATCTCAGAAGGGTTAGCATGATGGCGACACTACCATTCTACGGAAGGTTAGAACGACCACGGCACTACCGCTTCACATCTTCGGAAGGGTTAGCACGATGACTGCACTACCACTCCACGGAGAGTTAGCACGATCACGGCACTACCACTTCAGAAGGGTTAGCATGATGATGGCACTACCACTTCACGGAGGGTTAGCATGATCACGGCACTACCACTTCAAATCTTAGAAGGGTTAGCACGATGGGGGCACTACCATTCTACGGAATGTTAGAACGACCACGGCACTACCGCTTCACATCTTCAGAAGGGTTAGCACGATGACGACACTACCACTCCACGGAGGGTTAGCATGATCACGGCACTATCGCTTCAACAAAGGATAACACACCGACAACATGGCGACAACCACCCTAACAGTATCACCCAGTTCAGAAAGACGGCTGCCTCAGGTAAGTGTCTCTTTCCTTTTTTCTCTGAATTTTGGCTCACCTAGGCACCTATGCACTAGCTTCCCCAAAACTGGGGGCAACTGTAGACATCTGGTCTTGAGTCAGCCTAGATCAGAGTTACCCAATGATAATTAGATGCCTGCTCACAGGTAAAAAGGTTGCAAGTGATGATTTCCTTATCAAATTTGCATTTTAGAATAAAAAATAAAAAAATAATAAAAAATGTATTAAAAACTAAATTTGAAAAATGGATTTTGAAAATTATAGTGTTTTTAGTTGGATTTAATGCGGCCGACATCCGATTTTTTTTTTAAAAAAAAAAATTGGATGTCGGCCGCGTCGGCGCGCTGTGGCAGCCAGCAGGCGAGCGGCGCTTGCGAGAGCGACGCCGCGCGCTGGGCGAGAGTGGGCGCCCGACGCCCGTCGCGCGCACCGACGGGCGTCGATCGCCCCCTGCCTGCCGAAACGTGATTTTCGCCCATTTTTTCCGTTTTTCTTGATTTTCTTTGACTTTTTCCCCTTTTTTTCGGTTCTTTTAGTGTTTTTTTTTTCCGTTTTTAACCCAAATTAAGGGAAATTTAATAAAAAATCAATTTTATTCCTTAATTAGTTAGGTTTTCCATTTTTATTGATATAAATAGAAAAAGATGAAAGGAATTGAGGGAGATTGGATTTTTTTGAGGGATTTTTCTTCATTTTCTTTTCTCTTCCTCAACAAAAAATTCTCTCTACACTTTTTTCTTGAGTTTTCTTTTGTTCAAATAAATTTCTTAAGGTTTTAAACTTCATTTTTCAATCATCCTTAAGACAAAGAAATCAATTCATTAGTTTTTGAGAATTAATTTATTTTTCTTCCATTATTTTTTTGAGTAATTTTCTATTGGAATTTTATTATTTTTATTTCTATTTTGTGAATCAAAGCAAGGAAAATCAATCATCTTCACCTATTCCATCAAATCTGAAATCTGAGGCTCGATTTTTTATTATTTTCTTTTATTTATTTTTTGTTCATATTTAATTAGCAATCATGTGGATCTTTTAATTTATCATTTATTTATTTAATGTGATTTTAGATATAGATTTAACACTCATTTTACTTTATCTTATTTAATTGTTTATTATTCTTTTTTACTATTATTATTATTATTATTATTATTATTATTATTATTATTATTATTATTATTATCATAATTTATTTTTTATTTTTTTTAATTTATTATTTATTGTTTTATGTGTTTAATTGATTTTCTTGATTTAATTACTAAGATTAATTTTATTTGTGCTTATTTTTTGTTTCAACTCTTCGTTTTTCCTTGTTTGAGCATCCATGCGAACGAAAGAGGAGATTCGGGAATTTTTGTTGACTTACCATTTTGTGTTATTTGTATTATTTTTCCTTATTTGCTTTTTTAATTTATTTATCTTGTAATTAGTAATAAAATAATTTATTTTATGCACGCTTAATTAAAAATTACAAAAATATTTATATTAATTAAATTGAGATTTTTTTTAATAAAATAGGACCAATGTCTTAGTTTTTTCATCCAAACAAAATCATCACTTTAAAATCTTTCTTTCTAAACATGCATGCGAGGACCAATGTCCTCATCCTTAATAAATAGCCCATTTTATATATGATTTACATTTTATTTATATTGGAGGTTGTATTTTGCCTCTAGTTTTGTTGTAATTTATTATTTTTTTTATTTTTAATCTTGCTTTTATTTACCGTTTTTATTATGTGATCGGCATGTGCTCTAATTATTGCATTGAAACGTATGAGAAAAGTGATGAAATCTTAAATTCAAAACTCAATTGTAATTTAATCAAGGTATAAATAAATGGAAAGTCCCGAACCATCTTTGGTCTTAGGCTCAACGAGGTTAGAGGACCATCTCAATATTCCATTGGGGTGGGGTCTCCAAAATATCTCTTGTTGCCTAAAAAAGGCCCAATTTGCATTATTTTAGGCTACATGAGGTTAGAGTACCATCTCAATGTCCTATTGGGATGGGACTTCAAAATATCTCTGGCTTGCCCAAAATAGACATAAATGCGTTGTCTTAGGCTCATTGAGACTAGATGATCTTTCCCAATATTTTATTGGGTGGCGACTCCAAGAAACCTTCTTGTTGCCTAAAATAGACGCCCTTGCAATCCCTTGCAAATTTCATGAAGCTCTCTTGAATGCGTTAAAAGCGGATCTTCAGGGCCTCTCGAGGTTCGACATGCGTCACAATCGGCCACTAAGTTTTCAGAACCTTTCTTATCCCTAATCTCAATGTCAAATTCTTATAATATAAGAACCCAACATATAAGACGAGGCTTAGCATCTTTCTTAGCAAATAAGTACCTAAGGGTTGCATGATCAATATAAATTATATCCTTAGATCCCAACAAATAAGACCTAAACTTATCACATGCATAGACAACAGCCAACATTTCTTTTTCAGTTGTGGTATAATTCAATTGAGGTGCCGATAATGTATGGCTAGCATAATAAATGACATGCAAATTCTTATCTTAACACTGACCTAGCACATAACCGTAAGGTTACTTATATCACATATGATTTTAAAAGGTAAATTCCAATTTGGAGAAGTGATTATAGGTGCACTTATAAGAGCTCTCTTTAATTGCTCAAAAACATCCATAAATGCACTAGAAAAGTCAAAAGGTACATCTTTAACCAACAAGTTAATTAAAGGCTTAGCAATCAAAGAAAAATTCTTTATAAATCTCCTATAGAATCCAGCATGACCTAAAAAGGATCTCACACCTTTAAGTGTAGTAGGTGGAGGCAACTTTTCTCTCAATTCAATTTTAGCTCTATCCACCTCTATACCTTTACTTGAGATCTTATGGCTGAAAACTATCCCTTCTTCAACCATAAAGTGGCACTTTTCCCAATTAAGTACCAAGTTGGTCTCCTCACATCTAGCCAAGACTCTATCTAAGTTATTCAAGCACAACTCAAAAGAATCACCATAAACTGAAAAATCATCCATGAATACTTCCATTATCTCTTCTGTTAGATCCCCAAAATCGAAGTCATGCACCTTTGAAAAGTGGCTGGTGTATTACAAAGACCAAAAGGCATTCTTCTATAGGCAAAAGTCCTATAGGGACAAGTAAATATGGTTTTTTCTTGGTCACTAGGGTATATGAAAATTTAAAAGTACCCCAAAAACCCATCTAGGAAGCAATAGTGAGAATGGCTAGCTATCCTCTCTAGCATTTAATCTATGAATGGCAAAGAAAAGTGATATTTCCTTGTAGCTGAATTCAACTTCCTATAGTCAATACAAACCCTCTAACCCGTGGTGGTTCGTGTAGGAATCAAATCTCCATGCTCATTTCTAACCACAGTCATTCCTCCCTTTTTTGGTACACAATGTATAGGACTCACCCATGCACTATCCAAAATTGGATAGATAATCCCAGCATCTAACAACTTAATGACTTCTTTTTAACTACCTCCTTCATATTGGGGTTAAGTTTTCATTGTCTATTAGCCTTAGGTTGACATTCATCTTCCATGTTAATCCTATGCATCACTACATTGAGACTAATTCCCTTTAAGTCAAAAATTTGCCAACCTATACTTTTGATCCTCTTTCTAACCACTTCTAACAATAAAGACACTTGCTTATTAGTTAGCTTATTAGAAATAATGATAGGTAAAGTGCTATTTGAACCAAGAAATACATACCCAAAATTGCTTGGAAGTTCTTTTAACTCCACATTAGGAGGACTTACAATGGATGGTGGCAAAGGTCTATACAAAAGTTCTGGCTTTGAACTCTCTTGCTCCTCCTCCTCATGAACTTTTTCCTCAAAATTGAACTCCTTTTGACTTGCATCATCCAAAACTTCCAAGACACAAACATCAATAACATCAATTTTCATGCACACATTTTCATCCATGGGATATTTGAGTGCTTTATCCATATGATACTCTACTCTATCCTCTCCCACTCTTAAAACCAAAGTTTCGTTATAAACATCAACTAATGCCGTACCAGTTCTCATGAAAAGTCTTCCTAAAATCAATGGGCATTTAACATCATAAGCAAAGTCCAAAATCACAAAATCAGCAGGCAAAGTAAATTTATCCACTTTAACTAGCACATCTTCTACTATGCCATATGATTTTTTAATTGATTGGTCAGCCAATTGCAATACCATTGAAGCAGGTTTAACATAATCCAAACCTAACTTCTTAAAGATAGAAAGTGGCATAAGGTTAATACTAGCCCCTAAATCACACAAACATCTAGGAAATTCAATATCCCCCAAAGTATAAGGAATAGTGAAGCTTTCATTATCTTCAAGCTTAGTAGGCACATTGTTAATGATTACTAAACTACATGCTTAGTCAACTCAACAGTAGATAAATCTTCCCAACTCTTTTTCTTAGAAATTAAATCCTTTAAAAAGTTTGCGTAGTTAGGAATTTGAGTGATAGCCTCAATAAAATTTAAATTAATATGTAAATGCTTTAATTTATCAAGAAAATTTTGAAATTGCTTATCATTATGTTGCTGCTTGAGGCATTGCGAAAATGGTGGACGAGGTTGGAAAACTTTTGGAATATTAGCCTTAGGTGCCCCCTCAGTCGTGCCCGCGACAGGTGTCGCACTCGCGATAGAATTCTCTTTCTCCACTAGTGCACTCGCAAATGGAATCGCGCTCGCGACATTGCCATGTTTCCCCTCTGTCGCACCTACGACTGGTGTCGCGCTCGCGACAGAAGGCTCATCTTCCTTCTTCATCTCCTTTTCCTTCAAAACCTCATCTTTGTTAGAAGAAACAAATTCATGGGTGTAAGATTTACCTGATCTCAATGTGATTGCCTTCACGTGCTCCCTAGGATTATTTTCTGTATTACTTGAAAGGTATCCTTGTAATCTTAAAGGAAAACGCATTGGCAATTTGTCCCAATTGAACCTCAAGATTGTGAATGGATGAAGCTTGATTCTTAGCTATTCGATCAAATTTAGACTCTAGCCTTTTATGATTCTCCTCTTGTGAGTTGAATTTCAAATATATTCCCTCCAAAAATCTATCCATCTTAACCTCCAAAGCTCTAAATCTATCTTGTGGTGGTTGAAACCCTACACCTCCTCTATTCTAATTATTGGTGTTATTCCCCCATGAGAAATTTGGATGGTTTTATCATCCAGGGTTATAAGTATTTGAATAGGGATTCCCACGCCCTTGTCCTTGAATAAAACTCACTTGCTCTTCCGTACTTGCCATACCCAAATTACAACCTTCACTTGTATGACCTTATTGACCACAAATGGTACATGCATTTGATGAAGTTCCTCCCATGTTCAAGTTGTCTATCTTGTGGATAAATGCTACAACTTGTGCTTGCAAAGTAACAACTGAGTCAATAAAACTTAAACCTTTAACAGGGGAAGAATTTGATACCTTAGCCCTTTCTGTTGGCCACATGCAATTGTTGATTGACATCTCTTCAAGCAACTCAAATGCAGCATTTATTGTCTTTCTAAAAAAAAAACTTCCCGCAGCTACATCTCTGGTTCCTCTTGTGTTTGGATTTACTCCATTGTAGAAAGTTTGCATAAGCAACTCCCTTGGAAGATAACTTCTTTGCATTTCCTTAAACCTTTCCCATGCCTCATATAAAGATTCGTTGTCATATTGCACAAAGGTAGTGATATCTTTAATAATCTTTGCAATTTTAGCTAGAGGAAACTACTTAGATAAAAATGCTTAAGCCAATTGGTCTCAAGTTGTAATAGATCCTCTAGCAACTGAATTCAACCAAGCTTTTGTCTTATTTTTTAATGTGAAAGGAAATAACCTAAGCTTGATTGCATTCGCTGAGACTCCACTGATTTTGAAGGTATTGTAAATTTCTAAGAAATTTGCTAAATGAGCATTTGGATCCTCATTTGCCAAACCATAGAATTAAATATTATTTTGAATCATTTGTAAAAGAGATGGCTTAATTTCAAATTGATTTGCATTTACCGTAGGCCTTACCACTCCTTGTTGAGCCCTGCTCAACGCTGGCATAGCAAAGTCCATTAGTTTTGGTGGATTTTCTTCCTTAGCCATAATTGGTCTCCTGTTTCTATTTTTCTTTTTATTGGATTTACAGTTACAAAACAAAAATCTTTCTATTTCTGGATTCAATGGTTCAAGTTCTTCTTGAGAACTCCTTGTCTTAGGCATACACTTGAACTATCCAATCCTGTAAAAATAAAACAAAACAAAACAAACAAATTAAATATTGTAATCCAAAATCATAAATCAAGATTTATAATGGCAATAACATCAAACATAACAATCCCTTTAACTACAAACTTCAACTACATAAATTGTTCTTCTCAAACTTACAGAAAATCTTTAGTTAAAATTCCATCCCTTTAAATTTACAATTGAACTTAATATATATAATGTTCCAAAATTCATGTCCCTTGAAATGCCTCTTCAAAGGTTTACAAAAGTTGGTGAAAATATGTGAAGCTTGAAACAACTTTTCAAAATAAATTGTCCAATGGCTAGTTCTGTCGCGCTCGCGACAGAGCACAGACTCCTCTTCCTTGGCTTTCTTCAGCTGCATTGACTGCCTTGTTCTTCCTTGCTTTGTTGCATTAGCGATAGTACGCAGCAATCCTCATTTGCTCTTTCTTATTTTCTTCTCTTCCTTTTTCTTAGGCGCCTTCTGTCGCGCTCGCGACAGAACTATCTTTTCCTTGCTCAATTTAGCTATCTTTTCCTAATTCTAACACAATTAACCATAACTAAACATAATTTTAATCACAAAACTTTAGGTAAATATGAGCTCTTTAGGCTCATATCACAATGACAGCTCCACCCATTATTGACCCCTATAAAAGAACAGATGAAGGCTCATATTATAAAAAATATTTACCAAGACGGGGGTAAAATAAAAACAGAACAAGGGAACTCACGTCAATTTGATGCCTCTTGATGGCAACACTCAATTTCTCAGCATCTAAGTGCATCAAAGGGGCGACTTCCTTCGGAACATAAGCCAACTGATGTACAAAGTTGCTAAAGATAGGGTTATCCCGGGAATAATCATCCCCCTTCTCCCTCCAGAATTCGCATAGCTCGTAAGCAATAGCTCTTATATCCCTTTTTTTGGACTTGGTATTTTAGGTTCCTGCTCCAGCAGTGTCCTCAGGGAGATAAAGGCCCAGGAGTACTTTGTCGTTCAGCTGAGCGAGCTTCTTTCGCTTGGGTCTGGGGCGGAGTGTCGCTTAACACCTCAATTGGAGTCGAGCTAGTAGTCGGAGCTGGTGTTACCGAACTGTGAGAAGAGGCTGCAGTGTGGGTCTCTTGCGGAGCATCGGTGGATACTGGGCCTATTTGAGATTTTTGCCTCTTTGCCTTTATAATCTCGGTCATGCTTGGTCTGTTAGTCCTCTTCATCGCTGTAAAAAAGAAAACAATGAGAGAGTATTAGAATAGAAGAATTGCCAAAAGAGTATACCTTTTTTAGGGCACCGAGATGATTCTTTTTGGGTTAGGGTGAACATGAGCTGCTCCCTGCTGTCTATTTTGTTTTTGGCCAAAGCCTTCCACCGGACTAGAGTTCATTTCTCCTCATCAGAAAGGTACATGGGGTTGTCATTTTTATTGACATATGGGCCCCAGATTGTTCGAAAATCGAACTCATAGTCGCTATCTACAATGAAGAAGCGATTCTTCCAATTCTTTAAAGACTCCAGGTTACCTGAAAAGATTCCATAGCCAACTCAGGCCTGGATGTAGTTGCAGTCCTCGGTAGTTACCCGAAGTCTTACCATGTGGGTAGCCTGAAAAAGCCAGAGGGTCAGGTCGATGTCATTATCGGCTGCCCACATTTGTAATGCCGAAATAGATGAATTTGGCCCATGGTCAAACCATAATAATTCATCACCTCAACCTCAAATTCCGTCGGTGGAAGGCTCATTCCAACCTCGAAATCTGCCTCATAAACAACTATGGTCTTCTTGCCCGAAAATTTAGCATTAGCTTGGACAATAGCCCCAGAAGCTCGAATCCGATAGCTTGCAAGAATTCCCAAACATTCATGTAGTTTGACCATCTCACCACTCTTGACAACTGAGCTGATGCTTCCCAATCGAGGAAGTCTCCTGGGCTCTTTCTTTCTCAATTGGCTTGGCTGATTGGTACTGGGAGATTCTGGGATATCGTCGAGCAAAAGACCTTTCGCCACTCTCACTCTCTCACTAGAACTCGTAGAGGTACTCATTGGAAGAAAAAGAGAAGAGCAAGACATTAACCTGAAAACTATTGGATCTAATTGGAAAGAGGTATAGGAAACGAGGATAAAACGATTGATCAGACGAAATCGAGATCACACAGAATGCCAAAAAAAGGGGTTGAAAACTGAAGGATGACAAAGATGTTAAAATCAACACTGAGAGGACTAGAATCAATGAAAATAGAAGACAGAAGAATAGGGCAACAGAAAATAACTCTAAGCAAAGGCAAAAATAGGGAAAGGAAGAGATATATATAACCGATACATTCCAATAAAAAGCAGACATGTAGCGGCTCGAGAGTGGTTGTGTCAGCCGTTATAATTGTTGGTGTAGAAGTCAAAGAGCATCAGGACATCATCACGGAGCCCGAAGCCTCTCTCTCCCTTTTTATAAATGTTCTCACCGTTGAAACACGTCTGACGAGATGTCAGCTTGTCCTGTCATCATGATCTTTTAACGGGCCACGCGCCTAACAGCTATCAATTTAAAAACAAGTTGCTATCTCACCATCTGACATAAATGTCATCTGCCCGAGGGGGGGACTTATGATAACCAGACACTCTGTCAAGCGTTCGGTACCGGGCTCCTCCAGATATCCTCCACGTCAGTAGCTCGGTCTATCTCAATAGCTCAAAATCAATATATGGAAAGTTATTATTTACGAAAATTCCCAGGATATTCAGCAGAACCTAATCTCATAATAATGGAAGTTATCTAAAATCACTCAATAAATCCCTGTAAATCAGAAATTAAGCGCCAATCAAGAATTCAGAAGGATTCTCTCCTATTTAGATTTCTACTTCCTAGTCTGCTTAAGAAAAGAGCTTTATATAAAGGAAAGAACCAGGTATGTTTCTGTTCTCTGGAATTTTTCAACAGTCACGCTCTAGTCAATTTAATGACTTGATCTTCGGAGTCTCCCTTGTCGAAACCCCGTCGGCTTTCTTGTATTTTTAGGTGACTTACTCGAGAAGACGCTCCGAGAAATCCGATTTGTCATATATGTCGCTTCTTACACGAACATAATCAAGATTATTCTTGCTTCTATGTGCTTTACTCTCTCTCTCTCTCTCTCTCGCTCTATATATATATATATATGTATATATATGTCGCTTCCTACACAAACATAATCAAGATTATTCTTGCTTCTATGTGCCTTACTTTCTCTCTCTCTCTCTCTCTCTCTCTCTCTCTCTATATATATATATATATATATATATATATATATATATATTTCAAAAACACAATTGAACATACAAAACGTGTTTATTTCTATCTCATTCATCCATATTGTCATGCTAAAGCATAATCTAATTTATTTATTCATACTTAATCATAGTGACATACATTTAATTCATATATTGTTAATCACGTACATTAAATGTTTAATCAATCAAAATTCAAACCTAACTTGGTATATAATACCCTATGCAATTCTGCCAATCAAGCTTCCAAATCTAATGTTCCATTCTTTTTAACTACATGCCTTAATTAAGTTCTTATTATACTAAATACGTAATTATCACATTAGTTAGATAATTATTGGATGGCCTTTACTCAAGAATATGGTATTGATTATGAAGAAACTTTTGCTCCTGTAGCTCATCTTACTTCTATTTAAAGTCTTATTGCTATAGCTACAATACGCAAATGGCTATTGTTTCGAATGGATGCTAAAAATGCCTTTCGTAATGGAGATCGCTCTCAAGAAGTCTACATGAAACCCTCGCTTGGTTATGATCATCCACCTAGTAAATTTTATTATCTTCATAAGGCATTATATGTTCTTAAACAGGCACCTTGGGCATGGTTTCCAAATTCAGCTCTACAATTAAGAAATTTGGATTTGTTTCTAGTTCTTACGATAGTGCCTTGTTTCTTTGCAAAACCAATAGAGGATACACTCTTTTACTATTATATGTGGATGATATGATTGTTATTAGAGATGATTTGACAGAAATTACAGAGTTGAAACAGTTTTTTAGTAAGAAGTTTGAGATGAAATATCTTTGTCACTTGAGTTACTTTCTTGGGATAGAAGTTTCCTCTCACAGCACAGGCTATTACTTATCTCAGGCAAAATATGCAACTGATTTTTTAACTCGTGCTAATCTAACAGATAATAAGACTTCCAATACTCCTATTGAAGCTAATGTTAAACTTTTACCTATGGATGGCACACTTTCGGATGATCCTACTCTTTACAAGCAACTGGTTAGAAGTCTTATATATCTCACTGCAACACGTCTATACATAGCTCATGCAGTTCATATGGTCAGTCAATTCACAGCTGCCCCTTGTTGTATTCATTTCACTATAGTGCTTCGTATTCTTCATTTTGTTAAGGGTACTTTATTTCATGGTCCTCATTATTTTGCACAGTCATCCCTAATATTGCATCCATTCTCAGACACTGATTGGGAGGCGATCCTACAGATAGAAGATCTACAACTGGCTATTGTTTGTTTTTAGGGGACTCTCTCATTTCTTGGTGAATTAAAAAGCAAACAGTTGTTTCTCACCCGAGTACAGAGGCAGAATACAGAGCCCTTGCTGACACAACTTCTGAGCTTATTTGTTACGATGGTTATTACAGGACATGGGAGTTTCACAAACTAATGTGACAAGTATTTATTGTGACAATCAAAGTGCCATTCAAATTGCTCATAATGATGTCTTCCATGAGCGCCCCAAACATATTGAGATTGATTGTCATTTCATCTGGCATCATCTCATCCGTGGTGTTCTCCAACTCTCTCCTGTGTCTTCTATTGAGCAAACTGCTGATGTTTTCACTATGATTTATTTTGCAAACTCAATTTAGCAAATTCTTTACCACCTTGAGTTTGAGGGGGAATGTTAGAATATATTATAGTCCATGATCTTAACATTCTTGATTTTGGTGATATTCAACACGATTTTAGTGATTTGTATATATCTTTCTCCCATATTTAGCTCTTCTTTCCTGTATATATATTTAGGGTTGTATTTGTCAAATTACAGAAGTTAATATAATTATCTTTATCCCTCCATTTTATTCTTTATCAATTATCAGATTTTGATTCGTAAAAAGTTAATCTGTGACTGAAACCTTTACACATGCTATAAATCCACTATATATATGATAAATCAATGTCACTAATAGTTATTATCACTGAAAATAACAATAATAATAAGAATGTCAGTTTGGATAGAAGCTCTGGCAATGGCAGGCGTAGATTATGTGGAATGGGGTATGGATATGGAAGCATTAGATCGCGAAGAGTTAGAGACACCACTACCTTACTTACTATCAGAAGATGAAGGAGAAGAATTTATAATTAGGGAAAATAATGGTGATGTGGAGATTCTCGAGTTAGCTTTGCACCAGAAAAGAAACGTAGAAAAGAGAATACCCAAATGGTTGAAGACCACAATATTGATGGCTAAAGCCATTACAGCTCTGTTGATGATAAGTTGGGTCGATAACTGTAATAAATACAATTAATAACAGACAACAATATTGTTGTTAGCATGTATAGTTGGGTCTGATTCATGTATATTGTAAAAATTTCCATCACTGTAAAGTAAAGAAATATATATATATATATATATATATATATATATATATATATGCGCGCGCGTGTGATGAATCTCAGAGTAATGCTATGCTATATTTTTAGTTAAAGACATATTATTCAAAACTCTTTATTAAATGAATTATAGTAGAGAATAGTCTTTTTTTTTTCCAAGAATATATATAATTTAATTTATTGTGCTGTTATATAGTTATCATTAATTTTAATTAATTTAGACAGAGACGGATATACCCTTATAATAATAAGAGTGGAGTTTTGAAAGGTAATTTATACTTTCCTAATAATTTCAAAAAATTCAAGTAAGAAGGTTTTTGCATATAATATTGTTATTTGAGCTAAAAGTCCGAAGGAATTGAGCTGAGAATTTAGTTTGAAAAAGATATAGTAGCAAATCAGCTCATGCCATTGAACATTAGAGTGATTTTGCACCTTTTCCCTAATTAATTTACACTGCTAACATTTTTCTCCGCAAATATTACAAGAAAATAGCTTCAAGTATATGACATCATCATTAACGATCCTGGGCGATATCAGAATTCCACGTTATATATTGTAAAGAAATATTATTATTTTTTTTTAAAAAATGATCACGAGAATACAGTTGGATCCTTCATTTGATTATTCAATCAGTTTACCGTAAGTGTTTTCCTTCGATATATGTTTCCTTCTTCAAACCTCTTCGATATATCTTTGAAATTTTCTATTGGACATGTGATATTCTAAGAAATTATAGCTTTCTTGCTTATAGAAAGAGAGAGAACCCCAACCACAAATCATCCTAAAATACTCACATTTCCTAAGATATTAATCATTTTCATAGAATGATTTATAATCTAAAATTTTATTATATTGAATTGTAGGGGTAAGAAAAAAATCAAAGTTTTGATTAATCGATCCGAAACCGTACTTGCTTGAATATATAGTTATCAATCCATACATTGCAGCTAGAATGAATTCAAGACATTGTTGGTTGCTGAAATTGAGCTTTGAACTAATTCTCGAAGCTTGACCAATTAAGGACCATACTAAAATGTAGAGTTGCTGCTAATTATTCCAAGAAGATACCTATAACATCATCAATATTGACGATCTTTACTTTCGCAAATACTCTGAATTCCATAATGTCAACTGGCAAATACGCTTCTGTAAATGTTAATAATAAACAAACTTTTCCAAGTCAATAATATTGTCACGAGAATAAAATTAAAACTTTTCCAAGTCAGTAAATGAAAGTTTGGTGTCAAATCACATTAAATGTTTTGTCCGTTATCTTTTATTTTTTCAATTTTTATCCACTATTATTTTTTATTGATAGCATTTTTTTGACCCAAAAAAAAATATCTTTTCTTTGTTTCCTAATCAACAAGTATAGATCATATGTTTGAATAGAAGAGAATAAACTTTCTAAGTGATGAGATATAATTAGGGATAACTGTTGGCTCAAAACTACATTTCAGTTTTTATGATAATCAAATTTTGTATAAATTTTGTAAAAATTCTATTTATTTGCTTATATTTCGGCTCAAATTTTACTAGGATATGCAAGATTAGAATTAATGATGCAAGCCAATTACATGAAAAAATTAGAGTTTTAAGTTCTGTTCACTACAAGAAAATTAAGAAATAGCAACAGAATTCCAGAAAAAATAATCCATTGCTAATTTCGGTTAAGTTTTATACATATAGCAACGGAAGATTTTTTGGTTACTTTCGGTCGCTAAAAGAGGAGGGAACGATTGGCGCGCAAAATTAGCAACGACTATTAGCAACGGAATGATAATACCGTTGCTAAATATCGCGCGAAAGATGGGTGGGAAATATTTGGAGCGAAAAATAGCAACGGAAAAAATTATCAGTTGCTAATTTAGCAATGGTTATGTTTTTCCGTTGCTAAATTTTTCAACAATAGCAACCGAATTGATTTTGGTTGGAAATATAGCAACAGAACATGAATTCCGTTGCTAAAATGGAAGAAATAAATTTTTACACCACTGAAACAATTAGCAACGGAAAATAATTCGGTTGCTGTTTTTTTAGTTAAAAATAATTTGCAACGGATTTCTTAAACCGTTGGTAAATGATCCTAAACTAGCAACCGAATATCAATTCGGTTGCTATTTTTTTTATAGTTAACATCATTTTGCAACGGATTTCAGAAATCGTTGCTAAATGTTACGAAAATAGCAACCGAATAAAATTCGGTTGCTATTTTTTTTATAGTTAACAATAATTTGCAACGGATATATTAAACCGTTGCTAACTGATGCCAAAATAGCAACCGAATTAAATTCGGTTGCTAATATTAACATTTAGCAACAGAATTAATTAACCATTGCTAAATGTTTCGTAATAGCAACCGAATTCTTTTAAGGAGTTTTATATATATGTTCATACATCATAAATTTCTTTGGTTGCATAAAATAATTTTACATGCATTAAAATGTGTTATAAAATGGTATTATGTTACAAGCAGAAAAGGTGTTTCTCTATAAATAGAAAAAATGTTTTAAAAAGGTGTTCTAAAATGATTCTCTGTGATTTGTCTAACATTATTTTAGAAAAACTATTAGAAATCACTTTGAAAAGTTAAGCAGAAAAGATACTAGAAAATATTTTGAAAAGGTTTTCTGTTCTATCGTAGCAAAATAGTTGAACAGAACAACTGCTCTACTTTTCACTAAAAGACAAAATAATGGCTAGTTTTTTATTTTTATCAAATTTGTCTTACACATAACGGCTAGTTTTTGAACACCAACTAATATATTGAGTTTTTTGCTATAAATTGAAGTTGTTTTTTGTTCCAAAAAGTTTAGAGAAGTTGGAAAACATATATATCTCTTGAGATTCAAGATTTCATCTTATTCAAACTAATTTTCACATCTTGCACTTCATTTATTATCATTCTCCTCAACTAGATTATAACATTTTTATTGTAATTATTATGTGAGATATCTTTGTAAAAGATTGTAAGAAAGGTTGGCTAGAATTTTAGAAAATTCTAGTAAGTGTTTACATCTTTTACTTGTGAAAAAAATTGTGGGTAAAAAATATATTAGAATTATATATTAGCTTTAACTCTTGCCCATTAAAAGAGTTGTTAGTGGAGAGAAAAACTCAATACGGTGTCTTGCGAAGTGGATGTAGGCAGCTAGACCGAACCACTATAAATCATTTGTGTTGATCTTATTCTTCTCCCCTCTTCTTTGTTATGTTTTTAAAAGATTTTAACTGTTCTGTTCTTACTAAAAATTTGTGTTGATTTAAAAGAAATCTTTCAAAACCATTTCTATTATTTAACATTCATTTACTGCAAGGTTTAAATCCATTTTAAAAGGGATTTATTATATATTTTGTCAATCATCACATTTTGCATTCATCCAATGCATATTTTTCTGTTCTGCTCAAACTAGAAAGTACCTCCAAAACACTTCATTTCTGTTTTGCTAGAAATTGAGCGAAAATTTTAAAACATCCAATTCACCCCACCTCTTGTGTGTCATCGGGACTAATAGTAACCAGTCCATTAGCTAAAAAAATAGTATATTAATATTGATTTTTTCAAAATACTAACAATTAATCAATCCATTACAATCAATTAATCAGTCCATTGGTTTCGATTTTTCAGACCCGTTAACTAATATTTTTTTGGTTAACTACTATAATTATAAAATGCATTTATAAATAAAATTAAAATGTATAAGGTACTTAAAAATTAAAACTTTTATATTATAAAACATCATTATTGTTAAAATAAAAATTTTTAGTGGACATAAGCAACTTTATTTTTAAAAATTAAAACTTAATAAGTAAATAAATTAATCAGTTTATACATTTACTAATTGCCAATTAAAAAAAAACTTAAAACTTCAAAATAATTAGAATAATAAAAAAAGGTGCAGCAAAAATACTTAAAAATATAAAATTATTAAAATAAATTATCAACATTTACTTGAGCATAAATTTGAGGATAGGGCACATGGATGTCTTGGGAAATTATAAGGTTAACTCATAAAATTTTACCCTTTTATAACAATTAGATAGTTAAAAATGTTGACATATCATGTAAGTCAGAATCTACAATGTGATACACGAGTATAAAAGTTTTCACAATGCAACACGTCATCCTGTTGTTCGAGAAACTACACATTTTCTCTTTCTTGTAATTATTTTCTATATTGTATTTGGCCAATGTTGTAAATTGTATAGTTTAAATTGTACCATTAGCACTATAACTACCAAGTGCTGAATATGTTTTAAGTAAGTGATAATATACAATCATCCTTTCAATCAACTGATTTTACATGATTTTACATGGTATCAGAGCCATTTTTTCTCTCTTTTTAAGAAATAACAAATCTTATTGTTCCCTTTAAGTCCTATACCACACCTTCTACTATCTCTTCAAGCTAGTCACTCATTCTTTGTTAAACTAAATGCTAAAAATTACTTAGCCTAGAAAACACAATTTATTCTCATCCTTAATTATCAAGATCTACATGACATTATTTATCGGTCTTTCCCACTATCAACAAAAACCATTCCTTCCACCACTGATGTCACTGTCCAAATTCTCAATCCTGCATATGCAACATGGTTCAAAAAGGATCAGATGCTCATTTCTTGGTTGTTCACTTCTCTCATAAAAAATCTATTTTTATATGTTATTGGAACTCAAAAACAATGACCTTTCTGTTTCTCAATATTTACAAAAGGCAAAAGCTCTATCTAGTGAACTTAAAGTTATTGGTAATCCACTTTCTCCTGCTGAATTCAATGCAATTATTTATTGCAACATTGGATATGATTTTCTTAGCTTTATTATAGCTTTTAACCTATGTACTGAACCTGTCTTATTTTATGAGTTACATGGACAATTAGTGGCACATGAGATTCTTATACAGAGTGCCCTTGTTCCACAAGCAAATATTATTCTTAAAAATTCAAATCCAATTCTCCCAACACAATATGTGAACTCTTTTCGCCCATGTGGATCAAATGATTCTAATCAGCGCAATAACAACGGTAACAATCAGTGCTCTAGTGGCTCTTGTCAAATCTGTGGATACCGAAACCATACAGCTCCAACTTGTTGTTATCGTTATGCACCAAAAAAATAGAATCAATATAGAATCAATCATTTCAAGTTTCCTCTACTTAGAATTATCACCCTTTACAACCTATTGCTGACTATTCTATTATGGATCCTCAACAAAATCAACCAATGCATTGATTTCCTGACACTGCAACAAATTACCATATCACTCTTGATGTTCAATCCCTCAGTGGCACTACTGATTAAACTGGTAATGATTTTCTTCATGTTGGTAATGGTCATGGCTTGCAAATTACCCATACTGGTACTACTTTTTTCCCTCTTCCAAAGGTTCCTTAAAATTAAATAATGTTCTATGTCTTCATTCTATTATTAAAAATCTTCTTTTTATTAAAAACTTTTCCTTGGATAGCTCATGTTTATTTGAATTTGGCCTCACCTTTTCTTGATTAAAGACCAGTAAATAAGGAAAGTGTTAATGTAAGGACCCAGTGAGTCGGGCCTGTACACCTTGCATTCTCCCAAGAAAGTCTTGACCGCTTGATTACCATCCCTTGATGAGTGGTATGTGCATCTTGGCCATCCGAACAATAAAATATTGCAACATTTATTGAAAAATAATTTAATTTCCAATGCTACTAGTTGTTTATCTTATTATTCTAGTTGTCTATTAGGAAATTGATTCGCATTCCTCTTGCTGCCGTTGAGCTCAAGAGTCGTGCTCTTTTGAATTTATTTAGTTTATCGTGTGCGAATTCTTTACAATATTTTGCCTTATTTTAACACATATGTCAGTTCATCAAAGGTTGAAGATTATGCTCATTGGCTCAATATTATTAGCAATTCCCACTCACATGAGGTATCTTCATTAGTATCTCTCCTAAGTTTGACTTTTACTTTAACTTCATCTCTATCTCCTATTATCTCTCCATCTCCACATTCTCATTGTGGGTCCCAAAGACACACAAGAAGTGGGTGAATTAAGTGTCTCAAACTTTTCTGGCTAATTTTCTAATGGAACAAAAATGTAGAGAAATGCAAAATTTTGACTATGAACACAGAAATGCAATGCAAATAATGTTCAGATTTTTGTAAGTTACTTTTTCAATCAAAATATCAAAAATGATTCTGAAACATGTGAGTATAAAATTTGTTTCGAATATTTCAAGAATTATTTAAGAACAATTTTGAAAAATCAAATTCCAGAATATCAAAAACAGAGTAATAAAAATGTAGAGTTTTAGAAAAGAGAGCAGAAAAGCAAACACACAGAATTTATAGCGTCCGGCCAACTTGCCTACATCTTCTCCCCAAGATTCATTTCTTGAGTTTTCTTTCAACTCTTAACTCTTTTAAGAGCAAGAGTCAAAGCCAATATAAAATCCTAGATTTGTATATCTACCCACAATCTTTTTTTCAAAGTAAAAGATGTAAAACACTTACTAGAATTTTTCTCTTAGGTTCTTCCCAACTCACAATCTTTTTCAAAAGAATTTTCTCACAAATAATTACAACAAAAGCTACAATCAAATTGAGAACAATATGTAAAGAATGAAGTGCAAAAAATGTGGAAACTGAAATGAACAAGTTAAGCTTTTCTCTTAAGAGACATAATTTTTTTTTGAACTTTTTCTAACCTTTTAATGGATAAAACACTATGTATTTATACTCAAAAATTCAGTTCTAGGTGTTTGAAACATAAACTAGCCATTTCTAGCCGTTAGAGAGCAAAACAGAGAAAACGGACTAAAACTAGCCGTTAACTGGCCGTTATTTTTGTCCTATAGTGAAATTCTGATTTTTGTCCACAATTTTGATACTAACAGAAATTTATTTAGAAAATTGATGCAGACAGAAATTTATTTTCTAAAAAACCATTTTCTAATGAAAACCAATTTTGATTAAAAGCTCATTTTCTAACTTAAAAACACTTTTTATGCAATTTTAAAGCTATAATGTGCATGCATGAATAAGAATAATTTACCTCAATATGATTTTATAATTTAGTAACCTAATTCCTAACAAACTAAGGCAACTCACCAAATTTTCATTTTATGTCCATGCTTGATATATTTTGATCTTCAGAATATTTATACTTTGCATCAGACAATATGTAGAAAAGTTCCTGCATAAATTAGTTAGAAAAAAAATTCACAATAGAATTTATTTAAAATTTGATTATCATCAAAATTAGTCTTGAGCCAACAATCCTTTAGTTTCAAATTATTTAATTTCAAATCCTCCTTTATCTCAACATTCTCCTTTAATTTAAACTTCATTAATTTTAAATCCTTCTTTGTCTTGATCTTCTCCTCAACATTCTCCCTTATCTTTTACTTCTTCTCAATCTTCATCTCAAATTCCTAGTCCTGCCTTAAATTCCTTAATTTATTTTCATCTCAAATTCCTTATTTTATCTTGTCCTCAATGTTCTCGATCGTTTTGGTTCTTTCAATTTTAGGCCTCTTAGAAATAAACTAAATTGAATAAACTAAACTTCATAATTTGGATCACATTGAATGAATTAAAAACCGAACAATCAAACTAATAGACCAAATTATCCATGGTTTAGTTCGAATTTGATTCCGGTTTTATTTTGCACATAAATATATTTAGATTATATATTAATATATTATAAATTATATTTTAAATTATAAACTATATATTTAAAATTTAAAATTTAAAATATATATAAATATCAACTACAACAAGAACAACAACAATAATAATATAAGAAATATATAAAAAAAAAATCAGATCATTCGAGATGTTAATTATTTCATATTTGTGATTGTTGACATCATCCTAATTAGAAAAGAGTCTCATCCCATTTCTCTTTTACTTTAATTAAAAATGTAGAATTGGAGCTTTGTATTTGTGGAAGAAAAAAACAAAAGAATAGATGTTAATGTGCATGGCTCTTAGCAAGTAGGGAAATGAGAAAAGTGGCATTTGCTCGGGAGCTTTGAGGCAAGAGAAGGATCGATTCCGAAAGAAGGAAGCAAATGAGAGTTGACATAGTGACAAACGCAATGCATATCAGCATGAGAGAGCGCTGAGCAACAGTCGCTTGTCGGAGTAGCTGGATTTGGATTAGTTACGGCTGGCTTGCAAGACGCAAGGCCACTGATTGGCATGTTGCACACGGTAAATGCATTTATCAAATTACTAGCTCCAATTACAAATAGCACAAACACAATCTTTTTAACTCCTTCCATTTGCCCAAGCTCCTTTTTTCTTTTTTTTCTTTTTTTCTTTTTTTTTTTGTTTTTATTTTTTATGTTTGGATTTATTTTCTCTATTATGTTTTGAGTGTTTATATAGGAAATGATAGGGTGAAACCGTATTGCATTTGACTAGTGAAAGCATGGATTAATGAGTTCCAGAAAGAATTTGTTTTGACTAACAACAATTAACCGGTATTCCAGTATATGCAAAGATAACAAAAATGAAATCTAACAATTATTTTATATTTTTGACCCTTGACATCATTAACATCCTAATTAGAGAAAAGTCTCATCTCATTTCTCTTTTAGTTTATAAGTTAATTGTGTACCGATTTTCTAATTAAGTTGGCAAGTCTTACCAATTCAAAATGTAGAATCGGAGCTCTTTATTTGTGGAAGTATAAAAAACAAAAGTTGTTGTTTAATTAACAGCTTTGAAATGGAAAATACGGATGACAGAGCATGATAAAATAACTATTTGTTAATATCGGCATCAGAGCTGTCGGGTTGCCTTACTCAATGTTAACATGGTAATGTCTTAATAAATAACTTCTAATGTGCATCTTTATTTTTTAACATGAAATGACAAAGTTAAAATACTTCTAGCGTGCATTATTTGATAAATAATGCTTTTATCCATTCTACAGTTGACAACTTATATATTTTTTTTTAAAGAAAGAACTTGCTAATTAATTTGTTTTTTCATAATTCATTGTAATAATAAAATATTTTAATATAAAATTAATAATAGAGTGCTAATTATGCACATGAAATAAATAAATGATTGTAATAAAAAAAATATTTTAAATATTAATTTACTTAAAAATATATATTATGATAATATGTTAAAAAGTTATATATTATAGGGATAAGCAAAGGAACCAGTGGACTCGGTTACTTGAAAAACTAGTTCGCAACCAAATCAATTTTTCGGTTTAACAATGAAATTTTGATTTTTCGATTTCGGTTCACTATTTAAAATAATCATCGATTTCGATTAGCCGACCAGTTTAACTATATTTTTTAATATATATATATATATATATATATATATATATATATAATTAAAATGCATAAATAAAAAAAAACCTAATTAGAACTTCACAATAACTTTCCAAACTCTTCATCATTTCTCATAACGAACAACCAATAATGCACGTGCCTTTCATGTTCTTGTTATCTTTAGCAGCATTCTATCTAATTTCAGTACCTACAAATTCCTAATAAAATATCCAAACTATTAGATACCAAAACATAGGATAATTAATATAATTTCAATTTTCTATAAAAAAGAATTAATTTCAAGTCCATGCTGGCGGCACTACCATTCTATGGAAGGTTAGCACGACCACGGTACTACCATTTTAGAAAAGTTAGCACGACCACGGCACTACCATTTCAGAAGGGTTAGCATGATGACGGTATAGAGCCTAAGTCCATGATGACAACAAACTCTGATTCAAATCTATAACATCTAAGATAGCTGTTGTAATCCGTTGTAACAACTTAGATTGTACAGCTCATTTTCTCAATCTTATTGTTGTAACTATATGCTATTCTATCTTTTAGATTCTTGTAGTCTCTTCTATAAATTGCAATCACTTCAGCAATCAATAAACATGTTTTTAAAACACAAATTCAATATCTTTATATGGTATCAGAGCTACAACCACTCCAACGAGTTTTCTTTTCGGTCCAACTATGTCTAGCACAATTGTGCAATTAAATACCCCAACCAATTTCCCTATCAAACTTACTTCTACCAACTTTCCTGTTTGGAGAAGACAAATTCAATCAACTCTTATTGGCTTAAATCTGCTAGGATACATTGATGGCACTCTAGATTCACCAGCGCAATTTCTTGATAGCGAGAAACAGACCCATAATCCAGCCTACACTCTCTGGTATCGGTAAGATCAAATTCTCATTAGTGCAATTCTTGGTAGCTGTTCAGAAAGCATTCAACCCATCATCTCCTCAGCTACATCCTCCAAAGAAGCTTGGGAGAGGCTGCTTCATAGCTATGCGAACTCTTCACGGTCCAGAATCATCTCTCTCAAAGCCAAGCTTGCTCAAACTTCAAAGGGAACCAAACCAGTTGCTGAATTCCTCAATGAAATGCGATCTATTGTAGATGAACTAGCTCTCATTCAAAATCAAATAAGTGATGAATTTCTTATTGTCCACATCATCAATCAACTTGGGGATGAATACAGTCCTATTGTAGCAGCTCTCAAAGTTCGTGAATCTTCCATTGACTTTTCAGAGTTATTTGATAAGTTAACTGACTTTGAAAGAACACTGGAAGACAAAGGCTCGAGTTCTCCTCCTACTCTTGTCACAACGAATATTGCTCAAAAGCAACCTGCTCACACTCAACATTTCAGCAGATCCACTCAAGGTTATAATTCCAATTCTTGCAAGTCCCATGGCAGCTATGGAGGAAATTATTCTCGATAAAATCAGAATGGCCATCAGTCATATCGGCAAGATTTATTTTGTCGTTTTTGTGAAATTACAGGTCATGAAACTCCTGACTGCAGGAAACTTACCAGATTTCTTAAAGAGAATAACATTCATGTTACTAGCTCTCAGTCTTCCCAGAAACTTCCAAGTGCAGTAGCCAATGCTACCACCTCCATCAATTCTCCAGCTATGTCATAACAACCTTGGTTATTTGATAGTGGAGCATCACATCATGCGACATCAAATTTATCTGCTTTGTAGACTTACTCTGACTATGGGGCTCCAGATGAGATATTTTTGGGTGATGGTAAAGGTCTTTCAATTTCTCACACTGGTCACACACAACTTCATACACCTTGCAAACCAATTACATTATCAAATGTCTTGTGTGTTCCAGATTTACAAAAACAAATTAATTTCCATAGCAAAATTATGTAAATCTAACCAAGTTTCTGTTGAATTTTTCTTATCTCATTCTCTTGTGAAGGATCTTTGCACGGGAGCGCCTCTAATGTGGGGAGAGAACAATGATGATGTTTATTGTGCAACTTTTCCATGTCAACCTCAAGTTAATATCAGCACCAAAGCTTCTCTGTCCTCTTGGCATCACAAACTAGGCCATCCTTCTCATAAAGTTCTTAGTTTTGTTCTTAAGCACAATGGCTTGGTCTCTCCATCACTACAAGAAATTTTACTTTTTGTGACAAATTTTTTTAATGACGCATAAAATTTCGTCACTAATTATAAGTTAAAACGACGAATTTTTTAAAACGTCACCATATTTTTTATTACTGTAACAAAATTATTTTTCGTCATTATATGTTTTATTTTTCGTCACTAATAGATTAATTTTCTGACGAAAAATATATTTCGTCATGGTTTCTTTAGGAGAGATAGTTTCCCACCTTTTTTTTGAGGAAAAAAATTTAATAACAAAATAATAGCTTATTGCAACGTATAAGATCGTCACAAAATATTTATTTCTCGTGATGAATTATTTTTGTCATAATTGAATAAATTAGTGATAATAAAATCATTTTGTCACAAATAACGTATCGATATAAAAAAAATTCTAATTAATTAATTTTTTCGAAAAATTTTAGTTTAGAAAATAATTTTATTTATGAAAAATAAATGTGTCACGAAAAATAAATATACTGTAACGCGGTACAATTTCGTCACTTTTGATATGGAGGGAAAATTTCCAACCATTTTCTTTTGGAAGGAAAAAATATAACAAAAAAATGACTATTTACGACATATAAATTCATCTTGAAATATTTATTTTTTTGTGACATGAATTATTTTTGTCACAATTTAATGAATTAGTGACGATAAAATTATTTCGTCACAATAAAGTTATTTATGATAAATAAATATGTTACAAGAAGGAATATATTATAACGAAATACAATTTCGTCACTAATACAATCAACTTATGACAATAATAATTTTTCGTCACAGTTAGTTGTAATGTTAATATATGTCAAAGAAATTATGTCATAAAAAATAATTGAATTTGATGCGAAATAGATTTCGAAATCTTTTTTAGATCGGTTCGACCAGCTGAGAAATTGAAAACTTTGAGGGATCATAATATTTGACTCGGATTGAGTTACGGGAGCCATTACATGTTAATACGAAATGATTTGTGTGATATACAATCATTATTGGATGTAACCCATAGCCGCTTGTAACAGGCCCAAATTAAATCATTTTCAGCTGTTTCGGACCGTTTAAAGTTTTTTATTCAGAAATTTCTTCGTAATTTTCGGTTTATGTTATTTTTAATTACAAAAATTTGTTTGTCTTCTATATTTTGAAAAAAATTACTAAATTATATATAAAAGTTAATTAATTAATAATATAATAATAATTTAGAACAAAATAAATTACTTATTAAAATGATATTTTAATGTAAACTATGCAAAGAAACAACAGCGTTTCTTATTGCTTTCTCATCGTATCATCAGCATGAAGAACTGAAGAAAGGAAACAAAGGAAAACAGAGAGATTTTTTGTGACAAAAAATCCGAAAATCATGGAAGAAAATGGTAGGAAAGGGTTGTTTTCGGCGGCATTTTTCGGTTTCCCTCCCTTACCCAAACTCTCAATTCCTTATCACATCCCTATTTTCTCATTGCAATTCTGCAACCCTAAAGAATTTGAGAAAATTTAGGTTCTTCTGTGTTAAAGGTTAGTTGATTTTGCTTTTCGATTTTTTTTTAAATCATAATATTGTCACAGTTGGGTTCTTCTGTGATTCTCTCTTACTTCTGTGTTAAAGGTTCTTTTGTATTTCTCTCTTACTTATAATCTGAGCTTGTGGGTTCAACACTCTTGCATTTGTGTGGAGGTGTAAATTTTGTGGAGTGTAGACAGATCTGTATGAATGCTCAATAAGAGGGAAATATGAAATAGAAACAAAAATCAATTTTTATGCATTGCTGAAGTAATTAATGAGCGTGTTGATCTGCAGTTGGGGAATTTCTTCTGAGCACAATTGGTAGACTGCAAGGTGAGCAACAGAGGCAAATACGGGACTTCCAAGAAATGAATTTTTCAAACGTGAACCTGAAATAAATTCATTTCTTTAAAAATAATTCTTTTATGTCTTGCTGTTTGTTAAGTGTGTTCATGATTTGAAAATTTCTGATGGTGTTCTTCTCTATCTCACGATTGTCTATTTTTTCCCTAACGATTGTCTGGAACAATTGTCTCAAATTTGTGCTAAAAATTTTTGATTGTCTGTTTCAAGAAGCCAAAACTTTAGATTCTATGTTTCAATTGTCATTCTGATGAATGAATATAGTTCCTGATGCATTTGGAGTCCATGGATTGTATTATGATTTTGCCCTTTTTTTTGCCCTGTTCTTTCTTCTTTCATTTTGTGAATTCTAGTTTATCTTCTTCCCCAAGAGTATCGAACTAAAAGATGCCTCTTTTCACTTTTGTACTGAACTGATGACATGAATAGTCTGGATGTGCTGCCTATTGGGATTTATAATACAAATAAAATCTTTAGAACTCTGTAGATAAATGTTTTCTAACAGTTTTAGCATTTGGCAGAGCTAAAGAAGTTAGTCTTTTAGATACTTTTGAGTGACTAAATTCTGTCTAGAATTGGCATGAGGGTTTTATAAATTATCATTCATTTGCTCATTTTCTGGTGAAACTATTTATGATGTTTTGATTCCATTAAAGAGCTCATCAGTTAAGATTGGACAGTTTAATTAGTTCACACGTAAGTAAGAATTGAGGGAGTATTTTTCTTTAAAAATGCATGTAATTAAAGAGCTAAGGTTAACAGGTTGATCTCAAGCTCATTTTTCAAGCCCAATTGATGAACAAGCCAAACCTAAGCTAGCTAAACCTTAGCTTAAGTAGGATCTTGAACCAAATTGTCACCAGGTTCATGAATAAGCCGATATATAGATATATAATTTGAATTTATATGCTAAATCTCTATTTCCACATCACACTATTATCCTTTTGCATACATTTTAACATATATGGCATTATGATCTTTTTTCCTATTTCCATTTATTTACCTTGTAAATATATTTTGTATGTCATGTTAATTTGTTAAATTTATTTATTTTGAGCATATTATTATTAATATTTATATTATTATCAATATTATATTAATAATAATATACTTATAATATATCAATATATTTATAATAATAATAATATATTTTTTTCTCTTTTTTTTAGGATACACAAGAATCAACTATATTTTTGAAGGTCTACATTAGTGTCAACTTTACATTATAAGGTTTTTCTCCATTTTTTGATCTTATAAATTTATAAAATTCCTTTGTATGTTGTAATTATTGTCTTGAAAACTGCTTAAATAGTATGTAAATTTTACCCAAAATAGTTATATATATATATATATATATATATATATATATATATATGTTTTATGTTATGTTTGATATATGTGGGCTCAATTTAACTTCAACTATATTATTTTATTTTCCCAATTACTTAATAATGATTATTTTCATTTAGGTGATATTAAAAAATGGATAAAAGTTGGATGTATACCATGAAATGGTCTAAGGAGTACATAGAAGGAGTACGATCTTTTATGAATTTCGTACAAAATCATATGAGAAAAGATTGTGACATCGATGTCCATGTACAAGTTGTATGAACTTAT
Organism: Excoecaria cochinchinensis; assembly: GCA_947683425.1. Lineage (NCBI taxonomy): Eukaryota > Viridiplantae > Streptophyta > Magnoliopsida > Malpighiales > Euphorbiaceae > Excoecaria > Excoecaria cochinchinensis. The sequence goes on along the minus strand of CANTUQ010000008.1, from coordinate 594,093 downwards.
ATATTAGAAGTCAAAAAACAATTGAGGATCATGTATTGGTTCAAGGGATAGATAAATGTTATCAGATATGGTTTTATCATTGAGAAACATCTAATTCCATTGATGACGGTGATTACCAAAAAGAGTGTGATATGTCTAATGAGAATTTAGATGAAGCAGATGATGGAATTTTTGACTTGCTACATGAATTGGGTGAAAAATATTACCAAAAGGATATAACCGATGAGCAAAATGAAGAACATAACACTCATCCAAGTGTCCTACCTGATTATCTTAAATCTATTATGAGGGATGTTAATACAAAGTTATATCTTGGATGTAAGAAATTTTCAAAGTTTTCTTTTATTATTAAGTTGCTCCATTTAAAAGTATATAACAAGATAAGTAACAAAGCAATAGATATGTTGTTGAAGTTACTTAAAGAAGCATTACCTGAAGGAGAGGTACTTCCAAGTTCTTATTACGAGGCAAAAAAGTTTCTGCGAGATCTTGGGTTAGGATATGAGTCCATTCATGCTTGTAAGTATGATTGTATCTTGTTCTGGAAAGAAAATAAAAATTATGAGTGTTGTCCCACATGTGGTACTTCTAGGTGGAAAATTAATGATGGGAAGGGAAAAAAGATAGCGCATAAAGTTTTACGGTACTTTCTAGTAAAGCCTAGGTTGCAAAGATTATTTATGTCCCATAAAATATCAAAAAAATGGTTTGGCATCATGAAAACCGTGTTAATGATGAATGTATGAGGCACCCAGTTGATTCTGAAGCTTGGAAGGACATTGATAATAAGTTTCCTTGGTTCGCAAATGATCCTCGCAATGTAAGGCTTGCTTTAGCTGCAGATGGTTTTAATCCATTTAGTAATTTAAGTAGCACATAAAGTATGTGGCCTGTGATTTTATGGCCATTGAACCTTCCACCTTGGGATTGCATGAAACCACCATTTTCTATGATGTCCTTGTTAATTCCAGGACCTAAATCTCCAGGAAAAGATATTGATGTCTACTTATGGCCATTAATAGATGAGTTAAAGGAACTATGTATAGAAGGGATTAAAACATTTGATGTTTCTTGTCAAAATAGTTTCCAAATGCGTGCAGCTGTATTATGGACTAAAAATGACTTTCCTGCATATGGTGATTTATCTGGTTGGAGTACTAAGGGAATTTCCAATGATCAAACTTGCTCCCAGTTATTGCGCAACAAGATATGTTACATAGGACATCGTCGGTTCTTACCAAAAAATCATAATTGGAGAAAGAGCATAAAGTTTAATGGTGAGAGAGAAGGTAGAGAGGCACCTATTGAATTAAATGGAGATGAAGGGTTAAGACAGTTAGAAAAATTGACTATAGTGGCACCCGGGAAACATCTAACTAATAGAAAGAGAAAGCGCACTTTACAAGAATTAAATTGGACGAGACGCAGCATATTCTATGAGTTGCCTTATTGGAGTAAGTTAAAGTTAAGGCACAACTTAGATGTAATGCATATAGAAAAGAACATTTATGAAAGTATTTTATGAACCATGTTGAATATTGATGGAAAAACAAAAGATACTCTGAAAGCAAGGTAAGATTTAGAAGACATGGGAATCCGTAAAGAGCTACACTTGGTGAGAAGGGATGATGGAAAATATGAAATGCCTGCATGCTATGTCATGAAAAAGAAAGAAAGGAAAAAATTTTTGTGAGTTCTTGCAATCTATGAAATTTCCTGATGGGTATGCCTCTAATATCTCTCAATGTGTTAGTTCAAGTGATAACAAGATATCGGGATTGAAAAGTCATGATTGTCATGTACTTTTATAATATATACTTCCTGTTGGCATTCGTGGAAGTTTAAGAAAGGAAGTATGTTGTGTATTGGCTGAATTGGGTGATTTGTTCCAATGTCTGTGTTGTAAGAAGTTGGATAGAAATGAATTAAAAAAAATGAAAGATGACATTTGTCTAATTTTATGCGAGTTAGAAATGATATTCCCACCTGCTTTTTTTTTGATATCATGGTTCATTTACCAATTCATTTACCGAATGAGGCATTACTTGGTGGACCGGTTCAATTTCGTTGGATGTATCCTACTGAAAGGTAATATAAAACGTCAAAAAATATTGACATTATTTATTTCTTAGTTGACATGGATAATTAGATTTTCTTTTTTCTTTTTTTTTTCTTACAAGATCATTATGTGAATTAAAGCAAAGTGTGCGTAACAGAGCTCATCCAGAAGGGTCGATTGCAGAAGCTTATATTGCTAAAGAGTGTATAAGTTTTTGCTCTATGTATTTGAAGGGTATTGAAACTCGTTTTAATCATGATGAGCGAAATTATGACATTTGCAATGATGGTGGTCTATCAATTTTCTCACAAAAGTGTCGACCTTATGGTGCAACAAAATATATCGAGTTATCAAATGAAACATTCAATATGGCATAGTGGCTTGTCTTGCAAAATTGTGGTGAAGTTGAGAAATATTTTGAGTAAGCACATACATGAAATTATGACTATGATATTAAGATGAATGCAAAACTTACAGTTTCTTTTCTCTTTATTAGAAAGCACAAAGAAGAACTACAGTTAGAAGGCTGTAAAAACATTGAACAAACCCACAAAGAGATATTTCCAATATGGTTTCGTCAACATGTAAGCTTTGTATTTAGCATAATATGGATTTAAAATTTAAATATAATCAAACAAGCTCTCTAAATTATTTTATTTGCTTTGTCTAGATGTCACAGTTATACAGCGAGGAACAATCAAATGTATTTGAAGCTTTGTATGCACTTTCATATGCACCCCGTAGGTGTGTTAAGAAGTACAGTGGGTGCATAGTAAATGGAGTGAGATTTCTCACTAAGGAACGTGATAGCAGGCGTAGAAGTCAAAATAGTGGCATTTCTATTAAGGGAAATCATGGTGATGAAATTATAGATTTTTATGGGCCATTAGATGATATTATTCAACTAGACTATGTGAATGACAAACATGTTGTACTTTTCAAGTGTGAATGGTTTGACCTTAGTAGGAAAAAAAAGGGATTCAAAAGGAAGGGAGTATAACTAGTGTCAAAGTAAATGGGAGGTGGTACGAAAATGATTCTTATATTTTAGCAGACCAAGCAAAACAAGTTTTCTATATCAATGATCCTACGTTAGGGAGTGAACGGCAAGTGGTACAACCATTTCTACATAGACATATTTATGACATTGATGAGATCCAAGATGAAGCTTTAAATATAGATGAAGTTATTGAAGATGAAGTGTACGAGGAGAATAGGATTGATGAAGAACTTGAAGTGGATACCACTAAAATCCCTGTGTTAAATAGATTGGATATAAACACTGAGGACCTGGATTCATTGATAATCTCAAGTTTCCCTAAAGTGGATGGAAATGAAAATATCATTAATGACAATCAAGATGATGATGAGGTTGTCTTAGATGATACTTTGGTTGATTATTATAATAGTGATGAAGATATTGACAACTTAACTGATCATGATGTATATGATGATGAAGATGATGGCATCATATGATTGGCTTTCAGTTGTGATAATTTAGGAGCTCCTACATTGTTACAGTTTTAAATGTTCTGGCTTTTTTTTTTTTTACATCAATTTCAGTTATCAATTGAATTATTTTCTGCATACCTGCATTTTAAATAAGGATGTCAATGTTTTTTTTTTTTTAATCTGCCATTAATATAGTGTATTTTATATGATAAAACCTATCATTATTAAAAATCTAATTTAGGTCTCAGTGATGATAAAGCAATACCTTTTAAATTTGTATATTACCTTTTGATAATTAAAATATAGAATTTTCTTTAAAGAATTTTTAAATCATATAATTAAAAATAATTAGGTATTTGATGGCCGTAAGTTTTGTTAAAAGAATTCCATAATTTAAGAGGTAATTATTTTAGTTAATATTATTTTTTTTACCACAAATTGTTCATTCATTTATATTGATAAAATCTATACATGTTAAATAATGGCTCCTGGTAAGACAATTGCTCCTGGTACCCTCAAGAGACATGCTGAGTCATCCAATCATTCAAGCATCAGAGGACTCTTGGATAGGATGAATCATGCAAGTACTAGGAAAATATCTTCATTAGCAAATGAAAAATCCTCAAAGATCACAACAAAGACACGCAATCAAGTTTCAACAAAAGAATCACCAGTAGATTCTTCACCTGACCAAGGAAATTCAAATTCTCCTGTTCCATCAAAAGAATCACCACATGGTTCCTCACTGGACATAGGTTTTGAATTCTAAATTTTGAATTAACTATATATGTTAGGCTATTTGCATTATTTTAAGGCAGCCTACATGTTTGACTTTGATTATTTCATTTTATAGGAAGTAACTCTAAAAAGAACAAACTATGGGAAAAAATCTTATGAAGGCCGCGGCTACTATAGGAAGTAAAATGAAGATTAATGTGGATACCGATATAGGAAGGCCAGTAACGACAGATGCCTCAACAAAATTTGCAAGTCAGATCGGAGTTGTGACTAGAGATGTCATTTCAGTACCTGTTAAATGGTCGGAATTGAAGAAAGATGATTTAGATCCAGCCTTTCGCCACTTGGATGTAAATAAAAATATTAATTTCTATAAGACATTTTTATTTGTCTTATTTTTCTTCCATATTTAAGATATAAAATTTGAATAAATGCAGATGTACATGGATGTGAATATGGATGATCCAGGTGTGAAAGATTACTTGATAGAAAGGTTCAAAAGCAGTACTCGACAAGAGCGTTATAAGTTGCACCAGTATTTCAAAATATTTAATTATGTAGAAGAGGCTAAGATGAACAAGCCTGAGAAGTATGCTGATGCTGAAAAATGGAAAAAAAACTTTGTGATCATTTTGCATCAGAGAAATTCAAGGTATATATTTTTAAGTTAGTTTTATTGTCTTGAAATGTAAAGATGAGATGGTGTATATGCAGTTGAATGAAGATGTAAATATATATTTCGATAACTTTTTTTATTTCTCTCGACAAATTCTCACATTTTCATAATTTTATAAGGTCAAAAGTGTGAAAAATTATTCAAACAGAAATAAGGTCAAAGCTCCTCATATATCCGGTAGAAAGCCTTTTACCGTTCGCAGACATGAAATTGTAAGTATTTTGTTAACTTATCTTTGCAAATTTCACCTTAATTGAATTAATTATTATTCTAATTATTATGTTTTTTTTAATAGTCTCAAAATGAATTAAATGGAGAACCATGTGGTAGGATTGATCTTTATAAGCAAACCCATTATTCAATTCGAAAAGGTTGGTCATCTCAACAAGCAGACGAAAATTGGGTAAGTAATTAATATACATGTTTTGTAATGTAATTAGTTTGTTTTGAGACTTACATAAATTCTATTTTCTTTTAATTCCTTGTGATAGAATTTAATGATAGAAAAGCAAAACCAATATAATGAGCAAGATATTCAAAAGACTGAAGATGAAATTGTTCAAGAAGTCCTTGGCCTTAGTACTGGTTATATAAAAGGCCTTGGATATGGTCCAAAACCTCCTTCAAGACGTTTATCATCGGACTACATTGCTACACAAAAGCTTCAAAATGAACTTTCTAAAGAAAAGTTGAGTGAGTCTCAGTCAGAAGTGAACATACTTAAGAGTCAGGTGACTGATTGTGAGCCAAAGTAAGCGAGTTGAATTCCACTATCCATAAACTGCTTGACATTTTAAAAGAAAACAGGATGAATGTCGTTTGAATTCTCCAATGTAAGTTTTATATACTTGTGCATTTAGTTTTGAGTTTAATATTTAAAGATAGCTGCAATTTTTTTTACATTGATTATTATATTTTGTTGTTTTATTGTTCCAAGCTTTTAGAACATGTGATATTCTTGCATCTTACTCTTATATTTTTCTTGTTCTAAGGTTTTGCATATGATTTGTAACACACTTAATCTATACACACACTACGATTCAAACGTTACTGCATGATTACTTGATTGTTTAAATATATATATATATTTAGCTGAAAAGTTAATAAATGCATATTAATATCTTAAATTATTTATAGTTGATAGTTTTGATTTATTAATATTGTACCTTTGTATTTTGTATAATTGAATTGAGTATTGAAAGTGGATGATATAACTATATTATAATATATGGTGTGTGTGAGATTGGACCTAAATTGGAGGATGGACAAACTTGTGTTGGAGTTTGAATTGAAGTGGGGTGAATGAATATATGATTATTTGAAGTGTAAAGATTTTATTGTTTACATGGGGATAGGCAATATTATAGAGAAAATTCTGCCGAAATTTCGGTAGAATTAAGTGACATATTTGTATTTTAATTAAATGAATAGTAAAACTAAATAGTTATAGGGCAAATGGGTATAGTGAAAGGATAAAAAAAATATAATTACCCGGATTTCGCAACAATCTTAAGAGTAGTTTAAGACAATCAAGTAATCGTGCAGTATCGTTGGAACCGTAGTGTGTGTATAGATTAAGGGTGTTAAATGATTGAGTTTTTTTTATCTAATATATGATTTTTTTTGTAGGAACAGGATGCAAATTTTGAAGTTTCAACAAAATTTATTTCTAGATTAGGATGCAAATTTAATTTTTTGCATTAGATAGTATGTTTGTTTTTAATTAACCTTTTATTTGAATAAATACATTATATTAGATTTTCTTTAGAAATTTATTTGACTGTATAACATTAAATTTACAATGTGTCATTTTTAATACAACGCATATATGACAAGTATATTTGTCATAATTTGTCGACTTTTTAGTTCATAAATAACGATATAATGTTTACAATTACGATATTAATATTGTAATAAAAAAATATAATTTAATGACAATAAAAAATTGTCACTAAAATTATTTTTTGTGACAATTATTTTTGTATGTATTTATGTCACTAATTTGTAAAATAATATGACAATTTATATTTATCATTAATATACATTAATTTAATGATGAAATCATTTTTCATCACTTAAAGTATTAGATTTAATGATGACATTAAATATTTTATGACAAAAATTATATTTATTAATTTGTGACGATAATTACGTAACCAATACTTAATGGTTTTAACTAGAAGTAGAGTTTCGTCATTAAAAATGTTTAATTTCGTGACGAATTTTAAATTTGTCATAAAAAATGCCAATTTTTTTGTGATGATAAACAATATAATGTGACTAAATATAATTTTATTTGTGACATAATTTTTGTCATGAAAAGTAAGAAATAAAGATGACAATAATTATTTTCGTCACAGAAAATATACTTACGGTAACAAATAACTAAATTGTCACGTAAACTTTTATGTTACGCGCCTGCCGTTACGTTCTCTGTGACGATAAAAATTCGTCACCTTATCTTTTCAGCGACGAAAAATGAATTTTTCATGACAATTTTTTGTATCATAAAAGGTGTGATTTCTTGTAGTGCATCCATGTCAATTTCTGATTTTCATTATACTTCTTGTTCTATTAATAAAAGTAAAAAACTACCTTTCTCTCGCAATTCTCTTGTCAATCACAAGCCTTTGGAACTTATTTATACTGATGTTTGGGGTCCAGCAAAAAAATCTATTGATGGTTATGAATATTATATCATTTTTGTGGATCATTTTACTAAGTATATCTGGTTATATCCTATGAAGAAAAAATCTGACACCTCTCTTTTGTTTCCTCAATTTCAACGACTAGTGGAAAATTATTTCCAAACTAAAATTCTTTCAGTTTTTTCTGACAATAGAGGGGAGTACCAAAAGCTTATTCTTATTTTCAACTCTTGTGGGATTTCTCATTTCACAATGTCTCCACACACTCCTGAGCATAATGGCACTGCTGAACGTCATCATCCACACTTTGTGGAAACTAGTCTTTCTTTGCTGCACTTTGCTTCACTTCCCTTATATTTTTGGTCTCATGCTTTTCAAGCCGCTGTGTACTTGATCAATTGTCTTCCTTCCTCAGTGATATCCTTTAAGACTCCCTATGAAATGCTTTTTCAAAGGTCTCCAAATTATCAACGTCTTAAACCTTTTGGCTATTTGTGTTTTCCTTGGTTATGTCCATATACTACCTCTAAACTTCAACCTTGGTCCGCTTCTTGCATTTTTCTTGGCTACTCTACTTCACAATCTGCCAACAAATGTTTTGATCCCACCACTAATCACGTATATTTATCCCGTCATGTCCAATTTATCGACTATGTGTTTCCTCGTTAAGTTGACAATAATTCAGATATATTCTCTGACCGTATTCGAGGTGCTTTTCTTGCAGGTTCTAAGCAAGAGGATGGGCTTCCTTTAGACGTCACTGTTTCCCCTCAAGTGGACAGTCCTCCATTCGTCCCTACAGTATCACCAAATATCCCTTTGCCTCCTCCTTCACCTCCCATTCCAAACACTACTGAGTCACCATATGTTATTGACCATCACTCTCCTATAACTCCCCCTCATCCGCATCTAGCTCTACCATCTCTTCTCCTCCATCACCACCTAATCCACCATCTATTTCACCACGTCCATCTCGCATACAAAAGCCAAATTCTAAATACTATAATAATAAATTTGTGAATCTCATCACCAAACATCCACTTCTTCCTCCACTTGAACCTACCACTGTTACAAAAGCCATGAAAGATCCTCTCTGGCGTAAAGCTATGGATGCTGAATTTAATGCTTTGTTACACAACGGTACTTGGGAATTGGTTACCAAATCATCTCATGTTCGAATCAGTTGCAAATGGGTCTTCCATATCAAATGAAAATCTGATGGTTCTATTGACAAGTACAAAGCTCGCCTTGTGGCCAAGGGCTTTCTCCAACAAGCAGGAAGAGATTATTTTGAAACCTTCAGTCCTGTTACAAAGCCTGTTACAATACGCATTGTTTTATGTCTTGCCTTATCTCAAAATTGGCCTTTACGCCAATTGGACATAAACAATGCATTTTTACATGGCATGCACGTTACAAGAAGATGTCTATATGATGCAACCTCCTGGTTATATTCATTCTCGGTATCCGAATCACATATGCAAGCTTCGTAAAGCCTTATATGGTCTCAAACAGGCTCCTCGGGCATGGTACAATGAACACCAACATTTTCTACTTGCCTTTGGTTTTCGCAAATCACTTGTTGATGCGTCCTTATTTATTTATGACCATAATGACATCAAGCTTTATTTTCTTATTTATGTTGATGATATTGTCCTCATGGGTAACAATTCTAAATTTCTTGATGGCTTTGTTCACAAGTTAGGCAATTAGTTTTCAATTAAAGATCTGGGTTCCCTGCATCATTTTTTGGGTGTTGAGGTTATTTCTACTCCATCGGGACTATTTCTTTCTCAACATCGACATATTGTTGATTTACTTGATCAATTTAACATGGCTGGTGCTAAGCAAGTTGCCACCCCTATGAGTTCTTCTGCAAGTTTTTCTCTTGTTGATGGTTCTTCTCAAGCTGAAGCCACTAACTACCGTCGCATTGTTGGCTCTTTACAATATCTTGCAATTACTCGCCCTAATGTTTCATTTGCTGTTAACAAATTATCTCAGTTTATGCATGCATGCTCCAGCTCAACGGCATCTACAAGCTTTAAAACGTATACTCAGATATTTAAAGGCCATAATTTATTTCTCAAGAGAGATTCTTCTCCACATCTTGCAGCTTTCTCTGATTCTGATTGGGGTGGTGCCATTGATAATGGACGCTCAACCACGGCATATGTGTTATACTTGGGCTCTAATATCATCTCTTGGAAGTCAACACGTCAAAAATCTATTTCTCGATCATCTACAGAGGCTGAGAATAAGGCCCTTGCAAATGCAGTAACTGAGGTCACTTGGGTTAAAAATCTCTTGCATGAATTAGGTGTTTCTCTTCCAAAACCACCGAGCTTATTCTGTGACAATACAGGAGCAACATATTTGTGTACTAATCCCGTATATCACTCACGAATGAAACACTTGGCACTTGACTATCATTTCGTATGTGAACAGGTCTCAAATGGCTCTTTACGTGTGCTGCACATGAGCTTGAAGGATCAATTAGCAGATATGCTTACAAAAGCTCTTAGTCGCAGTCAATTTCTTCATTTTCATTCCAAGATTGGAGTCTCTAATGGAACCTCCATCTTGCGGGGGCGTGTAGAGCCTAAGTCCATGATGACAACAAACTCTAATTCAAATCTATAACAGCTAAGATAGCTGTTGTAATCCGTTGTAATAACTTAGATTGTACAGTTCATTTTCTCAATCTTATTATTGTAACTATATGCTATTCTATCTCGTAGATTCTTGCAGTCTCTTCCATAAATTGCAATCACTTCAGCAATCAATAAACATATTTTTAAAACACAAATTCAATATCTTTATAGATGGCACTACCACTCCCTGGAGGGTTAGCAAGATCATGGTACTACCGCTTCATATCTCAAAAGAGTTAGCACGATGGTGGCACTACCATTTTACGGAAGGTTAGCACGATGACGGCACTACCACTTCAGAAGGGTTAGCACGATGACGGCACTACCACTCCACGGAGGGTTAGCACGATCACGGCACTACTGCTTCAATAAAAAATAACACGCTGACAATATGGCGACAACCACCACAATAACATTGTCCAGTCTGGAAAGACGGCCGCCTCAGGTACGCGCTTCTTTCTCTTTTCTGAATTTTGGCTCACCTAGGCACCCATGCATTAGCCTCCCTAAAATTGGGGGCAGCTGTAGACACCGGGTCTCGAGGCAGTCTAGATTAGGATTACCCCAATAATGAAATTAATTGTGCCTATTTATAGGCAAAAATGAAAGTTAGAAGTGATGATTTCCTTGTCAAATTGATTTATTAAAAATAAATAAAAATGTGTTTTAAAAACTATTTTGAAAATGTTTTAAAATTTATTTTAAGAAAAAAAAAGTGAGTTTTTAAATTATAGTGTTTTAGAAAAAATGTTTAAAAAAAAAATTGCGAGTGTCGGCCTGCTGTAGCATACACGCTATCGTCCCTCGTCCTAGCGCGGCGCGCAGCGCACCCTCGCCCGTGTAGCTGCGGGGCGTGTGCTGGGCGACGCCCGTAGAGCGAGTGATGCGCAGGGCGTCGCTCGCGATCGCCGCCGACGGGCGTCGCTCGGCCCTGTCGCCCCCCAGTAGCCCTTTGGGCGTTTTTTGTCATTTATTGAGTTTTTTACTCATTTTTTTGTAGAATTTAATTTTAAAATCTTTTTGTCTTCTAACCCTTCAAATTCTTTAATTTTTTGGGTTTAATGAGAATTAAATTAATTTAATTTTTTCATTAAAAATTAATTTATTTTGAGGTATAAAAGGGGTTTTTTGAGAGAGAAAAGGGGGAATTTTTCTTAAGAAAAATTGATTTTCTCTCTTCTTCTTCTTCTTCTTCTTCTTCTTCTTTTTTATTCTTCTTCAAGAACAAGTTTTCCAAGTATTTGTAATTTCTTAAGTTAATTCTTGAGACAAATAAAGTAATTATTTGTTCTTGTGAATTTTCTTATTTCTTTTTTTTTTTTTTACAATTTTTTCTTAAAACAAATAAATTAATTATTTATTTTTGGGATAAAATTTTGTTATATATTTTATTTTTATAAATCAAGATAAGGCAATTGATCACATACCTTCATTCATCACATCAAATTTTGAGGGTAAATATTTTAGGCTCAATCTTTTATTTAATTTTTGTTTATAATTAATTAGTAACTATGTAGATTTTTGATTTATTATTTTATTTTGTTTATGTTCATGTGATTTAGCCGCAGATTTAATATCTTTAGCATATTTTATTTTATTTTTGCATATTTATTTGATTGTTCATCTTTTGTTGTTATTTTCATTATTATTATTATTATCATTACTTTTGCTCATATGTTGTTGTTGTTATTATTATTATTATTATTATTATTATTATTATTATTATTATTATTTAACATGATTTAACATGTTTTTTTTTGTTTTTTTTTTGGCTTGCTTGATTGTTCATCTTCCTTATTGTTGATTGTTTATCTTCTTTATTGTTATTGTTTATTATTATTACTTTTGTTTTTTTTATTATTATTATTATCATTATCATTATTATTATTATTATTATTATTATTATTATTATTTTTTTTTTTTATTTTTTTTTATTAGTATTATTTATTATTATTATCATTTATGTTTTTATGCATCTTGGTTTGTTCATATGTTAAGTTATTTATTTTTATTATGTCATTTAATTGATTTGTCATACATGATACATGTTATTTTATTTATTCTTTCATTTTTACATGTTATATGTTTAAATTCATTTTTTATTAACATTACTTTTATTTGTGTTTTTTATTTCAATACTTATTTTCATGTGTGAGTTTTTTTCAATGCCAAATGGGAGTCCATGGAGACTTGAAGACACCATCTTGGTGGGATTTTTCTTGTTTATTATTTTTTATCATTTTTGTATTTATTTGTTCTTATTGTGTAATTTGCAATAAGTTTATTTATCTTTTATGCACGTTAATTAAAAAATCACAAAGAGTTTATATTAATAAATTGGATTTTTTCTAATAAAATGAGACCAATGTCTTAATTTCAATTAATAAAAATTCACTTTAAAAAGAAGAGTCAATTTTCTTAAAATGAGATCACTCATCCCTATTTTTTCTTTCAAGTATACCAAAAACAACTCTTCGATTTTATAAAGTGAACATGAAGGAACCAAAGTTCCTATTTTTAATAATATCCCGATTTATGAATGTTTATTTTATTCATTTGATTTATTTATTTATTTGTTTATGCTTTGCTTGATTTTATTTTGGGGGATTGTTCTATCCCATTTTTTTACTTGTAATTTTTTTATCGCATTATTTATTGCTTTCTTTACTACTTTTCCAAAAAATGCTTGAAATGCATTTTAAATTTATTGCATGATCGCGTGAGATAAGAGATGGAATTTCAATTGCTAAAAACTCATTTATAACTTAACTTAAGGCATTAATAAGAGTGAAGTTCCGAACACTTTCTCTGATTTAAGACCTCCGAGATTAGACGAACTTTCCCCATTTCTTGTAAATTGGGTGGCGACTCCAAAATACTTCAAAAGTGCCTAAAGATTTCATGGGATTAGATGATCTTTCTAGTATTCTATTGGAAAGAGATGTCCAAAATATCTCATGATTTCCTAAGATCGAAAGACGCAAACCCCTCTCGAGCCCTAAAAGCGGGTTTCCGGGAATGGGTCGGGTCCGCGTGCGTTACAATATAACACAGGCATTTCGGTCCCACCTATACTGGGATGTAGTGCCATTCTTAGGTTTCGTTATAACCGAACTTAAGGTTCAAAAGTCTCTTGCTCTTCAAGCACATACTGGATTCTCATACTCTAGATTTCATAATTGTCACCATTCATCTTAATATCTTTATTAAGTTTGGCAACAATTGACTTTGAAAGCAGTATCCATTAAAATCCACTGATCTCAAATGGAACAATATAGCACAATTTTAAAGGAGATAAGGCAATACATGCTATTTACTATGCATCTGAAATAATAACCAAGTAAAGTTTTCTATCAGGCTTCAAGTCGAAAAGGCTACTAATAGTATCTAATTACCCTCTAAGTTCTAATGTCCAACCTTATAAGTCAAAATTTTATGTATAGTAAATCTAAATTAATGGATTATTAAGCTCTCAAACTTAAGAGGGGAATAATATTGGTTTAAATTTATTAAGCCTCTACTTAATAAACATGCAATTATTTTACTCATAAAATAATACAAGGCAATTAACAGTTAAACAAACACATTTATTATAAAGTTAAATGCCATCATAATAAATAAACGCATTCATTCATCCAATAGATAAAATCCAATAATCCAAAATATGAAACTCGTGTCAAATAATAATAGGAAACATAAATCCTATTAATAAAATTAAACGCTAACCAAGATTGACACTCATGTCAACTAATCTAGAACTCTAGATTTTTGCAAAATCTTTCTTGAGACTAGGACTGATTCTTTGACCATCTTCATCAATTCATCAGGTAACTCATAAGTTCGTTAATGAAGCCATGGACGATGCACACTACTTCCACTTCTCAATTTCATCACAGATGTAGTATTGCTCCTCAATACTCCTTTTTTGGCAACTCTAGCCAAAAAGTGGATGATAGATTTTCTATAAATTCTATCTCCAATCTACCAGGTAGTTTCCAATAACTCACTGAGTTTTGGAAGATATAAAAATGAGTCTGTCAATGCTTTGATCAGGACTCTATCATCCTTTCCCATACAGCATTTCTTCATGCATAAATATTATGTGATGCACTATTACATCAATGTTATCAGCTCGGATCTTCTTTTGCATTTTTATATTGCTTACTAAATGCACTTTTGCATTTCTTAAAGCAATTCCAAACGGAGTGCGAGGAACCACAGGAGTCCTTATCATTACCATTTTTGTAACACATCATAGAAATAAAATGTAGTTAATACACTCATGGATAAACTCATATGATTGAAATACATTTAATCAACAATAAGGACAGATCCTTAAAATTTTTCAAAAAAAAATATTTTTCAAAATTATTTAAAGGCAGAAAACACATTTTTCATAATTTTATAATATTTTTTAATAATTTAAAAATAAGAATTTATTTTTTGGTTATAAAAAAATTTTGAAAAAATAACTAAAAATCAAAAATATTTTAAAAAATGGTTCTGTAAAAAATTAGAGCTGATTCGGTGGTCAGAGAAGGCCGCATGTGCCCACACAGGTCACTAGAGGGAGTGATTGACGGTTGTCAAAGCCACAAAAAATAAATACCTCAATTATCCTATCAATTAAATTGTAAATAGGGCAAGAAAGGGTCGAATCCACAGAGACTAACACCGAAATAATTTTAAATAACCAGATTTTTAACAATAAAAATATAAAGGGGGGTTTTCTCATAAAATAAAAGCTAACAAATGCTGAATGTAAAGAAATAAATAAACAAGCAGTAAATTGATCAAAAGAAATTCAATAGATGATAAATTCCAGTTAAAGATATTCGCAGCACAGGATTAATTCAACCGATCATTGATGAAAGAATAAATCTAAAAATCAAATAATGGGCCAGTTATAGCCGTCGGGTTCGCGCTCCCGACCTAATCTTTCCGTATTAATGAATTAATCAAGTAAGACTGTAACTGATTCCTAACCAATAAATAACCAACACGTGGAATGATTTAATTTATTGACAGCATTAAGGAGTAGAAAGACCTAACTTAAGCCAACCGACATCACGCGAGATAAATTTAAACCAAATCATGCATTTACTTAATATAACAGCCCTTGTGAGGAAGTTATACTGATTGCCACTTATTGTTAACTTTACTAAACAATTACGGATTTAGCAAACTCAACTAGCAATATATTATTTAATTAAATAAACAACGGCGCCTCATTGAACATAAAATAAATAATAATTGAGATATGGTTTCTCTAAACTTCAGTAAATAACATGAACATTATATGAAATCAAGAACAATAAATAATTGCAACAATCTCACGGTGAATTAAAACCTGGCTTTGAATTGATCTTTAACTGAAATAAAAGTATTTAGCCACACATAATTGAAAATAAAAACAAAATTAAATTAAATTGAGAAAATAAACTCCCTGTTACAGCCTTGAGATCAACTTAGATGAAGAAGGAATAGGAAAGATGTCACTATTCACATTTTTCCCTAGCTTAATAGGAATAAAACCTAGATAAGTTAGGAAAGTGATCAAATCCTATCCAAACTTTGAAAATAAATTACAAATATTAAATATAATATTATCTTCCTAAAATACTGCCTACTATCCCCTTAATTACAGCCTAATTATCCCTAAAATCTAATTGAGAAAAGCTGGCAGCTAGGTCAACTTTGGATTAAAAATATAAAAACTGCACTCTGCTGTTGCGTCTTGGCTGTTAGCCTTGGGCAAGGCAGCTTCTTACCCTTGCCCTTTAGCCTTGGGCAAGGCAGCTCCTTACCCTTGCCGCTTAGCCTTGAGCAAGGCTAAGCCCAAAATCAACTTTTTACTTTAAAATTCCTTGAACTTTCACGGTTGCTCCAAATTCACTCCATTTAGCTTCCATTTGTTTCCTTTTTTTTATCACTTTGACCCTACAATGACCAAAATCATAAAGCAAGTAAAAAGTACTAATTTAAGCCAAAATTAAGTGCAATAAAGTGAGGAAAAACATGCTAAAGCATGCAACATTAGGTACTTAACAAATTCCCCCACACTTATCTCATGCTTGTCCTCAAGCATAAATTAAACCTCAATCACAATCCTTTCAAAAGTTCATTCACCCAAAAATCAAATTCCAATCCCATAAGTTCCAAATAAATCAAAATGTAAGGCAAGATAGAGATAGAAGTCCAAAATAGTTTACCACAAAGTCAAATCAAAACATGGATTTCTTAACTACCTTTTCAAATTAGAAACAGCAAGGTTTATAAGCATTAAGCACACAAAAATTTATATCCCAATTCAAGATTAAATCAATGCATAAAAGAAAACTTATCAACCAAATTAGACACTTTAATTTCACATTTATCAATAGAAAAAGGAACAAGGTAAACCAGGAAATTCATTTCAATTTCTTTCTCTCTTTTTTTTTTTATTTTATTTTCTTAGACTGTAGTGGACGCGAGGGCACTCGATTCTGACCCACATACACCCGATTTTTCTAGTCCAAGAAAAAGTTAAAAAGTTTATAGGAAATGTGGAGATCCTTTTTACGCGAGGGTATCCGGTTTCGACCCGCATACACCCGGTTACTCAGATCACATAATTTTAAGCGGCTACTAGCTCTACTCTTAACTGCTTTTTGAGCGGACAGCGGAGTAAAATTTATTGCAATTTTTCTCTTTTTTATTTTTCTTGGTAACCAAATCCATCAATCTAAAAGCACACAATACCAAATAAGTGTCCAAAATAGTTTTAACAAGTTTCTAAAATGCAAAGAATCCAATTTAAACACATATTTCCCATTCAAAAGGTAATTAAGATCACCATAAATTATATGAAAATGAGTAAATAATCATGAACACTACTCAAACTTGCCCAACAAATTAATGAATCAAAGACTAAATGATTTTGGAATTGATTTAGACAAACACTTTTCCCTAGGATTGTGAATAAGACTTAACAAATATTAAAGAATAAGATGAATGCAACATTGAACAAGTGAGACTAGTGATAAAATTCTGATGAAGATGACAATATTTATGCACAAAAATCATGCCCAATGCATCAATTTAAGCCATTTCCAGGTAAAGTTAGAATAATCTAAATTAAACTCTAACCCAAAACTTATGCACAATTTTGCCAAAAATGATTACCAAAAATACTTTATAAAAGTAAATATATCAAAAATTTGCATAGAATCAACCAAATAAACAGAATTACAGCATAAGCATTTAACAATTAAGCACTAAAATAGCAGGACAACTCAAGATTTGCACAATAATTAGCAACCAATTACCATCAAAGTAGCAAATCAACCTATATATGCACATATTTTTTTTTCAAAATAATTATTTTTCAGCATCGACTAAAATATGCACGTATCTAACCAATTAGATGCAAAAATTCAGCAGGAAAATCAACTTCAAATCACCGTCAAAATCAGTAGCAAGCAAAACCAGTAATTTTTATCATAATTTCGATGCAAAGTCACAAAATAAACACTTCTAAATCAAACTCCTCCCCCACACTTTCTCCTCGCATTGTCCCTAATGCAGAATGACACAACAACGTGGGGCGAAGAGTGGCACCAAAAATAAACAAAAAGAAGGAGTTAAGAAACTGCCTTGTTTTGGTGTTGGGGTAGGAGATCAATGACTGCGATGGAGATTGGTACACGATGGTGTGACGTGCGAGGTGGAGATCGGTGCGCGATGGGAACTGCCGGTGAGGAGATCATGGCCGCTGGACGGTGCGCGACGGTTGGGGTGACGTCGCGGTTGAGATCAGCGTGCGATGGGGTGACTGGGCGCCGATCTGCTGTCGCGTGGCCGCTGGTGGTTGCGCGATGATGGGCTGCAGTGGAGATCGGCTGCGTGAAGGAGTGGAAGCTTTGATCTGTAGTCGCGTGGTGGAGATCGGTGGCTGGTGGCATGGGGAAGGGAGAGGAGAGTCGGGCTGGTGGAGCGGCGGTTGCTGGCAATAGAGTGGCGACGCGCGCGATCGGCGGCTAGTGGTCGAGTGACGGTGGCTAGCAAAGGATTGTGGTCGGTGGTGGGTAGTTCTTTGCAGTCTGTGTAGGTAAAATTAAAAAAAGTAAGTAAATCTATTAGGTTAAAAGGAAAAATATTAAATGGGTTAAAAAGAAATAACTCAATTGAATTAAGATAACACAATTTAGTGAAAATTAAAACCCATTTGAAGAGAAAGGCCCATAAATTAGAAAGAAATAACCCAATAAACTTATTAAAACCCCAGAATAAATTGAAAAGAGCCTGCCATGGAAAAGAAATAATTCAAGATCCATTTAAATGTCCATTGAAACCTATTTCTCATGAAATTGACATTAGATTGCCTTGACCAATAAATTCTTTATGCCCTAAAAATTGTCCAACACTACCATCCTTAAAATTGCCAATTGCTTACCAACACTTACCTGTGAATTCAAGGATAAATAAAATTAACCACGAGAGGGAAAACAGGAAGAAGAAGGCATTAAATTAAAATAAAATGAATGAAACTGAAACTAAATCTAAATAGTAGGAGCTTAGCCTTGAACAAGGCTAAGAAGTGGGTTACCTCCCAAAAGCGCCTTTCTTTAACGTCTTTGGTAAGACGGTCTTAGGCTTCAACGCCTCTCAAACCAATCTCAAATCCCATTTCAGTGTCCTTCCATTCACCACTCCCTGCAAATTGGTATCAACTACCAAATTCTTCTCAAAATTGTTAGGATTTTTGAAAATAGAGTCCAAAAAATATGAAAAATTTAAATTGTTAGGATTATCACCCAATTTAAATGATTCATTATCTGAATGTGCAGTAACATCTACTTCAAAAATATTGGACACATAACCAGGATTCTGCTTCGAATTATGAACATAAAATTGATCAATGCCCCAAGGAGAAGAATTGTTTGTCTCCTTTAAGGCTTCAAGTCCATGCACTATTTTTTGTAAATTTGCTTCCAAATTCGGCTTCTTTTCCAATGTATCAGTGCTGTCCACATTTACATTACCATCCAAAGTTACCTGTAACTTGTCATCCCTGTTCAATTCAAACACTGGAGGAGTTAAAGGCTCAATTTTATCTGCACCACAAACAGAAGATATAACACTAGGATTTTTCATGGCATCATAAACATTAAATTTTCCCATCTTATCATCAAATTCCATAGTAAGTGTACCTGCATACACATCTATCTTGGTCTTAGTTGTTTTAAGGAAAGGTCTTCCAAATAAAATTTCAAATGACTCCAAAGATTTGTCATCACCATCCATATCAATAACATAAAAATCAGCTGGAAAAATTAAGCCATTAACCTTCACTAAAACATCCTCTAATAATCCTTTAGGATAAATAATTGACCTATTAGCAAGTTGAATTACTACTCCCATTTCTTCTAAAGGCCCAGCATTTAAAGAAGAATAAATTGACAGAGGCATATCATTTATTGATGCACCTAAGTCACACATTGCTTTCTTAATGCTAACATTACCTATTTGACAGGGAATAGCAAAAATACCTTGATCCTTGCATTTTTTTGGCATTTTTCTTTCAACTAGAGCTGAAACATTCTCATTCACGGTTATTTCCTCATACCCAACTAACTTTTTCTTGTTAGTACATAATTCTTTAAGAAATTTTGCATATTGAGGTATTTGTTTAATAGCATCAATTAAAGGGATATTTACCTCAATCTTGCGAAATATCTCAAATATCCACAGAGACTAGCACCGAAATAATTTTAAATAACCAGATTTTTAACAATAAAAATATAAAGGGGGGGGGGGGGTTTCATAAAATAAAAGCTAACAAATGCTGAATGTAAAGAAATAAATAAATAAGCAGTAAATTGATCAAAAGAAATTCAATAGATGATAAACTCAAGTTAAAGATATTCGCAGCACAGGATTAATTCAACCGATCATTGATGAAAGAATAAATCTAAAAATCCAATAATGGGCCAGTTATAGCCGTCGGCTTCGCGCTCTCGACCTAATCTTTTCGTATTAATGAATCAATCAAGTAAGACTGCAACTGATTCCTAACCAATAAATAACCCTAAACACGTGGAATGATTTAATTTATTGACAGCATTAAGGAATAGAAAGACCTAACCTAAGTCAACCAACCTCATACGAGACCGATTTAAACCAAATCATGCATTTACTCAATATAACAGCCTTTGTGAGGAAGTTATAATGATTGCCACTTATTGTTAACTTTACTAAACAATTACGGATTTAGCAAACTCAAGTAAGACTGCAACTGATTCCTAACCAATAAATAACCTTAAACACGTGGAATGATTTAATTTATTGATAGCATTAAGGAATAGAAAGACCTAACCTAAGCCAACCGACCTCATGCGAGATCGATTTAAACCAAATCATGCATTTACTCAATATAACAGCCTTTGTGCGGAAGTTATAATGATTGCCACTTATTGTTAACTTTACTAAACAATTACGGATTTAGCAAACTCAACTAGCAATATATTATTTAATTAAATGAACAACGGCGCCTCATTAAACATAAAATAAATAATAATCGAGATATGATTTCTCTAAACTTCAGTAAATAACATGAACATTATATGAAATCAAGAACAATAAATAATTGCAACAATCTCACGATGAATTAAAACCTGGCTTTGAATTGATCTTTAACTGAAATAAAAGTATTTAGCCACACATAATTGAAAATAAAAATAAAATTAAATTAAATTGAGAAAATAAACTCCCTATTACAGCCTTGAGATCAACTTAGATGAAGAAGGAATAGGAGAGATGTCACTATTCACGTTTTTCCCTAGCTTAATAGGAATAAAACCTAGATAAGTTAGGAAAGTGATCAAATCCTATCCAAACTTTGAAAATAAATTGCAAATATTAAATATAATATTATCTTCCTAAAATACTGCCTATTATCCCCTTAATTACAGCCTAATTATCCCTAAAAATTTGATTGAGAAAAGCTGGCGGCTAGGTCAACTTCGGATTAAAAATATAAAAACTACACTCTGCTGTCACATCTTGGCTGTTAGCCTTGGGCAAGGCAGCTCCTTACCCTTGCCCCTTAGCCTTGGGCAAGGCTAAGCCCAAAATCAGCCTTTTACTTCAAAATTCCTTGAACTTTCACGGCTGCTCCAAATTCACTCAATTTAGCTTCCATTTATTTCCTTTTTATCACTTTAACCCTACAATGACCAAAATCATAAAATAAGTAAAAAGTACTAATTTAAGCCAAAATTAAGTGCAATAAAGTGAGGAAAAACATGCTACAACATGCAACATTAGGCACTTAACAGGGATGACGCACCCACGCGCCATCACGCGCACCACGCGCCTCTCCCACTTGTCCTGCCATGTGTCACAACCACAGTGTGCCATGCGTCGGATTGTGGTGGGTCCACCTGTCGCCAACGTGACAACTGTGGACACGTTATCTCCACGTGGTCCGACACCTGTTGGGCCACGTGGGATCAACCTATTGGGCCACGTGGCATCAGTGACACATCACTGTGCTGCATGGCCTGACACGTAGCATGACTTCATTCCTCCATGTGTCAACCCCTGACTGGTCCACGTGGTGCCTTTTGGACACGTCATCGCCACGTGGCTTGATCTGGGTCTGCCACGTGACGCAATCCAATTGGGCCACATGTCCACAGTAACACATCACTGTGGACCCGCGTGTGGCCACCGCCCATGAGCATGCGCCCAACATCTGGCGGCGCGTGCAAGCCACGCGCTGCTTTCCTGACGGATTCAGGGCTCTGGATTTCTGCCGGTGGGGGGTTGTCGGGGTCTATGATTTCAATGGTATGGTCAAATATTACAAATTCCAATTTCTAGTATAGCGTTTTGAACATCCATGTTCATTCCCTTGAATTTCGGTGTACACAAACATGATTTTAAACCCAAAAAATATATACAAATATATATTTTAACACAAAAATAAATTTATTGTGTTCATGCATCCTGGATCTACCAATTTTATACATAAAATTTTAGATCTATTTTTGGCCACTTGCCAGGATGCCAAAAACAATGGCTCTGATACCAATGAAGGGAAAAAACAACATACTACATGCATATATGGAGGTAACATATTCGGGTTATATGCTACCTACCTCTTGTAGGGCAGATCTTTTAGCAGAAGCGTTAATAAGGATCCTTTCTGGGGTCACTGGTCTGGTTATCCATGAACGGGAAAACGACAACTAAACCACAGTTTAAAAGCCCCTTTGAGTGAAAAGCAGGGGAGGGGAGAATCCAGCAGAGTTTTAGTATAAGAACTTTTTCTTCTTCTTTCTCATCTTTAACTTAGCCCTATTTATAGAGAGCTTTATGCTCTTAATTAAGAGGGCTATTAATTAAAGTAATTAATAAGAAATGGCAGTTACAAAATTAATGAGAATTAAATAGGCAGTTACAACTATTAATTAAGGAATTAATATGTAACCTCCCTTATTTAATCCATTTAATTAAGAGACAAACCCTTAATTAAAGGACCTAATATGGAACATTTTCCATACCTGTGTAATTCTCATATAGGTATGGATTCGGGTCCATATCGAAAGTCATGGGCATATCTAGACTGCAATTATTTATAGTGAATTTTACCAATTAATGTAAATATATGAGTATATAATCACCTTACCAATAATTTCATTTATTTTTAGCATCACTCAACTAATACTCATATATTTTTGGCACAATATCTATGTGAGTAATTGAGAATGTATTTTAATAATGTAATTATATACAATTATTATATTAATAAAATTTTACCAATTAATAAAATTATATGAGTATATAATCAACTTACGAATTAATTTCATTTACTTTTAGTATCATTCAACTAGTATTCATCTATTTTTTGCACAATACCTATATGAGTAATTGAGATTAATAATGTAATTATATACAATTGTTATATATAATGAAATTTACCAATTTATGTAATTATATGAATATATAATCACCTTACCAATTAATTTCATTTACTATTAGTATCACTCAACTAGTACTCATCTATTTTGGTACAATACCTATATGAGTAATTGAGTTGTAAATTCATAATGTAATTATACATAATGAAATTTTACTAATTAATATAATTATATGAGTATATATTCACCTTATCAATTAATTTTATTTACATTTAGTGTCACTCAAATAGTATTAATTTATCTTTGGCTCAATACGTGTATGAATATGTAAAATCTTAATGTAGTTATATATAATTATTATAATAATAAAATTTTAGTTGTACATTTAAAAATGATAAAAGAAAAAAATTAAAATCTTTAAGAGTGAATTAAGAATTAAATTTGAAAATTTTTAGGTGGAAATTTTTTTTATCTTGAAATTTAGTAGAGAATTAAAAATTGAATTTAATTTTATATTTTTTGAGTTGGTGCTAGATTAATGAGTCAAATTATCTCATTTTGGCTAATGTTGCTAGAGATATTTTGGCTTTTCAGTGCTCAACTGTAGCTTCTGAATCAATTTTTAGCACTGGAAGAGGACTTTAGAAAAATTTAAAAGTTCTGTAAATTTGATTAGAGTCGAGGTTCTTATTTTTTGCTAAAATTGGTAGATATCAACTACATTTTTGGCTTCAGAGGCATCAATTGAAGAACTTGAAAAACTTGAATCAGGTGATTATTATATTTGCGTAAATTTTTAAATTGTATATTTAATGTTCATATTTTTTTTATCTAAATATTTAATTTCTTTGTTATTTTTTTAAAAATATTGCTCAAACATAATGTAGAAAAGACTGTCAAATGTTAATTATAAATTCTGTACTTTGACTTAAATTTTAATTATACTTATGGAGATATTTTAATTGTATTTGCATTTATTATTGTGTATATTTATTTTTAAAATTTTTAAAAATATTAAATTATTTGAAGTACCGAATTGTATTGTATTATATTATTTTGTATCGAAAGAACTAAAGAATTGAATCGACCTGTACTGAATTTTATAGAACTGTACTGAATTGTCCTGAATTCTTAAAACAATAACAATACTTAATTTTTAAAATACCTAAAATTTCAAGACAATGCCAAAATTTATAAATATTCGAATTGTACCATACCGTGTACACCCTTTTATTGTACCATAGGTTTAGCTCTAGTTTCACATGGTACAAATTTGGCACTTAATCATAAAAAAACTACTAACATAATAATAATAATAATAATAATAATAATAATAATAATAATAATAGATTTTTGTTGCTGGACCCATATCTCAAATTAAGAGGTCAAAATTTTTACTGCTGAAATGTTCTTCGTCATTGTACTTTTTCATTTATGTTGTTTTTCACTTTTTAACCCTCAAATTGATACTGTTTATGGATCCGATGATCAATAAGTGGAAAGTAACATTTTAAGGATGGTAGGTTTTCTTACTGATGTGGGAGGTTTTTTTTTTAATGCAAATTAAACTTTCATTAATATAATAAAAAATACATCTGAATAGTACAAATAAACTTATAAAAGTTAAAAGTACATAAGATATATAAAATAAATGAAGTTACTGGATTATATCTCTGAACTTCTTCGACGAAAACAGTGTATAATGGTAACATGCGGTGCGCAATCTGGATTTCAGCGGGAAACTCCATCCATCTGGGTATGGACTTATCGCGGAATCGGAATGACAATAGAAGGCCAAGTGCGGACATAG
Organism: Excoecaria cochinchinensis; assembly: GCA_947683425.1. Taxonomy (NCBI): domain Eukaryota; kingdom Viridiplantae; phylum Streptophyta; class Magnoliopsida; order Malpighiales; family Euphorbiaceae; genus Excoecaria; species Excoecaria cochinchinensis. The sequence goes on along the minus strand of CANTUQ010000008.1, from coordinate 569,151 downwards.
CTCGTGGTTTCCCTGTTGATAGATTAGTTCCAATGCGTAGGCAGGTTCCATATGAGGAGGACTCGGATGAAGAAGACGAGATGGAACCAATACGATATGGTTGCTACCCACCTTATGGTGGTCAGAGACGGCGAGATGCCTATGAGGAGAGAGACCAAGGTGATTTTCGTTTAAGAGTGGACATTCCTTATTTTGATGGGAGTTTGAACATTGAAGAGTTTCTTGATTGGATCGCGGAGGTTGATAGATTCTTTGATTATATGGATGTCCCTGCAGAAAAATAGGTTAGAATGGTTGCTTGTAGATTGAAGAAAGGAGCTTTCGCTTGGTGGGAGAGACTTTGATTGCAAATAAACAACTGTATTCCCCTTTGGGATTCTTTCGCTGCGTCAGGTGGTATAAGAGCCTAATGGCGATTGGGAATGATAGCAGTGCTAATCGTAACATAGTCCCTGAGACTGCAGACCGCGAAGCTGATTTGCTGCAACGTTTGGAGCAGCGTATGGGGCAACAAATTGATCTCAGATTCCAGCATTTTGAGGAAATCGTAGATCGTTTAGATGTTCTGGGTATGGACTTACCGCGGAATCAGAATGACAATAGAAGGCCAAGAGCGGACATGGCTCATGGTGTCCCTATTGATAGACCAGTTCCGATGCGTAGGCAGGTTCCATATGAGGAGGACTCGGATGAAGAAGACGAGATGGAACCAATACGATATGGTCGCTACCCACCTTATGGTGGTCAGAGACGGCGAGATGCCTATGAGGAGAGAGACCAGGGTGATTTTCGTTTAAGAGTCGACATTCCCTATTTTGATGGGAGTTTGAACATTGAAGAGTTTCTTGATTGGATCACGGAGGTTAATATATAGATTCTTTGATTATATGGATGTCCCTGCAAAAAAAAGGGTTAGAATGGTTGCTTGTAGATTGAAGAAAGGAGCTTCCACTTGGTGGGAGAGACTTTGATTGTAAATAAACAACTGTATTCCCCTTTGGGATTCTTTCACTGCGTCAGATACTTATAACATCATCAATGACGATCTTTACTTTCTCAAATACTCTGAATTCCATAATGTCAACTGGCAAATATGCTTCTGTAAATGTTAATAATAAACAAACTTTTCCAAGTCAATAATATTGTCACGAGAATATTTCTCTAAATTAAAATTTTTCCCATCACCAAACACGAATTTCTGTTTGTCACGAGAAAAGGAGAGATTGCGAGCGTTGTACACCAAAGAAACAAGGCTGTAGAATTGCAAAATAAAATAAAAAAGAATGTCAGCAATAGCATCAATAGAGTCATTATCAATGGCGGGTGTGGATTACGATGATATACAATTACAAAGCATGGATTTTGAAGAATTGGATTTGCCTCCACCCCATTTGCTAGCTGAGGAAGATGATGAGTTCCATGAAGATGACGAAAGAGGGGATGATAATTTTTAATTGCTCTTTTTTGAGTTCCAGTTTAGAAAAGTTTTAGGCATGGATGTGTATTGCATATATTATAAGAGCTTTTAATTGTTTATTTATTTATTTACATTTTTATTTTAAGGGAGGTAGAGGTTGTTAGATATTTTAGATTCAATTCTTTTATTGTTATATGTTATTGTACATAAATATAGAATTTTCCCTAATATAAAGTTTAAGGCTTATTGATTCCGATACTTGATTGTATTTAAGTTGAGTGTTATCAAAAGTTAATATGAATTATTATTATTTGGATGGGATGAAATGAGATTATAAATACAATTTGGTCTGTAATTTTGAATTTAGCTAGTAAGAATTTTAGCACATAAATTTTTCTTAATTTAAATATTTAATAGTTGTTTATTTTCTGACAAGTTTGTTTTTAATTTGTAGTACAAGTAAAAACTTCCTACTCTTGTCAAATTTTGTGTTGTATAAGAAGTTATAAATTTATAGTATTTTGCATGTCCATCTAAAACATAAACTCTATAAATATCTGCAGATGTAAATAAAAGATAATCTTGTGTTCCAAAATTTCAAGATAGTACTGTGAGAATTTTGTAGAAATTCTGTGATTATTGGATGTATTTGAGATTTTGGATTTGAGAGTAAAATTTCTTTGTATCTTTTTATTTTGTTTAATGGATTTTTACTCCCTATTGTAAATAAATGAAAGTTTGGTGTCAAATCACATTAAATATTTTTTTCGTTATCTTTTATTTTTTTAATTTTTATCCACTATTATTTGTTATTGATAGCATTTTTTTGACCCGAAAAAAATATCTTTTCTTTGTTTCCTAATCAACAAGTATAGCTCATATGTTTGAATACAAGAGAATAAACTTTCAAGAGATGAGATATAATTAGGGGTAACTGTTGGCTCAAGACTACATCTCAATTTTAATGATAATCAAATTTTGTATAAATTTTGTAAAAAATTTATTTATTTGCTTATATTTCAGCTCAAATTTCACTAGTATGTGCAAGATTAAAATTATGGATGCAAGCCAATTACATGAAAAACTTAGATTTTTAAGTTCTATTGAAAATTTAACAAGTTAGGGTATTAATTCTGTAAAATCTTTTAAGGAGCTTTATATATACGTTCATACATCATAAATATCTTTGGTTGCATAAAAATAATTTTACATGCATTAAAATGTGTTCTAAAATGGTATTATGTTACAAGCAGAAAACGTGTTTCTCTATAAACAAAAAAAAATGTTTTAAAAAGGTATTCTAAAATGATTATCTGTGATTTGTCAAACATTGTTTTAGAAAAACTGTTAGAAAGCACTTTAAAAAGTTAAGCAGAAAAGTTACTAGAAAATGTTTTAGAAAAGTTTTTTGTTCTATCGTAGCAAAATAGTTGAATAGAACAGCTGCTTTGCTTTTCACTTAAAGACAAAATAATGGTTAGTTTTTTTATTTTTGTCAAATTTGTCTTACACATAACGGCTAGTTTTTGAACACCAACTACTATACTGAGTTTTTGGCTATAAATTGAAGTTGTTTTTGGTTCCAAAAATTTTAGAGAAGTTGGAAAACATCTATATCTCTTGAGATACAACCTTTCATCTTATTCAAGCTAATTTTCACATCTTGCACTTCATTTATTATCATTCTTCTCAACTAGATTATAGCATTTCTATTGTAATTATTGTGTGAGTTATCTTTGTAAAAGATTGTGAGATAGTGTTTACATCTTTTACTTGTGAAAAAAATTGTGGGTTATTATATATTGGCTTTAACTCTTGCCCATTAAAAGAGTTGTTAGTGGAGAAAAAAGCTCAAGACGGTGTCTTGGGGAGTGGATGTAGGCAGCTAAACCGAAACACTATAAATCATTTGTGTTGATCTTATTCTTCTCGCCTCTTCTTTGTTCTGTTTGTAAAAGATTTCAATTGTTCTGTTCTTGCTAAACTTTGTGTTGATTTAAAAGAAATCTTTCAAAACCATTTTTGTTGTTTAACATTCATTTACTCAAGGTTTAAATCCATTTTAAAAGGGATTTATTATATATTTTGTCAATCATCACATTACCCATTGCATATTTTTCTGTTTTGCTCAAACTAGAAAGTACCTCTAGAACACTTCAGTTCTGTTTCGCCAGAAATTGAGCGAAAATTTTAAAACATCCAATTCACCCCACCTCTTGTGTGTCATCGAGACTAATAGTAAAAAGTCAATTTGCTAAAAAAATAGTATATTAATATTGATTTTTTCAAAATACTAACAATTAATCAATCCATTACAATCAATTAATCAATTTATTGATTTCGATTTTTCAGACCCGTTAACTAATATTTTTTTGGTTAACTACTATAATTATAAAATGCATTTATAAATAAAATTAAAATGTATAAGGTACTTAAAAATTAAAACTTTTATACTATAAAACATCATTATTGTTAAAATAAAAATCTTTAGTGGACATAAGCAACTTTATTTTTAAAACTTAAAACTTAATAAGTAAATAAATTAATCGATTTATACACTTACTAATTGCCAATTAAAAAAAAAAAACTTAAAAACTTCAAAATAATTAGAATAATAAAAAAGTGCAGCAAAAATACTTAAAAATGTAAAATTATTAAAATAAATTATCAACATTTACTTGAGCATAAATTTGAGGATAAGGGACATGGATGCTTTGGGAAATTATAGGGTTAACTCATAAAATTTTACCCTTTTATAACAATTAGATAGTTAAAAATGTTGACATATCATGCAAGTCAGAATCTACAATGTGATACACGAGTATAAAAGTTTTCACAATGCAACACGTCATCCTGTTGTTCGGGAAACTACACATTTTCTCTTTTGTAATTGTTTTCTATATTGTATTTGGCCAATGCTGTAAATTGTATAGTTTATATTGTACCATTAGCACTATAAATACCAAGTGCTGAATATGTTTTAAGTAAGTGATAATATACAATCATCTTTTCAATCATTTGATTTTACATGGTATCAGAGCCATTTCTTCTCTCTTTTTAACAAATGGAAAATCCTATTGTTCCCTTTAAGTCCTACACCACACCTTCTACTATCTCTTCAAGTCACTCATTCTTTGTTAAACTAAATGCTAAAAATTACTTAGCCTAGAAAACACAATTCATTCTCATCCTTAATTATCAAGATCTACATGACATTATTTATCGGTCTTTCCCACTATCAACAAAAACCATTCCATCCACCGTTGATGCCACTGTCCAAATTCTCAATCCTGCATGTGCAACATGGTTCAAAAAGGATCAAATGCTCATTTCTTGGTTGTTCTCTTCTCTCATAAAAAACCTATTTTTATATTTTAATTGAACTCAAAAACAATGACTTTTCTGTTTCTCAATATTTACAAAAGGCAAAAGCTCTCTCTGGTGAACTTAAAGTTGTTGGTAAGCCACTTTCAACTGTTGAATTCAATGCAATTATTTATTGCAACATTGGATATGATTTTCTTAGCTTTATTACAGCTCTTAACCTATGTACTGAACCTGTCTTATTTTATGAGTTACATGGACAATTAGTGGCACATGAGATTCTTATACAGAGTGCCCTTGTTCCACAAGCAAATATTGTTCTTACAAATTCAAATCCAATTCTCCCAACACAATCTGTGAACTCTTTTCGCCCATGTGGATCAAATGATTTTAAGCAACGCAATAACAACGGTAACAATCAGTTCTCTAGTGGCTCTTATCAAATCTGTGGATACCGAAACCATACAGCTCTAACTTGTTGTTATTGCTATGCACCAAAAAATTAGAATCAAATAGAAATCAGTCATTTTAAGTTTCCTCTACTCAGAATTATCACCCTTTCCAACCTATCGCTGACTATTCTATTATGGATCCTCAGCAAAATCAACCAATGCATTGGTTTCTTGACACTGAAATAAATTACCATATCACTCTTGATGTTCAATCCCTCAGTGGCACTACTGATTAAACTGGTAATGATTTTCTTCATGTTGGTAATGGTCATGGCTTGCAAATTACCCGTACTGGTACTACTTTTTTTCCCTCTTCCAAAGGTTCCTTAAAATTAAATAATGTTCTATGTCTTCATTCTATTATTAAAATTCTTCTATTTATCAAAAAATTTTCCTTGGATAACTCATGTTTCTTTGAATTTGGCCTCACCTTTTCTTGATTAAAGACCAGTAAATAAGGTAAGTGCTGATGTAAGGACCCAGTGAGTCGGGCCTGTACACCTTGCATTCTCCCAAGAAAGTCTTGACAGCTTGATTACCATCCCTTGATGAGTGGCATGTGCGTCTTGGTCATCCGAATAATAAAATATTGCAGCATTTATTGAAAAATAATTTAATTTCTAATGCTACTAGTTATTTATCTTATTATTCTAATTGTCTATTAGGAAATTGGTTCGCATTCCTCTTACTGCCGTTGAGCTCAAGAGTCATGCTCTTTTGAATTTATTTAGTTCGTCGTGTTCGAATTCTTTACAATGTTTTGCCTTATTTTAACACATATGTCAGCTCATCAAAGGTTGAAGATTATGCTTATTGGCTCAATATTATTAGCAGTTCCCACTCACATGAGGTCTCTTCATTAGTATCTCTCCTAAGTTTGACTTTTACTTTAACTTCATCTCTATCTCCTATTATCTCTCCATCTCCACGTTCTCATTGTAGGTCCCAAAGACACACAAGAGGGGGGTGAATTGAGTGTCTCGAACTTTTCTGGCTAATTTTCTAATGGAATAAAAATGCAAAGAAATGCAGAATTTTGACTATGAACACAGAAATACAATGCAAATAATGTTCAAATTATTGCAAGTTACTTTATCAATCAAAATCTCAAAAATGATTCTGAAACATGTGAGTATAAAATTTATTTTGAATATTTCAAGAATTATTTTAAGAACAATTTTGAAAAATCAAATTCCAGAATATCAAAAACAGAGTAATAAAAATGCAGAGTTTTAGAAAAGAGAGCAGAAAAGTAAACACACAGAATTTATAGCGGTTCAGCCAACTTGCCTACATTTACTCCCCAAGATTCACTTCTTAAGTTTTTCTCTCAATTCTTTACTCTTTTAAGAGCAAGAGTCAAAGCCAATATACAATCCTAGATTTGTATATCTACCCACAATCTTTTTTCCAAAGTAAAAGATGTAAAACACTTACTAGAATTTTTCTGCTAGGCTCTAGCCGACCCAACTCACAATTTTTTTTCAAAAAAATTTTCTCAGAAATAATTACAACAAAAGCTATAATCAAATTGAGCAGAATATGTAAAGAATGAAGTGCAAAAGATGTGGAAAGTGAGATGAACAAATTAGGCTTTTCTCTTAAGAGACAGAATTTCTTTTCGAACTTTTTCGAACCTTCTAATGGGTAAAACACTATGTATTTATACTCAAAAATTCAGTTCTAGATGTTTAAAACATAAACTAGCCGTTGGAGAGCAAAACAGAGAAAACAAACTAAAACTAGCCGTTATTTTTGTCCTGTAGTGAAATTCTGATTTTTATCCAGAATTTTGATACTGATAGAAATTCATTTAGAGAATTGATGCAGACAGAAATTTATTTTCTAAAAAACCATTTTCTGATAAAAACCGATTTTGATTAAAAGCTCATTTTCTAACTTAAAATCACTTTTTATTCAATTTTAAAGTTATAATGTGTATGGATGAATAAGAATAATTTACCTCAATATGATTTCACGATTTACTAACCTAATTCCTAACAAACTAAGGCAACTCACCAAATTTTCATTTTAAGTCCATGCTTAATATATCTTGATCTTCATAATATTTATACTTTGCATCAGACAATATGTAGAAAAGTTCCTGTAGAAATTATCTAGAAAAAAAATTCGCAATAGAGTTTATTTAAACTTTAATTATCATCAAAATTAAGATGTGACCTTGACCCAACAATCTCCCCCTTTTTGTTGATAACAAAACCTTAATAAACTCCACTTAGAAGTCTATTTAGGTTAGTCTAAAAAGCTCCCCCTGAATATGTGCATGGGGTATTTACAGAGATATAAACAATATAAGAAAAATATAGATCCCTTGTAAATAGAATATCAGATATCATGTAAGCAATATCAATAATCCAATAAAATTTCACTATCAGATCTGCAAAAATTAATCACGTATTCCCAACATATCACATATGCAATTGAATCATATATTTTCAATATTTCAATTTTTTTTCTCCAATAAAATTCAATCCAACGTATCAACTCATTTTTCAATTAAAATATTAACTCAACATATCCCAATTTTTCTTCAATAAAATTCAATCCAAAATATCACTTATATCAGCTCAACAAATAGATCACATATGTTTAGCCAATAAGCCAACATATCCCAATTTTTCAATTTTTGATTTTAATAAAAATCAATAAATTCAACCTTTTTCTCCCCTTTTTTGTCATCAGTAAAAGGGAAGAGGTAAACAACCAGTATAGCATAATAAAATCGAAACAAAAAAATATTTTCAAGGCAAATCCAGCAGCAAAATCATTAAAATATAATAGAGAATACCGTAAGAGAGCGTACTCAGAGTGACTTCAAATCTTTTTTTTTTCGAATTTGAACGATGAAGCTAATTTCCGTGATATTGGCCAAAAATCCATAAAATGATTTTACCAAATTTGGGTAAAATTACGTTACCTGTATATGCTAACAACGATTTCATTCCTTTGGATTCCATCCATGAAACTAATTTCACATTTGAGCAGCTCATTCGATGGTTTTTAGAGGAATTATGACAAATTTTATTTTGGGCAATGGTTTGGATTTGGATTTGGGTTTGATTTTCACGGGTTGCTTTCTTTGGATTTGGGTTTGGAAGAAATGGGTTTGGATAAAAAATGCCATGCTTTTGTCTTCAATTTTGACAATTGGGTGTGAAAGAAATTGGTTTTACAAAGTTAAAATGAAAGTGACGAGAGGATGAAGATGAGAAAGTAAAAACACTTTCAAATAAAGTTTTAAAAAGGAAGAGTATAAAACAAATTTTGCATTAAATGAAAAGGTACTTGAAAAGACTTTGGAAAAGACAAAACACAAAAAGTAAATTCCTTTTCCTAACAAGATAATTGCTCATTTAAATTCAAAACAAAGCCATTTCCATTTTTCCATAAATAACCTTGATAAACTCAAAGAACTGGTTTTGGGTGGAAAAATTTATAATAAAAAATTTGTTTTTTTGTTTGTCTTTAGTCAGTTTTTTTAAAAAAAAAATAATTTAAAAGCCCTTTATTATAGAACACACACAAATAAAGTCATATCATATATTGGGAAACGGCAATTTTGCAATTACCAAGAGACGGGAAGGTGAAAATTCAATAAAAGACAAGATTGTCCCTATAAATTTTAAAATGCACACAAATAAATACTGGGGATATAAATGATAAATGAAATATATTTTGTTAGCTGAAACACTCAATCATCACGTCAATTTAATTGCATATCAGGAAAAAAAATTGAATCACAGATTTTCACATAGATTTTGAAATTAACCAGCAGATTTTCTTATAAGAATTTAGCTAGAAATGTACCTTGATAGACAATCAAATTTCTGATATACCGATACCTAATTTTCTTCTTTGTTGATAAAATCTATCTTCTTTGAGAGGTTTGGTGAAGATGTTTGCTATCTGATTTTCAGTAGGAACAAATTCCAGCAAAATATCTCCCCTTTGTACATGATCTCAAATAAAGTGATGCCTAATTTCAATGTGCTTTGTTCTTGAATGTAGAATAGGATTCCTGATCAAATTTATAGCGCTTATATTATCACAGAATATTAGAATATTGTCAAATTCTATTCCATAATCTTTCAATTACTGTCTGATCCAGAGAATTTGAGCTACACATCCACCAGCTGCTATATATTCTGCCTCTGCTGTAGATAATGCCACAAAATTTTATTTTCTGCTTGACCACGTGATAAGTGAATTTTCCAGAAAATGACAAGCACCTGAAGTACTTTTTCTGTTAATTCTACAGCCAGCGTAATCAGTATCTGAATATCCAATAAGATCAAAGGATGTGTTCTTTGGATACCAAAGTCCTAATTCTTGAGTTCCATATAGATATCTCAAAATTCTTTTAACTGCAGACAAGTGTGATTCCTTTGGAGCTAATTGAAAATGAGTACATAGATATACACTGAAATGAATGTCTGGTTTACTTGCTATTAAGTATAGTAGTGACCCAATCGTGCCTCGATACAACTTTTCTTTAACATTTCTACCCTTTTCATCTTTGTCAATCTTTATAGTTGAGCTCATGGGAGTGCTGGCAGATTTTGGATCAGACATCTTGAATTTCTTTAGCAATTCCTTTGTGTACTTCGACTGACTTATGAATATACCATTTACACATTGCTTGATTTGGGGACCCAAAAAGAACGTTAACTCACCAATCATGCTCGTTTCAAATTCCTTTTTCATAATAGCTTCAAATTCTTTACACAAGGAAATGTTAGTAAAACCAAAAACAATATCATCAACATATATTTAAACAATCAAAATATGAGATGATTTATGCTTTACAAAGAGAGTAGTGTCTACTTTTCCTCTGTTAAAACCATGAGCAAGTAAGAAACAACATAATCTTTCATACCAAGCTCTAGGAGCTTATTTCAAACCATATAAAGCCTTTTTAAGTTTGTAAACAAAATCTAGACGTTCAGAATTTTCAAAACCTGGACGTTGTTCAACATAAACTTCCTCATTTAATAACCACTTAGAAAAGCACTTTTAACATCCATTTGATATAATCTAAAATTTTTGAAACATGCCAATGCACATAAAATTCTAATTGCTTTTAATCTAACAACAGGTGCAAAAGTTTCATCGAAATCTATATATACCTTCCTCTTAATTGTAGCCTTGAGCCACCAATTTGTCCTTATTTCTAACAACATTACCTTGCTCATTACACTTATTTCTAAACACCCATTTTATTCCAATAACAAAATAATTTGAGGGTCTAGGAACCAAATTCCAAACTTTGTTTCTTTCAAACTGACTTAACTCTTCTTGCATAGCAATAATCCAATTTTCATCATTTTGAGCATCAGTATAATTTTTAGGTTCAAATTGAGAGACAAAGGCAAATTACCACAATATTCACACATGACTCTCCTTGTAATCATTTTTTGAGAAGGATCTATTAATAGATTGTCTTTAGGGTGATACTTGTGAAATCTCCAATCTTTAGGCAATTCTATTAGTTGTTTAGATTGCTGTTTGGTCTGATTTTCTTGTTCATTTTCTATCTGAACTTCTGAATCATTTTCAGCATCCTCATGTTGTTCCAGACTTCTACCATCCGGATCTAGCTGCTAATCTAGTGACTTCTTTGTTTCAGCATTTTGTTAATCTTTTTCTTTTTCTTTCTCAAAACCCATTTCATCATCAGAAAAACTCCTTTCTCCAGAATTCACATTAGTAAAATCAAATTTAGCATTTATTGATTCCTCTACTTTTCGTGTTCTTTTATTAAAGACTATGTATGTTTTAGAATTTAAGGAATATCCTAAGAATATACCTTCATCAGATTTTGCATCAAATTTAGCTAAGTTATTTTTATTAGTAAAAATGAAACACTTACAGCCATACGGTTGAGCTTTGAACTAATTCTCGAAGCTTGACCAATTAAGGACCATACTAAAATGTAGAGTTGCTGCTAATTATTCCAAGAAGATACCTATAACATCATCAATATTGACGATCTTTACTTTCGCAAATACTCTGAATTCCATAATGTCAACTGGCAAATACGCTTCTGTAAATGTTAATAATAAACAAACTTTTCCAAGTCAATAATATTGTCACGAGAATAAAATTAAAACTTTTCCAAGTCAGTAAATGAAAGTTTGGTGTCAAATCACATTAAATGTTTTGTCCGTTATCTTTTATTTTTTCAATTTTTATCCACTATTATTTTTTATTGATAGCATTTTTTTGACCAAAAAAAAAATATCTTTTCTTTGTTTCCTAATCAACAAGTATAGATCATATGTTTGAATAGAAGAGAATAAACTTTCTAAGTGATGAGATATAATTAGGGATAACTGTTGGCTCAAAACTACATTTCAGTTTTTATGATAATCAAATTTTGTATAAATTTTGTAAAAATTCTATTTATTTGCTTATATTTCGGCTCAAATTTTACTAGGATATGCAAGATTAGAATTAATGATGCAAGCCAATTACATGAAAAAATTAGAGTTTTAAGTTCTGTTCACTACAAGAAAATTAAGAAATAGCAACAGAATTCCAGAAAAAATAATCCATTGCTAATTTCGGTTAAGTTTTATACATATAGCAACGGAAGATTTTTTGGTTACTTTCGGTCGCTAAAAGAGGAGGGAACGATTGGCGCGCAAAATTAGCAACGACTATTAGCAACGGAATGATAATACCGTTGCTAAATATCGCGCGAAAGATGGGTGGGAAATATTTGGAGCGAAAAATAGCAACGGAAAAAATTATCAGTTGCTAATTTAGCAATGGTTATGTTTTTCCGTTGCTAAATTTTTCAACAATAGCAACCGAATTGATTTTGGTTGGAAATATAGCAACAGAACATGAATTCCGTTGCTAAAATGGAAGAAATAAATTTTTACACCACTGAAACAATTAGCAACGGAAAATAATTCGGTTGCTGTTTTTTTAGTTAAAAATAATTTGCAACGGATTTCTTAAACCGTTGGTAAATGATCCTAAACTAGCAACCGAATATCAATTCGGTTGCTATTTTTTTTATAGTTAACATCATTTTGCAACGGATTTCAGAAATCGTTGCTAAATGTTACGAAAATAGCAACCGAATAAAATTCGGTTGCTATTTTTTTTATAGTTAACAATAATTTGCAACGGATATATTAAACCGTTGCTAACTGATGCCAAAATAGCAACCGAATTAAATTCGGTTGCTAATATTAACATTTAGCAACAGAATTAATTAACCATTGCTAAATGTTTCGTAATAGCAACCGAATTCTTTTAAGGAGTTTTATATATATGTTCATACATCATAAATTTCTTTGGTTGCATAAAATAATTTTACATGCATTAAAATGTGTTATAAAATGGTATTATGTTACAAGCAGAAAAGGTGTTTCTCTATAAATAGAAAAAATGTTTTAAAAAGGTGTTCTAAAATGATTCTCTGTGATTTGTCTAACATTATTTTAGAAAAACTATTAGAAATCACTTTGAAAAGTTAAGCAGAAAAGATACTAGAAAATATTTTGAAAAGGTTTTCTGTTCTATCGTAGCAAAATAGTTGAACAGAACAACTGCTCTACTTTTCACTAAAAGACAAAATAATGGCTAGTTTTTTATTTTTATCAAATTTGTCTTACACATAACGGCTAGTTTTTGAACACCAACTAATATATTGAGTTTTTTGCTATAAATTGAAGTTGTTTTTTGTTCCAAAAAGTTTAGAGAAGTTGGAAAACATATATATCTCTTGAGATTCAAGATTTCATCTTATTCAAACTAATTTTCACATCTTGCACTTCATTTATTATCATTCTCCTCAACTAGATTATAACATTTTTATTGTAATTATTATGTGAGATATCTTTGTAAAAGATTGTAAGAAAGGTTGGCTAGAATTTTAGAAAATTCTAGTAAGTGTTTACATCTTTTACTTGTGAAAAAAATTGTGGGTAAAAAATATATTAGAATTATATATTAGCTTTAACTCTTGCCCATTAAAAGAGTTGTTAGTGGAGAGAAAAACTCAATACGGTGTCTTGCGAAGTGGATGTAGGCAGCTAGACCGAACCACTATAAATCATTTGTGTTGATCTTATTCTTCTCCCCTCTTCTTTGTTATGTTTTTAAAAGATTTTAACTGTTCTGTTCTTACTAAAAATTTGTGTTGATTTAAAAGAAATCTTTCAAAACCATTTCTATTATTTAACATTCATTTACTGCAAGGTTTAAATCCATTTTAAAAGGGATTTATTATATATTTTGTCAATCATCACATTTTGCATTCATCCAATGCATATTTTTCTGTTCTGCTCAAACTAGAAAGTACCTCCAAAACACTTCATTTCTGTTTTGCTAGAAATTGAGCGAAAATTTTAAAACATCCAATTCACCCCACCTCTTGTGTGTCATCGGGACTAATAGTAACCAGTCCATTAGCTAAAAAAATAGTATATTAATATTGATTTTTTCAAAATACTAACAATTAATCAATCCATTACAATCAATTAATCAGTCCATTGGTTTCGATTTTTCAGACCCGTTAACTAATATTTTTTTGGTTAACTACTATAATTATAAAATGCATTTATAAATAAAATTAAAATGTATAAGGTACTTAAAAATTAAAACTTTTATATTATAAAACATCATTATTGTTAAAATAAAAATTTTTAGTGGACATAAGCAACTTTATTTTTAAAAATTAAAACTTAATAAGTAAATAAATTAATCAGTTTATACATTTACTAATTGCCAATTAAAAAAAAACTTAAAACTTCAAAATAATTAGAATAATAAAAAAAGGTGCAGCAAAAATACTTAAAAATATAAAATTATTAAAATAAATTATCAACATTTACTTGAGCATAAATTTGAGGATAGGGCACATGGATGTCTTGGGAAATTATAAGGTTAACTCATAAAATTTTACCCTTTTATAACAATTAGATAGTTAAAAATGTTGACATATCATGTAAGTCAGAATCTACAATGTGATACACGAGTATAAAAGTTTTCACAATGCAACACGTCATCCTGTTGTTCGAGAAACTACACATTTTCTCTTTCTTGTAATTATTTTCTATATTGTATTTGGCCAATGTTGTAAATTGTATAGTTTAAATTGTACCATTAGCACTATAACTACCAAGTGCTGAATATGTTTTAAGTAAGTGATAATATACAATCATCCTTTCAATCAACTGATTTTACATGATTTTACATGGTATCAGAGCCATTTTTTCTCTCTTTTTAAGAAATAACAAATCTTATTGTTCCCTTTAAGTCCTATACCACACCTTCTACTATCTCTTCAAGCTAGTCACTCATTCTTTGTTAAACTAAATGCTAAAAATTACTTAGCCTAGAAAACACAATTTATTCTCATCCTTAATTATCAAGATCTACATGACATTATTTATCGGTCTTTCCCACTATCAACAAAAACCATTCCTTCCACCACTGATGTCACTGTCCAAATTCTCAATCCTGCATATGCAACATGGTTCAAAAAGGATCAGATGCTCATTTCTTGGTTGTTCACTTCTCTCATAAAAAATCTATTTTTATATGTTATTGGAACTCAAAAACAATGACCTTTCTGTTTCTCAATATTTACAAAAGGCAAAAGCTCTATCTAGTGAACTTAAAGTTATTGGTAATCCACTTTCTCCTGCTGAATTCAATGCAATTATTTATTGCAACATTGGATATGATTTTCTTAGCTTTATTATAGCTTTTAACCTATGTACTGAACCTGTCTTATTTTATGAGTTACATGGACAATTAGTGGCACATGAGATTCTTATACAGAGTGCCCTTGTTCCACAAGCAAATATTATTCTTAAAAATTCAAATCCAATTCTCCCAACACAATATGTGAACTCTTTTCGCCCATGTGGATCAAATGATTCTAATCAGCGCAATAACAACGGTAACAATCAGTGCTCTAGTGGCTCTTGTCAAATCTGTGGATACCGAAACCATACAGCTCCAACTTGTTGTTATCGTTATGCACCAAAAAAATAGAATCAATATAGAATCAATCATTTCAAGTTTCCTCTACTTAGAATTATCACCCTTTACAACCTATTGCTGACTATTCTATTATGGATCCTCAACAAAATCAACCAATGCATTGATTTCCTGACACTGCAACAAATTACCATATCACTCTTGATGTTCAATCCCTCAGTGGCACTACTGATTAAACTGGTAATGATTTTCTTCATGTTGGTAATGGTCATGGCTTGCAAATTACCCATACTGGTACTACTTTTTTCCCTCTTCCAAAGGTTCCTTAAAATTAAATAATGTTCTATGTCTTCATTCTATTATTAAAAATCTTCTTTTTATTAAAAACTTTTCCTTGGATAGCTCATGTTTATTTGAATTTGGCCTCACCTTTTCTTGATTAAAGACCAGTAAATAAGGAAAGTGTTAATGTAAGGACCCAGTGAGTCGGGCCTGTACACCTTGCATTCTCCCAAGAAAGTCTTGACCGCTTGATTACCATCCCTTGATGAGTGGTATGTGCATCTTGGCCATCCGAACAATAAAATATTGCAACATTTATTGAAAAATAATTTAATTTCCAATGCTACTAGTTGTTTATCTTATTATTCTAGTTGTCTATTAGGAAATTGATTCGCATTCCTCTTGCTGCCGTTGAGCTCAAGAGTCGTGCTCTTTTGAATTTATTTAGTTTATCGTGTGCGAATTCTTTACAATATTTTGCCTTATTTTAACACATATGTCAGTTCATCAAAGGTTGAAGATTATGCTCATTGGCTCAATATTATTAGCAATTCCCACTCACATGAGGTATCTTCATTAGTATCTCTCCTAAGTTTGACTTTTACTTTAACTTCATCTCTATCTCCTATTATCTCTCCATCTCCACATTCTCATTGTGGGTCCCAAAGACACACAAGAAGTGGGTGAATTAAGTGTCTCAAACTTTTCTGGCTAATTTTCTAATGGAACAAAAATGTAGAGAAATGCAAAATTTTGACTATGAACACAGAAATGCAATGCAAATAATGTTCAGATTTTTGTAAGTTACTTTTTCAATCAAAATATCAAAAATGATTCTGAAACATGTGAGTATAAAATTTGTTTCGAATATTTCAAGAATTATTTAAGAACAATTTTGAAAAATCAAATTCCAGAATATCAAAAACAGAGTAATAAAAATGTAGAGTTTTAGAAAAGAGAGCAGAAAAGCAAACACACAGAATTTATAGCGTCCGGCCAACTTGCCTACATCTTCTCCCCAAGATTCATTTCTTGAGTTTTCTTTCAACTCTTAACTCTTTTAAGAGCAAGAGTCAAAGCCAATATAAAATCCTAGATTTGTATATCTACCCACAATCTTTTTTTCAAAGTAAAAGATGTAAAACACTTACTAGAATTTTTCTCTTAGGTTCTTCCCAACTCACAATCTTTTTCAAAAGAATTTTCTCACAAATAATTACAACAAAAGCTACAATCAAATTGAGAACAATATGTAAAGAATGAAGTGCAAAAAATGTGGAAACTGAAATGAACAAGTTAAGCTTTTCTCTTAAGAGACATAATTTTTTTTTGAACTTTTTCTAACCTTTTAATGGATAAAACACTATGTATTTATACTCAAAAATTCAGTTCTAGGTGTTTGAAACATAAACTAGCCATTTCTAGCCGTTAGAGAGCAAAACAGAGAAAACGGACTAAAACTAGCCGTTAACTGGCCGTTATTTTTGTCCTATAGTGAAATTCTGATTTTTGTCCACAATTTTGATACTAACAGAAATTTATTTAGAAAATTGATGCAGACAGAAATTTATTTTCTAAAAAACCATTTTCTAATGAAAACCAATTTTGATTAAAAGCTCATTTTCTAACTTAAAAACACTTTTTATGCAATTTTAAAGCTATAATGTGCATGCATGAATAAGAATAATTTACCTCAATATGATTTTATAATTTAGTAACCTAATTCCTAACAAACTAAGGCAACTCACCAAATTTTCATTTTATGTCCATGCTTGATATATTTTGATCTTCAGAATATTTATACTTTGCATCAGACAATATGTAGAAAAGTTCCTGCATAAATTAGTTAGAAAAAAAATTCACAATAGAATTTATTTAAAATTTGATTATCATCAAAATTAGTCTTGAGCAAACAATCCTTTAGTTTCAAATTATTTAATTTCAAATCCTCCTTTATCTCAACATTCTCCTTTAATTTAAACTTCATTAATTTTAAATCCTTCTTTGTCTTGATCTTCTCCTCAACATTCTCCCTTATCTTTTACTTCTTCTCAATCTTCATCTCAAATTCCTAGTCCTGCCTTAAATTCCTTAATTTATTTTCATCTCAAATTCCTTATTTTATCTTGTCCTCAATGTTCTCGATCGTTTTGGTTCTTTCAATTTTAGGCCTCTTAGAAATAAACTAAATTGAATAAACTAAACTTCATAATTTGGATCACATTGAATGAATTAAAAACCGAACAATCAAACTAATAGACCAAATTATCCATGGTTTAGTTCGAATTTGATTCCGGTTTTATTTTGCACATAAATATATTTAGATTATATATTAATATATTATAAATTATATTTTAAATTATAAACTATATATTTAAAATTTAAAATTTAAAATATATATAAATATCAACTACAACAAGAACAACAACAATAATAATATAAGAAATATATAAAAAAAAAATCAGATCATTCGAGATGTTAATTATTTCATATTTGTGATTGTTGACATCATCCTAATTAGAAAAGAGTCTCATCCCATTTCTCTTTTACTTTAATTAAAAATGTAGAATTGGAGCTTTGTATTTGTGGAAGAAAAAAACAAAAGAATAGATGTTAATGTGCATGGCTCTTAGCAAGTAGGGAAATGAGAAAAGTGGCATTTGCTCGGGAGCTTTGAGGCAAGAGAAGGATCGATTCCGAAAGAAGGAAGCAAATGAGAGTTGACATAGTGACAAACGCAATGCATATCAGCATGAGAGAGCGCTGAGCAACAGTCGCTTGTCGGAGTAGCTGGATTTGGATTAGTTACGGCTGGCTTGCAAGACGCAAGGCCACTGATTGGCATGTTGCACACGGTAAATGCATTTATCAAATTACTAGCTCCAATTACAAATAGCACAAACACAATCTTTTTAACTCCTTCCATTTGCCCAAGCTCCTTTTTTCTTTTTTTTCTTTTTTTCTTTTTTTTTTTGTTTTTATTTTTTATGTTTGGATTTATTTTCTCTATTATGTTTTGAGTGTTTATATAGGAAATGATAGGGTGAAACCGTATTGCATTTGACTAGTGAAAGCATGGATTAATGAGTTCCAGAAAGAATTTGTTTTGACTAACAACAATTAACCGGTATTCCAGTATATGCAAAGATAACAAAAATGAAATCTAACAATTATTTTATATTTTTGACCCTTGACATCATTAACATCCTAATTAGAGAAAAGTCTCATCTCATTTCTCTTTTAGTTTATAAGTTAATTGTGTACCGATTTTCTAATTAAGTTGGCAAGTCTTACCAATTCAAAATGTAGAATCGGAGCTCTTTATTTGTGGAAGTATAAAAAACAAAAGTTGTTGTTTAATTAACAGCTTTGAAATGGAAAATACGGATGACAGAGCATGATAAAATAACTATTTGTTAATATCGGCATCAGAGCTGTCGGGTTGCCTTACTCAATGTTAACATGGTAATGTCTTAATAAATAACTTCTAATGTGCATCTTTATTTTTTAACATGAAATGACAAAGTTAAAATACTTCTAGCGTGCATTATTTGATAAATAATGCTTTTATCCATTCTACAGTTGACAACTTATATATTTTTTTTTAAAGAAAGAACTTGCTAATTAATTTGTTTTTTCATAATTCATTGTAATAATAAAATATTTTAATATAAAATTAATAATAGAGTGCTAATTATGCACATGAAATAAATAAATGATTGTAATAAAAAAAATATTTTAAATATTAATTTACTTAAAAATATATATTATGATAATATGTTAAAAAGTTATATATTATAGGGATAAGCAAAGGAACCAGTGGACTCGGTTACTTGAAAAACTAGTTCGCAACCAAATCAATTTTTCGGTTTAACAATGAAATTTTGATTTTTCGATTTCGGTTCACTATTTAAAATAATCATCGATTTCGATTAGCCGACCAGTTTAACTATATTTTTTAATATATATATATATATATATATATATATATATATATAATTAAAATGCATAAATAAAAAAAAACCTAATTAGAACTTCACAATAACTTTCCAAACTCTTCATCATTTCTCATAACGAACAACCAATAATGCACGTGCCTTTCATGTTCTTGTTATCTTTAGCAGCATTCTATCTAATTTCAGTACCTACAAATTCCTAATAAAATATCCAAACTATTAGATACCAAAACATAGGATAATTAATATAATTTCAATTTTCTATAAAAAAGAATTAATTTCAAGTCCATGCTGGCGGCACTACCATTCTATGGAAGGTTAGCACGACCACGGTACTACCATTTTAGAAAAGTTAGCACGACCACGGCACTACCATTTCAGAAGGGTTAGCATGATGACGGTATAGAGCCTAAGTCCATGATGACAACAAACTCTGATTCAAATCTATAACATCTAAGATAGCTGTTGTAATCCGTTGTAACAACTTAGATTGTACAGCTCATTTTCTCAATCTTATTGTTGTAACTATATGCTATTCTATCTTTTAGATTCTTGTAGTCTCTTCTATAAATTGCAATCACTTCAGCAATCAATAAACATGTTTTTAAAACACAAATTCAATATCTTTATATGGTATCAGAGCTACAACCACTCCAACGAGTTTTCTTTTCGGTCCAACTATGTCTAGCACAATTGTGCAATTAAATACCCCAACCAATTTCCCTATCAAACTTACTTCTACCAACTTTCCTGTTTGGAGAAGACAAATTCAATCAACTCTTATTGGCTTAAATCTGCTAGGATACATTGATGGCACTCTAGATTCACCAGCGCAATTTCTTGATAGCGAGAAACAGACCCATAATCCAGCCTACACTCTCTGGTATCGGTAAGATCAAATTCTCATTAGTGCAATTCTTGGTAGCTGTTCAGAAAGCATTCAACCCATCATCTCCTCAGCTACATCCTCCAAAGAAGCTTGGGAGAGGCTGCTTCATAGCTATGCGAACTCTTCACGGTCCAGAATCATCTCTCTCAAAGCCAAGCTTGCTCAAACTTCAAAGGGAACCAAACCAGTTGCTGAATTCCTCAATGAAATGCGATCTATTGTAGATGAACTAGCTCTCATTCAAAATCAAATAAGTGATGAATTTCTTATTGTCCACATCATCAATCAACTTGGGGATGAATACAGTCCTATTGTAGCAGCTCTCAAAGTTCGTGAATCTTCCATTGACTTTTCAGAGTTATTTGATAAGTTAACTGACTTTGAAAGAACACTGGAAGACAAAGGCTCGAGTTCTCCTCCTACTCTTGTCACAACGAATATTGCTCAAAAGCAACCTGCTCACACTCAACATTTCAGCAGATCCACTCAAGGTTATAATTCCAATTCTTGCAAGTCCCATGGCAGCTATGGAGGAAATTATTCTCGATAAAATCAGAATGGCCATCAGTCATATCGGCAAGATTTATTTTGTCGTTTTTGTGAAATTACAGGTCATGAAACTCCTGACTGCAGGAAACTTACCAGATTTCTTAAAGAGAATAACATTCATGTTACTAGCTCTCAGTCTTCCCAGAAACTTCCAAGTGCAGTAGCCAATGCTACCACCTCCATCAATTCTCCAGCTATGTCATAACAACCTTGGTTATTTGATAGTGGAGCATCACATCATGCGACATCAAATTTATCTGCTTTGTAGACTTACTCTGACTATGGGGCTCCAGATGAGATATTTTTGGGTGATGGTAAAGGTCTTTCAATTTCTCACACTGGTCACACACAACTTCATACACCTTGCAAACCAATTACATTATCAAATGTCTTGTGTGTTCCAGATTTACAAAAACAAATTAATTTCCATAGCAAAATTATGTAAATCTAACCAAGTTTCTGTTGAATTTTTCTTATCTCATTCTCTTGTGAAGGATCTTTGCACGGGAGCGCCTCTAATGTGGGGAGAGAACAATGATGATGTTTATTGTGCAACTTTTCCATGTCAACCTCAAGTTAATATCAGCACCAAAGCTTCTCTGTCCTCTTGGCATCACAAACTAGGCCATCCTTCTCATAAAGTTCTTAGTTTTGTTCTTAAGCACAACGGCTTGGTCTCTCCATCACTACAAGAAATTTTACTTTTTGTGACAAATTTTTTTAATGACGCATAAAATTTCGTCACTAATTATAAGTTAAAACGACGAATTTTTTAAAACGTCACCATATTTTTTATTACTGTAACAAAATTATTTTTCGTCATTATATGTTTTATTTTTCGTCACTAATAGATTAATTTTCTGACGAAAAATATATTTCGTCATGGTTTCTTTAGGAGAGATAGTTTCCCACCTTTTTTTTGAGGAAAAAAATTTAATAACAAAATAATAGCTTATTGCAACGTATAAGATCGTCACAAAATATTTATTTCTCGTGATGAATTATTTTTGTCATAATTGAATAAATTAGTGATAATAAAATCATTTTGTCACAAATAACGTATCGATATAAAAAAAATTCTAATTAATTAATTTTTTCGAAAAATTTTAGTTTAGAAAATAATTTTATTTATGAAAAATAAATGTGTCACGAAAAATAAATATACTGTAACGCGGTACAATTTCGTCACTTTTGATATGGAGGGAAAATTTCCAACCATTTTCTTTTGGAAGGAAAAAATATAACAAAAAAATGACTATTTACGACATATAAATTCATCTTGAAATATTTATTTTTTTGTGACATGAATTATTTTTGTCACAATTTAATGAATTAGTGACGATAAAATTATTTCGTCACAATAAAGTTATTTATGATAAATAAATATGTTACAAGAAGGAATATATTATAACGAAATACAATTTCGTCACTAATACAATCAACTTATGACAATAATAATTTTTCGTCACAGTTAGTTGTAATGTTAATATATGTCAAAGAAATTATGTCATAAAAAATAATTGAATTTGATGCGAAATAGATTTCGAAATCTTTTTTAGATCGGTTCGACCAGCTGAGAAATTGAAAACTTTGAGGGATCATAATATTTGACTCGGATTGAGTTACGGGAGCCATTACATGTTAATACGAAATGATTTGTGTGATATACAATCATTATTGGATGTAACCCATAGCCGCTTGTAACAGGCCCAAATTAAATCATTTTCAGCTGTTTCGGACCGTTTAAAGTTTTTTATTCAGAAATTTCTTCGTAATTTTCGGTTTATGTTATTTTTAATTACAAAAATTTGTTTGTCTTCTATATTTTGAAAAAAATTACTAAATTATATATAAAAGTTAATTAATTAATAATATAATAATAATTTAGAACAAAATAAATTACTTATTAAAATGATATTTTAATGTAAACTATGCAAAGAAACAACAGCGTTTCTTATTGCTTTCTCATCGTATCATCAGCATGAAGAACTGAAGAAAGGAAACAAAGGAAAACAGAGAGATTTTTTGTGACAAAAAATCCGAAAATCATGGAAGAAAATGGTAGGAAAGGGTTGTTTTCGGCGGCATTTTTCGGTTTCCCTCCCTTACCCAAACTCTCAATTCCTTATCACATCCCTATTTTCTCATTGCAATTCTGCAACCCTAAAGAATTTGAGAAAATTTAGGTTCTTCTGTGTTAAAGGTTAGTTGATTTTGCTTTTCGATTTTTTTTTAAATCATAATATTGTCACAGTTGGGTTCTTCTGTGATTCTCTCTTACTTCTGTGTTAAAGGTTCTTTTGTATTTCTCTCTTACTTATAATCTGAGCTTGTGGGTTCAACACTCTTGCATTTGTGTGGAGGTGTAAATTTTGTGGAGTGTAGACAGATCTGTATGAATGCTCAATAAGAGGGAAATATGAAATAGAAAAAAAAAATCAATTTTTATGCATTGCTGAAGTAATTAATGAGCGTGTTGATCTGCAGTTGGGGAATTTCTTCTGAGCACAATTGGTAGACTGCAAGGTGAGCAACAGAGGCAAATACGGGACTTCCAAGAAATGAATTTTTCAAACGTGAACCTGAAATAAATTCATTTCTTTAAAAATAATTCTTTTATGTCTTGCTGTTTGTTAAGTGTGTTCATGATTTGAAAATTTCTGATGGTGTTCTTCTCTATCTCACGATTGTCTATTTTTTCCCTAACGATTGTCTGGAACAATTGTCTCAAATTTGTGCTAAAAATTTTTGATTGTCTGTTTCAAGAAGCCAAAACTTTAGATTCTATGTTTCAATTGTCATTCTGATGAATGAATATAGTTCCTGATGCATTTGGAGTCCATGGATTGTATTATGATTTTGCCCTTTTTTTTGCCCTGTTCTTTCTTCTTTCATTTTGTGAATTCTAGTTTATCTTCTTCCCCAAGAGTATCGAACTAAAAGATGCCTCTTTTCACTTTTGTACTGAACTGATGACATGAATAGTCTGGATGTGCTGCCTATTGGGATTTATAATACAAATAAAATCTTTAGAACTCTGTAGATAAATGTTTTCTAACAGTTTTAGCATTTGGCAGAGCTAAAGAAGTTAGTCTTTTAGATACTTTTGAGTGACTAAATTCTGTCTAGAATTGGCATGAGGGTTTTATAAATTATCATTCATTTGCTCATTTTCTGGTGAAACTATTTATGATGTTTTGATTCCATTAAAGAGCTCATCAGTTAAGATTGGACAGTTTAATTAGTTCACACGTAAGTAAGAATTGAGGGAGTATTTTTCTTTAAAAATGCATGTA
Source organism: Excoecaria cochinchinensis (assembly GCA_947683425.1). Taxonomy (NCBI): domain Eukaryota; kingdom Viridiplantae; phylum Streptophyta; class Magnoliopsida; order Malpighiales; family Euphorbiaceae; genus Excoecaria; species Excoecaria cochinchinensis. Next base: position 545,002 of record CANTUQ010000008.1, on the reverse strand, counting down.
ATTAAAGAGCTAAGGTTAACAGGTTGATCTCAAGCTCATTTTTCAAGCCCAATTGATGAACAAGCCAAACCTAAGCTAGCTAAACCTTAGCTTAAGTAGGATCTTGAACCAAATTGTCACCAGGTTCATGAATAAGCCGATATATAGATATATAATTTGAATTTATATGCTAAATCTCTATTTCCACATCACACTATTATCCTTTTGCATACATTTTAACATATATGGCATTATGATCTTTTTTCCTATTTCCATTTATTTACCTTGTAAATATATTTTGTATGTCATGTTAATTTGTTAAATTTATTTATTTTGAGCATATTATTATTAATATTTATATTATTATCAATATTATATTAATAATAATATACTTATAATATATCAATATATTTATAATAATAATAATATATTTTTTTCTCTTTTTTTTAGGATACACAAGAATCAACTATATTTTTGAAGGTCTACATTAGTGTCAACTTTACATTATAAGGTTTTTCTCCATTTTTTGATCTTATAAATTTATAAAATTCCTTTGTATGTTGTAATTATTGTCTTGAAAACTGCTTAAATAGTATGTAAATTTTACCCAAAATAGTTATATATATATATATATATATATATATATATATATATATGTTTTATGTTATGTTTGATATATGTGGGCTCAATTTAACTTCAACTATATTATTTTATTTTCCCAATTACTTAATAATGATTATTTTCATTTAGGTGATATTAAAAAATGGATAAAAGTTGGATGTATACCATGAAATGGTCTAAGGAGTACATAGAAGGAGTACGATCTTTTATGAATTTCGTACAAAATCATATGAGAAAAGATTGTGACATCGATGTCCATGTACAAGTTGTATGAACTTATATATTAGAAGTCAAAAAACAATTGAGGATCATGTATTGGTTCAAGGGATAGATAAATGTTATCAGATATGGTTTTATCATTGAGAAACATCTAATTCCATTGATGACGGTGATTACCAAAAAGAGTGTGATATGTCTAATGAGAATTTAGATGAAGCAGATGATGGAATTTTTGACTTGCTACATGAATTGGGTGAAAAATATTACCAAAAGGATATAACCGATGAGCAAAATGAAGAACATAACACTCATCCAAGTGTCCTACCTGATTATCTTAAATCTATTATGAGGGATGTTAATACAAAGTTATATCTTGGATGTAAGAAATTTTCAAAGTTTTCTTTTATTATTAAGTTGCTCCATTTAAAAGTATATAACAAGATAAGTAACAAAGCAATAGATATGTTGTTGAAGTTACTTAAAGAAGCATTACCTGAAGGAGAGGTACTTCCAAGTTCTTATTACGAGGCAAAAAAGTTTCTGCGAGATCTTGGGTTAGGATATGAGTCCATTCATGCTTGTAAGTATGATTGTATCTTGTTCTGGAAAGAAAATAAAAATTATGAGTGTTGTCCCACATGTGGTACTTCTAGGTGGAAAATTAATGATGGGAAGGGAAAAAAGATAGCGCATAAAGTTTTACGGTACTTTCTAGTAAAGCCTAGGTTGCAAAGATTATTTATGTCCCATAAAATATCAAAAAAATGGTTTGGCATCATGAAAACCGTGTTAATGATGAATGTATGAGGCACCCAGTTGATTCTGAAGCTTGGAAGGACATTGATAATAAGTTTCCTTGGTTCGCAAATGATCCTCGCAATGTAAGGCTTGCTTTAGCTGCAGATGGTTTTAATCCATTTAGTAATTTAAGTAGCACATAAAGTATGTGGCCTGTGATTTTATGGCCATTGAACCTTCCACCTTGGGATTGCATGAAACCACCATTTTCTATGATGTCCTTGTTAATTCCAGGACCTAAATCTCCAGGAAAAGATATTGATGTCTACTTATGGCCATTAATAGATGAGTTAAAGGAACTATGTATAGAAGGGATTAAAACATTTGATGTTTCTTGTCAAAATAGTTTCCAAATGCGTGCAGCTGTATTATGGACTAAAAATGACTTTCCTGCATATGGTGATTTATCTGGTTGGAGTACTAAGGGAATTTGCAATGATCAAACTTGCTCCCAGTTATTGCGCAACAAGATATGTTACATAGGACATCGTCGGTTCTTACCAAAAAATCATAATTGGAGAAAGAGCATAAAGTTTAATGGTGAGAGAGAAGGTAGAGAGGCACCTATTGAATTAAATGGAGATGAAGGGTTAAGACAGTTAGAAAAATTGACTATAGTGGCACCCGGGAAACATCTAACTAATAGAAAGAGAAAGCGCACTTTACAAGAATTAAATTGGACGAGACGCAGCATATTCTATGAGTTGCCTTATTGGAGTAAGTTAAAGTTAAGGCACAACTTAGATGTAATGCATATAGAAAAGAACATTTATGAAAGTATTTTAGGAACCATGTTGAATATTGATGGAAAAACAAAAGATACTCTGAAAGCAAGGTAAGATTTAGAAGACATGGGAATCCGTAAAGAGCTACACTTGGTGAGAAGGGATGATGGAAAATATGAAATGCCTGCATGCTATGTCATGAAAAAGAAAGAAAGGAAAAAATTTTTGTGAGTTCTTGCAATCTATGAAATTTCCTGATGGGTATGCCTCTAATATCTCTCAATGTGTTAGTTCAAGTGATAACAAGATATCGGGATTGAAAAGTCATGATTGTCATGTACTTTTATAATATATACTTCCTGTTGGCATTCGTGGAAGTTTAAGAAAGGAAGTATGTTGTGTATTGGCTGAATTGGGTGATTTGTTCCAATGTCTGTGTTGTAAGAAGTTGGATAGAAATGAATTAAAAAAAATGAAAGATGACATTTGTCTAATTTTATGCGAGTTAGAAATGATATTCCCACCTGCTTTTTTTTTGATATCATGGTTCATTTACCAATTCATTTACCGAATGAGGCATTACTTGGTGGACCGGTTCAATTTCGTTGGATGTATCCTACTGAAAGGTAATATAAAACGTCAAAAAATATTGACATTATTTATTTCTTAGTTGACATGGATAATTAGATTTTCTTTTTTCTTTTTTTTTTCTTACAAGATCATTATGTGAATTAAAGCAAAGTGTGCGTAACAGAGCTCATCCAGAAGGGTCGATTGCAGAAGCTTATATTGCTAAAGAGTGTATAAGTTTTTGCTCTATGTATTTGAAGGGTATTGAAACTCGTTTTAATCATGATGAGCGAAATTATGACATTTGCAATGATGGTGGTCTATCAATTTTCTCACAAAAGTGTCGACCTTATGGTGCAACAAAATATATCGAGTTATCAAATGAAACATTCAATATGGCATAGTGGCTTGTCTTGCAAAATTGTGGTGAAGTTGAGAAATATTTTGAGTAAGCACATACATGAAATTATGACTATGATATTAAGATGAATGCAAAACTTACAGTTTCTTTTCTCTTTATTAGAAAGCACAAAGAAGAACTACAGTTAGAAGGCTGTAAAAACATTGAACAAACCCACAAAGAGATATTTCCAATATGGTTTCGTCAACATGTAAGCTTTGTATTTAGCATAATATGGATTTAAAATTTAAATATAATCAAACAAGCTCTCTAAATTATTTTATTTGCTTTGTCTAGATGTCACAGTTATACAGCGAGGAACAATCAAATGTATTTGAAGCTTTGTATGCACTTTCATATGCACCCCGTAGGTGTGTTAAGAAGTACAGTGGGTGCATAGTAAATGGAGTGAGATTTCTCACTAAGGAACGTGATAGCAGGCGTAGAAGTCAAAATAGTGGCATTTCTATTAAGGGAAATCATGGTGATGAAATTATAGATTTTTATGGGCCATTAGATGATATTATTCAACTAGACTATGTGAATGACAAACATGTTGTACTTTTCAAGTGTGAATGGTTTGACCTTAGTAGGAAAAAAAAGGGATTCAAAAGGAAGGGAGTATAACTAGTGTCAAAGTAAATGGGAGGTGGTACGAAAATAATTCTTATATTTTAGCAGACCAAGCAAAACAAGTTTTCTATATCAATGATCCTACGTTAGGGAGTGAACGGCAAGTGGTACAACCATTTCTACATAGACATATTTATGACATTGATGAGATCCAAGATGAAGCTTTAAATATAGATGAAGTTATTGAAGATGAAGTGTACGAGGAGAATAGGATTGATGAAGAACTTGAAGTGGATACCACTAAAATCCCTGTGTTAAATAGATTGGATATAAACACTGAGGACCTGGATTCATTGATAATCTCAAGTTTCCCTAAAGTGGATGGAAATGAAAATATCATTAATGACAATCAAGATGATGATGAGGTTGTCTTAGATGATACTTTGGTTGATTATTATAATAGTGATGAAGATATTGACAACTTAACTGATCATGATGTATATGATGATGAAGATGATGGCATCATATGATTGGCTTTCAGTTGTGATAATTTAGGAGCTCCTACATTGTTACAGTTTTAAATGTTCTGGCTTTTTTTTTTTTTACATCAATTTCAGTTATCAATTGAATTATTTTCTGCATACCTGCATTTTAAATAAGGATGTCAATGTTTTTTTTTTTTAATCTGCCATTAATATAGTGTATTTTATATGATAAAACCTATCATTATTAAAAATCTAATTTAGGTCTCAGTGATGATAAAGCAATACCTTTTAAATTTGTATATTACCTTTTGATAATTAAAATATAGAATTTTCTTTAAAGAATTTTTAAATCATATAATTAAAAATAATTAGGTATTTGATGGCCGTAAGTTTTGTTAGAAGAATTCCATAATTTAAGAGGTAATTATTTTAGTTAATATTATTTTTTTTACCACAAATTGTTCATTCATTTATATTGATAAAATCTATACATGTTAAATAATGGCTCCTGGTAAGACAATTGCTCCTGGTACCCTCAAGAGACATGCTGAGTCATCCAATCATTCAAGCATCAGAGGACTCTTGGATAGGATGAATCATGCAAGTACTAGGAAAATATCTTCATTAGCAAATGAAAAATCCTCAAAGATCACAACAAAGACACGCAATCAAGTTTCAACAAAAGAATCACCAGTAGATTCTTCACCTGACCAAGGAAATTCAAATTCTCCTGTTCCATCAAAAGAATCACCACATGGTTCCTCACTGGACATAGGTTTTGAATTCTAAATTTTGAATTAACTATATATGTTAGGCTATTTGCATTATTTTAAGGCAGCCTACATGTTTGACTTTGATTATTTCATTTTATAGGAAGTAACTCTAAAAAGAACAAACTATGGGAAAAAATCTTATGAAGGCCGCGGCTACTATAGGAAGTAAAATGAAGATTAATGTGGATACCGATATAGGAAGGCCAGTAACGACAGATGCCTCAACAAAATTTGCAAGTCAGATCGGAGTTGTGACTAGAGATGTCATTTCAGTACCTGTTAAATGGTCGGAATTGAAGAAAGATGATTTAGATCCAGCCTTTCGCCACTTGGATGTAAATAAAAATATTAATTTCTATAAGACATTTTTATTTGTCTTATTTTTCTTCCATATTTAAGATATAAAATTTGAATAAATGCAGATGTACATGGATGTGAATATGGATGATCCAGGTGTGAAAGATTACTTGATAGAAAGGTTCAAAAGCAGTACTCGACAAGAGCGTTATAAGTTGCACCAGTATTTCAAAATATTTAATTATGTAGAAGAGGCTAAGATGAACAAGCCTGAGAAGTATGCTGATGCTGAAAAATGGAAAAAAAACTTTGTGATCATTTTGCATCAGAGAAATTCAAGGTATATATTTTTAAGTTAGTTTTATTGTCTTGAAATGTAAAGATGAGATGGTGTATATGCAGTTGAATGAAGATGTAAATATATATTTCGATAACTTTTTTTATTTCTCTCGACAAATTCTCACATTTTCATAATTTTATAAGGTCAAAAGTGTGAAAAATTATTCAAACAGAAATAAGGTCAAAGCTCCTCATATATCCGGTAGAAAGCCTTTTACCGTTCGCAGACATGAAATTGTAAGTATTTTGTTAACTTATCTTTGCAAATTTCACCTTAATTGAATTAATTATTATTCTAATTATTATGTTTTTTTTAATAGTCTCAAAATGAATTAAATGGAGAACCATGTGGTAGGATTGATCTTTATAAGCAAACCCATTATTCAATTCGAAAAGGTTGGTCATCTCAACAAGCAGACGAAAATTGGGTAAGTAATTAATATACATGTTTTGTAATGTAATTAGTTTGTTTTGAGACTTACATAAATTCTATTTTCTTTTAATTCCTTGTGATAGAATTTAATGATAGAAAAGCAAAACCAATATAATGAGCAAGATATTCAAAAGACTGAAGATGAAATTGTTCAAGAAGTCCTTGGCCTTAGTACTGGTTATATAAAAGGCCTTGGATATGGTCCAAAACCTCCTTCAAGACGTTTATCATCGGACTACATTGCTACACAAAAGCTTCAAAATGAACTTTCTAAAGAAAAGTTGAGTGAGTCTCAGTCAGAAGTGAACATACTTAAGAGTCAGGTGACTGATTGTGAGCCAAAGTAAGCGAGTTGAATTCCACTATCCATAAACTGCTTGACATTTTAAAAGAAAACAGGATGAATGTCGTTTGAATTCTCCAATGTAAGTTTTATATACTTGTGCATTTAGTTTTGAGTTTAATATTTAAAGATAGCTGCAATTTTTTTACATTGATTATTATATTTTGTTGTTTTATTGTTCCAAGCTTTTAGAACATGTGATATTCTTGCATCTTACTCTTATATTTTTCTTGTTCTAAGGTTTTGCATATGATTTGTAACACACTTAATCTATACACACACTACGATTCAAACGTTACTGCATGATTACTTGATTGTTTAAATATATATATATATTTAGCTGAAAAGTTAATAAATGCATATTAATATCTTAAATTATTTATAGTTGATAGTTTTGATTTATTAATATTGTACCTTTGTATTTTGTATAATTGAATTGAGTATTGAAAGTGGATGATATAACTATATTATAATATATGGTGTGTGTGAGATTGGACCTAAATTGGAGGATGGACAAACTTGTGTTGGAGTTTGAATTGAAGTGGGGTGAATGAATATATGATTATTTGAAGTGTAAAGATTTTATTGTTTACATGGGGATAGGCAATATTATAGAGAAAATTCTGCCGAAATTTCGGTAGAATTAAGTGACATATTTGTATTTTAATTAAATGAATAGTAAAACTAAATAGTTATAGGGCAAATGGGTATAGTGAAAGGATAAAAAAAATATAATTACCCGGATTTCGCAACAATCTTAAGAGTAGTTTAAGACAATCAAGTAATCGTGCAGTATCGTTGGAACCGTAGTGTGTGTATAGATTAAGGGTGTTAAATGATTGAGTTTTTTTTATCTAATATATGATTTTTTTTGTAGGAACAGGATGCAAATTTTGAAGTTTCAACAAAATTTATTTCTAGATTAGGATGCAAATTTAATTTTTTGCATTAGATAGTATGTTTGTTTTTAATTAACCTTTTATTTGAATAAATACATTATATTAGATTTTCTTTAGAAATTTATTTGACTGTATAACATTAAATTTACAATGTGTCATTTTTAATACAACGCATATATGACAAGTATATTTGTCATAATTTGTCGACTTTTTAGTTCATAAATAACGATATAATGTTTACAATTACGATATTAATATTGTAATAAAAAAATATAATTTAATGACAATAAAAAATTGTCACTAAAATTATTTTTTGTGACAATTATTTTTGTATGTATTTATGTCACTAATTTGTAAAATAATATGACAATTTATATTTATCATTAATATACATTAATTTAATGATGAAATCATTTTTCATCACTTAAAGTATTAGATTTAATGATGACATTAAATATTTTATGACAAAAATTATATTTATTAATTTGTGACGATAATTACGTAACCAATACTTAATGGTTTTAACTAGAAGTAGAGTTTCGTCATTAAAAATGTTTAATTTCGTGACGAATTTTAAATTTGTCATAAAAAATGCCAATTTTTTTGTGATGATAAACAATATAATGTGACTAAATATAATTTTATTTGTGACATAATTTTTGTCATGAAAAGTAAGAAATAAAGATGACAATAATTATTTTCGTCACAGAAAATATACTTACGGTAACAAATAACTAAATTGTCACGTAAACTTTTATGTTACGCGCCTACCGTTACGTTCTCTGTGACGATAAAAATTCGTCACCTTATCTTTTCAGCGACGAAAAATGAATTTTTCATGACAATTTTTTGTATCATAAAAGGTGTGATTTCTTGTAGTGCATCCATGTCAATTTCTGATTTTCATTATACTTCTTGTTCTATTAATAAAAGTAAAAAACTACCTTTCTCTCGCAATTCTCTTGTCAATCACAAGCCTTTGGAACTTATTTATACTGATGTTTGGGGTCCAGCAAAAAAATCTATTGATGGTTATGAATATTATATCATTTTTGTGGATCATTTTACTAAGTATATCTGGTTATATCCTATGAAGAAAAAATCTGACACCTCTCTTTTGTTTCCTCAATTTCAACGACTAGTGGAAAATTATTTCCAAACTAAAATTCTTTCAGTTTTTTCTGACAATAGAGGGGAGTACCAAAAGCTTATTCTTATTTTCAACTCTTGTGGGATTTCTCATTTCACAATGTCTCCACACACTCCTGAGCATAATGGCACTGCTGAACGTCATCATCCACACTTTGTGGAAACTAGTCTTTCTTTGCTGCACTTTGCTTCACTTCCCTTATATTTTTGGTCTCATGCTTTTCAAGCCGCTGTGTACTTGATCAATTGTCTTCCTTCCTCAGTGATATCCTTTAAGACTCCCTATGAAATGCTTTTTCAAAGGTCTCCAAATTATCAACGTCTTAAACCTTTTGGCTATTTGTGTTTTCCTTGGTTATGTCCATATACTACCTCTAAACTTCAACCTTGGTCCGCTTCTTGCATTTTTCTTGGCTACTCTACTTCACAATCTGCCAACAAATGTTTTGATCCCACCACTAATCACGTATATTTATCCCGTCATGTCCAATTTATCGACTATGTGTTTCCTCGTTAAGTTGACAATAATTCAGATATATTCTCTGACCGTATTCGAGGTGCTTTTCTTGCAGGTTCTAAGCAAGAGGATGGGCTTCCTTTAGACGTCACTGTTTCCCCTCAAGTGGACAGTCCTCCATTCGTCCCTACAGTATCACCAAATATCCCTTTGCCTCCTCCTTCACCTCCCATTCCAAACACTACTGAGTCACCATATGTTATTGACCATCACTCTCCTATAACTCCCCCTCATCCGCATCTAGCTCTACCATCTCTTCTCCTCCATCACCACCTAATCCACCATCTATTTCACCACGTCCATCTCGCATACAAAAGCCAAATTCTAAATACTATAATAATAAATTTGTGAATCTCATCACCAAACATCCACTTCTTCCTCCACTTGAACCTACCACTGTTACAAAAGCCATGAAAGATCCTCTCTGGCGTAAAGCTATGGATGCTGAATTTAATGCTTTGTTACACAACGGTACTTGGGAATTGGTTACCAAATCATCTCATGTTCGAATCAGTTGCAAATGGGTCTTCCATATCAAATGAAAATCTGATGGTTCTATTGACAAGTACAAAGCTCGCCTTGTGGCCAAGGGCTTTCTCCAACAAGCAGGAAGAGATTATTTTGAAACCTTCAGTCCTGTTACAAAGCCTGTTACAATACGCATTGTTTTATGTCTTGCCTTATCTCAAAATTGGCCTTTACGCCAATTGGACATAAACAATGCATTTTTACATGGCATGCACGTTACAAGAAGATGTCTATATGATGCAACCTCCTGGTTATATTCATTCTCGGTATCCGAATCACATATGCAAGCTTCGTAAAGCCTTATATGGTCTCAAACAGGCTCCTCGGGCATGGTACAATGAACACCAACATTTTCTACTTGCCTTTGGTTTTCGCAAATCACTTGTTGATGCGTCCTTATTTATTTATGACCATAATGACATCAAGCTTTATTTTCTTATTTATGTTGATGATATTGTCCTCATGGGTAACAATTCTAAATTTCTTGATGGCTTTGTTCACAAGTTAGGCAATTAGTTTTCAATTAAAGATCTGGGTTCCCTGCATCATTTTTTGGGTGTTGAGGTTATTTCTACTCCATCGGGACTATTTCTTTCTCAACATCGACATATTGTTGATTTACTTGATCAATTTAACATGGCTGGTGCTAAGCAAGTTGCCACCCCTATGAGTTCTTCTGCAAGTTTTTCTCTTGTTGATGGTTCTTCTCAAGCTGAAGCCACTAACTACCGTCGCATTGTTGGCTCTTTACAATATCTTGCAATTACTCGCCCTAATGTTTCATTTGCTGTTAACAAATTATCTCAGTTTATGCATGCATGCTCCAGCTCAACGGCATCTACAAGCTTTAAAACGTATACTCAGATATTTAAAGGCCATAATTTATTTCTCAAGAGAGATTCTTCTCCACATCTTGCAGCTTTCTCTGATTCTGATTGGGGTGGTGCCATTGATAATGGACGCTCAACCACGGCATATGTGTTATACTTGGGCTCTAATATCATCTCTTGGAAGTCAACACGTCAAAAATCTATTTCTCGATCATCTACAGAGGCTGAGAATAAGGCCCTTGCAAATGCAGTAACTGAGGTCACTTGGGTTAAAAATCTCTTGCATGAATTAGGTGTTTCTCTTCCAAAACCACCGAGCTTATTCTGTGACAATACAGGAGCAACATATTTGTGTACTAATCCCGTATATCACTCACGAATGAAACACTTGGCACTTGACTATCATTTCGTATGTGAACAGGTCTCAAATGGCTCTTTACGTGTGCTGCACATGAGCTTGAAGGATCAATTAGCAGATATGCTTACAAAAGCTCTTAGTCGCAGTCAATTTCTTCATTTTCATTCCAAGATTGGAGTCTCTAATGGAACCTCCATCTTGCGGGGGCGTGTAGAGCCTAAGTCCATGATGACAACAAACTCTAATTCAAATCTATAACAGCTAAGATAGCTGTTGTAATCCGTTGTAATAACTTAGATTGTACAGTTCATTTTCTCAATCTTATTATTGTAACTATATGCTATTCTATCTCGTAGATTCTTGCAGTCTCTTCCATAAATTGCAATCACTTCAGCAATCAATAAACATATTTTTAAAACACAAATTCAATATCTTTATAGATGGCACTACCACTCCCTAGAGGGTTAGCAAGATCATGGTACTACCGCTTCATATCTCAAAAGAGTTAGCACGATGGTGGCACTACCATTTTACGGAAGGTTAGCACGATGACGGCACTACCACTTCAGAAGGGTTAGCACGATGACGGCACTACCACTCCACGGAGGGTTAGCACGATCACGGCACTACTGCTTCAATAAAAAATAACACGCTGACAATATGGCGACAACCACCACAATAACATTGTCCAGTCTGGAAAGACGGCCGCCTCAGGTACGCGCTTCTTTCTCTTTTCTGAATTTTGGCTCACCTAGGCACCCATGCATTAGCCTCCCTAAAATTGGGGGCAGCTGTAGACACCGGGTCTCGAGGCAGTCTAGATTAGGATTACCCCAATAATGAAATTAATTGTGCCTATTTATAGGCAAAAATGAAAGTTAGAAGTGATGATTTCCTTGTCAAATTGATTTATTAAAAATAAATAAAAATGTGTTTTAAAAACTATTTTGAAAATGTTTTAAAATTTATTTTAAGAAAAAAAAAGTGAGTTTTTAAATTATAGTGTTTTAGAAAAAATGTTTAAAAAAAAAATTGCGAGTGTCGGCCTGCTGTAGCATACACGCTATCGTCCCTCGTCCTAGCGCGGCGCGCAGCGCACCCTCGCCCGTGTAGCTGCGGGGCGTGTGCTGGGCGACGCCCGTAGAGCGAGTGATGCGCAGGGCGTCGCTCGCGATCGCCGCCGACGGGCGTCGCTCGGCCCTGTCGCCCCCCAGTAGCCCTTTGGGCGTTTTTTGTCATTTATTGAGTTTTTTACTCATTTTTTTGTAGAATTTAATTTTAAAATCTTTTTGTCTTCTAACCCTTCAAATTCTTTAATTTTTTGGGTTTAATGAGAATTAAATTAATTTAATTTTTTCATTAAAAATTAATTTATTTTGAGGTATAAAAGGGGTTTTTTGAGAGAGAAAAGGGGGAATTTTTCTTAAGAAAAATTGATTTTCTCTCTTCTTCTTCTTCTTCTTCTTCTTCTTCTTTTTTCTTCTTCTTCAAGAACAAGTTTTCCAAGTATTTGTAATTTCTTAAGTTAATTCTTGAGACAAATAAAGTAATTATTTGTTCTTGTGAATTTTCTTATTTCTTTTTTTTTTTTACAATTTTTTCTTAAAACAAATAAATTAATTATTTATTTTTGGGATAAAATTTTGTTATATATTTTATTTTTATAAATCAAGATAAGGCAATTGATCACATACCTTCATTCATCACATCAAATTTTGAGGGTAAATATTTTAGGCTCAATCTTTTATTTAATTTTTGTTTATAATTAATTAGTAACTATGTAGATTTTTGATTTATTATTTTATTTTGTTTATGTTCATGTGATTTAGCCGCAGATTTAATATCTTTAGCATATTTTATTTTATTTTTGCATATTTATTTGATTGTTCATCTTTTGTTGTTATTTTCATTATTATTATTATTATCATTACTTTTGCTCATATGTTGTTGTTGTTATTATTATTATTATTATTATTATTATTATTATTATTATTATTATTATTATTATTTAACATGATTTAACATATTTTTTTTTGTTTTTTTTTTGGCTTGCTTGATTGTTCATCTTCCTTATTGTTGATTGTTTATCTTCTTTATTGTTATTGTTTATTATTATTACTTTTGTTTTTTTTATTATTATTATTATCATTATCATTATTATTATTATTATTATTATTATTATTATTATTATTATTATTTTTTTTTTTTTTATTTTTTTTTATTAGTATTATTTATTATTATTATCATTTATGTTTTTATGCATCTTGGTTTGTTCATATGTTAAGTTATTTATTTTTATTATGTCATTTAATTGATTTGTCATACATGATACATGTTATTTTATTTATTCTTTCATTTTTACATGTTATATGTTTAAATTCATTTTTTATTAACATTACTTTTATTTGTGTTTTTTATTTCAATACTTATTTTCATGTGTGAGTTTTTTTCAATGCCAAATGGGAGTCCATGGAGACTTGAAGACACCATCTTGGTGGGATTTTTCTTGTTTATTATTTTTTATCATTTTTGTATTTATTTGTTCTTATTGTGTAATTTGCAATAAGTTTATTTATCTTTTATGCACGTTAATTAAAAAATCACAAAGAGTTTATATTAATAAATTGGATTTTTTCTAATAAAATGAGACCAATGTCTTAATTTCAATTAATAAAAATTCACTTTAAAAAGAAGAGTCAATTTTCTTAAAATGAGATCACTCATCCCTATTTTTTCTTTCAAGTATACCAAAAACAACTCTTCGATTTTATAAAGTGAACATGAAGGAACCAAAGTTCCTATTTTTAATAATATCCCGATTTATGAATGTTTATTTTATTCATTTGATTTATTTATTTATTTGTTTATGCTTTGCTTGATTTTATTTTGGGGGATTGTTCTATCCCATTTTTTTACTTGTAATTTTTTTATCGCATTATTTATTGCTTTCTTTACTACTTTTCCAAAAAATGCTTGAAATGCATTTTAAATTTATTGCATGATCGCGTGAGATAAGAGATGGAATTTCAATTGCTAAAAACTCATTTATAACTTAACTTAAGGCATTAATAAGAGTGAAGTTCCGAACACTTTCTCTGATTTAAGACCTCCGAGATTAGACGAACTTTCCCCATTTCTTGTAAATTGGGTGGCGACTCCAAAATACTTCAAAAGTGCCTAAAGATTTCATGGGATTAGATGATCTTTCTAGTATTCTATTGGAAAGAGATGTCCAAAATATCTCATGATTTCCTAAGATCGAAAGACGCAAACCCCTCTCGAGCCCTAAAAGCGGGTTTCCGGGAATGGGTCGGGTCCGCGTGCGTTACAATATAACACAGGCATTTCGGTCCCACCTATACTGGGATGTAGTGCCATTCTTAGGTTTCGTTATAACCGAACTTAAGGTTCAAAAGTCTCTTGCTCTTCAAGCACATACTGGATTCTCATACTCTAGATTTCATAATTGTCACCATTCATCTTAATATCTTTATTAAGTTTGGCAACAATTGACTTTGAAAGCAGTATCCATTAAAATCCACTGATCTCAAATGGAACAATATAGCACAATTTTAAAGGAGATAAGGCAATACATGCTATTTACTATGCATCTGAAATAATAACCAAGTAAAGTTTTCTATCAGGCTTCAAGTCGAAAAGGCTACTAATAGTATCTAATTACCCTCTAAGTTCTAATGTCCAACCTTATAAGTCAAAATTTTATGTATAGTAAATCTAAATTAATGGATTATTAAGCTCTCAAACTTAAGAGGGGAATAATATTGGTTTAAATTTATTAAGCCTCTACTTAATAAACATGCAATTATTTTACTCATAAAATAATACAAGGCAATTAACAGTTAAACAAACACATTTATTATAAAGTTAAATGCCATCATAATAAATAAACGCATTCATTCATCCAATAGATAAAATCCAATAATCCAAAATATGAAACTCGTGTCAAATAATAATAGGAAACATAAATCCTATTAATAAAATTAAACGCTAACCAAGATTGACACTCATGTCAACTAATCTAGAACTCTAGATTTTTGCAAAATCTTTCTTGAGACTAGGACTGATTCTTTGACCATCTTCATCAATTCATCAGGTAACTCATAAGTTCGTTAATGAAGCCATGGACGATGCACACTACTTCCACTTCTCAATTTCATCACAGATGTAGTATTGCTCCTCAATACTCCTTTTTTGGCAACTCTAGCCAAAAAGTGGATGATAGATTTTCTATAAATTCTATCTCCAATCTACCAGGTAGTTTCCAATAACTCACTGAGTTTTGGAAGATATAAAAATGAGTCTGTCAATGCTTTGATCAGGACTCTATCATCCTTTCCCATACAGCATTTCTTCATGCATAAATATTATGTGATGCACTATTACATCAATGTTATCAGCTCGGATCTTCTTTCGCATTTTTATATTGCTTACTAAATGCACTTTTGCATTTCTTAAAGCAATTCCAAACGGAGTGCGAGGAACCACAGGAGTCCTTATCATTACCATTTTTGTAACACATCATAGAAATAAAATGTAGTTAATACACTCATGGATAAACTCATATGATTGAAATACATTTAATCAACAATAAGGACAGATCCTTAAAATTTTTCAAAAAAAAATATTTTTCAAAATTATTTAAAGGCAGAAAACACATTTTTCATAATTTTATAATATTTTTTAATAATTTAAAAATAAGAATTTATTTTTTGGTTATAAAAAAATTTTGAAAAAATAACTAAAAATCAAAAATATTTTAAAAAATGGTTCTGTAAAAAATTAGAGCTGATTCGGTGGTCAGAGAAGGCCGCATGTGCCCACACAGGTCACTAGAGGGAGTGATTGACGGTTGTCAAAGCCACAAAAAATAAATACCTCAATTATCCTATCAATTAAATTGTAAATAGGGCAAGAAAGGGTCGAATCCACAGAGACTAACACCGAAATAATTTTAAATAACCAGATTTTTAACAATAAAAATATAAAGGGGGGTTTTCTCATAAAATAAAAGCTAACAAATGCTGAATGTAAAGAAATAAATAAACAAGCAGTAAATTGATCAAAAGAAATTCAATAGATGATAAATTCCAGTTAAAGATATTCGCAGCACAGGATTAATTCAACCGATCATTGATGAAAGAATAAATCTAAAAATCAAATAATGGGCCAGTTATAGCCGTCGGGTTCGCGCTCCCGACCTAATCTTTCCGTATTAATGAATTAATCAAGTAAGACTGTAACTGATTCCTAACCAATAAATAACCAACACGTGGAATGATTTAATTTATTGACAGCATTAAGGAGTAGAAAGACCTAACTTAAGCCAACCGACATCACGCGAGATAAATTTAAACCAAATCATGCATTTACTTAATATAACAGCCCTTGTGAGGAAGTTATACTGATTGCCACTTATTGTTAACTTTACTAAACAATTACGGATTTAGCAAACTCAACTAGCAATATATTATTTAATTAAATAAACAACGGCGCCTCATTGAACATAAAATAAATAATAATTGAGATATGGTTTCTCTAAACTTCAGTAAATAACATGAACATTATATGAAATCAAGAACAATAAATAATTGCAACAATCTCACGGTGAATTAAAACCTGGCTTTGAATTGATCTTTAACTGAAATAAAAGTATTTAGCCACACATAATTGAAAATAAAAACAAAATTAAATTAAATTGAGAAAATAAACTCCCTGTTACAGCCTTGAGATCAACTTAGATGAAGAAGGAATAGGAAAGATGTCACTATTCACATTTTTCCCTAGCTTAATAGGAATAAAACCTAGATAAGTTAGGAAAGTGATCAAATCCTATCCAAACTTTGAAAATAAATTACAAATATTAAATATAATATTATCTTCCTAAAATACTGCCTACTATCCCCTTAATTACAGCCTAATTATCCCTAAAATCTAATTGAGAAAAGCTGGCAGCTAGGTCAACTTTGGATTAAAAATATAAAAACTGCACTCTGCTGTTGCGTCTTGGCTGTTAGCCTTGGGCAAGGCAGCTTCTTACCCTTGCCCTTTAGCCTTGGGCAAGGCAGCTCCTTACCCTTGCCGCTTAGCCTTGAGCAAGGCTAAGCCCAAAATCAACTTTTTACTTTAAAATTCCTTGAACTTTCACGGTTGCTCCAAATTCACTCCATTTAGCTTCCATTTGTTTCCTTTTTTTTATCACTTTGACCCTACAATGACCAAAATCATAAAGCAAGTAAAAAGTACTAATTTAAGCCAAAATTAAGTGCAATAAAGTGAGGAAAAACATGCTAAAGCATGCAACATTAGGTACTTAACAAATTCCCCCACACTTATCTCATGCTTGTCCTCAAGCATAAATTAAACCTCAATCACAATCCTTTCAAAAGTTCATTCACCCAAAAATCAAATTCCAATCCCATAAGTTCCAAATAAATCAAAATGTAAGGCAAGATAGAGATAGAAGTCCAAAATAGTTTACCACAAAGTCAAATCAAAACATGGATTTCTTAACTACCTTTTCAAATTAGAAACAGCAAGGTTTATAAGCATTAAGCACACAAAAATTTATATCCCAATTCAAGATTAAATCAATGCATAAAAGAAAACTTATCAACCAAATTAGACACTTTAATTTCACATTTATCAATAGAAAAAGGAACAAGGTAAACCAGGAAATTCATTTCAATTTCTTTCTCTCTTTTTTTTTTTATTTTATTTTCTTAGACTGTAGTGGACGCGAGGGCACTCGATTCTGACCCACATACACCCGATTTTTCTAGTCCAAGAAAAAGTTAAAAAGTTTATAGGAAATGTGGAGATCCTTTTTACGCGAGGGTATCCGGTTTCGACCCGCATACACCCGGTTACTCAGATCACATAATTTTAAGCGGCTACTAGCTCTACTCTTAACTGCTTTTTGAGCGGACAGCGGAGTAAAATTTATTGCAATTTTTCTCTTTTTTATTTTTCTTGGTAACCAAATCCATCAATCTAAAAGCACACAATACCAAATAAGTGTCCAAAATAGTTTTAACAAGTTTCTAAAATGCAAAGAATCCAATTTAAACACATATTTCCCATTCAAAAGGTAATTAAGATCACCATAAATTATATGAAAATGAGTAAATAATCATGAACACTACTCAAACTTGCCCAACAAATTAATGAATCAAAGACTAAATGATTTTGGAATTGATTTAGACAAACACTTTTCCCTAGGATTGTGAATAAGACTTAACAAATATTAAAGAATAAGATGAATGCAACATTGAACAAGTGAGACTAGTGATAAAATTCTGATGAAGATGACAATATTTATGCACAAAAATCATGCCCAATGCATCAATTTAAGCCATTTCCAGGTAAAGTTAGAATAATCTAAATTAAACTCTAACCCAAAACTTATGCACAATTTTGCCAAAAATGATTACCAAAAATACTTTATAAAAGTAAATATATCAAAAATTTGCATAGAATCAACCA
Source organism: Excoecaria cochinchinensis (assembly GCA_947683425.1). NCBI lineage: Eukaryota > Viridiplantae > Streptophyta > Magnoliopsida > Malpighiales > Euphorbiaceae > Excoecaria > Excoecaria cochinchinensis. The sequence goes on along the minus strand of CANTUQ010000008.1, from coordinate 526,663 downwards.
AATAAACAGAATTACAGCATAAGCATTTAACAATTAAGCACTAAAATAGCAGGACAACTCAAGATTTGCACAATAATTAGCAACCAATTACCATCAAAGTAGCAAATCAACCTATATATGCACATATTTTTTTTTCAAAATAATTATTTTTCAGCATCGACTAAAATATGCACGTATCTAACCAATTAGATGCAAAAATTCAGCAGGAAAATCAACTTCAAATCACCGTCAAAATCAGTAGCAAGCAAAACCAGTAATTTTTATCATAATTTCGATGCAAAGTCACAAAATAAACACTTCTAAATCAAACTCCTCCCCCACACTTTCTCCTCGCATTGTCCCTAATGCAGAATGACACAACAACGTGGGGCGAAGAGTGGCACCAAAAATAAACAAAAAGAAGGAGTTAAGAAACTGCCTTGTTTTGGTGTTGGGGTAGGAGATCAATGACTGCGATGGAGATTGGTACACGATGGTGTGACGTGCGAGGTGGAGATCGGTGCACGATGGGAACTGCCGGTGAGGAGATCATGGCCGCTGGACGGTGCGCGACGGTTGGGGTGACGTCGCGGTTGAGATCAGCGTGCGATGGGGTGACTGGGCGCCGATCTGCTGTCGCGTGGCCGCTGGTGGTTGCGCGATGATGGGCTGCAGTGGAGATCGGCTGCGTGAAGGAGTGGAAGCTTTGATCTGTAGTGGCGTGGTGGAGATCGGTGGCTGGTGGCATGGGGAAGGGAGAGGAGAGTCGGGCTGGTGGAGCGGCGGTTGCTGGCAATAGAGTGGCGACGCGCGCGATCGGCGGCTAGTGGTCGAGTGACGGTGGCTAGCAAAGGATTGTGGTCGGTGGTGGGTAGTTCTTTGCAGTCTGTGTAGGTAAAATTAAAAAAAGTAAGTAAATCTATTAGGTTAAAAGGAAAAATATTAAATGGGTTAAAAAGAAATAACTCAATTGAATTAAGATAACACAATTTAGTGAAAATTAAAACCCATTTGAAGAGAAAGGCCCATAAATTAGAAAGAAATAACCCAATAAACTTATTAAAACCCCAGAATAAATTGAAAAGAGCCTGCCATGGAAAAGAAATAATTCAAGATCCATTTAAATGTCCATTGAAACCTATTTCTCATGAAATTGACATTAGATTGCCTTGACCAATAAATTCTTTATGCCCTAAAAATTGTCCAACACTACCATCCTTAAAATTGCCAATTGCTTACCAACACTTACCTGTGAATTCAAGGATAAATAAAATTAACCACGAGAGGGAAAACAGGAAGAAGAAGGCATTAAATTAAAATAAAATGAATGAAACTGAAACTAAATCTAAATAGTAGGAGCTTAGCCTTGAACAAGGCTAAGAAGTGGGTTACCTCCCAAAAGCGCCTTTCTTTAACGTCTTTGGTAAGACGGTCTTAGGCTTCAACGCCTCTCAAACCAATCTCAAATCCCATTTCAGTGTCCTTCCATTCACCACTCCCTGCAAATTGGTATCAACTACCAAATTCTTCTCAAAATTGTTAGGATTTTTGAAAATAGAGTCCAAAAAATATGAAAAATTTAAATTGTTAGGATTATCACCCAATTTAAATGATTCATTATCTGAATGTGCAGTAACATCTACTTCAAAAATATTGGACACATAACCAGGATTCTGCTTCGAATTATGAACATAAAATTGATCAATGCCCCAAGGAGAAGAATTGTTTGTCTCCTTTAAGGCTTCAAGTCCATGCACTATTTTTTGTAAATTTGCTTCCAAATTCGGCTTCTTTTCCAATGTATCAGTGCTGTCCACATTTACATTACCATCCAAAGTTACCTGTAACTTGTCATCCCTGTTCAATTCAAACACTGGAGGAGTTAAAGGCTCAATTTTATCTGCACCACAAACAGAAGATATAACACTAGGATTTTTCATGGCATCATAAACATTAAATTTTCCCATCTTATCATCAAATTCCATAGTAAGTGTACCTGCATACACATCTATCTTGGTCTTAGTTGTTTTAAGGAAAGGTCTTCCAAATAAAATTTCAAATGACTCCAAAGATTTGTCATCACCATCCATATCAATAACATAAAAATCAGCTGGAAAAATTAAGCCATTAACCTTCACTAAAACATCCTCTAATAATCCTTTAGGATAAATAATTGACCTATTAGCAAGTTGAATTACTACTCCCATTTCTTCTAAAGGCCCAGCATTTAAAGAAGAATAAATTGACAGAGGCATATCATTTATTGATGCACCTAAGTCACACATTGCTTTCTTAATGCTAACATTACCTATTTGACAGGGAATAGCAAAAATACCTTGATCCTTGCATTTTTTTGGCATTTTTCTTTCAACTAGAGCTGAAACATTCTCATTCACGGTTATTTCCTCATACCCAACTAACTTTTTCTTGTTAGTACATAATTCTTTAAGAAATTTTGCATATTGAGGTATTTGTTTAATAGCATCAATTAAAGGGATATTTACCTCAATCTTGTGAAATATCTCAAATATCCACAGAGACTAGCACCGAAATAATTTTAAATAACCAGATTTTTAACAATAAAAATATAAAGGGGGGGGGGGTTCATAAAATAAAAGCTAACAAATGCTGAATGTAAAGAAATAAATAAATAAGCAGTAAATTGATCAAAAGAAATTCAATAGATGATAAACTCAAGTTAAAGATATTCGCAGCACAGGATTAATTCAACCGATCATTGATGAAAGAATAAATCTAAAAATCCAATAATGGGCCAGTTATAGCCGTCGGCTTCGCGCTCTCGACCTAATCTTTTCGTATTAATGAATCAATCAAGTAAGACTGCAACTGATTCCTAACCAATAAATAACCCTAAACACGTGGAATGATTTAATTTATTGACAGCATTAAGGAATAGAAAGACCTAACCTAAGTCAACCAACCTCATACGAGACCGATTTAAACCAAATCATGCATTTACTCAATATAACAGCCTTTGTGAGGAAGTTATAATGATTGCCACTTATTGTTAACTTTACTAAACAATTACGGATTTAGCAAACTCAAGTAAGACTGCAACTGATTCCTAACCAATAAATAACCTTAAACACGTGGAATGATTTAATTTATTGATAGCATTAAGGAATAGAAAGACCTAACCTAAGCCAACCGACCTCATGCGAGATCGATTTAAACCAAATCATGCATTTACTCAATATAACAGCCTTTGTGCGGAAGTTATAATGATTGCCACTTATTGTTAACTTTACTAAACAATTACGGATTTAGCAAACTCAACTAGCAATATATTATTTAATTAAATGAACAACGGCGCCTCATTAAACATAAAATAAATAATAATCGAGATATGATTTCTCTAAACTTCAGTAAATAACATGAACATTATATGAAATCAAGAACAATAAATAATTGCAACAATCTCACGATGAATTAAAACCTGGCTTTGAATTGATCTTTAACTGAAATAAAAGTATTTAGCCACACATAATTGAAAATAAAAATAAAATTAAATTAAATTGAGAAAATAAACTCCCTATTACAGCCTTGAGATCAACTTAGATGAAGAAGGAATAGGAGAGATGTCACTATTCACGTTTTTCCCTAGCTTAATAGGAATAAAACCTAGATAAGTTAGGAAAGTGATCAAATCCTATCCAAACTTTGAAAATAAATTGCAAATATTAAATATAATATTATCTTCCTAAAATACTGCCTATTATCCCCTTAATTACAGCCTAATTATCTCTAAAAATTTGATTGAGAAAAGCTGGCGGCTAGGTCAACTTCGGATTAAAAATATAAAAACTACACTCTGCTGTCACATCTTGGCTGTTAGCCTTGGGCAAGGCAGCTCCTTACCCTTGCCCCTTAGCCTTGGGCAAGGCTAAGCCCAAAATCAGCCTTTTACTTCAAAATTCCTTGAACTTTCACGGCTGCTCCAAATTCACTCAATTTAGCTTCCATTTATTTCCTTTTTATCACTTTAACCCTACAATGACCAAAATCATAAAATAAGTAAAAAGTACTAATTTAAGCCAAAATTAAGTGCAATAAAGTGAGGAAAAACATGCTACAACATGCAACATTAGGCACTTAACAGGGATGACGCACCCACGCGCCATCACGCGCACCACGCGCCTCTCCCACTTGTCCTGCCATGTGTCACAACCACAGTGTGCCATGCGTCGGATTGTGGTGGGTCCACCTGTCGCCAACGTGACAACTGTGGACACGTTATCTCCACGTGGTCCGACACCTGTTGGGCCACGTGGGATCAACCTATTGGGCCACGTGGCATCAGTGACACATCACTGTGCTGCATGGCCTGACACGTAGCATGACTTCATTCCTCCATGTGTCAACCCCTGACTGGTCCACGTGGTGCCTTTTGGACACGTCATCGCCACGTGGCTTGATCTGGGTCTGCCACGTGACGCAATCCAATTGGGCCACATGTCCACAGTAACACATCACTGTGGACCCGCGTGTGGCCACCGCCCATGAGCATGCGCCCAACATCTGGCGGCGCGTGCAAGCCACGCGCTGCTTTCCTGACGGATTCAGGGCTCTGGATTTCTGCCGGTGGGGGGTTGTCGGGGTCTATGATTTCAATGGTATGGTCAAATATTACAAATTCCAATTTCTAGTATAGCGTTTTGAACATCCATGTTCATTCCCTTGAATTTCGGTGTACACAAACATGATTTTAAACCCAAAAAATATATACAAATATATATTTTAACACAAAAATAAATTTATTGTGTTCATGCATCCTGGATCTACCAATTTTATACATAAAATTTTAGATCTATTTTTGGCCACTTGCCAGGATGCCAAAAACAATGGCTCTGATACCAATGAAGGGAAAAAACAACATACTACATGCATATATGGAGGTAACATATTCGGGTTATATGCTACCTACCTCTTGTAGGGCAGATCTTTTAGCAGAAGCGTTAATAAGGATCCTTTCTGGGGTCACTGGTCTGGTTATCCATGAACGGAAAAACGACAACTAAACCACAGTTTAAAAGCCCCTTTGAGTGAAAAGCAGGGGAGGGGAGAATCCAGCAGAGTTTTAGTATAAGAACTTTTTCTTCTTCTTTCTCATCTTTAACTTAGCCCTATTTATAGAGAGCTTTATGCTCTTAATTAAGAGGGCTATTAATTAAAGTAATTAATAAGAAATGGCAGTTACAAAATTAATGAGAATTAAATAGGCAGTTACAACTATTAATTAAGGAATTAATATGTAACCTCCCTTATTTAATCCATTTAATTAAGAGACAAACCCTTAATTAAAGGACCTAATATGGAACATTTTCCATACCTGTGTAATTCTCATATAGGTATGGATTCGGGTCCATATCGAAAGTCATGGGCATATCTAGACTGCAATTATTTATAGTGAATTTTACCAATTAATGTAAATATATGAGTATATAATCACCTTACCAATAATTTCATTTATTTTTAGCATCACTCAACTAATACTCATATATTTTTGGCACAATATCTATGTGAGTAATTGAGAATGTATTTTAATAATGTAATTATATACAATTATTATATTAATAAAATTTTACCAATTAATAAAATTATATGAGTATATAATCAACTTACGAATTAATTTCATTTACTTTTAGTATCATTCAACTAGTATTCATCTATTTTTTGCACAATACCTATATGAGTAATTGAGATTAATAATGTAATTATATACAATTGTTATATATAATGAAATTTACCAATTTATGTAATTATATGAATATATAATCACCTTACCAATTAATTTCATTTACTATTAGTATCACTCAACTAGTACTCATCTATTTTGGTACAATACCTATATGAGTAATTGAGTTGTAAATTCATAATGTAATTATACATAATGAAATTTTACTAATTAATATAATTATATGAGTATATATTCACCTTATCAATTAATTTTATTTACATTTAGTGTCACTCAAATAGTATTAATTTATCTTTGGCTCAATACGTGTATGAATATGTAAAATCTTAATGTAGTTATATATAATTATTATAATAATAAAATTTTAGTTGTACATTTAAAAATGATAAAAGAAAAAAATTAAAATCTTTAAGAGTGAATTAAGAATTAAATTTGAAAATTTTTAGGTGGAAATTTTTTTTATCTTGAAATTTAGTAGAGAATTAAAAATTGAATTTAATTTTATATTTTTTGAGTTGGTGCTAGATTAATGAGTCAAATTATCTCATTTTGGCTAATGTTGCTAGAGATATTTTGGCTTTTCAGTGCTCAACTGTAGCTTCTGAATCAATTTTTAGCACTGGAAGAGGACTTTAGAAAAATTTAAAAGTTCTGTAAATTTGATTAGAGTCGAGGTTCTTATTTTTTGCTAAAATTGGTAGATATCAACTACATTTTTGGCTTCAGAGGCATCAATTGAAGAACTTGAAAAACTTGAATCAGGTGATTATTATATTTGCGTAAATTTTTAAATTGTATATTTAATGTTCATATTTTTTTTATCTAAATATTTAATTTCTTTGTTATTTTTTTAAAAATATTGCTCAAACATAATGTAGAAAAGACTGTCAAATGTTAATTATAAATTCTGTACTTTGACTTAAATTTTAATTATACTTATGGAGATATTTTAATTGTATTTGCATTTATTATTGTGTATATTTATTTTTAAAATTTTTAAAAATATTAAATTATTTGAAGTACCGAATTGTATTGTATTATATTATTTTGTATCGAAAGAACTAAAGAATTGAATCGACCTGTACTGAATTTTATAGAACTGTACTGAATTGTCCTGAATTCTTAAAACAATAACAATACTTAATTTTTAAAATACCTAAAATTTCAAGACAATGCCAAAATTTATAAATATTCGAATTGTACCATACCGTGTACACCCTTTTATTGTACCATAGGTTTAGCTCTAGTTTCACATGGTACAAATTTGGCACTTAATCATAAAAAAACTACTAACATAATAATAATAATAATAATAATAATAATAATAATAATAATAATAATAATAATAATAATAATAGATTTTTGTTGCTGGACCCATATCTCAAATTAAGAGGTCAAAATTTTTACTGCTGAAATGTTCTTCGTCATTGTACTTTTTCATTTATGTTGTTTTTCACTTTTTAACCCTCAAATTGATACTGTTTATGGATCCGATGATCAATAAGTGGAAAGTAACATTTTAAGGATGGTAGGTTTTCTTACTGATGTGGGAGGTTTTTTTTTTAATGCAAATTAAACTTTCATTAATATAATAAAAAATACATCTGAATAGTACAAATAAACTTATAAAAGTTAAAAGTACATAAGATATATAAAATAAATGAAGTTACTGGATTATATCTCTGAACTTCTTCGACGAAAACAGTGTATAATGGTAACATGCGGTGCGCAATCTGGATTTCAGCGGGAAACTCCATCCATCTGGGTATGGACTTATCGCGGAATCGGAATGACAATAGAAGGCCAAGTGCGGACATAGCTCGTGGTTTCCCTGTTGATAGATTAGTTCCAATGCGTAGGCAGGTTCCATATGAGGAGGACTCGGATGAAGAAGACGAGATGGAACCAATACGATATGGTTGCTACCCACCTTATGGTGGTCAGAGACGGCGAGATGCCTATGAGGAGAGAGACCAAGGTGATTTTCGTTTAAGAGTGGACATTCCTTATTTTGATGGGAGTTTGAACATTGAAGAGTTTCTTGATTGGATCGCGGAGGTTGATAGATTCTTTGATTATATGGATGTCCCTGCAGAAAAATAGGTTAGAATGGTTGCTTGTAGATTGAAGAAAGGAGCTTTCGCTTGGTGGGAGAGACTTTGATTGCAAATAAACAACTGTATTCCCCTTTGGGATTCTTTCGCTGCGTCAGGTGGTATAAGAGCCTAATGGCGATTGGGAATGATAGCAGTGCTAATCGTAACATAGTCCCTGAGACTGCAGACCGCGAAGCTGATTTGCTGCAACGTTTGGAGCAGCGTATGGGGCAACAAATTGATCTCAGATTCCAGCATTTTGAGGAAATCGTAGATCGTTTAGATGTTCTGGGTATGGACTTACCGCGGAATCAGAATGACAATAGAAGGCCAAGAGCGGACATGGCTCATGGTGTCCCTATTGATAGACCAGTTCCGATGCGTAGGCAGGTTCCATATGAGGAGGACTCGGATGAAGAAGACGAGATGGAACCAATACGATATGGTCGCTACCCACCTTATGGTGGTCAGAGACGGCGAGATGCCTATGAGGAGAGAGACCAGGGTGATTTTCGTTTAAGAGTCGACATTCCCTATTTTGATGGGAGTTTGAACATTGAAGAGTTTCTTGATTGGATCACGGAGGTTAATATATAGATTCTTTGATTATATGGATGTCCCTGCAAAAAAAAGGGTTAGAATGGTTGCTTGTAGATTGAAGAAAGGAGCTTCCACTTGGTGGGAGAGACTTTGATTGTAAATAAACAACTGTATTCCCCTTTGGGATTCTTTCACTTCTGTAAATGTTAATAATAAACAAACTTTTCCAAGTCAATAATATTGTCACGAGAATATTTCTCTAAATTAAAATTTTTCCCATCACCAAACACGAATTTCTGTTTGTCACGAGAAAAGGAGAGATTGCGAGCGTTGTACACCAAAGAAACAAGGCTGTAGAATTGCAAAATAAAATAAAAAAGAATGTCAGCAATAGCATCAATAGAGTCATTATCAATGGCGGGTGTGGATTACGATGATATACAATTACAAAGCATGGATTTTGAAGAATTGGATTTGCCTCCACCCCATTTGCTAGCTGAGGAAGATGATGAGTTCCATGAAGATGACGAAAGAGGGGATGATAATTTTTAATTGCTCTTTTTTGAGTTCCAGTTTAGAAAAGTTTTAGGCATGGATGTGTATTGCATATATTATAAGAGCTTTTAATTGTTTATTTATTTATTTACATTTTTATTTTAAGGGAGGTAGAGGTTGTTAGATATTTTAGATTCAATTCTTTTATTGTTATATGTTATTGTACATAAATATAGAATTTTCCCTAATATAAAGTTTAAGGCTTATTGATTCCGATACTTGATTGTATTTAAGTTGAGTGTTATCAAAAGTTAATATGAATTATTATTATTTGGATGGGATGAAATGAGATTATAAATACAATTTGGTCTGTAATTTTGAATTTAGCTAGTAAGAATTTTAGCACATAAATTTTTCTTAATTTAAATATTTAATAGTTGTTTATTTTCTGACAAGTTTGTTTTTAATTTGTAGTACAAGTAAAAACTTCCTACTCTTGTCAAATTTTGTGTTGTATAAGAAGTTATAAATTTATAGTATTTTGCATGTCCATCTAAAACATAAACTCTATAAATATCTGCAGATGTAAATAAAAGATAATCTTGTGTTCCAAAATTTCAAGATAGTACTGTGAGAATTTTGTAGAAATTCTGTGATTATTGGATGTATTTGAGATTTTGGATTTGAGAGTAAAATTTCTTTGTATCTTTTTATTTTGTTTAATGGATTTTTACTCCCTATTGTAAATAAATGAAAGTTTGGTGTCAAATCACATTAAATATTTTTTTCGTTATCTTTTATTTTTTTAATTTTTATCCACTATTATTTGTTATTGATAGCATTTTTTTGACCCGAAAAAAATATCTTTTCTTTGTTTCCTAATCAACAAGTATAGCTCATATGTTTGAATACAAGAGAATAAACTTTCAAGAGATGAGATATAATTAGGGGTAACTGTTGGCTCAAGACTACATCTCAATTTTAATGATAATCAAATTTTGTATAAATTTTGTAAAAAATTTATTTATTTGCTTATATTTCAGCTCAAATTTCACTAGTATGTGCAAGATTAAAATTATGGATGCAAGCCAATTACATGAAAAACTTAGATTTTTAAGTTCTATTGAAAATTTAACAAGTTAGGGTATTAATTCTGTAAAATCTTTTAAGGAGCTTTATATATACGTTCATACATCATAAATATCTTTGGTTGCATAAAAATAATTTTACATGCATTAAAATGTGTTCTAAAATGGTATTATGTTACAAGCAGAAAACGTGTTTCTCTATAAACAAAAAAAAATGTTTTAAAAAGGTATTCTAAAATGATTATCTGTGATTTGTCAAACATTGTTTTAGAAAAACTGTTAGAAAGCACTTTAAAAAGTTAAGCAGAAAAGTTACTAGAAAATGTTTTAGAAAAGTTTTTTGTTCTATCGTAGCAAAATAGTTGAATAGAACAGCTGCTTTGCTTTTCACTTAAAGACAAAATAATGGTTAGTTTTTTTATTTTTGTCAAATTTGTCTTACACATAACGGCTAGTTTTTGAACACCAACTACTATACTGAGTTTTTGGCTATAAATTGAAGTTGTTTTTGGTTCCAAAAATTTTAGAGAAGTTGGAAAACATCTATATCTCTTGAGATACAACCTTTCATCTTATTCAAGCTAATTTTCACATCTTGCACTTCATTTATTATCATTCTTCTCAACTAGATTATAGCATTTCTATTGTAATTATTGTGTGAGTTATCTTTGTAAAAGATTGTGAGATAGTGTTTACATCTTTTACTTGTGAAAAAAATTGTGGGTTATTATATATTGGCTTTAACTCTTGCCCATTAAAAGAGTTGTTAGTGGAGAAAAAAGCTCAAGACGGTGTCTTGGGGAGTGGATGTAGGCAGCTAAACCGAAACACTATAAATCATTTGTGTTGATCTTATTCTTCTCGCCTCTTCTTTGTTCTGTTTGTAAAAGATTTCAATTGTTCTGTTCTTGCTAAACTTTGTGTTGATTTAAAAGAAATCTTTCAAAACCATTTTTGTTGTTTAACATTCATTTACTCAAGGTTTAAATCCATTTTAAAAGGGATTTATTATATATTTTGTCAATCATCACATTACCCATTGCATATTTTTCTGTTTTGCTCAAACTAGAAAGTACCTCTAGAACACTTCAGTTCTGTTTCGCCAGAAATTGAGCGAAAATTTTAAAACATCCAATTCACCCCACCTCTTGTGTGTCATCGAGACTAATAGTAAAAAGTCAATTTGCTAAAAAAATAGTATATTAATATTGATTTTTTCAAAATACTAACAATTAATCAATCCATTACAATCAATTAATCAATTTATTGATTTCGATTTTTCAGACCCGTTAACTAATATTTTTTTGGTTAACTACTATAATTATAAAATGCATTTATAAATAAAATTAAAATGTATAAGGTACTTAAAAATTAAAACTTTTATACTATAAAACATCATTATTGTTAAAATAAAAATCTTTAGTGGACATAAGCAACTTTATTTTTAAAACTTAAAACTTAATAAGTAAATAAATTAATCGATTTATACACTTACTAATTGCCAATTAAAAAAAAAAAACTTAAAAACTTCAAAATAATTAGAATAATAAAAAAGTGCAGCAAAAATACTTAAAAATGTAAAATTATTAAAATAAATTATCAACATTTACTTGAGCATAAATTTGAGGATAAGGGACATGGATGCTTTGGGAAATTATAGGGTTAACTCATAAAATTTTACCCTTTTATAACAATTAGATAGTTAAAAATGTTGACATATCATGCAAGTCAGAATCTACAATGTGATACACGAGTATAAAAGTTTTCACAATGCAACACGTCATCCTGTTGTTCGGGAAACTACACATTTTCTCTTTTGTAATTGTTTTCTATATTGTATTTGGCCAATGCTGTAAATTGTATAGTTTATATTGTACCATTAGCACTATAAATACCAAGTGCTGAATATGTTTTAAGTAAGTGATAATATACAATCATCTTTTCAATCATTTGATTTTACATGGTATCAGAGCCATTTCTTCTCTCTTTTTAACAAATGGAAAATCCTATTGTTCCCTTCAAGTCCTACACCACACCTTCTACTATCTCTTCAAGTCACTCATTCTTTGTTAAACTAAATGCTAAAAATTACTTAGCCTAGAAAACACAATTCATTCTCATCCTTAATTATCAAGATCTACATGACATTATTTATCGGTCTTTCCCACTATCAACAAAAACCATTCCATCCACCGTTGATGCCACTGTCCAAATTCTCAATCCTGCATGTGCAACATGGTTCAAAAAGGATCAAATGCTCATTTCTTGGTTGTTCTCTTCTCTCATAAAAAACCTATTTTTATATTTTAATTGAACTCAAAAACAATGACTTTTCTGTTTCTCAATATTTACAAAAGGCAAAAGCTCTCTCTGGTGAACTTAAAGTTGTTGGTAAGCCACTTTCAACTGTTGAATTCAATGCAATTATTTATTGCAACATTGGATATGATTTTCTTAGCTTTATTACAGCTCTTAACCTATGTACTGAACCTGTCTTATTTTATGAGTTACATGGACAATTAGTGGCACATGAGATTCTTATACAGAGTGCCCTTGTTCCACAAGCAAATATTGTTCTTACAAATTCAAATCCAATTCTCCCAACACAATCTGTGAACTCTTTTCGCCCATGTGGATCAAATGATTTTAAGCAACGCAATAACAACGGTAACAATCAGTTCTCTAGTGGCTCTTATCAAATCTGTGGATACCGAAACCATACAGCTCTAACTTGTTGTTATTGCTATGCACCAAAAAATTAGAATCAAATAGAAATCAGTCATTTTAAGTTTCCTCTACTCAGAATTATCACCCTTTCCAACCTATCGCTGACTATTCTATTATGGATCCTCAGCAAAATCAACCAATGCATTGGTTTCTTGACACTGAAATAAATTACCATATCACTCTTGATGTTCAATCCCTCAGTGGCACTACTGATTAAACTGGTAATGATTTTCTTCATGTTGGTAATGGTCATGGCTTGCAAATTACCCGTACTGGTACTACTTTTTTTCCCTCTTCCAAAGGTTCCTTAAAATTAAATAATGTTCTATGTCTTCATTCTATTATTAAAATTCTTCTATTTATCAAAAAATTTTCCTTGGATAACTCATGTTTCTTTGAATTTGGCCTCACCTTTTCTTGATTAAAGACCAGTAAATAAGGTAAGTGCTGATGTAAGGACCCAGTGAGTCGGGCCTGTACACCTTGCATTCTCCCAAGAAAGTCTTGACAGCTTGATTACCATCCCTTGATGAGTGGCATGTGCGTCTTGGTCATCCGAATAATAAAATATTGCAGCATTTATTGAAAAATAATTTAATTTCTAATGCTACTAGTTATTTATCTTATTATTCTAATTGTCTATTAGGAAATTGGTTCGCATTCCTCTTACTGCCGTTGAGCTCAAGAGTCATGCTCTTTTGAATTTATTTAGTTCGTCGTGTTCGAATTCTTTACAATGTTTTGCCTTATTTTAACACATATGTCAGCTCATCAAAGGTTGAAGATTATGCTTATTGGCTCAATATTATTAGCAGTTCCCACTCACATGAGGTCTCTTCATTAGTATCTCTCCTAAGTTTGACTTTTACTTTAACTTCATCTCTATCTCCTATTATCTCTCCATCTCCACGTTCTCATTGTAGGTCCCAAAGACACACAAGAGGGGGGTGAATTGAGTGTCTCGAACTTTTCTGGCTAATTTTCTAATGGAATAAAAATGCAAAGAAATGCAGAATTTTGACTATGAACACAGAAATACAATGCAAATAATGTTCAAATTATTGCAAGTTACTTTATCAATCAAAATCTCAAAAATGATTCTGAAACATGTGAGTATAAAATTTATTTTGAATATTTCAAGAATTATTTTAAGAACAATTTTGAAAAATCAAATTCCAGAATATCAAAAACAGAGTAATAAAAATGCAGAGTTTTAGAAAAGAGAGCAGAAAAGTAAACACACAGAATTTATAGCGGTTCAGCCAACTTGCCTACATTTACTCCCCAAGATTCACTTCTTAAGTTTTTCTCTCAATTCTTTACTCTTTTAAGAGCAAGAGTCAAAGCCAATATACAATCCTAGATTTGTATATCTACCCACAATCTTTTTTCCAAAGTAAAAGATGTAAAACACTTACTAGAATTTTTCTGCTAGGCTCTAGCCGACCCAACTCACAATTTTTTTTCAAAAAAATTTTCTCAGAAATAATTACAACAAAAGCTATAATCAAATTGAGCAGAATATGTAAAGAATGAAGTGCAAAAGATGTGGAAAGTGAGATGAACAAATTAGGCTTTTCTCTTAAGAGACAGAATTTCTTTTCGAACTTTTTCGAACCTTCTAATGGGTAAAACACTATGTATTTATACTCAAAAATTCAGTTCTAGATGTTTAAAACATAAACTAGCCGTTGGAGAGCAAAACAGAGAAAACAAACTAAAACTAGCCGTTATTTTTGTCCTGTAGTGAAATTCTGATTTTTATCCAGAATTTTGATACTGATAGAAATTCATTTAGAGAATTGATGCAGACAGAAATTTATTTTCTAAAAAACCATTTTCTGATAAAAACCGATTTTGATTAAAAGCTCATTTTCTAACTTAAAATCACTTTTTATTCAATTTTAAAGTTATAATGTGTATGGATGAATAAGAATAATTTACCTCAATATGATTTCACGATTTACTAACCTAATTCCTAACAAACTAAGGCAACTCACCAAATTTTCATTTTAAGTCCATGCTTAATATATCTTGATCTTCATAATATTTATACTTTGCATCAGACAATATGTAGAAAAGTTCCTGTAGAAATTATCTAGAAAAAAAATTCGCAATAGAGTTTATTTAAACTTTAATTATCATCAAAATTAAGATGTGACCTTGACCCAACAATCTCCCCCTTTTTGTTGATAACAAAACCTTAATAAACTCCACTTAGAAGTCTATTTAGGTTAGTCTAAAAAGCTCCCCCTGAATATGTGCATGGGGTATTTACAGAGATATAAACAATATAAGAAAAATATAGATCCCTTGTAAATAGAATATCAGATATCATGTAAGCAATATCAATAATCCAATAAAATTTCACTATCAGATCTGCAAAAATTAATCACGTATTCCCAACATATCACATATGCAATTGAATCATATATTTTCAATATTTCAATTTTTTTTCTCCAATAAAATTCAATCCAACGTATCAACTCATTTTTCAATTAAAATATTAACTCAACATATCCCAATTTTTCTTCAATAAAATTCAATCCAAAATATCACTTATATCAGCTCAACAAATAGATCACATATGTTTAGCCAATAAGCCAACATATCCCAATTTTTCAATTTTTGATTTTAATAAAAATCAATAAATTCAACCTTTTTCTCCCCTTTTTTGTCATCAGTAAAAGGGAAGAGGTAAACAACCAGTATAGCATAATAAAATCGAAACAAAAAAATATTTTCAAGGCAAATCCAGCAGCAAAATCATTAAAATATAATAGAGAATACCGTAAGAGAGCGTACTCAGAGTGACTTCAAATCTTTTTTTTTTCGAATTTGAACGATGAAGCTAATTTCCGTGATATTGGCCAAAAATCCATAAAATGATTTTACCAAATTTGGGTAAAATTACGTTACCTGTATATGCTAACAACGATTTCATTCCTTTGGATTCCATCCATGAAACTAATTTCACATTTGAGCAGCTCATTCGATGGTTTTTAGAGGAATTATGACAAATTTTATTTTGGGCAATGGTTTGGATTTGGATTTGGGTTTGATTTTCACGGGTTGCTTTCTTTGGATTTGGGTTTGGAAGAAATGGGTTTGGATAAAAAATGCCATGCTTTTGTCTTCAATTTTGACAATTGGGTGTGAAAGAAATTGGTTTTACAAAGTTAAAATGAAAGTGACGAGAGGATGAAGATGAGAAAGTAAAAACACTTTCAAATAAAGTTTTAAAAAGGAAGAGTATAAAACAAATTTTGCATTAAATGAAAAGGTACTTGAAAAGACTTTGGAAAAGACAAAACACAAAAAGTAAATTCCTTTTCCTAACAAGATAATTGCTCATTTAAATTCAAAACAAAGCCATTTCCATTTTTCCATAAATAACCTTGATAAACTCAAAGAACTGGTTTTGGGTGGAAAAATTTATAATAAAAAATTTGTTTTTTTGTTTGTCTTTAGTCAGTTTTTTTAAAAAAAAAAATAATTTAAAAGCCCTTTATTATAGAACACACACAAATAAAGTCATATCATATATTGGGAAACGGCAATTTTGCAATTACCAAGAGACGGGAAGGTGAAAATTCAATAAAAGACAAGATTGTCCCTATAAATTTTAAAATGCACACAAATAAATACTGGGGATATAAATGATAAATGAAATATATTTTGTTAGCTGAAACACTCAATCATCACGTCAATTTAATTGCATATCAGGAAAAAAAATTGAATCACAGATTTTCACATAGATTTTGAAATTAACCAGCAGATTTTCTTATAAGAATTTAGCTAGAAATGTACCTTGATAGACAATCAAATTTCTGATATACCGATACCTAATTTTCTTCTTTGTTGATAAAATCTATCTTCTTTGAGAGGTTTGGTGAAGATGTTTGCTATCTGATTTTCAGTAGGAACAAATTCCAGCAAAATATCTCCCCTTTGTACATGATCTCAAATAAAGTGATGCCTAATTTCAATGTGCTTTGTTCTTGAATGTAGAATAGGATTCCTGATCAAATTTATAGCGCTTATATTATCACAGAATATTAGAATATTGTCAAATTCTATTCCATAATCTTTCAATTACTGTCTGATCCAGAGAATTTGAGCTACACATCCACCAGCTGCTATATATTCTGCCTCTGCTGTAGATAATGCCACAAAATTTTATTTTCTGCTTGACCACGTGATAAGTGAATTTTCCAGAAAATGACAAGCACCTGAAGTACTTTTTCTGTTAATTCTACAGCCAGCGTAATCAGTATCTGAATATCCAATAAGATCAAAGGATGTGTTCTTTGGATACCAAAGTCCTAATTCTTGAGTTCCATATAGATATCTCAAAATTCTTTTAACTGCAGACAAGTGTGATTCCTTTGGAGCTAATTGAAAATGAGTACATAGATATACACTGAAATGAATGTCTGGTTTACTTGCTATTAAGTATAGTAGTGACCCAATCGTGCCTCGATACAACTTTTCTTTAACATTTCTACCCTTTTCATCTTTGTCAATCTTTATAGTTGAGCTCATGGGAGTGCTGGCAGATTTTGGATCAGACATCTTGAATTTCTTTAGCAATTCCTTTGTGTACTTCGACTGACTTATGAATATACCATTTACACATTGCTTGATTTGGGGACCCAAAAAGAACGTTAACTCACCAATCATGCTCGTTTCAAATTCCTTTTTCATAATAGCTTCAAATTCTTTACACAAGGAAATGTTAGTAAAACCAAAAACAATATCATCAACATATATTTAAACAATCAAAATATGAGATGATTTATGCTTTACAAAGAGAGTAGTGTCTACTTTTCCTCTGTTAAAACCATGAGCAAGTAAGAAACAACATAATCTTTCATACCAAGCTCTAGGAGCTTATTTCAAACCATATAAAGCCTTTTTAAGTTTGTAAACAAAATCTAGACGTTCAGAATTTTCAAAACCTGGACGTTGTTCAACATAAACTTCCTCATTTAATAACCACTTAGAAAAGCACTTTTAACATCCATTTGATATAATCTAAAATTTTTGAAACATGCCAATGCACATAAAATTCTAATTGCTTTTAATCTAACAACAGGTGCAAAAGTTTCATCGAAATCTATATATACCTTCCTCTTAATTGTAGCCTTGAGCCACCAATTTGTCCTTATTTCTAACAACATTACCTTGCTCATTACACTTATTTCTAAACACCCATTTTATTCCAATAACAAAATAATTTGAGGGTCTAGGAACCAAATTCCAAACTTTGTTTCTTTCAAACTGACTTAACTCTTCTTGCATAGCAATAATCCAATTTTCATCATTTTGAGCATCAGTATAATTTTTAGGTTCAAATTGAGAGACAAAGGCAAATTACCACAATATTCACACATGACTCTCCTTGTAATCATTTTTTGAGAAGGATCTATTAATAGATTGTCTTTAGGGTGATACTTGTGAAATCTCCAATCTTTAGGCAATTCTATTAGTTGTTTAGATTGCTGTTTGGTCTGATTTTCTTGTTCATTTTCTATCTGAACTTCTGAATCATTTTCAGCATCCTCATGTTGTTCCAGACTTCTACCATCCGGATCTAGCTGCTAATCTAGTGACTTCTTTGTTTCAGCATTTTGTTAATCTTTTTCTTTTTCTTTCTCAAAACCCATTTCATCATCAGAAAAACTCCTTTCTCCATAATTCACATTAGTAAAATCAAATTTAGCATTTATTGATTCCTCTACTTTTCGTGTTCTTTTATTAAAGACTATGTATGTTTTAGAATTTAAGGAATATCCTAAGAATATACCTTCATCAGATTTTGCATCAAATTTAGCTAAGTTATTTTTATTAGTAAAAATGAAACACTTACAGCCATACGGTTGAAAGTAGCTAATGTAGGGTTTTTGGCCCTTCCACAGCTCTTATGGAGTCTTTTTTAACACTAATCTGATCAAAATTCTATTCAGAATGTAGCATGCAGTGTTGATTGCCTTAGCCCAAAAATACTTAGGTAGATTATTTTCATTCCGCATAGTTCTGGCCATTTTTTGAAGAGTTTTGTTCTTCCTTTCAACTACACCATTCTGCTGGGGTGTTCTTGGAGTGGAAAAGGTGTGATTGATTCCAGAATTGCTATAGAAATCTTCAAACTTCTTCTCCACCATGATCACTTCTTATACTTGTGATCTTGTATCTCTTTTCATTTTGAATCTTCTTACCCAACTTTTTAAATGCCTCAAATGCATCATCCTTATGAGCAAGAAATAATACCCAAGTGTATCTAGTCTAGTCATCCACCACATTTAACACATAAGACTTTCCACCAATACTGGAAGGATTTATTGGACCAAATAAATCCATATGAAGAAGCTCTAAAGCCTTCTCAGTAGACACGCTAGCTTTAGATTTATGTGAATTTCTAGATTGCTTCCCAAGTTGATACACTTTGCACACATGATCCTTATCAATCTTCATTTTTGGCATTCCACTTACTAAACCTTTTCTAACCAGCTTTTTGATTGCATGAAAGCTAGTATGACCCAATGTTTTATGCCATAAAATACTTAGATCTTCCTTTGAAATAAGACATTTAGCCGCACTTTTCTTGATATCTTCTAGGCTAACTAAATAAATATTTTCAGATCTTTGACCCTTGAGCACTGATTTTCTTGTTTCGACATCTTCAACTCTACAATGATCTACTTCAAAAATTACTCTTCTCTTCTTGTCACAAAGTTGACTTACGCTTAATAAATTGTATTTCAGACCTTCAATAAGAGAGGCATCTTCAATAACTGGATTAGAACCAATAGATCCAGTACCAATAATTTTCCCTTTTCTATTATCACCAAAGCTGATAGAAACACCTTCAAATTTTACCAATATAGAAAACTTAGTTCTGTCCCACGTTATATGCCTAGAGCAGCCACTATCCATGTACCACTTTTCTGTTTTGGCTCTCCTTAGGCAAACCTATAATGAATTCAAGTATTTTTAGGTATCCAATCCTTCTTGAGTCCTTCATGGTTAGTAACAACAATTTCAAAATTTTTAATAACCCATTTTTATTTGACAGAATTAGCATTCTTATTATAATAACATAATTTTGACATATGACCTTTTCTACAGCAATAAAAGCATGTAACAGAAGAATTAATTGCTAATTTACCATAAAATAAAATTTTATCAACCTTTTTTTTGGGTGTAATTTTTCTTGTGATAACTTTTTGATGTAATTGCAAAAACAGATTTTGTATTCAGATTTTCAACAGCATTACCATTCCACACATAAATATGTTTTCCTTTAACATTGCATTTTTCATGTAAAGATGTATATTTTTTATCTAAATCAGAATAATCATTTTTCAACTTAATTTCTGCTTGCTTAACATTTTCATGTTCTAAATTTAATGCATCAAAATTCTTTTTCATTTTAATATGCATCTTTTGAAGCATGCAATATTTATAATGCAATTCTTCAAAACAATCAAACACTTTTTCATATTCATTACCATTTTCACTTGAATCAGAATTTGAGTCAGAATCACTTACCTCAGACTTTTCTGAGTCATCAGTTGAAGCTCTCAGCTTTACATCAGAAGATGAATTCTGCTCTCCACGATCAAAATTGCCATCAGAATAATGTCATCATAATTTACAGATTCTAGTTTACTTGTGCTTGATTCTTCACTATCACTCCACGTAGCCTTCATAGCCTTCTTTTTAAATCTTTTCTCCTTTCTTTCTAAATTTGGATATTTGGATTTGATATGCCCTAATTTATTGCATTCATAGCAGATAACATCTCCAGCAGATTTTGAGGAATTTTCTCAATTGTGATGGGAAAATTTCTGATGCTATTTTCTGTAAGAATTCTTTCCTTTTCTGTACAACTTTCTGAATTTCTTAGTGATTAATGCCATTTCATCATCACCTGTAGAATAGTCACTTCCAAGTTCTGCTTTGAGAGAAATAACTTTCAATTTCCTATCTTTTTCTTTTTCTGCATCTTGAGACTTAATGTAAAGTTCATGCAAAATAAGAGATCCACAGAAATTATCAAAATTAAGAGTGCTAAGATCCTTATTTAACAGAATTAAAGCTTTTGCTTCCCACCTGGGAGTGAGACCTCTAACAAGCTTTGCAATTTTATCATGCTCATCAAGTTTTTTACCAAGCTTTGATTACCTCAGAGATTCACTCTTTTGGTTTCATTTTGAATCCTTCATAATCTACCATAAGAACATGAAGTCCTATATCTTTAACTTGATTCATACCTTCATAAGTTGCTTGTAGCTTGTCCCATATTTCTTTTGCACACTACAAAAAAAACATGAATTAGCGACGAAAATTTTCGTCGCTAATCCCTTAAATTCCGTCGCTAATCACAATTAGCGACAAGACGACTAACAGTCGCAAAACCAGCTGTCTCTAAATTTTTGCGACTAAAATCGAAAACAGTCGCTAAAAATAGCGACGAAAAAAATCGTCGCTAAAAATAAAAATTCCATCGCTAATTAACTCGTTAGAGAAGGAGTTTAAGAAATTTTAGCGACGGATTTTTCGTCGCTATTCCGTCGCTAAAAAATATTAATTTTTTTAATATTATTTTCTATTTAATTATTATTATTATTATTATTATTATTATTATTATTATTATTATTATTATTATTATTATTATTATATCAAAAACTTAATTTATATAAATAATAATTACGCAATATTATTAACAATGCTATAAATTTAAAAAATATAATACCATAGACTCAAAATATCCGAGTTTCTTTAATAAAATAAAATTAAAAATTAATTTACATATAATTAAAACTATATTAAATAATATACACTCATGTCCACTATTATAAAATATTTAAAAATTACAACAAAAAAATACTTTATAAAATCTTGAAATATCGATGGAATGCCACCACTTTGGATCTTTAATTATTTTACGAACCACCAAATTTATAAATTATGAGAAAAAATAAAATTAAAGTTAACAACAAATAACAAATAATATAAAATTGGAACAACACTAATTGTAGCTCTAAATCACCCACAGTTGTTATCAAATGCAGACATTTGTTAAAATCAAATGCTTTTTAAAGCATGCTCACAATTCCACAAACTTATACACATGCTTTATACACATATTTAGCTATAATAATTCCACAAACTTAACACATGCACTATACACATATTCCACAAACTTAACACATGCCTTATACACATATCCATATTAGTTACTCTATGCATCCCTTTAGTATCAATTTTCTTCACTCAATAACATAGTTCATCTTACTCGTTAATTTCTATTATGTTAATTATAGATAAATTTTAATGTCCCAAGTTTCTTTTATACCCTAACTCAAAGCTTTGCTCATTCATCAAAAATAAATAGTAAAGAATTAGGTAACAAGTTAAATCTATTAATATACATATTCACCCAATTAAATCTAATATTGTGCAACAAATACATATAAATGATCAGTCTTTTGATTTAGCTGTAAAAATTCAAGAATGTCCATCATGAGTTCTCAAATTTAAGTAAATTGAGATTTGAGTATATGTTCTTTTTAGCTTTACTTTCTTTTACTTGACAGAAACAAATAACAAAATAACAAGGCAAGCAGGATAGATAGAAAAGGAAAAGAAAGAACAAAAAACTTCATTACAACAGTGGTAAGCACATATTCTAATCCAACTTCAATAGAACATACATTTATATATATATATATATATATATATATATATATATATATATATATATATATATATATATATATATATATATATATATATATATATATATATATATATATATATATGTAAAATATTAATCATTTAACAAGAAACAAAAGGTCCACGTTTAGAAAGAAAAACTCCAGGAACACAGGACAAGTTACAGATCTTTATAAGAATTATAGTATATAGCAAAAACTAAAAACATTCAGCAAAACAAATAGATCTTCATCTGATATGCCAAAATTATAATTATATAGTATTACATAGCACACAAGAAAAAAAATTCACCACTGAATATAAAATGATTGTGTAAATAAATAAAGAGAAAGAGAGAGAAATACCGAGTGGTGAAGGAACTAGAGACTTTAGTGGAGCGTTTATTAATAGAAGAAGAAACAAAATTCTCAGAAATCATTTCTTCGGTTTGTCTTCTTCTCTTCTACGAAGGCAAAAACAATTTTGAGAAAAATAGTGACATTTTATAATTAAAACAATATAATCCATAAAATTAAGAATTAATATCATCCCCAATAATTAAAACCTCTATAATTCCATAACCAATATATATATATTAAAATTAAAACTTGGAGGAATTAAGAAAAGCTTACATCCAAATAAGGGAAGAAAGGGGTGGGGTTGACAGAGGTGCGACATGACGGGCTGGGGTGGGAGACGGTAGCGAGGTAGCTGGGCTCCAGAACTGGTCGCGCGAGGGCTGGGATCTAGATCTGGGCGCGCAATGGACTGGGGTGGGAGCTAGTGGCGACGACGGCGTGACTGGGTGGGAGGTGGTGGCGAGGCGACTGGTCTCCGAAACTGGGCGCGAGAACGGCTGGGCTCTAGATCTGGGCGTGCGACGGGCTGGGGTGGGATCTGTTGTCGCGCGCGAAGAGAGAGGAAGATGGAGAAAGGACCGGCGACAACAACGGTGGAGGAAGAGGGCAGAGATGATGGAAATATAGAGGGTCAGACGGGGGCCTGGTTCAACGGGAAAGAAGAAAAGAAAAGAGAAAGGAAAAAAAAGAAAAAGATGAGAGAAAAAGGCTTAGGTTAGGGCAGATTTTTATGCCCAAAAATTCCCTTTATATCCTTCACTTAAATCATTTATTTTTTTTTTAAGTATACTTATTATTTTAGACAATATTTTCCTTTTTATTCATTAAATAAATAAACTTTAATTTATTTAATTTAATTTAATTATTTATTTATCAGAGCATTATAATATATACATGTATATATTAATTTATTCATTTTAATTTAATTATTTATTTGTATATATAATTTATTTAGTCAAAGTTATTAATTTCAAATCCTAAGATAATATCAACACATCTTTCTTAATAAATTTATTTATTAATTTTAATTTCAGTTCACCCACCTAATATTTTAATTAAATTTTTAAATAATTAAATAATAAAAAATTTATTTTAGACAAATTAAAAATAAAATTCATAAAATAAAACAATTACAAGCCAAAAAAATACAATTAAAAAATGTATATCAATCAATAAAAGTACTAAAAAAATTATTAAATATAATTTATTGTGTAAAGCAAAACTATTAAAAATAATTAATAACCATAAGCATGTATGAATATTTTTATTAATATTATAATACTTAGTAAAATCAAAAATCAAAAATCAAAATTATATATTTTTTAAAAAAAATTTAATTAAAATAGTGACGGATTTTTAGTTGCTATTCTGTCGCTAATGTATAAATTAAATTTCTAAAAAATGTTCTCATAATTAAAAAATTTGAAAATATTTTAGTGACGGCATTTTTTGTCGCTATTTCGTCGGTAAAATTTACACCAAATTAAAAATTCACGTTTTCGCGATAGATTGAAAAAACTGTCGCTAATCCATCGCAAAATAGCGACGAAATTTTTTTAGTCGCTAAATTTAGTCTAAAAAAAAGGCGCCATTATTTGTCGGTAAAAATTAGCGACTGTTTCTTTGTTTTCGTCACTATTTAGTCGCTAAAATTGAAAAAATGCATTTTTACGACTAATTCTCAAAACAATCGCTAATCGGTCGCTAATTAGCGACAAAAATATGGCCGTCGCTAATTTTTGTTGCTAATTCATGTTTTTTTTGTAGTGGCAGTATCACATCTAGAAACTCTATTAAACTCATTTGTTTGCAATGAACAAAACATAATACTCATAGCTTTAGAATTCAGCTACACTAGCTTCTTCTTTGCATCAGTAAATTGTTTTTTGGATTTCAGCATATATGCATTTACTTGATTGAGTTCTCAAGGTTTAATAACGTTATCTTATCTATTTTGGCAAATGTGAACATAAAAATAAAAAAAATTATATATAAAAGTGTATCTTCTATAGGTCCTCTTAAATTTCTCTTGCTGGAAAAGAATGTGTCTAGTCTTTGGGCTTACGGGATTAGTGATGATACAGATATTCTGTTCTGTGATAACAATCTTAAAATTTGTTTTATTTTGGTTGATATGCTTACCAGTATCTACATATTGTATGATATTATGGTTTCTAATTTATCATCCTACTGCTAATATCTGTGCCTTGTGAAATCTGTGTAGAATGTGATTAGCTTTGCATGATCCTATGATTAGCTTTGCATGATCCTGTATGTTCTTTAGTAGATAATACTACTTTAAATTTTTTAAAAATTATTATACCTTACTTTTAACTGAAGTTGGATAGTTTAATGGAACAATTTTAGAATATATATATATATATATATATATATATATATATATATATATATTGCAACTGTGGTAGGAAGCCAAGCAATAATCTCAGCTACTTTCTCCATCATTAGCCAGTGCAGGGCACTAAGTTGGTTGATAGGTGTGTACATGGCATGTTGTACTATATGAACATAGAACTGTAAATGCCCATAGCATGTCATCTTGTGCCTACATTTGCTGAAAATGTATTACTATGTTCTTTAATAGATAATACTACTTTAAATTTATTAAAAATTATTATACCTTACTTTTAACTGAAGTTGGATAGTTTAATGGAACATGATTAGAAAATGGGATAACTGTTGGCACAGCATTAGTTGTATCTACAAGGAAGGTATCTTGGATTGTTGAAGAATTTAATGCTATGGGCTTTGGTCTAGTCCCTAAATTACCCAACATACCACCCGCACATCCAACCACCTCGCCATGGCCAGTTTTTTTTTTTCTTTCTTTCTTTATTTGCATTAGTGATTACTTCTGAAGCTCTTGAATGATTTTTGCTGTTTAGGTGGCTGCAGATAGAGCTTGCAAGAGATATGGGTTATGATACAAAGAAGCTCAATTAACCCATTCTCCGATCAGGTTGTGCCTCTATCTGTTTATTAATGGTGTTATTTTTTTTTTGGGTATTGAATGATTTCTTGCTTGAATAATGGCCTTTGTTAGTGGGGTGCTCTATTGATTGCTCTCTGTTTGCTGCTGTGCTCGATCCACTGCCGCTTTAACACTCCCTTTTAAGGTCAGATCATCACATTTTATGTTCTCTACAACTATTATTTGATTTATTTTTTCATTTTCTGTTGCTTGATGTTAGTATTTTTCTTAAGTCAAGTAGATGATGTGCTTTACCTTGTAGTTTCCAGCTCTTGAAATTGATTAAGAGCTTGACATGGGGCTATCAACCTGTCTCAGACAAGTTTGATTTGCAACTAGAATGGTTATTTTTGAATTTAGTTGAAGTGAATTGAGATTGCTATGGTTAAAGAAAAGATTTGTAAAATGGATTAAACTTGTGGAATGTCTGTTTATGTGATTCTTGTGGCATTGGAAGAAATTGTGCCTATTATTTTGAGTTGTGAATTTTATTGGAGTTAAATTGAGATAAAACAATTCTGGAATAAGCAAAGAATAATAGAAATAAAAGGGAATAATAAAAGGAAATAAAAATGCCAATAATTCTAGAAGAACTAAAAGGAAATAAGGCTAGAATTGGATTTGATTAGTACAGTTTCCTGAAATTCATTTACTGTGTTTGAAAGCTACTTGAGAATTTGGAAGCCAATATTGGTTGGAGTTAAGCTTCCTTGCATAGTTTAATGGTCATTATTAGTTTCCTTACAAAATGTTAAAATAATTAGAATGGTTATTTTTTCATTATAAATTAATCTAAAGGTTAAGGTTATTTTTTTTATTTTATTTATTTTTTTAAATAGTTATTCTAATATAGTTGCTTATGTCATTCTCATCAGACAATTAAGCAAAACATCCAAACTTAACACAAATTTTGATTCCTCTATCATTAAAAGGTCACGTGGCCCTGTTTACTGCCAATTTTATTGGAGGAAAGCTACTACTAGTATTATTATTATTATTATTATTATTATTACTTAAATGACTTAAATTTTCTTCCTTTTTAATGAAAATTTATTTTCCATAAGTCAACGATAAAATCATTTTGAATTTTATTTTTTTAATACAAAATTGTGAATTGAATGTGAGCAAGTAAAAACATTTAAGATTATTCTTTTCTGTTATTTTTAATGTTAATAAAAATAAAAGAAAAGAAAAAGAGGAAGAGTTTCCAGATAGAGTTTTAATAGGATCTCTAAGATTTATTGATCACTGTAACAATTATATGAATATAGGATCTCTTTCAATTTGTGTTTCTAGTTAGATTATGCATTCTGTCAAGTTTTACTTTGCTACACTGGCTGTTCAATGATTGAAAGTGTTCTTCCACTTGCAGTCTCTGTTTTCCAACATGATAGACCATGCCACAGGAGCTTATGGTAAATTTTCTTTAATGAGATTCTTAGTTTAATAATCATGTTGTGTATTTAATCAAATTTCAGTAGATTTTAAGAAGATATTTTAGTAATGGCATGATCACTCCCATCAGATGACATTAAACCAACTTTATTTTGACTCTGTGTCTTGTATACATTTTGCAGGTCTTCAAAATTTTGGACAGCGAAATTAGGAGGTTTATTTTTTACATTTTCTCAAAAATTGTTTGAATATAAATTAGTATAGAGAGAAGTTATTTTTTTGAACTTGTCATTGATAGTTTTTATACTTTGTGAATATGATTATATTTTGTAACTTTTCTTTTTCAATATATGAAAAAGTTTTATTATATTTTTGTATAAAATAAATGTGAATGATATGTACCATACATTATAAAATGGTTTATATTTTATTCTTCTATCTATGTCTTGTGTATTATGATAAATTAGAAGCTATTATATATTAGTTGAAAGTGAACACAATTAGCGAAAGAAAATTTAGTCGCTAAAAAATATTTTTAACGGCCGGAATTTCATTCATTAAAAGTGAATACAATTAACGAAAAGAAAATCTTTCACGATCAAAAATTCCTTCGTTAAAAGTGAATATAATTAGCGAAGGGAAAATTCGGTCGTTAAAAGGTATATTTAACGACCGGAAATTTCTTCGTTGAAATTGAAAACAATTAGCGAGGGAAAAATCCGGTCGCTAAAAGGTATCTTTAACGACCGAAAATCCCTTCGTTGAAATTGAATACAATTAGCGAAGGAAAAATCCGGTCGCTAAAAGGTATCTTTAACGATCGGAAATTCTTTCGTTAAAAATGAATATAATTAACGAAGGGAAAATCCGGTTGCTAAAAATCACTTTTCAACGACCGGATGCAATATCCGGTCGTCTATACCTTTAACGAAGGGGCTTTTACCGACCGGATTTTCCGGTCGTTAAAAATTTTTAACGACCGGATTTTAACTTTTAACGACCGGATTTCCCTTCGTTAAAGGTCATTTTTCTTGTAGTGATACTAGCAGCATCAGAAGCTCCTACTTCAGTTGATTGCTTTCGTGGAGGCTCATATCCATCTTCAATGTTATCCCAATAATCCATATCTTGTGATTGAATAAAGTGGCTCATAACAACTTTCCAGAAGGGATACTTTTCACCATTGAACATTGGAGGATGATGAACAGAATGTCTTTCCTTGTAAGGAGTAGCTATTAGAGTATAAGCCATCTTTAGGATCACTCAAGGAGGTTAAGCCTTTGAAAAATAGGGAACCGCTCTGATACCAAATGTAAGTCCCAAAGACACACAAGAGGGGGGGGGGGGGTGAATTGAGTGTCTTGAACGTTTTTGGCTAATTTTCTAATGGAACAAAAATGTAGAGAAATGCAGAATTCTGACTATGAACACAGAAATACAATACAAATAATGTTCAGATTTTTGCAAGTTCCTTTTTCAATCAAAATCTCAAAAATGATTCTGAAACATATGTGAGTATAAAATTTATTGCGAATATTTCAAGAATCACTTTAAAAATAATTTTGAAAAGCCAAATTCTAAAGTATCAAAAATAGAGTAATAGAACTGCAGAGTTTCAAAAAAGAGAGCAGAAGGGCAAACACACATAATTTATAGTAGTTCGTCCAACTTGCCTACATCCACTCCCCAATATTCAATTCTTGAACCTTTCTCTCCACTCTTAACTCTTTGAAGGGAAAGAGTTAAAGCCAATATACAATCCTAGATTTGTATATCTACCCACAATCTTTTTCCCAATGTAAAAGATGTAAAACACTTACTAGAATTTTTCTCTTAGGTTGTAGCCAACCCAACTCACAATCTTTTTCAAAAGATTTCATCACAAATAATTACAACAAAAGGTATAATTAAATTGAGGAGAATATGCAAAGAATGAAGTGCAAAAGATGTGGAAAGTGAGATGAATAAATTAAGCTTTTCTCTTAAAAAACATAATTTCTTTCCAAACTTTTTCTAACCTTCTAATGGGTAAAACACCATGTATTTATACTCAAAAATTTAGTTCTAGGTGTTTGAAACATAAACTAGCCGTCTTTAGCTGTTGGAGGGAAAAACAGAGAAAATAGACTAAAACTAGCCGTTATTTTTGTCCTGTAGTGAAATTCTGATTTTTGTCCAGAATTCTGATACTGATAGAAATTTATTTAGAAAATTGATGCAGACAGAAATTCATTTTCTAAAGAACTATTTTCTAACAAAAACCAGTTTTGATAAAAAGCTAATTTTCTAACTTAAAAGCACGTTTTATGCAATTTTAAAGCTATAATGTGTATGCATGCATAAGAATAATTTACCTCAATTTACCAAATTGTCATTTTAAGTCCATGCTTGATATATCTTGATCTTCAGAATATGTATCCTTTGCATCAAACAATATGTAGAAAAGTTCCTGCAGAAATTACTTAAAAAAGAATTCACAATATAGTTTATTTAAGATTTGATTATCATCAAAATTAACATGTGGCCTTGAGCCAACACTCATTTAATTTCAAATTCTTGAATTTCAAATCCTCTTTTATCTCAACATTCTCCTTTAATTTCAACTTCATTAATTTTAAATCCTTCTTTGTCTTTATCTTCTCCTCAACATTCTCCCTTATCGTTTACTTCTTCTCAATCTTCATCTCAAATTCCTAGTCCTACCTTAAATTCCTTAATTTATTTTCATCTCAAATTCCTTATTTTATCTTCTCCTCAATGTTCTCGATTGTTTCAGTTCTTTCAATTTTAGGCTTCTTAGAAATAAACTAAATTGAATAAACTAAACTTCATAATTAGGATCAAACTGAATGAATTAAAAACTGAACAATCAAACTAATAGACCAAATTATCCATGGTTTAGTTCGAATTTGATTCTGGTTTGATTTTGCACATAAATATATTTAGATTATATATTAATATATTATAAATTATATTTTAAATTATAAACTATATAGATAAATTTTAAAATTTAAAATATATATAAATATCAATTACAACAATAATAATAATATAAGAAATATATAAAAAAAAAAAAAAATCAGATCATTCGAGATGTTAATTATTTCATATTTGTGATTGTTGACATCATCCTAATTAGAAAAGAGTCTCATCCCATTTCTCTTTTACTTTAATTAAAAATGTAGAATTGGAGCTTTGTATTTGTGGAAGAAAAAACCAAAAGAATGGATGTTAATGTGCATGGCTCTTAGCAAGTAGGGAAATGAGAAAAGTGGCATTTGCTCGGGAGCTTTGAGGCAAGAGAAGGATCGATTCCGAAAGAAGGAAGCAAATGAGAGTTGACATAGTGACAAACGCAATGCATATCAGCATGAGAGAGCGCTGAGCAACAGTCACTTGTCGGGGTAGCTGGATTTGGATTAGTTACGGCTGGCTTGCAAGACGCAAGGCCACTGATTGGCATGTTGCACACGGTAAATGCATTTATCAAATTACTAGCTCCAATTACAAATAGCACAAACACAATCTTTTTAACTCCTTCCATTTGCCCAAGCTCCTTTTTCTTTTTCTTTTTTTTTTTTTTGTTTTTATTTTTTATGTTTGGACTTTGGATTTATTTTCTCTATTATGTTTTGGGTGTTTATATAGGAAATGATTCAAGCTAGTGAAAGCATGGATTAATGAGTTCCAGAAAGAATTTGTTTTGACTAACAACAATTAACCGGTATTCGAGTATATGCAAAGATAACAAAAATGAAATCTAACAATTATTTTATATTTTTGACCCTTGACATCATTAACATCCTAATTAGAGAAAAGTCTCATCTCATTTCTCTTTTAGTTTATAAGTTAATTGTGTACCGATTTTCTAATTAAGTTGGCAAGTCTTACCAATTCAAAATGTAGAATCGGAGCTCTTTATTTGTGGAAGTATAAAAAACAAAAGTTGTTGTTTAATTAACAGCTTTGAAATGGAAAATACGGATGACAGAGCATGATAAAATAACTATTTGTTAATATCGGCATCAGAGCTGTCGGGTTGCCTTACTCAATGTTAACATGGTAATGTCTTAATAAATAACTTCTAATATGCATCGTTATTTTTTAACATGAAATGACAAAGTTAAAATACTTCAAGCGTCACTACAAAAAAAAATTGAAAATAGAGACGAAAATTTAGAGACGAAATTTTTTCCGTCTCACTTGTTAATTAATTTATTTTTTTCATAATTCATTGTAATAATGAAATATATTTAATATGAAATTAATAATAGAGTGCTAATTATGCACATGCAATAAATAAATGATTGTAATAAAAAGATAATTTAAATATTAATTTACTTAAAAATATATATTATGATAATATTTTAAAATGTCATATATTATAGGGGTAACCAAAGGAACCGGTGGACTCGGTTACTTGAAAAACTAGTTCACAACCAAATCAATTTTTCGGTTTAACAATGAAATTTTGATTTTTCGATTTCGGTTCACTGTTTGAAATAATCATCGATTTCGATTAGCCGACTAGTTTAATTATATTTTTAATATATATATATAATTAAAATGCATAAATAAAAAATAAAACCTAATTAGAACTTCATAATAACTTTCTAAACTCTTCATCATTTCTCATAACGAACAACCAATAATGCACGTGCCTTTCATTTTCTTGTTATCTTTAGCAGCATTCTATCTAATTTCAGTACCTACAAATCCCCAATAAAATATTCAAACTATTAGATTCCAAAACATAGGATAATTAATATAATTTCAATTTTCTTTAAAAAAAAATAAATTTCAATCTGATGACCAAGGAGCCGCACTACAATTATTAAGGAAGGAAAAACGCAAAGAATTACCAGCATTAAATTCCCAACATACCAATCAAATTTCCATCATACACTCTGAATAAATATTTCAAATCCATCCAACACTCCGTATAAATATTCAGAATCCATTCGATACTCCAGATAAATTACATCCCTATGGTCGGCCAATTATATCCTACTTAAGTTTTCTACCATTTACTAAGGGCATAGGTATTATCCTTATATTTCTTATTTCCCATATTTGACATTCATAATAATACTAAGTTAATTTAAATTCTCAACTTTTGCATTCCATCCTTTATACCCCACCAAAACACACCGTGTATTTGATTTCACAATATATTTCTCATTATTTGACTCTAATTAACCCATTCATATATATATATATATATATATATATATATATATATATATATATATATATATATATAACATTCAATTTGTCTTTTTCGCAACGTCATAACATACACATTTAAACATAATTGTCAATATTCACAAAATAATTCATCAAATCACAAGTAATCAATCTACCTATTTAATTAATTCACTTTTCCAAAAAGGAACTCTCATATACATGTACTAATGTTATTATTATTACTATTACTATTAATATTATTTTCACCATCTAATTACCTCAATAGGCTACCTCACTCATTAATCACACCATTCTTAAACCATTTCTACTAACATCATTTCATACCAACATGCATCCACTCAAAACATAATAAAAAGCAAACATAAAAATTAAGGAAATGTAAATTTACTGGTTGCAAACCTTAATATATGGCAAAATAACTTCAATGACTTCAACTAACCCCACAAAAATGAATTTAGGACTCCTCTTTTTTCCCCTTTCTTTGTTCTTCACATTTTCCTCTACTTTTTCACAATATACACACAGCATTTCAACCATATTAAGAAGTTTTATGTTTGGTGGAATATCTAACTACCATTTTATTACTGTTGGAAAAACTATATATGCAGAGTACAAAACAGAGTACAAAAGGAATAGCTAATATAAGAAAAAATTACGAGATTACAGGAGCAAAATAAGTCTACTTCCTATTTTACAAAGTAAGCAAATATAGAAGATAGGATACAACTAGATATGATACATACAACTGGATATGATATTGTATGAGACTGCTAATACTTCCCCTCAAGTTGGAGCATGTAGATCACGAATGCCCAACTTGCTAAGCAAATGATGAAACTGCCTATGACCAAGTGCCTTGGTAAAAAGATCACCAATCTGATCATGGGAACAAACATGATAAGTCCGCAATTCATTACTGAGTAATCGATCATGAATGAAATGACAGTCAATTTCAATATGTTTTGTGCATTCATGGAAAACTGGATTTGCTGCTATGTGTAATGCTGCTTGGTTATCACAAAAAAGAGACATGGCAGTTGGGAGGGAAACTTGAAGATCAAGAAGAAGAGCACGTAACCATAGCAACTCACTAGTAGCATTAGCCATTGCTCGGTATTCTGCTTCAACTGAGGAGCGAGAAATTGTGTTTTGTTTTTTTAATTTCCAAGAAATTGGATTATGTCCCAAGAACACCACATATCCAGTTGTGGAATGCCTAGTAGTAGGACAACTTGCCCAATCTGAATCACCAAAAGCCGTCAGATGAAAGTTGCTTTGTGTTGGAAAAAAAATACCTTGCCCCGGGGCTGGCTTGATGTATCTAAGAACTCTGTATGCTGCATGTAAGTGAGGAGCACGCGGGTCTTACATGAATTGCCTTAAAACTTGCAGGGGATATGTGATGTCGGGTCTAGTGATTATCAAGTACAGTAACCGACCAATGAGATGACGGTATTGACTAGGATCAGAAATTGGTTCACCCTTGTCAAATGCAAGATTCAGCAAGATAGCATATTTTCGTTGGTTGAGGACAATACCTTCATTGTTGTGAGCCACCTCTAGTCCAAGAAAATATTTCAAATTACCCAAATCCTTTATTCTGAAAGCTGAATTAAGATGATTTTTAACTTTGCTGATTGTAACTGAATCATTTCCAGCAATAACTATGTCATCTACATAAATAAGTAAGGCTATAAAATGAGTACCGTTTACAAAGGTGAATAAAGAATTGTCTGCAGTTGACTGTTTAAAACCAAGAAGACACAAAGAATTTGTAAGTTTCTGAAACCAACACCAAGATGCTTGCTTTAACCCATATATGGACTTTTTTAATCTGTAAACATGATTATCACCCGGTTTACTGAATCCCTGTGGCACATTCATGTAAACCTCCTCATGAAGATCACCATGCAAGAAGGCATTATTAACATCTAGCTGATGGAGTGCTCAATTTTGTGTGGCTACAACAGATAGCAAGCAACGTAAGGTGGTAAGTTTAGCAACAGGAGCAAAGGTATCATGATAATCGAATCCTTCCACTTGTGTATAACCCTTAGCAACAAGTCTTGCCTTGAAGCGTTCAACAGTACCATCAGATTTGTACTTGATTTTATAAACCCATTTTGAATCAATTGCCCTTTTACCAGGAGGTAAGTGTTCTAAGTTCCAAGTTATATGTTCTTCAAGGGCATGTATTTCTTGTTCCACAGCATTCTTACAATGAACATCTTTGACTGATTGATGAAAAAATTTAGGCTCATCTAAGGAAGTAATAGATGCTAGAAAAGCTTTATGGGAACAAGAAAATTTAGAATAAGATAAATTCTTAGTGAGAGGATAGACCTTACCCGAGTTTATTGATGGAGGGGTAATTGGTAATGGTGTCTGTGAAGGCAATAGTTCATAGTCGAAACCAGAGAGTTTCGTGGAAATGTGCCTAGTTCTTTTTGGTCTTTGGGAAGAAGGGTTTTGTGGAGTAGGATCTTGTGGAGTTGGATTTTGAATTTCTAGATGTTCATTGATATGATCAGAAGGAGTGATTTGGCTGTTAGGGGAATTTGGTGGAGATGGCTCAACGGTATCAGTGTCCAAATGGTGTGTGGGAATTTCATTTTTGTAAAAAAAATTTTGGACATTTTGGTCTATATAATTGGATGTGGTGTGGGTGGGTTGCGTGGTGGTAGATTGGGTATTGGATTGAAAGGGAAAAATGTGTTCATGAAAGACCACATCTCTAGACACAAAAATTTTTCTTCTCTCCAAATCAAAGACCTTAAAACCCTTTTGCCCATAGGGAAACCTAACGAAGACACACTTATGTGATCTAGGGGAAAACTTGTCTCTAGGTTTGTCATAATTGTATGCATAGCAAAGAGAAACAAAAACTTTCAAATGATCATAATTGGGTTTTTCGTGAAATAGGGCTTCATAGGGACTCTTATTGTCAATGATTGGAGTAGGCATAAAATTGATAAGATAGACAGTAGTTAAGACACACTGACCCTAAAATTTTAAAGGTAAATGAGCTTGAAAAAGCAAAGCTCGAGCAACATCAAGGATGTGATGGTGTTTTCACTCCACTCTCCCATTTTGTTGTGGTGTATACACACAAAAAGTTTGATGCTCAATCCCATGAGTGGCAAAATAATTTTTCATATCCCGCGATGTAAACTTACTACCATTATCACTCCTTAATACTTTGACTTGAGAATTAAACTGATTGTATACCAGTTGAAAAAACATGGTCAAAAAACCATAAACTTCAGACTTCATTTTCATAAGATAAACCCAGGTACATCTAGAATGATCATCAACAATAGTCAAGAAAATACGAGCCCCACTAAGAGAAGAAACAGAATAAGGACCCTAAATTTCAACATGTATAAGAGCAAAAGGCTTACTGCTTCTTTTATTACTAATAGCAAAAGGCAAATGGGATTGTTTGGCTTTATGACAAGCATCACAAACTTCATGAGAAAAATTAGAAAAAGTAACATTTAGAATGGAATTAAGTTTGCTAAAAGGAAAATGACCTAAGCGCATGTGCCACAAAACATGGTATGGTTGAAGTGCACTTCGACTCGCTATCTTGTGATGTTCATCCATTTGATAGACACCATCTTGAAGTTTACCCGTTCCAATCAGCATCCCCGTATGTAGGTCCTAAAATTGATAAGAATTTGGAAAGAAAGTTATGGAGCAGTTTAAGTCTTTTGTGGCTTTAGCAACAAAAAGCATATTACATTTAAAACCAGGCACACAAATAGTATTTTTTAATCGAACATTAGGTGAAACGGAAGCAGTGCCCATATGAGTCACCTTGAGGATTAAACCATCTGGTATTTTAACATGTGGATAAGAATTTAGAGGTTTAGATTTTTCAAGCAATTTTTTATCTCCAACCATATGATCAGAGGCACCACTATCGATAATCCATGGATCCTCAAGTAAAGTACACTTACCAGTAAAATTGGCTAGAAGTTCATTACCAGTATTCTGATTTGTTTTGGAGCCAAGAATAGCAAATAGTTTAATGCACTGATTTGCAGTTAATCCAAGAGCTTATTGAACTTTATGCTGCTGTGTGTTGCTGGACTTTGCATCAACAGTTTTCTGCTCACGCCATTGCTGGTCAAGAGATAATTGGTGCTCTCCTACAGCCATGTTCCCATACCCTTGTTGTTTGAAATATCTCTGCCCAGAATTTTCTCTTCCAAAATTGTTCCTATTGCTATTTCCACGATTGCCTTTCCAATTTGATGGATAGCCTATTAGCTCAAAACATTCTTCTTTGAGATGACCTCCTTTTCCACAATGGTCGCACCTTTTATGACTTCATGAATTTTGGTTATGGTTCCTATTTCCATGTTCTCTTTTATTTTAATGAAATGTTGCTACAAATATGGCACCTTCTAAAATAGGAACAGATTGTGATTGTCTACCTTTTTGCAGTGAAAATTATTGTTCTTCTTGCAATGACAAAGAAAATATTTTGCTAAGCGACGGAACTGGATCCATGGATAGTATATTGGATCTCAGATTATCAAAATTGTTGTTTAGGCCTAGCAAAAATTGATGAGCTTTCTCTCTTTCATGCCGTTGCTGATGCTCTTTCGCTGCTTCACAGGTACAATGTGGTAAAGGATCACATGCTTGCAATTCCTGCCATAAAGTTTTAAACTTGGTATAGTACTGTGTCAGAGATTGGTTTTCCTCTTGAATAAGATTTGAAAACTCCCTTTTGATTTTGTATAAGTGGGGGGCATTTCTTTGGCCATACCTTTCACAGAGCTCTGCCCAAATCTCCCTTGTTGTTTCTGCATAAGTTACACTCTCTTGGATGTCGTTTCCCAAGGAATTTTTGATCAAAGACTTCACCATTGCATCATTTTTCTTCCATTGACTGAAATCTTTTGAAGTTGTATCTAGCAACTGTAAGCTTCCATCAATAAATCCTCCCTTATTTTTTGGATATAGGGTTGTTTAAATGGAGTTTTTCCATGATGCGAAATTTTCACCATTGAATGATATTATAACAAATACCAATCCTAGGTGGTTTGATGGGTGTAAAACGTATGGTGATTCTTCTTGATTGGTCATCTTCTTTCTCCCCCTATCAAGAAAATCATGTAAGTAGATGAGGTGTGGTTTTAACCAAGCTCTGATACCATAAGAAGTTTTATGTTTGGTGGAACATCCAACTACCATTTTATTACTGCTGGAAAAACTATATATGCAGAGTACAAAATAGAGTACAAAAGGAATAGCTAATATAAGAAGAAATTACGAGATTACAGGAGCAAAATCAGTCTATTTCCTATTTTACAAAGTAACCAAATATAGAAGATAGGATACAACTGGATATGATACATACAACTGGATACGATACTGTACGTAACTCACCCTACAACCATCATTTGAAGAGGAGGGGGTTGGCAGCATTTCCAGTGGTCGCGGTGAGAGGAGGCATCTGCAGGAGGAGGAGAGCTGCTGTCGTCGCGCGTGAAGAGAGAGGACCGATGACAGCAGCGGTGGACGAAAGGGGCAGAGGCTGGTTCAATGGGAAAGCAGAATAGAAAAGAGAGAAGAAAAAGAAAGAAAAGGAAGAGAGAAAGAAGAGCTAAAAAGACTTAGTTTTGGGATAGGTTAGGGTAGATTTGTATGCCCCAAAAATTCCCTTTATATCCTCTTGTAAAGCACTAATTAACTTATTTCCCCTCTTTCATTTTTCTATACCCATTTCATTTTTTTTTTGTGTAATTATATGTATTATTTTAGACAATATTTCCCTTTTTATTCATTAAATAAATAAGTTTTAAATTTTCATGCTCCATTATCAAATTTCATGTGTATAGCAAAAAGATTAAAAATAATTACATTACATATATATGTATGTATATATTTTTTTTTAATATTATAATGTTTAGTAAAATCAATAATCATAATTATATATTTTTGAAAAAATTAAATTCAAAATAAACAATTTATATAATATAAAAATTTTTTAGCGACTAAATTAGCAACGATAAAAATCGTCGCTATATGAAATAAGTATTTCAATAAAAATAAATAGCGATGGATTTGCCGTTATTAAAGTATCATTTCAATTGGCAACTAAAGAATCCATCGCAAAAAATGGCGCTGTTATTTTCCACCAATATTTAGCAGCTATTTTTTTGAATCCGTTGCTAAACTTGACACCAAATTGAAAATCTACATTTTCACGACGGATTTGAAAAATAATCGCTAATCCATTGCTGAAAAAATGCCATCGGTAATTCAAGTTTTTTTTTTATAGTGTATGTATACAACCTATATAAACATGTTTATTTCTATATATATGTACGTACAATAGCAAATGAATTTTAGGTACAAAGATTAAAATAAAAATTCTTTTATTAAAAAAACTAGTGAACATCAGTGGAAAAGTTATATAAAATACATAATTGCATTCAACATCTACGCAAACCTAATGACTTTACATGCCTATAGAATGCATCTCTTGGTATAGGCTTTGCGAATGCATATGTTATCATATCATGCGTAGAAATGTACTTCATGTTTAATTCCTTACTTGTAACCATATCTTTCAAAAAGTTCTATTTAATATGTATATTTGGGGTTTTGACTATCATAGTTTATTATTATTGGATCATTTCCATTAACTCCTAAATGGTCCACAAACCTTTTCAACTAAATGGCTTCTTCCATCGCAGCTAAAAATGCTACAAATTCAGCCTCCATTATGGAAAGGGCTATGCAAGATTGTTCCTTACTACTCCATGATATAGCACCATCATTTAAGAAGAAAGCCAAATTAGAGGTAGATTGTTTTTCATGAAAATCTCCTCCCCAATTAGAATTTGTATAATTTTTTAAATCTAAATCAAACCCCTTAGTAACACAATGAGGAATCAATTATGCCTTTGAGATATTGTCAGATTCTCTTTATAGCTTTCCAACATGCTTGACTAGGATTGGATTGATATTTGCTTACCATTCCAATGCATGATATGTATATCAGACCTTGTACATATCATTAGCGTGGGTTTGTAATCTTGCATATGAAATCACTTTTTACTTATTCTTGTGGATTTTTAGGACATAACTTTTTACTTAAGCCCGACCTTTTGTGATAGGGGTATCAGTGGGTTTGTAATCCTGCATATGAAATCACTCAAGAAGTTTTTAATATATGACTCTTTTATTAAAAATATATTAACTTCTTTGAGCAATCCCTTAAGATCTCGACTCCAAGGATATATACTGCCTCACTCATGTCTTTTATTTCAAAATTAGATGATAACCACTCTTGAATTTTTTTACATACCCCTTATCGTTTCCAATTATCAGTATATCATCCACATTTAATAACAAGATAACAAACTTATCTTTGGATCTTTTAACTTATACATAATGGTATTTTCCAATCATATCAACGTTACACGATACTATCACATTATAAAATCGAATGTACTAATTGTCTTGAAGACTGCTTAAGGCCATAAATTGACATTAACAATTTATTTTTTTTTGGCCATTTTTAATGAAACCTATTGGTTAATACTTATGTATTTCTTTTGCCAATTCTCCACTGAAAAAGGCAATATTCGCATCTATTTAATGTAATTCAAGATCCGTACATGCTACTATAACTAAAATCAATCGGATAGAGGTAAACCTCACAACAGGTAAAAAAGTTTCTTTGTGATCTATTCCTTCATGTTGTGTATGCCCTTCGCAATTAGGTGAGCTTTATATCTTTTAATACTACCATCAATTTTTCACTTAATTTTGAGAACCCCTTTGATCCTAATGGCCTTGCATCCTTTAGGCAAATTAACCAACTCATAAACTTGGTCTATTTCATGGACTCCATTTCCTCCTCCATTGCTGTTATCTATTTTTCGATTGCAAGACATTTGAGAGCCTCAATTACGTTCCTTGGCTTTTTCACATCCTCTGGAGTAACTAAGGAAACTCCCCATTCATTCTCACAATAATGACAAGGAACACTTAATTTCCTGGTTTTTGACATTTTTGAAATTCGTTTAAGTTACTCCCACTCGGACCAGCTTCCATAATTGGACCCATAATTGGTTGTGATTAAGCTTTAATTGAAACAGATTCATCGATTCTCATATCACTCCCACTCAAATGTGGTGAGTTTATATAGACTTATGGGGTAGAGTGAGTCTAGTTTTGACTGTCACAAAGAGATAAACTTATCTCACTTTTTCTAGAAAAATCATTCTTTAAAAATGTGACATCTCATGATTCAAATTCAGTTATGCTAATACTTTCATGTTGACCTATGAATACATATCCTTTTGATTGCTTAGAGTATCTTACGAAGATACTCTTCTCCTCCTTTTTTAATTACCTAATATTCCACATTTGTGGGAGTAATCATGAACATAAGAAATACAATCCAAGGTCTCAAGGAATTGAGGTTGGGCTTTCTACTAGTCCATAATTCATATGGTGCGGTGGTAAGTGATTTGAGGATACACAGTTAAGAATATATGTGGTAGACAATAATGTATCACCCAAAAAGGTAATTGTAGATTAGAAAGGTTATATTTCTTCTTTTTGCAACTCCATTATGTTGTGGTGTTGCTAGAATAGTTAATTGGAACTTTATTCTCATTTTATCACAGAATTCTCAAAACTATTCAGATAAATATTCTTGACCTTGATCAGTTATTAAAGATTTTACTTTTCGTCCAACTGATTCTCAACCAAGTTATATTTTTGAAAGCAACTAAAAGCTTCAGACTCTTGAGATATCAAATAGACATAACTAAATCAAGTATAATCATTTATAAATGTGATAAAATTAATAGCATCATGTGCCTTGTCCTCATATTCACTGGACCACATATGTCAGAGTGAGTTAATTGCAATGGAATGTCAGCTCTTATAGCCTTTCCAAATGGTTTTCTTACTGTTTTTCCAGCCAGGCAATGTTCACAAATTGACAATTCTACTTTATCTATATTTCCTAATAAGTCTCTTTGGCTAATCTATTCATTCGTTATTGATCAATATGGTCAAGTCTAGCAGGCCAAACATTCACATCAATTCCAACATTACTAGAAAATATAAATAAGGAAAATCTTACATTAAAATAACTATTGCCAACATCCATAAAAGTAAAACCATTTAGCAAATAACTTGTTCTTAAATATAAATTCACACCATTAGAATTAAAATTAACATCAAATCCACACTTAATTAAAACTAACACATAAATAAAATTTTGACAAATTTTTAGAGCATATAACACATCATGTAGGAACGAGGTTTAGTTTGCACACATCACCAACTTGCATTTGCCAATAATCACTTTATCAATTAATTTTATTTACTTTTAGTGTCACTCAACTAGTATTCATTCATTTTTGTCACAATACCTATATGAGTATGTAAATTAAAAATGTAATTGTATATAGTTATTATTTCTAATGAATTTTACCAATTAATGTAAATATATGGGTATATAATCTTCTTACCAATAATTTCATTTATTTTTAGCATCACTCAACTAGTACTCATATATTTTTAGCACAAGATCTATGTGAGTAATTGAGAATGTATTTTAATAATGTAATTATATACAATTATTATATTAATAAAATTTTACCAGTTAATAAAATTATATGAGTATATAATCAACTTACGAATTAATTTCATTTACTTTTAGTATCACTCAACTAGTATTCATCTATTTTTTGCACAATACCTATAGGAGTAATTGAGATTAATAATGTAATTATATACAATTATTATATATAATGAAATTTACCAATTTATGTAATTATATGAATATATAATCACCTTATCAATTAATTAAATTTACTATTAGCATCACTCAACTAGTACTCATCTATTTTGGCACAATACCTATATGAGTAATTGAGTTAAAAATTCATAATGTAATTATATATAATGAGATTTTACTAATTAATATAATTATATGAGTATATATTCACCTGATCAATTAATTTCATTTACATTTAGTGTCACTCAAATAGTATTAATTTATCTTTGGCTCAATACGTGTATGAATATGTAAAATATTAATGTAGTTATATATAATTATTATAATAATAAAATTTTAGTTGTACATTTAAAAATGATAAAAGAAAAAAATTAAAATCTTTCAGAGTAAATTAAGAATTAAATTTGAAAATTTTTAGGTGGATTTTTTTTTTTATTTTGAAATTTAGTAGGGAATTAAAAATTGAATTTAATTTTATATTTTTTGAGTTGGTGAAAGATTAATGAGTCAAATTATCTAATTTTGGCTAATTTTGCTAGATTTTTCAGGGCTTGACTGCAGCTCCTGAATCAGTTTTAGCACTGGAAGAGGACTTTAGAAAAGTTTAAAAGTTCTGTAAATCTAATTAGAGTCGAGGTTCTTATTTGTTGCTAAAATTGGTAGATATCAACTACATTTTTTGCTTCAGAGGCATCAATTGAAAAACTTGAATCAGGTAATTATTATATTTGCGTAAATTTTTAAATTGTATATTTAATGTTCATATTTTTTTGATCTAAATATTTAATTTCTTTGTTATTTTTTATAATATTGCTCAAACATAATGTAGAAAAAGACTGTCAAATGTTAATTATACATTTTGTACTTTGACTTAAATTTTAATTATACTTATTGAGATATTTTAATTGTATTTGTATTTATTATTGTGTAGATTTATTTAATAAATTTTTAAAAGTATTAAATTATTCGAAGTACCGAATTGTATTGTATTATATTATTTTGTATCGAAAGAACTAAAGAATTGAATCGAACTGTACTGAATTTTATAGAACTGTACTGAATTGTCC
This sequence comes from Excoecaria cochinchinensis, assembly GCA_947683425.1. NCBI lineage: Eukaryota > Viridiplantae > Streptophyta > Magnoliopsida > Malpighiales > Euphorbiaceae > Excoecaria > Excoecaria cochinchinensis. Next base: position 483,497 of record CANTUQ010000008.1, on the reverse strand, counting down.
TGAATTCTTAAGACAATAACAATACTTAATTTTTAAAATACCTAAAATTTCAAGACAATACAAAAATTTATAAATATTCGAATTGTATCGTACCGTGTACACCCTTTTATTGTACCATAGGTTTAGCTCCAGTTTCACATGGTACAAATTTGGCACTTAATCATAGAAAACTACTAACATAATAATAATAATAATAATAATAATAATAATAATAATAATAATAATAATAATAATAATAATAATAATAATAGATTTTTGTTACTGGACCCATATCTTAAATTAAAAGGTCAAAATTTTTACTGCTGAAATGTTCTTTGTTATTGTACTTTTTCATTTATGCTGTTTTTCACTTTTTAACCCTCAAATTGATACTGTTTGTGGATCCGATGATCAATAAGTGGAAAGTAACATTTTAAGGATGGTAAGTTTTCTTGCTAATATGGGAGGTTTAAGTTTAGTGGAAAGTAACATTTTAAGGATGGTATGTTTTCTTGCTTATATGGGAGGTTTAAGTTTAGCTTTCTTAGGACATGAATTCAATTTTTTATTTCATAGAAACTGGCACATTTTGCGCCAATATGAGTATAAATTTTTGACACAAGAATGGATCTCGCACATTAGAAATTATCAGTTTCACTATCGATTTTTAACACTTCAAAATTTTAAATATGTCAGACAATGTGTGACACGCGCCGGAACCAATAAGGCCCTCGCTGAGCCCGCCTTTTGGGGCTCGAGGGATTGGTTCGCGTCTTTATAATCTTGAGCATCATGAGTCATCTTGGATGCTTCCTTCCCAATAGAACATTGGAGAGGATCATCTAGACTCATGAAGCCTTTAGACACATTTTGAGGTATTTTGGAGTTGCCACCCAGTTTACAAGAAACTGGGAAAGGTTTCTAACCTCTATTGGCCTAAACCAGAGATGGTGTCCGGAACTTCACTCTTATTAATGATTTAAGATTTATAAATGAGTTTTTAAGAAATTAAAATTTTATCTCTCATCTCACGCGATAATGCAATAAATTTAAAGCGAATTCATTCACATAAGAAAGCGATAAATAAAATAGTAAATAAATAAATTACAAAATAAAAATTGGGACAGAACAATCCCCCAAAATAAATAATAAATAAAAAGAAATGGGACAAAACAATCCCCCAAATAAATAAGTAAATAAATAAAATAAAAAAATAAGCACATAAAGGGAATTAAAATACAATATACATAAATCGGGTTATTCATTAAATTTTAGGAACATTGGTTCCTTTTTTATTTATTAGAAAAATTGGAAAACTATTTTTTAGGGCATTGATTGGAAAAAACCGCGATGAGTAATCCCATTTTAAGAAAACTAATTCTCTATTTGAAAGTGTGATTTTTATTGGCTAAAATAGGATATTGGTCCATTTTATTAATAAAAATCCCAAATTATTAATTATTAGAAAATGTGATTTTCTATAACGCGGATAATAAAAAATACATTTTTACACACAAAATAAATAAAAATAAAAATAAGACAATATACATAAAATATAAAGAAAATGCAAACCCCGAAATTTGGATGGTCCTTAATTTTCTGGCTCTCCAACCCAGGCATGAAGTGCAACTCGCATACATAAATAAATTTGAGGCCATAAAACATAAAAATGAAATTGAAAATATTAGTAATAATTCAAAAAATTAATTAAATGAATATAAAATTAGAGAACATGCAAAAATAATTAACAAATGTGTATGAGATAAAATGGATTAAATTAGACATGTTAATTTAATATGCAAACAATTCACATGTGAGATAGATTAAAAATAAATTATACTAGCATAATAATAATAATAATAATAATAATAATAATAATAAGAGATTAATGAAATAATAATAATAATAAACTTTGAGAATATATTAATATGAAATATTAAAAATGATTAAGCTAAAAAGTAAAATGGAATAAAATAGCAAGTTAAAAGAGAACTAAAAAAAAGCAATAAATAATGAAAACCAACAATGAATAAATTAAAGAAAACGTGAAGTATGGCTAAGAGACAAAGAGTGGCCAAAGTAAGGGAAATCGGAAATGGAAATGTGAAATATGAAAGTTGAAAATGTAAGAAATGGAAATAAATGCACTCACGACTCGTGAGTGCTCTTCACGAGTCGTGAAGTTCATTCACGACTCGTGACTGCGCCGCATGAGACGTGCAATGCGCAGCGATTCCGATCGGGAAAACGACGCAAAATCCGATCGGTCATGGGGGAACACGATGCCATCCGACCGAGAAACACAAAATCTGATGGAGCAAACGACAATCTAAGCAAAAACAAGAATGAAATCCGATCGGGAATCAAAATCAAACAAAACAAAATCACTAACTCAAAAAAACTAGAAAAACAGAGGCAAAGAGAGGAGGTATAGCAGACTTGATAAACTCAATATCATGCATTCGAACATGCAAAGTAAAGCAATATACACACTTATTTAACCATAACAACAATGTACAAGCGATGATCAGGTTAAATAAACCAAATAACAAATATATACAATATGTATAAATCACAGAGGTAATAGATAAAAAAACGAACGAGAAAGAGAAGGAAAATAAGAAGAAATAATAAAAAAAAAAAAGAAGAAGCAGAGATCCCAGTATTTACCCTCAGATTTTGGCGTTCGATGTGCAAATGATGTGGTTTTGACTTCTTGGATTGAAAAACAAACTTTCAGTATTTTGAAAAATCGAAATCTCTCTTTTCTCTCAAAACGTTTTCCCCCTTTTTCTCTCTTCTCTTGTGTTTTTTTCTTTTCAATAATGCTCCCCTCCTCTGTTTTCATCCCCCTCTCTCTTCTTCAATTCTTTCTTTTCTATCTTTCTAGACAGACTTTATGGTTTCCCACCAAATCCATTGTAAACCCATACTCTCAAACCAACTCTCCTAAAAATATGGAAAGGAAAAGAGACGTTGGGCTGCACACGTGAGGCAGAGAGGGGCAAGTAAGTGAGGCTCCTCACTAACGTGAGCCTGGGCCTCACCTTATCTCACATTAGTGAGATGAGTCTCACTGCCCAAGTCCAAAAGCAAATTTTTTTTTTTTTAAATAAGAAAGAATCAATGAAAATATATTTTTTCGAGAAAGCCATCACTTCGATTTACCTCTTGCCCGTGAACAGGCATCATTTTTATCATTGGGTAACTTTGGTCTGGACTGCCTCAGGATCTGGTGTCTACAGTTGCCCCTAGTTTTGGGTAACATAGTGCCTAGGTGAGCCAAAACTCAAAGAAAAAGACAAGAGAGACGTACCTGAGGCAGCTGTCTTCTTGAACTGGGTGATGCTATTGTGGTGATTGTCGCCATATTGTCGGCGTGTTGTTCTTTATTAAAGCGGTAGTGTCGTGATCGTGCAAACCCTCCTTAGAGTGGTAGTGTCGTCATCGTGCAAACCTTTCTGAGATATGAAGCGGTAGTGCCGTGATCGTGCTAACCCTCCGTGAAGTGGTAGTACCGTCATCGTGCTAACCGTTCTGAAGTGGTGCTGTCTATGAGCCCTTTGGTTGATTGCCCATGAGAGGTCTTTGGTTGAGTACCCCCTGAGAGGTCTTTAGTTGATTGCCCCCTGAGAGGTCTTTGGTTGAGTGCCCCCTGAGAGGTCTTGGGTTGGACTGCCCCCTGAGAGGTCTTGGGTTGAACTGCCCTCTAAGACGTCTTGGGTTGGATTTGCCCCCTGAGAGGTCTTTGGTTTGATCTGCCCCCTGAGAGGTCTTTGGTTTGATTGTTTGGATTGATGTCGTCACTCACCTTCTGTCGGTGTCCGCATCGAATCTTTCTTACTACAAAACTAGAAAACCAAATATGCAGGAAAAACTATTGGTGAGCATGCAAGTGAAATGCATGAATTATGCGGGAATGCAGGATAAGGATTCGACTGAGTGGATTTGGATGCGACAACCGGTTTGGTCACAAATTACAGTAGGATTGGTGCCCTCTGGAATTGCTTTTGAATTTCATGCCTTTGTGGATTACAAGGTTCTCATCTGATACCTGTAGTCATTATTTTAAGGTAGTGCGTCCCTTGTGGATTTTCACACTAGCTTTTCTTAGCGGGAAATGCATCCTTTCGGATTTTCACATAACCATGTGCCTTATTTTTTGCCTGGAATGGACCCAACCCAATCCAGCGACTTTTATTAATTTCATTTTTTATAGGACAAACTGCCTGTTCCCAGGTTTTTGCCCTGCCTTTTGGCCTAACTTTTGGCTACAGCGCCAATCACGGTTTTTATCTCTAAAGGCCTTCTTTTTTTTTTAAGAGAAAGCAATAGAGCACCGGAGGGAAGATAGTACCAATGAGCTGATTCTACGAACCTAGACAGCTTTGAGTATGCAAGATGAACTGCTCTGATCACATCAATATATCATTGCATATATGTATACATTTCAACTTGATTTCATAAGACATGATCGTTATTTGGCATTAACTTGAAAAATACAAGACCTCATCTAATCTCGGAATAGATCCTGAAAGCATCAAACTCCTGTTATCAATCAGCTCTCTTGGTTTTCATGTTAGAATATTTTCTCTCAGGTCTTAATTTTTTTATTTTGAACATAGACTTTAGATGTAACGTTGGGGACGAGACTTAACTCGAATGCATGAATGCACTCGTGGCTCCCTGCCTGAAGCTCAAGAAACACCATATGCCTCTTCTTACGTACCAATCCTTATTAGAAGGTCATATCCGCTAATTAGATAAGACTGAACCACGAATCAAGAGGTCTTACTTTGGTTGTAATGTTAGCCTTAGGTAGATGGCTGCCAAAGGAGGATCAAGTCGCTAGAGAAAAATAGCCGCAATATTTACTTGACTGATTAGTGAACTGTTCTCAACTCAGTTGCATATACAAAGGTATTATTGAATTTGGGTTCGATAACATTTTAGCTCATCAAGATCAGAATAACAATTAAAAGAAGGTAATCGTCGAAACTTGTCAAGCAGTTACTATCTTGAGCTCTATTTTTTTATTTTTTTTTTGCGCATGGCTAAAACCCTCTTTTTGAAATGTAAACTTATCCTTACCAGGGTAATTTTTGATAACCCAAGACTGTTATAAGGAGTTCTTGAAATAAAAAGAAATAAAGCATCTAAAACAAAGTCTTCTGCACAGGTGCTATAGTTAATGGTTCATTATAATTCATGAGAACCGTCATCCTTCCCTACTTAAGTGCTCAATTTGTCTTCCTCTCATTCTTTCACTCTTCTGGGTCAGAGATCTGCTTGCTATCAATGAGGTCTTGTACCCGATCCCTTAAAGTTCAACAATAGTCCGTCAGATGCCCGGTGTGTTGGTGGAAGGTGCAATACTAATCTGCCCTGTGACTGGGATGTCCCTAGCTACTGGCGGGCTTAGGAGGCAATAGCTGTAATATCCCCTCCTTCATTTATTTCTTAGAAACCCATGACAAGGATCTGCCCAAATGAGAATAGTGCCTTTGATTCATTTTCGTAGTTGGCACTCCCGTCCTCTTAACATTGCCCTTACTGTTGTTGCGGATACTCGAGCTTTCATTTTTCAGAGCATGCAACCTCACTGTATCTCCACCCTCTTTAAGTGCAATGTCCCATCCTAGAGTAGATCTCATATCTCCTCTTTGCTTGACTGGTAGAACAAGTGTAACCTTATCTCTAGGCTTGGAAGTAAAAGGAGACGTCGCGGTCATCGCCGTATAGGCTTTCTCGACAGTGGCCGGCCCAACTTGGTTAAGGGTAATTGCCATAAGCTGAGCCTGAAGAACTAGTGCCATGGCATCCATCCTTTCTTTAATCGTGGCCAGCAACCACTTTTCGAGCTCTTCAAGCCTTCCATCTATCTCTTGGGCAATTAAGGTACGAGTCTCTTCAATCTGTTGCGAACAATTGGCCATTCTTGAAAATTTTGAATTCTTATTAACTGCCCTTGATCTTGATCCTGATCCTAACCACAGACAAAAGGCCCTCTAACGGTGACTGTCGGAACCCCTAGTCCACTTGGATAAATCAATGATGGCTGAAAAGCTCAAATTGTTAGAATGATGCATGATCCAAGTGCAATGCATGGTCGTGCTATGCAGATTGTCCTCGATGAGTGAAAAAATTACAATGTAATGCATGGAAGAAATTATATGCAGGATGATATATACATGTGAAAAATATTATGTAGTCAAAAAGGATATACACACACAGAATGAAATATATGTTCTTTTTATTTTATTTTATTTATTTATTTTTATTTTTATTTTTTATTAATATGCATGAATGACACGTGATACACGAGCATGCTATGTAGCATCTACAACTGTCACACCCCATAAGTGGCCTAATTGGATTTAGTTATTTTTAATTGGATAATTAAGGGCAATGTGGTATTTTATATGAGGAAAAGAGGATTTAATTGCAAAGTAATAAAAGTATTTGATGGTAGATTTTAGTATGGTGAGTAAAAGGAAATTTGCCTAGGACTAAAAGGTAAAAGAGTATAAGTGGGTCTATGTTTGTGCATGTGTGACAGGTGGAGAACTGTGTGTGTGCACGTGGTGAGGGAAAAGAAAAGGCAGTGAAAATTAGTTAGTTTGAAAGAAATGAAAGTTTTCTCTTCTTGGTTTTCCCTCTCACGTAAACCTCACTGTGTTCTTTTCTCCATCTGCTGTGTTGTTCCACTTGCATGTGTGTTTTCTTGTTGAGGAATTGAGGATTGGTTGTGTTAGAAGCTTCAACAGGGTAAGTAGCTACTGGTTTTGCATTGGATTCTCGTTCTTCATATTTTCTGGGATTTGTTTTGAGTTACTAGTGGTTTTCTTGGGTTTTGATTGTGGTTCATCTGTTTTCAAGCTCCTGAAGATAAAAGAAAGGACAAAGGAAAGGATAAGATTTTGGATTGAAGAACGATACAGTGGGCATTTTGGGACTTCAGTAACAGGTTTGGGAGTGTTTCTGTCCATCTTCATTTTGGGTCCTGTTTTGATGTTTAAGGTTGTTGTTGAATTATGTTTTGATATATAGAGTAATGCATGAGTAAAGTAGAGTTGTGTATTTGATTTGTAGCAGTAAATGACGATGATATGTATGTGAATTTTGAGATATTTGCATGAACGTAAGAGAGGAAACTTCTGGGTATAAGTCTCTGTAAATGCAATTCTGATTGTTTATCAATATGAATGATTTGAGTAATTGTTGCTGTAAATATGCTCTGGAGGCCTGAAGGTACGTGGTTGCATAATTTTCGCATGAAAAATGGCTTTGGGTAAGATGGGATTTTGAAAATGCGTCACACTCTGTTTCTGTGTTTTTCTGGAAATTTTTGGAAATTTTGAAGGCTTTGTGAGGAAGAAGAAGAAATGTGAGAAGAGGGTCACGAGACGTGACTGGTGGTCACGCCGTGACCCCCTTCTCGGTTGAGGGTCACGAGGCGCGAAGCAGCTTCACGCCGTGACTCTTCTTTGCTGAAGGTCACGTCGCGTGAAGCGGCATCACGCCGTGATTGTCGCCCTTCTTCCTGCGCGACTTCTCCCTCTCCTCTCGCAGGCGTCACGCGACGTGACTAGTGGTCACGCCGTGACCGCCTGCTCTTGCCTTGCTTTCTTGCCTGCTGTTCTTCCCTCGCGCTCGCGTGAAGCTGGAGTCACGGCGTGACTTGAGGTCACGACGTGACCAGCCTTCCTTCAGTTGCTTGTTTTCTAAAAGCATGATTTTTAACTTCTGATTTCAAGAATTTTGCACCACATGATAAATATTTGACCTAAAATCTGATTGTATTTTTATAATTGTATAATATTGGGTATGAATACATGAATAATAATATTATTATACATGATTTATATGTTTATAATTCACATGAATATGGTTATTCCAATGTGGGTTTTTGGTTCTTCTTACCTCCTGTGTTTGATAATTGAATATGTTTAAACGTTCTGAAGTTGATTATTATACAAGTATACATAATTTATAAACTAGTATTTATTGAAATGCTCATGATTTGTTATATGAATTATTGAGTTGTGTCATATAAGCCTGTATAAGTCATAGTAGTGGATAAGTAAGCGCTTACTTAGGTCAGAGTGTGTGTGCAGCTGCTATATGATAAAACGATATATGTGGGTCCATTTGGATCCTTGTTTCGACCATGTTTGGTCTATATGGAAATAAAGCGAGACCTCGGTCTCTATATGAAAAATACACGTTGAGACTCATGTCTCTATATGCTTGGGATATTGTGTTCTATCAGTATCCAAATGACCGTATCCACTTCTTAGGTTTATACCAGACTAATCAGGCTACATGTTTATATGTGATATATATGTTGAGATGTTTTTTTGACATGATTAAAGGTATATCTTGCACATGAATTCTTGTATATCCTATATCGGTGTAATGTAGAAAAGTGTATTTGTAAATGTTAATTACTTGTATTGTAAATATTTTAAAGGTGATGAGATGCTATATCGTATATTGTTATTTTGTTTTGTTCCTCCCCACTAAGCGTTATCGCTTAGCACGGGCTCTTTTCCCGTGCAGGTGGCGAGTGCAGTTCAGAGTCGGATATCTGCAGGTCGGCCACTAGGAGTCTTTTTGATTGAAGTTATTTTGAAGTCTTCCGCTGTAACTATTTTTGTATATAGCTTGTATTTAGCAAAGTAAATTTTTGTAAAGGAACAAGTATTCTTTTTGTATATGTATTTGCTTACGAGCCCTTTTTGTAAAAACGTTATAAGTATAATATATGTATAAGGACTTGATATATATATGCTATAGGAATTTTCTGATTATATGATAAAAAGTTTCTTTATTTTACATTTGATTTTAGTTAATACATGGAATATGGATATGATTATATGTGTTTGCCCGCGTGGCACTCCGGTATCCTTCCAACGGGGATGGCGGGGTGTTACAGCTTGGTATCAGAGCCCAGGTTTGGTGGTTCTGGGTTATGTTGTGATTGTTTGAGTATAGAGTCGAGTCTATGCATGAGAGTCAGTTTTGTATAGTGGCCTAATGCAGATGTCTTTTGTTTTGTAGTGTCTATATGGAGTCGGATCCAAGTGAGTATATGGGCGACACTATGAGCAGTTTTAATGGGGGTCCTAGAGAGAATCCAGTTAGAAGAGATGATCCAGTTAGACAGGATAGACATGAGCGGGAACCTGCACCAGCTGGGGGTGCAAATAGAGGAATTGGTTTGGATCCAACGTTAGTACAAGGGTTATTACAAGTGGTGGATAGGTTGACTGCACCTAAGGCTCCAACTGAGTTATTAAGAAAAAGAGGAGCAGAGGATTTTCATGGGACTGCTTTAGATGAGTCCGATATAGCTGAGTTTTGGTTGAAGAGAGTGGACAGGATTTTGCAAGAGATTAGATGTCCTGCTGATCAGAGAGCTTCGTGTGCCATATCGTTGCTTCAGGGACCAGCCTACGATTGGTGGGAACTTGTGTTGAGGAATCCTCAGCGACCAGCTGAGCTGACATGGGATTATTTCAAGAAAGAGTTTGAGCAAAAGTATATAACCAAGGCATACCAAGAGGCGAAGTGGAGAGAGTTCATTAGCTTGAAGCAAAGGGGAATGACTGTGAGTGAGTATGACAAAGAGTTCAATAGGCTGAGTAAGTATGTGCCTGAGCAGTTGTTGACAGATGAGTTCAGATGTAGGCACTTTTTAGAGGGATTGCGTGAGGTATTCAGAGGCCCCTTATCTGCGATGATTGTCTTGCAGCCAGTTGGGTATTATCAGATAGTAGCAGCGGCTATGAGATTAGAGGAATCAGAAGAGATCAAGCAGAAGATGGCACAGAAGAGGAGAGCACCAGAAGGGGGAAATGTGAGTGCTAAGAAGTCCAAGGGTACTCCAGCTGAGCAAGGATCTAGAGGAGGTGTACAAGTGCCTTCACAGGTTGAGAGTGTAGCATCACAGGGTAATAGAGGAAATCGAGCACCAGAATGTGAGCACTGTCATAGGTACCATTGGGGTACGTGTCGGAAGATTACTGGCGCTTGTTTCAAGTGTGGGAGCATGGAACATCGATTTGCCTTTTGCCCTAGTCGACAAGAGAACCAGAATCAGCAAGAGAGTAAGAAATCCAATGTTATCCAAAGCAATCGTGAAGGAAGACGAGCTCCGAGAGCACCATCAGAAACCGTGCAGCGACCTGGTGCTACTGAGGATCATAATCAGTATAGAGGTTATGCTATGATTGCTAGGGATGCGACTGGTGCAGCGGGTCCTTCGGGTAAGTGTTTACATGTTCAGTTTTGTCTCGTTTCAGTTTTGATATTTGAGTTGTATTCGGTAAGCAAGGAAATTTCGAGGACGAAATTTTCTTAAGGAGGGGTGAGTTGTCACACCCCATAAGTGGCCTAATTGGATTTAGTTATTTTTAATTGGATAATTAAGGGCAATGTGGTATTTTATATGAGGAAAAGAGGATTTAATTGCAAAGTAATAAAAGTATTTGATGGTAGATTTTAGTATGGTGAGTAAAAGGAAATTTGCCTAGGACTAAAAGGTAAAAGAGTATAAGTGGGTCTATGTTTGTGCATGTGTGACAGGTGGAGAACTGTGTGTGTGCACGTGGTGAGGGAAAAGAAAAGGCAGTGAAAATTAGTTAGTTTGAAAGAAATGAAAGTTTTCTCTTCTTGGTTTTCCCTTTCACGTAAACCTCACTGTGTTCTTTTCTCCATCTGCTGTGTTGTTCCACTTGCATGTGTGTTTTCTTGTTGAGGAATTGAGGATTGGTTGTGTTAGAAGCTTCAACAGGGTAAGTAGCTACTGGTTTTGCATTGGATTCTCGTTCTTCATATTTTCTGGGATTTGTTTTGAGTTACTAGTGGTTTTCTTGGGTTTTGATTGTGGTTCATCTGTTTTCAAGCTCCTGAAGATAAAAGAAAGGACAAAGGAAAGGATAAGATTTTGGATTGAAGAACGATACAGTGGGCATTTTGGGACTTCAGTAACAGGTTTGGGAGTGTTTCTGTCCATCTTCATTTTGGGTCCTGTTTTGATGTTTAAGGTTGTTGTTGAATTATGTTTTGATATATAGAGTAATGCATGAGTAAAGTAGAGTTGTGTATTTGATTTGTAGCAGTAAATGACGATGATATGTATGTGAAGTTTGAGATATTTGCATGAACGTAAGAGAGGAAACTTCTGGGTATAAGTCTCTGTAAATGCAATTCTGATTGTTTATCAATATGAATGATTTGAGTAATTGTTGCTGTAAATATGCTCTGGAGGCCTGAAGGTACGTGGTTGCATAATTTTCGCATGAAAAATGGCTTTGGGTAAGATGGGATTTTGAAAATGCGTCACACTCTGTTTCTGTGTTTTTCTGGAAATTTTTGGAAATTTTGAAGGCTTTGTGAGGAAGAAGAAGAAATGTGAGAAGAGGGTCACGAGACGTGACTGGTGGTCACGCCGTGACCCCCTTCTCGGTTGAGGGTCACGAGGCGCGAAGCAGCTTCACGCCGTGACTCTTCTTTGCTGAAGGTCACGTCGCGTGAAGCGGCATCACGCCGTGACTGTCGCCCTTCTTCCTGCGCGACTTCTCCCTCTCCTCTCGCAGGCGTCACGCGACGTGACTAGTGGTCACGCCGTGACCGCCTGCTCTTGCCTTGCTTTCTTGCCTGCTGTTCTTCCCTCGCGCTCGCGTGAAGCTGGAGTCACGGCGTGACTTGAGGTCACGACGTGACCAGCCTTCCTTCAGTTGCCTGTTTTCTAAAAGCATGATTTTTAACTTCTGATTTCAAGAATTTTGCACCACATGATAAATATTTGACCTAAAATCTGATTGTATTTTTATAATTGTATAATATTGGGTATGAATACATGAATAATAATATTATTATACATGATTTATATGTTTATAATTCACATGAATATGGTTATTCCAATGTGGGTTTTTGGTTCTTCTTACCTCCTGTGTTTGATAATTGAATATGTTTAAACGTTCTGAAGTTGATTATTATACAAGTATACATAATTTATAAACTAGTATTTATTGAAATGCTCATGATTTGTTATATGAATTATTGAGTTGTGTCATATAAGCCTGTATAAGTCATAGTAGTGGATAAGTAAGCGCTTACTTAGGTCAGAGTGTGTGTGCAGCTGCTATATGATAAAACGATATATGTGGGTCCATTTGGATCCTTGTTTCGACCATGTTTGGTCTATATGGAAATAAAGCGAGACCTCGGTCTCTATATGAAAAATACACGTTGAGACTCATGTCTCTATATGCTTGGGATATTGTGTTCTATCAGTATCCAAATGACCGTATCCACTTCTTAGGTTTATACCAGACTAATCAGGCTACATGTTTATATGTGATATATATGTTGAGATGTTTTTTTGACATGATTAAAGGTATATCTTGCACATGAATTCTTGTATATCCTATATCGGTGTAATGTAGAAAAGTGTATTTGTAATTGTTAATTACTTGTATTGTAAATATTTTAAAGGTGATGAGATGCTATATCGTATATTGTTATTTTGTTTTGTTCCTCCCCACTAAGCGTTATCGCTTAGCACGGGCTCTTTTCCCGTGCAGGTGGCGAGTGCAGTTCAGAGTCGGATATCTGCAGGTCGGCCACTAGGAGTCTTTTTGATTGAAGTTATTTTGAAGTCTTCCGCTGTAACTATTTTTGTATATAGCTTGTATTTAGCAAAGTAAATTTTTGTAAAGGAACAAGTATTCTTTTTGTATATGTATTTGCTTACGAGCCCTTTTTGTAAAAACGTTATAAGTATAATATATGTATAAGGACTTGATATATATATGCTATAGGAATTTTCTGATTATATGATAAAAAGTTTCTTTATTTTACATTTGATTTTAGTTAATACATGGAATATGGATATGATTATATGTGTTTGCCCGCGTGGCACTCCGGTATCCTTCCAACGGGGATGGCGGGGTGTTACAGCTTGGTATCAGAGCCCAGGTTTGGTGGTTCTGGGTTATGTTGTGATTGTTTGAGTATAGAGTCGAGTCTATGCATGAGAGTCAGTTTTGTATAGTGGCCTAATGCAGATGTCTTTTGTTTTGTAGTGTCTATATGGAGTCGGATCCAAGTGAGTATATGGGCGACACTATGAGCAGTTATAATGGGGGTCCTAGAGAGAATCCAGTTAGAAGAGATGATCCAGTTAGACAGGATAGACATGAGCGGGAACCTGCACCAGCTGGGGGTGCAAATAGAGGAATTGGTTTGGATCCAACGTTAGTACAAGGGTTATTACAAGTGGTGGATAGGTTGACTGCACCTAAGGCTCCAACTGAGTTATTAAGAAAAAGAGGAGCAGAGGATTTTCATGGGACTGCTTTAGATGAGTCCGATATAGCTGAGTTTTGGTTGAAGAGAGTGGACAGGATTTTGCAAGAGATTAGATGTCCTGCTGATCAGAGAGCTTCGTGTGCCATATCGTTGCTTCAGGGACCAGCCTACGATTGGTGGGAACTTGTGTTGAGGAATCCTCAGCGACCAGCTGAGCTGACATGGGATTATTTCAAGAAAGAGTTTGAGCAAAAGTATATAACCAAGGCATACCAAGAGGCGAAGTGGAGAGAGTTCATTAGCTTGAAGCAAAGGGGAATGACTGTGAGTGAGTATGACAAAGAGTTCAATAGGCTGAGTAAGTATGTGCCTGAGCAGTTGTTGACAGATGAGTTCAGATGTAGGCACTTTTTAGAGGGATTGCGTGAGGTATTCAGAGGCCCCTTATCTGCGATGATTGTCTTGCAGCCAGTTGGGTATTATCAGATAGTAGCAGCGGCTATGAGATTAGAGGAATCAGAAGAGATCAAGCAGAAGATGGCACAGAAGAGGAGAGCACCAGAAGGGGGAAATGTGAGTGCTAAGAAGTCCAAGGGTACTCCAGCTGAGCAAGGATCTAGAGGAGGTGTACAAGTGCCTTCACAGGTTGAGAGTGTAGCATCACAGGGTAATAGAGGAAATCGAGCACCAGAATGTGAGCACTGTCATAGGTACCATTGGGGTACGTGTCGGAAGATTACTGGCGCTTGTTTCAAGTGTGGGAGCATGGAACATCGATTTGCCTTTTGCCCTAGTCGACAAGAGAACCAGAATCAGCAAGAGAGTAAGAAATCCAATGTTATCCAAAGCAATCGTGAAGGAAGACGAGCTCCGAGAGCACCATCAGAAACCGTGCAGCGACCTGGTGCTACTGAGGATCATAATCAGTATAGAGGTTATGCTATGATTGCTAGGGATGCGACTGGTGCAGCGGGTCCTTCGGGTAAGTGTTTACATGTTCAGTTTTGTCTCGTTTCAGTTTTGATATTTGAGTTGTATTCGGTAAGCAAGGAAATTTCGAGGACGAAATTTTCTTAAGGAGGGGTGAGTTGTCACACCCCATAAGTGGCCTAATTGGATTTAGTTATTTTTAATTGGATAATTAAGGGCAATGTGGTATTTTATATGAGGAAAAGAGGATTTAATTGCAAAGTAATAAAAGTATTTGATGGTAGATTTTAGTATGGTGAGTAAAAGGAAATTTGCCGAGGACTAAAAGGTAAAAGAGTATAAGTGGGTCTATGTTTGTGCATGTGTGACAGGTGGAGAACTGTGTGTGTGCACGTGGTGAGGGAAAAGAAAAGGCAGTGAAAATTAGTTAGTTTGAAAGAAATGAAAGTTTTCTCTTCTTGGTTTTCCCTCTCACGTAAACCTCACTGTGTTCTTTTCTCCATCTGTTGTGTTGTTCCACTTGCATGTGTGTTTTCTTGTTGAGGAATTGAGGATTGGTTGTGTTAGAAGCTTCAACAGGGTAAGTAGCTACTGGTTTTGCATTGGATTCTCGTTCTTCATATTTTCTGGGATTTGTTTTGAGTTACTAGTGGTTTTCTTGGGTTTTGATTGTGGTTCATCTGTTTTCAAGCTCCTGAAGATAAAAGAAAGGACAAAGGAAAGGATAAGATTTTGGATTGAAGAACGATACAGTGGGCATTTTGGGACTTCAGTAACAGGTTTGGGAGTGTTTCTGTCCATCTTCATTTTGGGTCCTGTTTTGATGTTTAAGGTTGTTGTTGAATTATGTTTTGATATATAGAGTAATGCATGAGTAAAGTAGAGTTGTGTATTTGATTTGTAGCAGTAAATGACGATGATATGTATGTGAAGTTTGAGATATTTGCATGAACGTAAGAGAGGAAACTTCTGGGTATAAGTCTCTGTAAATGCAATTCTGATTGTTTATCAATATGAATGATTTGAGTAATTGTTGCTGTAAATATGCTCTGGAGGCCTGAAGGTACGTGGTTGCATAATTTTCGCATGAAAAATGGCTTTGGGTAAGATGGGATTTTGAAAATGCGTCACACTCTGTTTCTGTGTTTTTCTGGAAATTTTTGGAAATTTTGAAGGCTTTGTGAGGAAGAAGAAGAAATGTGAGAAGAGGGTCACGAGACGTGACTGGTGGTCACGCCGTGACCCCCTTCTCGGTTGAGGGTCACGAGGCGCGAAGCAGCTTCACGCCGTGACTCTTCTTTGCTGAAGGTCACGTCGCGTGAAGCGGCATCACGCCGTGACTGTCGCCCTTCTTCCTGCGCGACTTCTCCCTCTCCTCTCGCAGGCGTCACGCGACGTGACTAGTGGTCACGCCGTGACCGCCTGCTCTTGCCTTGCTTTCTTGCCTGCTGTTCTTCCCTCGCGCTCGCGTGAAGCTGGAGTCACGGCGTGACTTGAGGTCACGACGTGACCAGCCTTCCTTCAGTTGCCTGTTTTCTAAAAGCATGATTTTTAACTTCTGATTTCAAGAATTTTGCACCACATGATAAATATTTGACCTAAAATCTGATTGTATTTTTATAATTGTATAATATTGGGTATGAATACATGAATAATAATATTATTATACATGATTTATATGTTTATAATTCACATGAATATGGTTATTCCAATGTGGGTTTTTGGTTCTTCTTACCTCCTGTGTTTGATAATTGAATATGTTTAAACGTTCTGAAGTTGATTATTATACAAGTATACATAATTTATAAACTAGTATTTATTGAAATGCTCATGATTTGTTATATGAATTATTGAGTTGTGTCATATAAGCCTGTATAAGTCATAGTAGTGGATAAGTAAGCGCTTACTTAGGTCAGAGTGTGTGTGCAGCTGCTATATGATAAAACGATATATGTGGGTCCATTTGGATCCTTGTTTCGACCATGTTTGGTCTATATGGAAATAAAGCGAGACCTCGGTCTCTATATGAAAAATACACGTTGAGACTCATGTCTCTATATGCTTGGGATATTGTGTTCTATCAGTATCCAAATGACCGTATCCACTTCTTAGGTTTATACCAGACTAATCAGGCTACATGTTTATATGTGATATATATGTTGAGATGTTTTTTTGACATGATTAAAGGTATATCTTGCACATGAATTCTTGTATATCCTATATCGGTGTAATGTAGAAAAGTGTATTTGTAATTGTTAATTACTTGTATTGTAAATATTTTAAAGGTGATGAGATGCTATATCGTATATTGTTATTTTGTTTTGTTCCTCCCCACTAAGCGTTATCGCTTAGCACGGGCTCTTTTCCTGTGCAGGTGGCGAGTGCAGTTCAGAGTCGGATATCTGCAGGTCGGCCACTAGGAGTCTTTTTGATTGAAGTTATTTTGAAGTCTTCCGCTGTAACTATTTTTGTATATAGCTTGTATTTAGCAAAGTAAATTTTTGTAAAGGAACAAGTATTCTTTTTGTATATGTATTTGCTTACGAGCCCTTTTTGTAAAAACGTTATAAGTATAATATATGTATAAGGACTTGATATATATATGCTATAGGAATTTTCTGATTATATGATAAAAAGTTTCTTTATTTTACATTTGATTTTAGTTAATACATGGAATATGGATATGATTATATGTGTTTGCCCGCGTGGCACTCCGGTATCCTTCTAACGGGGATGGCGGGGTGTTACAACAACCACATGCAAGCAGATAGATAATTCCAACCTTATTTCTCCCACACACGGGGTCATACGGTCTCTTTCCTAGGTGGGCTTTATCCAAGGATTATCAGGGAAGCCATTGGACACGTATAGTGCACGGTGAGAAACCGGCAGCATAACAACTCTCACCTAATATACATTCGTATGGATGTTTGACCATTATATATTTAAACAATTCAACTAAATTAGGATGGGCCCACCGGGGCATGAAAGCCTTTGATGAAAACCATTTAATTTAATTGATTTTGTTTAATATATGATGGTCCAAATAGCAAGCACGGTATTATGGTACATTTCACCTAGTGGAAGTGTCTATTGCCATTACCTGAGCTTCGGTCAAAGGTGATATTATTTTAGGTCTACCCAAGCATGGTCCCTGCCAACGGGTCTAGCTCATCACGAGCATAGCGACCAATCGAATTTTCATTTGATATACCATAAATGGTATGAGGCTTGAGCTGGTGATTATCCCGAACACTTCCCTACAATGAGTGAAAGTAGGGTCGTGTTTTAGGAATGCACCGGGGTAAAATGGGGACCAACTATCATAATTCTAAGGCTCTAATATATGCAATGCAATTTTGATTAGAAATGGAATTTTTGATCCTTACTAACTCAATTATAATTTTAAATTAAGTCACTTTCGAAGCAAAGTTTCGATCACCAGTCCCCAGTGGAGTCGCCACTGTGATGCGTGCCGGAACCAGCAAGGCCCGCTGAGCCCGCCTTTTAGGGCTCGAGGGATTGGTTAGCGTCTTTATGATCTTGGGCATCATGAGTCATCTTGGATGCCTCCTTTCTAATAGAACATTAGAAAGGATCATCTAGACTCATGACGCCTTTAGGCACATTTTGAGGTATTTTGGAGTCGCCACCCAGTTTACAAGAAACTAGGAAAGGTCTCTAACCTCTATTGGTCTAAACCAGAGATGGTGTCCGGAAATTCACTCTTATTAATGACTTAAGTTTTATAAATGAGTTTTTAAGAAATTAAAATTCCATCTTTCATCTCATGCAATAATGTAATAAATTTAAAACGCATTCATTCACATAGGAAAGTGATAAATAAAGCAGTAAAGAAATAAATTACAAAATAAAAATTGGGACAGAACAATCCCCCAAAATAAATGATAAATAAAAGGAAATGGGACAGAACAATCCCCCAAATAAATAAGTAAATAAATAAAATAAATAAATAAGCACATAAAGGGAATTAAAATACAACATACATAAATCGAGTTATTCATTAAATTTTAGAAACATTGGTTCCTTTTTTATTTATTAGAAAAAACGGAGAACTATTTTTTAGGGCATTGATTGGAAAAAACCGGGATGTGTGATCTCATTTTAAGAAAACTAATTCTCTATTTGAAAGTGTGATTTTTATTGGCTAAAATAGGACATTGGTCCATTTTATTAATAAAAATTCCAAATTATTAATTATTAGAAAAACGTGATTTTCTATAACGCGGATAATAAAAAATACATTTTTACACACAAAATAAATAAAAATAAAAATAAGACAATATACATAAAATATAATGAAAATGCAAACCCCGAAATTTGGATGGTCCTTAATTCTCTGGCTCTCCAACCCAGGCACGAAGTGCAACGCGCATACATAAATAAATTTGAGGCGATAAAACATAAAAATGAAATTGAAAATATTAGTAATAATTCAAAAAATTAATCAAATGAATATAAAATTAGAGAACATGCAAAAATAATTAACAAATGTGTATGAGATAAAATTGATTAAATTAGACATGTCAATTTAATATGCAAACAATTCACATGTGAGATAGATTAAAAATAAATTATACTAGCATAATAATAATAATAATAATAATAATAATAATAATAATAATAATAATAATAATAATAAGAGATTAATGAAATAATAATAATAATAAACTTTGAGAATATATTAATATGAAATATTAAAAATGATTAAGCTAAAAAGTAAAATGGAATAAAATAGCAAGTTAAAAGAGAACTAAAAAAAAAGCAATAAATAATGAAAACCAATAATGAATAAATTAAAGAAAACGTGAAGTATGGCTAAGAGACAAAGAGTGGCCAAAGTAAGGGAAATCGGAAATGGAAATGTGAAATGTGAAAGTTGAAATTGTAAGAAATGGAAATAAATGCACTCACGAATCGTGAAGTGTATTCACGACTCGTGGGTGATCTTCACGAGTCGTGAAGTGCACTCATGACTCGTGAATGCGCCGCACGAGACGTGCAGCAATTCCGATCGGGAAAACGACGCAAAATCTTATCGGTCACGGGGGAACATGATGCCATCTGACCGAGAAACACAAAATCGGATCGGGCAAACGACAATTTAAGCAAAAACAAGAACGAAATCCGATCAGAAATGAAAATCAAACAAAACAAAATCATTGACTCAAAAAAACCAAAAAAACAGAGGTAAACAGAGGAGGTATATCAAACTCGATAAACTCAATATCATGCGATCGAACATGCAAAGTAAAGCAATATACACACTTATTTAACCATAACAACAATGTACAAGCGATGATCAGATTAAATAAACCAAACAACAAATATATACAATATGTACAAATCACAGAGGTAACAGATAAAAAAACAAACGAGAAAGAGAAAGAAAATAAGAAGTGATAAAGCCTAAGACGTCTTTATCTGGAGAGGAGGGATCGAGCCGATCGGATGAGAATAACCCTGCAAGAAAGAATATCCGGTCGGACCAGGCGTAAGCACTCTGAAGCTTAAGTTAGTAGCTTAGAGGGAGAAAGTGCTTTTAGAGAGAGAATGCTTGAGATTCAATACCTGGTGCCATCGTTGGTTGGGCTACTTATATGAGATAGTTGAGGGGCACTCGAGTGCCTAGGGAGTGATTACTGGCTGTCAGAATAGGTGTGCGGCGAAGTGACAGGGAGCAGCTGGAAGGCATGGGCGCTGCCTTGTGTCAGGCGGCCGATGGGACTGCTGGTCACATCAGCCGATCGGGTGTGTGCGCTGCCTAGGGGCTCATGCCTGTTACTCTTGGTTGTAGGGCTTGGGCCTTTCCAGATAAGTGGGCCGACTGGATGGGCCTTAGGGCAAATGATATTTGCTGTGTTATCACTTGCCCCCCCTCAACAGGTCCGATCGGGCGTGAGTTTGCCTTTTGTAGTCCCGTTCGGATGGAGTCAGTTCTGAATTTTCCTGATCCGAAGGCGCTTGTTGGCGGGATTTTAAATTTCAAAGGGCAATCATCTAAAGAGATGCGCCTGCCTGGACAACTGTTTCTATTTAATGCTGCGCGTGCTCCAAGTGTGACGCCTCATTCATCGTAGCGTCATAATGCCTTTAACATGTGGCATTCTTTTAATGGCTAGATGGTTGGTGTATTCTAGAAGCTTTGGCCTATAAATAGGGCAATTTCTGAAGGATTTTCTTTACTTTTTGCAATTCCTAACGAAACTCTGCCAAATTGTTTTCTCGACTTCCTGACTTCAGTCATCAGCTTTTATTTTTCTTCAAATCTCTCAAGTTCCTCTAACCAAGTAAGCGATTTTTTCCTCCTTGCTTTCGGTTTCATTTTGCCTTTCATTTTCTTTCTGCATCAAATACAATCCATCTAGAAATTAGGGATTTGCATATATCTTCCCCTCTTTCTTCGCTAAAAATGGCTTATAGCAGTGGTGAGGCGTTGGACAGGAGTTTTTTGGATGGGTATAGGGATAAAGCAGCGGTTGAGCTGTGCTTCCGACTGACAACTGAGGAGGCAGCAGAGGTCCCCACCAAATACGACTTCCCAGCCGAGGTTTGTGTAGCATCATGCCCTATTTCTATGGCGGTGTCTGAGGGGCCTTTTGGGGAAGACAGTAATGAATGGTTCATTCTTCACTTATGGAGCCTTGATGCTGGGATGCGCCTCCCCTTTGGTGCGTTCGAGATCGCTATTTTAGAGGGTTACGGCATCACTCCCTATCAGTTGCATCCGAATGGGTGGAGGACCGTGGCATGCTTCAAAATCTTGTGCCTATCGGAGGGGATTGCTCCCACCCTTGACCTCTTCACCCATTTTTTCTACGTTTCATGCCGTAGCGACGGGTCGGAATTTTTCTTTACGGGCCGACCAAAAAAGAAACTTATCAACATTCCCACCTCAATGAAGGGCTTCAGGGAAAGGTATCTTTTGGTGGGAAGAAAAGGCAGCTTTGGTGTGAATTTGAGCCGATTGGAGGGGGCTTCCGTTTTGAAGGATCAAGCTTTCGGCCAACCCATGTATAAGGCCGACGTTGATAAGTTAATGCAGGCCATGGCGCGAAACGGGGGTCCTTTCAAGTCTAAGCAATTGCTGGAGGCGCTTCAAGGGTCCTCAGTAGTTAGAGATGGCCTGGTCGCTCAGGCTGCTGCTGTAGAACGTGAGCATTAGGATCGGGCAGAACGAATTGTTACCATGCACCCAATATGCATTGCATTTGATTTGCACGAAATGAAAATTTTCGGCCTGAGAAACTTATCTTATTTATTGTTTGTTTAGAGCTGGAATGGCAGGTGGGAATGACATGTCCCAGCGCATCCTTGGCCGGGCTATTGCTAAAAGGGAGGCCGAGCGGAAAGCCAAAGAGGAGAGGAAAAGGCGGAAGCTCTTGCCTGCTTCTGAGGTGTAGAAACTGCAACAGAGTGCTTCGTTCGCTGCCCCGATCATCGCTGTCCCAATCTCTGTTGCTCCTCCCTCAACAGCCGCTACGATATCAGCCCGCCAAGCTCCAGTCGGAATAGCTCCTCCGGCCATGGGTCCTAAAGTGGGAGATCAGCCCCTCCGCCGATGGAGAGTTATACTCGAAAGCAAGCCGGAGGAGGAGGAAGGGTCTGGGGACGACCTTCTTCCTGACCTTCATTTTTTGAGGGAGACAGCCCAAGAGGGGCAAACCCGATCGATTAAGGCTGAGAGGAGGTAGGCTGAAAAGGCCGCAAAGAAACAAGCTGCTGTAGTGAGCAAAGGCAAGGCTGTCATGTCGAGCGAACCGCCTCGACGACCAGATAGGCGACCTGCGTCGTTGCAGGACTTCTTGAAGGAGAACTTTGGCAATGACTGGTCAACGAGCAATAAAACAGTTGCCAGTTATCTCTGCCAGGGTACTCTCCAAGAGGATGACTACAAAGCTGTGGGAGATCTTGGTTCACTCGCTAGGGAGTGGAGTATATTCAATCAGCAGGTTTTGGAGGTAAGACTTGGCCAGTCTGACTGTCGTTGCCTTTCATGGCAAATCCTTCTTTTGCTTGAGATTGTTCTTTCCCTTTTGTAGCTTATTAAAAGAGGCTAGCGCCTACATGGCATTGGTGGCCTTGCTGAGGCCAGGGCGAGAGAGGCTGCAAAGGCGAGGGGAGATGCGGCCGCTCAACGGGACTTTGCTCATCGAGAAAACTCCACACTTCGCCTGGAGGTGTCAGGTCTTCAAAAGGAGATTTTCGGCCTTCGGGAGGAGGTGGTGGTCGCGAGGAGGGAGGCCAGTCGCCATGCTGAGGAGCTCAAGTCGCGGCTTGCTGGGTCCGATCGTCTGAAGGGTGAAGTGACACGCTTGACAGCCGATAGTGCTTAGTGCCAAAAGTTTGAGGAAGAGCTGACCAGGTTGGGCGGCGAGTGCAAAGCTCTAAGCGCTGAAAAGGCCAAGGCTCTGGAGGAGAGAGATCAAGCTGTGGTGGAGTGCGATTGTTTACGCGCCACTCTGGCAAACAAGGAAGCCACCTAGGGAAGGAACCTTGAAGAAGGGCTTGCCTCTCGAGAGGAGCAGCTGCTTGATCAAATGGGCGAGGCTCAGGCGAAGTTGCTGTCACGGCTGATCCATGAAGCTAGGAGGCACTTCCCCGATGCCAACCTCAACTGGATGGAGGACCCTACAACCTTGCCCGATCCGCCATCCAGTGACGATGAAGGAGATCCTCCTAGAGAGGAAGCTTCCGAGCAGGTTTCTTTGCCCCAGGCTCAAAAAGACGTGCCACTCGGGGTCGAAGTTAGAGTGTCTCCGCCAGTCGAGGTGTCTCCGAAGGGGTAGCTAATCCTTCTCAGCCTGCTGCCGACTCTTCCCAGGTTTTACCCGAGCCAAATGTGGAAACACCTTCCGAGCCTCCTGGCGCAGTAGAGATTGTAGATATAGAGACTTAGGTTAGAAGTTGTATATGTGTACAAGTTGTATGATATTCATCTCTTTCAATAAACAATATTTATTTACTATCTATTTTTGTTTCGCGTAAGTTGCAATTTTGACCGTGCATTCACAAATCTTTGAAAAAATTGCATAAAATTTGCAAAGTTCACTAAAGTGCATATAACTTGCTATTGTGAAATAAATCAATAAACCTGGGCACTTCCTAAATTGGAGTAATTTCTTAATCCCAATGGCCGATTTGCCTGAATTGGCTTAGGATGAAGGATCAGTCGGCCATCCGGGACTGTTTTTAGTTAGACTTAGAATTTGGTGAATAGTTTCGATTATTAAATCAGCGTGTAATTTGTATTCTGGCTCATGACCGTTGCGTGACACTCATCAATAGAGAAACATATGCCTTAATCTGACTTTAGTGGTCGCGTCTCGGATTCGGGATGGATGTCGAATCTAGCGAATAAGTTATCGAGAGGTCTACTCTGTTCCGTATTTTAGGATCGGGAATTGCATCGATCCTAATGGATGGGGTCGACATGAGACTCGTGTTTTTTGCATTTTCGGATCGAGATGATCATCGATCCTAGCAGTTGAGCTATCGAAAGGTTTACTTTGTTCTGTATTTTGGGATCGGGAATTGCATCGATTCTAACGGGCTTTGCTTCTTTCCGTATCTTGGGATTGGGAATTGCGTCGATCCTAATAGGCTTTACTTTTTTCCGTATCTTGGGATCGGGAATTGCATCGATCCTAATGGTTTGCATTCTACCTATGGAAGAGTAAGTTCCAACTTTCGCCTTTTTGGCTCGGGATGGACGTCGAGCCTAGCGTATAAGTTGTATTATGCATGAATTGAACAAGCTTAAAGAATAAGAAAAAACCTCTTTATTATTTGAACAATTGGCGAATACGGATACATCGTTACAAATGGTACTTTTTGAGTACTTCAACATTCCAACTTCTGGGGACCTCTTGCCCTTCCATAGTTCGGAGCCTATAAGTGCTCGGGCTTAAGATTTTGGAAACCTCGTAGGGCCCTTCCCAATTTTGCATTAGCTTGCCCACCTCGGCATTTCCTGAGCCTAAGTCTGCCTTTCTGAGCACCAGATCGCCGACAGTAAAGGTTCTTGACCTTACCTTGGCATTGTAGTACCTAGCAACTCTTTGCTGATAGGTAGCAATCTTGGTGTAGGCGTCCTCCCTCTTTTCTTCTACCAAATCTAGATCTTGGCATCTTTCTTGAGCATTCATCTGTTTGGAATAGAGCGCCGATCGGTAAGCAGGGAGGCTGACCTCTACCGGTATCATTGCTTCGGAGCCGTAGACAAGGGAAAATGGCGTTTGATGAGTGCCTGTCCTGGGCGAAGTTTTGTACGTCCACAGGACACTCTACAGCTCTTCAGTCCAACTGCCTTTTGCCTCACCCAGTTACTTTTTCAACCCTTCCAAGATGGTTCGATTGGAGACCTCAGTAATTCCATTGCTTTGGGGGTGAGCGACTGACGTGAACTTTAGTTTGATGTTTAGGCCTTTGCAAAAATTTTTGAAAGTGGAGCTGTCGAACTGCTTGCCATTATCTGCAATAAAAACATTGGGTAAGCCATACCTGCAGATGATGTTCTTCCAAGTAAAGTTCTTGACCCTCTCGGCGGTGATTGTGGCTACAGGTTCAGCCTCGATCCATTTGGAGAAGTGGTCGACCGCTACTATGAGGAACTTCATCTGCTTTTTACCTTGGGGAAAAGATCCCAAAATATCGAGACCCCACTGATCAAATGGCCAGGCTATCCCGATCGGCTGTTGGTCCGCTCCGTGTTGCCTTATGATCCTCCCATGTACCTGGCACTGCGGGCATCTTCTCACTTTTTCTTGAGCATTTTTGAGCATGCTGGGCCAGTAATATCCAGTCTAGAGGGCTTTTCTTACCATAGCTCTGCTTGCCTCGTGCGCGCCGCATATGCCTTCATGGAGTTCTCTGAGGATATAGTCTCCCTCTTCCTCCGTCACGCATTTGAGCCACGGGTGGCTGAAAGCTTTCTTATACAAATCACTGTTAATGATGGAATAATTAAGGGATTTTCGTGATGCCTTTCGAGCTTCGTCTTTGTCCTCGGGCAACTGACCTGTTTGGAGGTACTGCTTGATTGGGCTCATCCAGGTTTCATCCCCTTGGTCGATCTCTATCATCTCCAGCTCGTCTAGGGAGGAGGAAGTTTGATTGACAATGGCAATGTTTTCCTCAATAACACTCAGTTCAGAGGCAAATATCTTTGCTAGCCGATCGGCTTCGGATGTTTGGTTTCTTGACACCTTCTGGAGGACCCACTCTGACCCAGTTTCCTCGAGTTTTGTGAAGGTAGCCTTGACCTTGGCTAGGTACTGGATCATGCTGGCCTCTCTGGCCTCGAAGGTGCCCAGGACTTGACTCGTTACTAGCTAGGATTCGCTCCTAATGACTACTAACTCCGGCCGGATTGCATGGAGCAGTCTCAGCCCTTGAAGGAGCGCCTCGTATTCTGCTACATTATTTGAAGCTTTAAAATTAAGCTTTATTGCGTACCTTATTGTAATGCCCAGGGGGCCTTTTATTACTAGGCCTGCTCCTCCTCGAGTGTCATTCACTGCGCCATCCACCGTCATTTCCCAACTTTGTAGTTTGAGCTGACTTTGTGATTCCTCACCGGCAAATTCAACGACAAAATCTGCTAAAGCCTGGGCTTTATTGCTTTTCTAGGTTCGTATCTCACATCCCAGGATTGCAGCTTAATTGCCCATCCCACCATTTTGCCCTCTAGATCGGGGGTCTGTAGAATTCTTCTGAGCGGGTGACCCGATCAGACGACAATTGTGTGTGCCTCGAAGTATGGTCTCAGCTTTCTTGCATACATCATAAGGGCAATGATGAGCTGCTCAATTGGTCCCTTCTTTAAATCTGCACCTCTAAGTACTTCACTGATGTAGTACACAGGCAGCTGTTGTGTTCCCTCCTCTCGGACTAGGGCACCTGCAACAGCTTAGCTAGAGGTGGCCAAATAAAGGTACAGATTTTCACCTGGTATTGGCCGGCTAAGTAGTGGTGGGTTGGTGAGGAATGCTTTTAGCTCTTCGAAAGCTTGTTGGCAGTCTTCCCCCCAGACGAAAGTTTCACTCTTCCTTAGCTTTTTGAAGAAAGGGGTGCATCGCTTGGCTGAGGAGGAGATGAATCGTCCCAAGGCTGTTATTCTTTCGTTCAGGTTCTGGACATCTTTTACGCTCTTGGGGGGTTGCATCTCTAGGATAGCCCTTATTTTTTTTGGATTAGCCTCAATCCGTCTTTGGGAGACCAGGAATCCTAAAAATTTTCCTGATGGTACTTCGAAGACGCACTTCTCAGGATTGAGTTTCATCTGGAACTCATTCAAAGTCTCAAAAAAATTTTCCAGATTGGCAGTGTGTTCTTCAGGGCTTCGGCTCTTGATGATTATGTCATCTACATACACTTCGACATTCTACTCGATCTGGTCTTTGAAGATTTTATTCATAAGATGCTGATACGTGGCCCCAGCATTTTTCAGACCGAACGGCATCGCCCTATAGCAAAAGGTTTCGTTATCTGTAATAAAGCTAGTTTTCTCCTGATCCATGAGCCACATAAAAATTTGGAGGTAGCCAGCGTATGCATCAAAAAGAGAGTAGATGGCATGGCCTGCGGTGGCATCCACCAATTGGTCTATACTTGGCAGGGGGTAGCTGTCTTTGGGACATGCTTTATTAAGGTCCGTGAAATCTACGCACATCCGCAGCTTCCCTAACTTTTTCTTCACCAAAGCCACATTGGCTAGCCATTCGGGATAGTCTACCTCTCGGATGGTTCCGGTCTTTAGTAGCCTATCCACTTCTTCTTAAATAAACTTCCTCCAATCGGGCGCGTGTCTTCTGAGCTTTTGTCGGACCGGAGGATGATTTGGGTCCACATTTAATTTGTGGGTGATCACCTTGGGGTCTATGCCGGGAATGTCTTCTAGCCTCCAGGTGAAGGTCGCTCGATTAATCGTTAAGACCTGCATGATGGCTTCTTCTATCTCCTTGGTCATACTGGTCCCAACTTGAACACTTTTCCTTTGGCGAGCGCCCTCATCTTTGTCTCTTTGATAGGGTCCATTCTGGGCTTTTCTGCCTGTTCCGGATGCTCCACGCCGGGCTCTACGACCATTGTCTCCTATTGTTGCTTCACCATGGTGATATAAGCCTCTCAAGACACCTTTTGGTTGCCTCTCAAAACGGCGACCCCCCCTCTGGTTGGGATCTTCATCACCATGTACCGGATGGAGGTAACGGCTCCGGTTTGAAAGAGCAATGGCCTGCTAAAGATGGCATTATAGGCAAACGTCATGTCAATAACTATAAAAGTTACCTTGCATGCATGAGCGATTGCCTCTTGGCCTAGTTCGACGAAGAGCTCTATCGATCCAACTACCGAGATAGTGGCGTTGCCCAGTCCGATCAGTGGCATAGCATTCGGCTTCAGTTCTCCGATCGGGAGTCCCATCGCTCGGTGGGCCTGGAGAGTTAGGACGTTGACAGCACTGCCGTTGTCCACCAGAATTATTTTGACATTAAAATTATTGATCCGAGCTCTTACAACGAGAGCGTCCTCATGAGGAAACATGACGTCCCGTGCGTCTTCGCTGGAGATGGTGACTGCAGCAGGCTGCTCGGCCTGGTGGGAAAGGTAGACACCCTTCCCTTTTCTTTTTCTGGAGAGATCCTCTCCGTAAGATGATCTTTCGGTGATCACATTTATTACCCCGGCATATGGCCTGCTCGGGTCGGTATTTCTCGGGTTCCTGCACTCATCATCATCTGAGTCAGGATCGTCCCTGCGAGGCTTCGGCTATCTATAGGGATCATCCCCTCTGGCTGGGCCTATAAACTTTTTGAGGGACCCGCGGTGTATTAGCCTTTCGATCTCCTTTTTGAGCGAAGTGCACTCGTCGGTTAAATGACCAACGACTCTGTGGAATTCGCAATCCTTGTTCGGATCCCTCCTGGCCTTGCTCCTTTTGGAGAGATCCCTCAGCTAGTTGACTTGGCGATGTTTTTCTTTTATCCACATCAGTACTGTGGATAGCGTGGCATTGAGGGAGGTGAAGGTTCTTTCGGCCTGATCGTCCGAACACCTAGTTCGATCTCGCCCTGACTCCTTTCTATTGCCTGACCTTCTGGAGCCAGCGCCTACTTCTGGACTTCTCGCTGTCCGATCGGAGGTGAAATCTCTGCCGAAAGAGCGACCGTCCGGGTATTGTAGCCGAGCCATCACATTGCTCCTTCTTACCCTATTGGACCTGAGGGCATCATCCAATTGGATGTACTGCCTAGCCCTCTTCATGAGCTCGGCGAAGCTGGTTAGGGGTCTTGTTGTCAGATATTCAAACAATGGTCGGTCAGTGATGCCCCCAGCTAAGGCGTTAGCCTCCATTTCCATACTGACATTTCTCACTTCGGACATCGTAGCCTGGAACCTATCGATGTAGTCTCATAGACTTTCATCGGTTCTTTGGTAGAGGTTACATAGGTCGTTCACCGTCTTTGGCGCGCGCGTTTGCACGATAAACCTGGTGGTGAATAACTCCTTTAATTGTTTGAAGGAGGTGATCGATCCCTGGGGCAGCTCGTGGAACCAAGTCAAAGCATCTCCTCCCAAAGTGGTGGGGAAAACCCTGCAGGCTACCCTCTCATCGTAGGTGTATACCTACACCTTAGTTAGGTATTCCGCTAGATGGGAGGCGGGATCAGTCTTGCCGGTGTACCTGTCCATAACCACATCTCTCCACCTAAGAGGTAGCTCGCAATCAGTGATCTCTATGTAAAACGGGGAGGCGGTGTTTCCGCATGTATTTCCCTCGAAGCCACCTTTTTTGGAGGCGAGAAAGCCAAGTTATTTGAGCTTTTGCTTGAGCCACTGGTCTTCTTTGCTCAATGTTGTGGCAGTGGACTCGCCCTTTTGCTTTCTAGAATGGCTTCGACATGGGGTACACATGTAGGATAAATCATCCCCTATAGAAGGGGTGACTGATCTGCTGGCAAAGGGGGAGTCCCTGCCTGCGGAGACCATTTGGTTTCCTTTGATGTACCTTCCCGGGGTCCTAACTGCGCCCCTTCTATTTTCTTGGGATCGAGGTTTGTTGATAGTGATTCCCCTATTTCTCCATCTTCTGAAGTCTTCGTCCATGGGATAGTCTTCATGAACTCTTTAAGAAGTTTCTGGCATTTTGCCCTTCTTGAGCGTCTGGATGATGCTCTTAGTAAAATCGTTGAGAATGGTACGCATATCTCTAACGGTGATGGGGGTATCCTCAAGTTGCCTCAAGGTGGCATTATCGAAGGCGGGTAGGAGGTTAATCCTTGCCGGGGACCTGAGAGGCTCCCTTCGCGAGGTGCCTGACCTGGCACGTGTATTGCCGTCATGATCAATATCCATGGGGGTTTTGTTCTCGTTAGATCGTGAGTTCGCCATTCCTCACAACGAAAGCACCAAATGATAAAGCCTAAGACGTCTTTATCTGAAGAGGAGGGATCGAGTCGATCGGATGAGAATAACCCTGCAAGAAAGAATGCCCAGTCGGACCAGGCGTAAGCACTCCGAAGCTTAAGTTAGTAGCTTAGAGGGAGAAAGTGCTTTTAGAGAGAGAATGCTGGAGATTCAATACCTGGTGCCATCGTTGGCTGGGCTACTTATATGAGATAGTTGAGGGGCACTCGAGTGCCTGGGGAGTGATTACTGGCTGTCAAAGTAGGTGTGCGGCGAAGTGACAGGGAGCAGGTGGAAGGCATGGGCACTGCCTTGTGTCAGGCGGCTGATGGGACTGCTGGTCACATCAGCCGATCGGGCGTGTACGCTGCCTAGGGGCTCATGCCTGCTACTCTTGGTTGTAGGGCCTTGGGCCTTGCCAGATAAGTGGGCCGACTTGATGGGCCTTAGGGCAAATGATATTTGTTGTGTTATCAAGAAGAAATAAAAAAAAAAAGAAGAAGCAGAGATCCCAGTATTTACCCTCAGATTTTGGCGTTCGATGTGCAAATGATGTGGTTCTGACTTCTTGGATTGAAAAACAAACTTTCAGTATTTTGAAAAATCGAAATCTCTCTTTTCTCTCAAAACGTTTTCCCCCTTTTTCTCTCTTCTCTGGTGTTTTTTTCTTTTCAATAATGTTCCCCTCCTCTGTTTTCATCCCCCTCTCTCTTCTTCAATTCTTTCTTTTCTATCTTTCTAGACAGACTTGATGGTTTCCCACCAAATCCATTATAAACCCATACTCTCAAACCAACTCTCCCGAAAACATAGAAAGGAAAAGAGACATTGGGCTGCACACGTGAGGCAGAGAGGGGCAAGACAGTGAGGCTCCTCACTAATGTGAGGCCCCCATCTCACATTATTGAGATGAGTCTCACTGCCCAGGCCCAAAGGCAAATTTTTCTTTTTTTTTTTTTTTGTTTTTTAAATAAGAAAGAATAAATAAAAAAATATATTTTTTCGAGAAAGCCATCACTTCGATTTGCCTCTTGCCCGTGAACAGGCATCATTTTCATCATTAGGTAACTTTGGTCTGGGCTGCCTCAGGACCCTGTGTCTACACAATGCTTTTCAGTATTCTTTCTTAATTAGTATTCTTCTCTAAGATGGAGGTATAAAACAGATACAATTACAAAGCTAAAAAAGGAATAAAAAACTACATTAGGAAAACTTATAAACATTCCTATATTTACCCGATAACTACCAGTTTCCTAGGCTAATTTATAAAACAAGCTAATATAGAACACAATTACGTAAATATACAGCTCATGCCAACACTCCTCCTCAAATTGGAGCACAGATATCTATCATGCGCAACTTGTTGATTACACCATGGAACACTTTTCCTGGGACTGCTTTTGTGAGTATGTCAGCTAACTGACTTTCTAACTAAACAAATGGAAATTGTATAATCTTTTGATCAAGTTTCTCCTTAATAAAATGCCGGTCAACTTCAACATGTTTGGTGCGATCATGCTGAACAGGATTCTGTGCAATCTTAATAGCTGCCTTATTATCACAATGAAGATTCATAGGTTTTGCATATTTAAATCCCAAATCCTTCAGTATACTTCAAATCCATAGCAATTCACATACACCATGAGCCATACCACGGAATTCAGCTTCTGCACTTGATCTCACCACAACCTTCTGCTTCTTACTCTTCCAAGTGACTAGATTACCTTCCATGAAAGTAAAATATCCAGATGTGGACCTTCTATCGGTTTGATCACCTGCCCAATCAGAATTCATGTATCCCTCAATGTTAGAGTCACTATTTTTTGAAAACAATAAACCTTTGCCTGGAGCATTCTTCAAGAATTTTAAGATCCGATATATTGCATTCATATGCTCTTCACTAGGTGCATGCATGAACTGGCTTACGACACTCACCTCATAAGCTATATCCGGCCTTGTATGAGACAAATATATTAACCTCCCAACCAACCGCTGATAATGACTCTTATCTATTGGAGCTTGACCTGAAACTACTCCAAGCTTATGATTCATCTCTATGGGTGTTTTCGCTGGTTTGCAAGCAAGCATTCCAGTTTCAGTTAAAAGATCTAGCACATATTTTCATTGGGAAAGAAAAATTCCAAGTTCCGATTTTGCTACCTCAATTCCGAAGAAGTATTTAAGTTGTCCAAGGTCCTTCATTTCAAATTTGGCAGCCAAATATTCCTGTAATGCTTTCATCTCGCATGGGTTATCTCCTGTCAAAACCATATCATCAACATACATGATTAAAATCGTTACCTTCCCTTCCTTATGTTTTATAAACAAAGTATGATCTGAATTACTTTGCTTATAATCGAAAAATTTTATTGTAGATGATAACCTCCCAAACCATACTCTAGGTGATTGTTTTAGCCCATACAATGACGTTTTCAGCTTATAAACTTCGCTCCTACATGAAGAATTACGTTTAACTTCTAGTGGTAACTTCATATAAACCTCCTCCTCTAAATCTCCATTGAGGAAAGCATTTTTAACATCAAATTGTTGTAAAGGCCAATCCCGATTTGCTGCTATAGATATGATGATACGAATTGTATTAATCTTGGCTACTGGTTCGAAGGTTTCTTGATAATCCACTCCATATCTCTGTGTATACCCCTTTGCCATTAATACTACCATCTCCTTTGAGTTTCACCGTGAACACCCATCTACATCCAACAGTCTTCTTTCCTTCAGGTAATGGAACGAGCTCCCAAGTAGCATTCTTTTGCAGAGCCTCCATTTCTTCGTTCATTGCCTTTGTCCATTTTGGATCTGCTAAAGCATCCTGCACACTACTAGGAATAGATACAATGGATAATTGATTAATAGTAAATGCATACAATTCAGACAATCTATGGGAGGATACGTGGTTACTAATTGGGTACTTAGTCTTGGCTTTCGGATCGGGTTCATATTGTCTCTTCAGGACTCCCTTATTGGATCTTTGTGAATATTTTATATTTTCTGCAGGAACAAGATTTTCATTATACTCATCAGATATGGGATTCGAAGTTACTTGAGGAAGAACATTATGGGTTAATTCTTTGGTTAATGGTGCAGACATGGGCAACTCTGGCGATGCTGCAGCGCCAACGTCGGAAGCTGGTGAGTTGGACAGGTCGGTAGTTTCAAGAGCTGGTGATTTAGTGGCCTCGGTAGTAGGACCACTCACAATACTTTGCTGCCCAAAAGGTAATTCACTCTCAGTATTCTGTTGCCCAGTATTTTTCCCCGTACTTTGCTGCCCAGAATGCTCATTCATTTCTTCTAACTCTATAAACTCATCTCCTCCTTCTTGTTCTTGTAACACATTCTCTTCATTATAGCTCTCCCCTGAAGAGAAGACCCAGAGATTCCACCTGAATAATAAGGTTCTAATTCATGAAAAGAACCCTCCAAAGTGACATGTAATTTTCGAGTTTGAGGGCCATAACACCGATATCCTTTCTGAAATTCAGAATAGCCAACAAAAACACACCGTTTTGCACAAGGGTCAAGTTTACCTCTCAAACTTTTGGGAATGTGAACATATACAGTACAACCAAACACACGGGGTTCAAGATTTGGAAGGTGAGGAACTGGAAGTAAGGATTGCAATTTTTACTGGGGGGTTTGAAAGTCTATCACATGAGAAGGTGTTCGTTTGATGAGGTAAGCAGCAGATTTCACAGCCTCTCCCCAATAAAATCGAGGCATATTCATAAAAAGTAGAGAGGCATGAACCACTTCCAATAATTATCTATTCTTCCTTTCTGCCAATCCATTTTGCTGCGGAGTATAAGTGCAAGATGTCTGATGACGAATCCCATGGTGACTCAGAAACTTTCCAAAGAACTTTGTATCTACAAACTCAGTACCATTGTCAGATTGTAAAATACGGATCTGCCTTTGGTATTGAGTGCTCACCATTTTATGAAATTCCTGAAAAGCTATGCATACATCATTCTTTTTGTTAAGTAGAGCCACCCACGTCATCCTAGTGCATTCATCAATAAATGTAACAAAGTAACGAGCTTTAGAAATAGAAGGGATTTTTGCCAGACCCCAAACATCAGAGTGAATAACTACAAAAGGTTCTGAACTTTTATTCCCACTTGATAAATAAGAAATACGATGGCTCTTAGCCAGTTCACAAGTTTCACAATGAAAATCCAAATCATTCAATACTGAAAAAAGATGTGGCTTTAGTTTTCTAAGATAACCAAAAGAAAGATGTCCTAGTCTTCGGTGCCATAACCACACAGTTGCTTGAGCTTTATCTTTGCTAATAATGTGATTAGACTGACTAAATTTTGGCCCCTCCATGTTTTGTCAGCTCCAAGTAGTAGAGTTTGCCCCGTCTAACTCCATAACCAAGAATCTTCCGAGTTAGAATGTCCTGAAAAACACAAAATAAGGGCCAAAAAGTCATAGTACAAGCAAGAGTAGGAGTAATTTGGCTGACAGACAATAGGTTATATGCAAGGGATGGAACAATAAGAACAATATCTAAAGTGAGATTTTTGGACAAAATAACAGATCCCTCTCCAGTAATGGGAGAGGTACTACTATTGGCTGTGGAGATAATAGATTGGGAGGACGAAAAAATAGATTATAACTGACTGCAGTGCCTAGTCATATAATCAGATGCACATGTATCAATAATCCAAGTATTATTCATAAAAGCTACAGAAAATATAGATGCCTTACCACCAATACCCGGTTGGGCAACATTTGTTGTAGGTGGCGATGGATCTTCCTCCGTAGCTCTGTCACCATAGCTTTTCCTCCAATTTTCTTTTGAGGCTTCTTTGTGAAATCCCACCACTCAAGATAGCCAATGATTTAATAACATCACTATTTTGAGTGACCTGTTTCACCACAATGAGTACATACCATACCACCAGATTTTTATCGATTTTTTGAAGATCCAAATGAAGATCCTTTTTGATTTGCCACCATAGCCGAACTTTCAGAGATTGTACGAGAACCTCCCATTGTCTGTCTTTGCTGATATTCTCTCCTAACATATGCATACGAGTTCTCTAGATCAAGTTTTGGGTATTTTCGTAGGATCTCTCCACGGACCTGATCAAATTCGGAATCAAGTCCACTGAGAAAAATATGAACGCGAAGCCTAGCCATTGCGTAATACAACTGGATCACCCCTTCAACAGTTCCTTCCTGAGAAATAGTGCTGTGATCGATTTCCTGGAAAATAGAAACAAGTTCATTATAGTATGTTAACAATGGTCAACCATTTTAGGTGCTAGAAAATGATCTTTGGTTTAATTCAAAGATACAATTTCATCAGATCAATCGTAAAAGGTTTTCGACACAGCATCCCATATCTCCTTAGCTTTAGAAAGACAAATAAACCGTTGCATCAGCGACGAGCTCATTGAAATAATAAGCCAACTTTTACTTTGTGATTTTCGGTGATCCATGTTCCAAAATTGGGATCTTCAGGTGGAGGTTTTTTCGTTTCTCCGGTGAGATATCTAGCTTTGTTGCGAGCACAATACGCTTCTCCATGAGTTGAGACCATAATGAGTAGTTGGTTTCGTCCAGAGTAATACCAGTGGGAAATGTTGAGTTGTCTTGGTGAACAATAATCTGTGGTGCGGGTGTTAGTGTTGTTTTGGTTGATGCATCTGTAGTGATGGCCATGGGACTCACAACAGGTTTACGGTGATATTCGGAATACGAATTCGATTATCACAGATTACTTTAGGATAAAAAATGCTCTGATACCATGTCAAACAATGCTTTGGAGTGTTCTTTCTCAATTAGTATTCTTCTCCAAGATGGAGGTATAAAACAGATATGATTACAAAGCTAAAAAAGGAATAAAAAACTACATTAGGAAAACTTATAAACATTCCTATATTTACCCGATAACTACCAGATTCCTAGGCTAATTTATAGAAACAAGCTAATATAGAACACAATTACATAAATATACAGCTCATGCCAACAAAATATCTTTACTAGAATACTATAATTCTAATTTTCCCGAAAAAAATTCATTTCCAGGGCGCCATTCGATCTTTTCATGCACGGTGCGCGCGTGCATACACACTGTCCAACCAGTGCGTGTAATACTATTCACACCTGATCGGACAACATGCAGTACGCACTAAATCGCAACTCTTCAACGCCTATCAAGAGTTGAAGAGGATGATACTAATACCATGGTTTGCACTAACCAGCCAGGTTAATTTACCATCCCATCCAGTTAGTGTCAGCTGCTTATCAATTCGTAGTTTTTCAATTCAACCACACTAAATGAAGGACTCATGTAACAATATGTATCAAAGCCAACTAAGATGGCTAAGTGAAGGGGCTAAATTTACATAGCAAGAGGTTAAAAAGATTTTGAGGTGGTCAAGTTGAAAAAAAAATTGAAAAAATAAAAAATTTTACGGGACAAATTATAAAAACATTCAGAATTATTAATCTGAACGATCAAAACATAGTGCAGAAGAATGAGTTCTCTAGATATAATTCATGAGCTTTTCGTAAAATCATATAATATATAATGCCACATAAAAAATAATTGTCATAATTCATATATATGTGTCATTTATGATCAATGGCTGTATTCATTTATTGACCAAACTCAATGAAATATAGTGAACTCTTAAATAATGTGATGAAAGCATATGTTGCATAATTGACATGTAATTGAGCACCTACAAATATAATTTGTTGGCCACACATGGGTTAGATCAAAACATTTTCTTTAATTTTTTTTTTACCAGCTGTTTGATCATCGCCCAACTGACTCGTTGTTTAGATGAGACCAATGTATTCAGATCCAGATATGATATAAAACTACAGAAGGAAGAAGGTAAAAAATTTAAGGTTTGATCTGGATTGAAAAAATTAGTATATACCATTTAAACATGTTTCAAATAATTCATCATAATGATGTTCACTTTAATATAATAATCATGTTTTAATAAAAAAATTAGACAATTTAAACATAATAAGTCTAAATTATAATTCACAAAAATAAAATCTAAAAATGCTCCTACAGATATTATATTTGATTCGCAAACCCTTAAAAACCGCTCCAATTCGGCCAGTTTCAATAGTATTTAGAGAGATTCTTAAAATGATTCAGTGTAGAATTAAAGTTCAATCACCGTTAATCCAAGTTCATTGGTCAGGCTGGACCGGTTTTTACGACATTAGCAGAGAAATGCATCATTGCTTTGATCAACAAAATTAAAAACCAATATTATGAATTAGTTTAAGAGTAAGACAGTTAACTTACTAAATATGATAGATCACAAGAACATTGCTTAGTTCCATATGTTTTATGAAATATCTTCTCTTAGAAAAGCGCTTGATTCCTAAAAAGCTAACCCGTGAGTGAAACCTTTACACATGCTACAAAATCCACTATATATATGATAAATTAATCTCACTAATAGTTATTATCACTGAAAATAATAATAATAATAAGAATGTCAGTTTCGATAGAAGCTCTGGCAATGGCAGGCGTAGATTATGTGGAATGGGGCATGGATATGGAAGCATTAAAGCGCGAAGAGTCAACGACACCACTGCCTCACTTACTGTCAGAAGATGAAGAAGAAGAATTTATAATTAGGGAAAATAATGGTGACGTGGAGATTGTCGGGTTACCTTTGCACTGGAAAAGAAACGTAGAAAAGAGAATACCCAAATGGTTGAAGACCACAATATTGATGGCCAAAGCCATTATAGCTCTGTTGATGATAAGTTGGGTCGATAACTGTAATAACTACAATTCATAATAGACAACAATATTGTTGTTAGCATGTATAAGTGTCGTTATAGCATATGTCTAAATTGGATTTAAAGAAAAATTTTCCATCACTGTAAAGTATATATATATAAGTGTGAATCTCAGAGTGACGCTATGCTATATTTTTAGTTAAAGACATGTTATTCAAAACTCTTTATTAAATGAATTATAGTAGAGAATGGTGTTTTCATTACACGTGTATAATTAACACTCTATTATTAGTTTTGTTGTGGAAACTCGGGTTAATTTCCACCTAATTCACCTCGAATACTTTTGCGTAGATGAATAAAGCGTAAACGATTGTACTGAAAAATCACATAAGGTAAAATTTCCAGGAAAGACTGGAGGGGTCACAAATGGTCCCACTTAAAACCCAATCTCATGAGACAGAATTTTACTAAGTAATTTAATAACACAATAATTTACTAGCAATATATCCGACAATAGTTATTAAATAAACAAATAAAGAACACCAGAATTTAACGAATTTCGGCCAATTATGCCTACGTTATCTGACACTGCCAAATTATATTTCATTATTTCAAAAAAATAATACAAGTGAAATATTTACAAAAGAGAGAAAGAATTTGCCTTAGGAAAATGGCAATTTTGGGATGGGATCAATTAGGAAAGGGGGCTATATGTATAGCTTAAACAAATCTCCATTTCCTTTACATTTTTCGATGTGTGATTCCTAAAAAATATATTGACAAATTTTGTCAACAATGGTGAACCACAATTGTGGACTTTTCAATAAATCTCCACCTTGGCGAACTCTATATCTTCAAATCTCTCACAAAACTCAATTTTAGTAGTGTTACCAAATGCGCTTCAAAGCGCCCAACTTCTTCATGTTTTAACAATATTGATCAAGTCCAAACAATGTTGTAACTTGACCACAGTCACCACTTTTGTCAACATATCAGCAGGATTCTCAATGGTTCTAATCTTCTGGATTGTTACTCCACCTTCTTCCAGAACCTCTCGTACAAAGTAATAATGAACATAGATATGCTTCGTCCTTGCATGGTAAACTTGGTTTTTTGCCAAAAGAATAGCACTCTGACTATCACAATGCACTTTGATGTGCTTCTGTTAAACCCCTAATTCACCAAGCAACCCTTGAAGCCAAATTGCCTCCTTCACAGCCTCTGTAACTGCCATATACTCTGCCTCCGTAGTAGACAAAACAACTGTTTACTGTAAAGTAGACTTCCAACTAACTGGTGCCTTCGCAAGAGTAAACACATAACCAGTAGTTGATCGCCATTTGTCTAAATCACTAGCATAGTCGGAATCACAATAACAAACTACACATTGACCATCTTGATCATCCCGCTGAAATACCAAACCAAAATCTACGGTGTTCAGAATGTACCACAGAATCCATTTCACAGCTTGCCAATGCTCCTTTTCAGGATCATGCATATACCTGCTCACAACCCCAACTGCCTGTGAAATATCGGGTCTTGTACATCAAGCTATCAACAATATTTGCATATGGTACTTTTGCCATGTATTCTCGTTCTGCTTCATTCTTTGGAGATAAAGATGCATTGAGCTTGAAATGAGGAGCAAGAGGAGTACTAACAAGTTTTGACTTTTTATTCATGCCAAAACGTTTTAGCACCTTTCTCAGATACTATTTCTGAGTCAAACAAAGTCTCCCCAATTCCCTATTTCTGCTTATCTCCATACCAAGAATCTTTTTGGCTTCACCTAGATCCTTCATTTCAAACTCCCTGTTCAACTGAGTCTTTAACTTCTCAATCTCTATCAGACTCTTGGAAGTTATCAACATATCATCAACATAAAGAAGAAGATATATGTATGATCCGTCTTGTTGCTTCTGCAAATACACACAATGATCATATTTGCTTCTTATCTACTTTTGGCCCATCATAAACTTGTCAAATTATTTGTGCCACTGCCTCGGAGATTGCTTCAATCCGTACAATGATTTTTCAAGCTTGCACTCCATATTTTCTTTTCCAACAACTTTAAATCCTTCGGGCTGAACCATATAGATTTTCTCCTCCAAGTTTCCATGTAAAAATGCAGTTTTTACATCCAACTGAACTAGTTCCATATCCAATTGTGCTACCAAAGACAACAAAATTCGAATGGAGGAATGTTTTACAACTGAAGAAAAAACTTCATTATAGTCAATTCCCTCCGTCTAAGCGTAGCCTTTAGCCACCAACCTTGCTTTGTAGCGAACATCATCCTTGTCAGGAAATTTATCTTTCTTTGCATATACCCATTTGCACCCAATTGCCTTCTTTCCCTTCGGGAGACTAGCTAGCTGCCACGTATGATTCTTATGAAGGGACTGCATTTCATCATTTATGACTTTCCTCTACTTCTCTACTTCTGAACTTTTGACTGCTTCATTATAAGTGGTAGGAATGTCATTAGTTGTAATTTGGAATGCGTAAGCCACCATATCAACATAGCGAGCAAGCCTTTTGATTGTCTTCTTTGGCTTACTTAATGCAATTGATTCAGGTTGCTGTGGAGGTTGTTGGGTTAAAACCTCTTCTTCATCTGACTCCTCATCTACCATAGAAGTTTCTGCATCTGCTTCATCATTTGCTGGGCTAATAATTTTCCTTTCAAACTCCACCTATTTTGGAGTACCACCTGTCTACTCAATAGTTTCATTTGTCACCTTTCTCAACATGGTAGATTCATCAAAGGCAACATCCCTGCTGAAGATTATTTTCTTTGACTCTGGACACTAAAGTCAATATCCTTTCACACTAGAGGTGATCCCCATGAAAATTGCTATCTTTGCAAGTGGACCAACTTTGATTCCTTAATGTGATAATATGCAGTGGAACCAAACACATGTAAGGAATTATAATCTATAGCAGGATTTCCAAACCATTTCTCCAATGGCGTTTTACCACCAATAGCACTAGATGGTAGGCGATTAATGAGATGGCAAGCATATGTAATAACTTCAGGCTAAAATTCTCTGCCCAACCCAGCATTAGACAACATACACTGAACTTTCTCCAATAATGTCCGGTTCATGCGTTCTGCCACCCCATTCTATTGTGGTGTATTTCTGACTGTGAAGTGTCTGACAATGCCTTCATCTTCACACACCTTCATAAATGGATCACTCCTGAATTCCCCGCCATTATCTATACGGAGATGATTGATTCTTCGGCCTGTTTGAGTTTTCATCATCTTTTTTCATTTGATAAAAAATCCTAGCACTTCATCCTTAGTTTTCATAGTATACACCCAAACTCTCCGGGAAAAATCATTAACAAAGGTCACATAGTAGTGTTTTCTTCCCAAAGAAGTCGTCTTGGAAGGTCGCCACACATCAGAATGAACATAGTCCAAAATACCCTTGGTATCGTGGATTGCTGCTCCAAATTTCACCCTTATCTTTTTTCGTTTGACACAATGCTCTCAAAAATCCAATTTGCAAGTCTTAACTCCTTTCAATAATCCTTGTAGTTTCAAGGATTTTTCACCTGCATGCCCCAAGCGCATATGCCATAACCCGGTTGCTTCTAACTCTTTTTCATCAGTAGAAGCTACTGCTGTTGTACCAATAATAGTAGTACCTTGGTAGCGGTACAATCTGTTATTCTTTTGAATTCCCTTTAACACCACAAGTGCACTAGAGATCATCTTCATTACTCCATGTTTTGCTCGCACCACAAAACCCTTTTCTTCTAAAGCCCCCATGGAAATGAGATTCTTTGACAAACTGGGTACATAACGAACATCTTTCAGGATTCTAATTGATCCATCATGATTTTTCAAACGAATGGAACCAATTCCATTTGTGGTGAGAAGGACATCATTTACTGTATAAACTATTTCATTTCTAGTTCTCTAAATTCATAGAACTAATCCCGATTAGGACAATATGATGCCTGCAGCCATATACTAGAAGAGCTAGTTGACGATGTAATAGCAAGTGAAAAATCTGAGTCTTCATCATTACACTCAGCTACATTTGAATCTGCAACAGCCTCTCCCTTATCAGGTTTGCCTTTATTCTTTAGCTTAGGATAATCTTTCTTCCAGTGCCCTTTTTCTTGACAAAAGGCACATTCATCTTGACCCAATTTGGGCCTCGACTTCAATCTCCCTTTCTTTCCTTTAGTTTGGCTCTGCGACCGACCTCTCACTACTAGAGCTTCACTAGCTCCACTTGTGCTTTCTTTCTTGTCCTTCTTTCTCAGTTCATAATTGTACAAGGCAGTATAACTTCACTGAGAGTCACAGCAGCCTTCCAATAAATTAGAGTAGTTTCAAGAAATTCAAACTCTTTAGGAAGGGATCCTAACATCATCAAACACAGTTCTTCATCTTTAAATGTCACATTCATATTCAATAAATCAGCGACTAACTGATTAAAACTGGTGATGTGATCATTTATTATGGCACCCGAAACATAATTGAAACAAAACACTCTTTTTTTCATGTGGAGCTTGTTCTGACTGCTTTTCTTTAAGAATTTTTTCTCCAGTGCCTTCATCAATTTACTTGCAGAAGTTTATTTCGAGAAAGCATACTTTTGCTTTCTAAAAAGGCAGAATCGAATTGTACCACATACCAAATGATTAAGTCTCTTCCATTCTTTCTCATCAACATCATCTGGTTTCTTTTCTTCAAGGGCAATGTCTAGACCTTACTGAAAGAAAGCATTTAGAACCTCACTTTGTCTCATGCTAAAATGACCCGTACCATCAAAAATTTTCACTGTACCTCTTGCATTTGCCATCAAATTGGACGAGGAAAAAGCAGTGAATGGATTTGTCATTTTTGCTACAATTACTATTCAATAGTTGTCGATGCGGAATGCCAATGACCCAAGGAAAAATCTTTTTTGATGTGGAAGATTAGATTAAGCTGCAACCACAGAGCATACTAAGAAACACTTACTAGAATTTTTCTCCTAAGTTGTAGCAAAGCCAACTCACAATCTTTTTTAAAAGATTTCCTCACAAATAATTACAAAAAAAGGTATAATTAAATTGAGGAGAATATGTAAAGAATGAAGTGCAAAAGATGTGGAAAGTGAGATGAATAAATTAAGCTTTTCTCTTAAGAGGCATAATTTCTTTCGAAACTTCTAACCTTCTAATGGATAAAACACCATGTATTTATACGCAAAAATTAAGTTCTAGGTGTTTGAAACATAAACTAGCCGTCTCTAACCGTTGGAGGGCAAAACAGAGAAAACAAACTAAAACTAGCCATTATTTTTGTCCCGGAGTGAAATTTTGATTTTTGTCCAGAATTCTGATACTGACAGAAATTTATTTAGAAAATTGATGCAGGCAGAAATTCATTTTCTAAAAAACTATTTTCTAACAAAACCCAGTTTTGATCAAAAGCTAAT
Source organism: Excoecaria cochinchinensis (assembly GCA_947683425.1). NCBI lineage: Eukaryota > Viridiplantae > Streptophyta > Magnoliopsida > Malpighiales > Euphorbiaceae > Excoecaria > Excoecaria cochinchinensis. The sequence goes on along the minus strand of CANTUQ010000008.1, from coordinate 440,640 downwards.
TTTCTAACTTAAAAACACATTTTATGCAATTTTAAAGCTATAATGTGTATGCATGCATGAGAATAATTTACCTCAATTTTATTTTACAATTTAGTAACCTTATTCCTAACAAAGGCAACTCACCAAATTGTCATTTTAAGTCTATGCTTGATATATCTTGATCTTCGGAATATTTATACTTTGCATCAAATAATATGTAGAAAAGTTTCTACAGAAATTACTTAAAAAAAAATTCACAATAGTTTATTTAAGATTTGATTATCATTAAAATTAACATGTGGCCTTGAGCCAACACTCCTTTAATTTCAAATCCTCCTTTATCTCAACATTCTCCTTTAATTTCAACTTCATTAATTTTAAATCCTTCTTTGTCTTTATCTTCTCCTCAACATTCTCCCTTATCTTTTACTTCTTCTTAATCTTCATCTCAAATTCCTAGTCCTAACTTAAATTCTTTAATTTATTTTCATCTAAGATTCCTTATTTTATCTTCTCCTTAATGTTCTCGATCGTTTCGGTTCTTTCAATTTTAGGCTTCTTAGAAATAAACTAAATTGAATAAACTAAACTTCATAATTAGGATCAAACTGAATGAATTAAAAACTGAACAATCAAACTAATAGACCAAATTATCCATAGTTTAGTTCGAATTTGATTCCGGTTTGATTTTGCACATAAATATATTTAGATTATATATTAATATATTATAAATTATATATTTTAAATTATAAACTATATAGTTAAATTTTAAAATTTAAAATATATATAAATATCAACTACAACAAGAACAACAATAATAATAATATAAGAAATATATTAAAAAAAAATCAGATCATTCAAGATGTTAATTATTTCATATTTGTGATTATTGACATCATCCTAATTAGAAAAGAGTCTCATCCCATTTCTCTTTTACTTTAATTAAAAATGTAGAATTGGAGCTTGTATTTGTGGAAGAAAAAAACAAAAGAATGGATGTTAATGTGCATGGCTCTTAGCAAGTAGGGAAATGAGAAAAGTGGCATTTGCTTGGGAGCTTTGAGACAAGAGAAGGATCGATTCCGAAAGAAGGAAGCAAATGAGAGTTAACATAGTGACAAACGCAATGCATATCAGCATGAGAGAGCGCTGAGCAACAGTCGCTTGTCGGGGTAGCTGGATTTGGATTAGTTACGGCTGGCTTGCAAGACGCAAGGCCACTGATTGGCATGTTGCACACAGTAAATGCATTTATCAAATTAACATCCTTGACATCATTGACATCCTAATTAGAGAAAAGTCTCATCTCATTTCTCTTTTAGTTTATAAGTTAATTGTGTATCGATTTTCTAATTAAGTTGGCAAGTCTTACCAATTCAAAATGTAGAATCGGAGCTCTTTATTTGTGGAAGTAAAAAACAAAAGTTGTTGTTTAATTAACAGCTTTGAAATGGAAAATACGGATGACAGAGCATGATAAAATAACTATTTGTTAATATCGGCATCAGAGCTGTCGGGTTGCCTTACTCAATGTTAACATGGTAATGATTTAATAAATAACTTCTAATGTGCATCTTTATTTTTTAACATGAAATGACAAAGTTAAAATACTTCTAGCGTGCATTATTTGATAAATAATGCTTGGATATGATAGTAATTCCCTGGCTTCTTGGATTGGTCTCATTGATTTTAGGGGAGTATGTGGTCTGGAGATGTTGGGGATGTTCTTAGAGCTGATGAGTTTACTTGTCCCTGCTTCTTCCCTGCTCTCTTTGGATATTGCTGAATGGATTTTGATCAGTGGATATAGTGGGATGTTTTTTGAAAAATCGCCGATCTTAATGGGATCAAGATCTATTGCTGTCACTTGGAACTCACTCTGTATGAAGCTGCTATTGGAGTTGTTGATATTTCTCTCCTGGGATGTGTTATGAGTGACTCTGGTTTACAAGAGGAGCTGCTACTTTTTTATAATAGACGTTTTTGGATGCTGAAGTAGTGAGGCGATTTCTTCCTCTTGGCTTTTTTAAGATAGCTCTTGATTTATGCAAATGGGGTCTGATGCTTGGTTCTTAGAAAGCTTAGTTATCATGCTTTTTTTCCTTATGTATTCAATGCTCCTCCTTCTTGAGTTCGGTGCTGTTAGTTCTCAGCTTTTTCATAGGGCTGTTGCTGTACAATGTTTCTTTAAATCTTAAAATATTTCAGCCTATAAAAAAAATAATAAAATATATTTAATATAAAATTAATAATAGAGTGCTAATTATGCACATGCAATAAATAAATGATTGTAATAAAAAGATAATTTAAATATTAATTTACTTAAAAATATATATTATGATAATATTTTAAAAAGTCATATATTACATGGGTAAGCAAAGGAACCGGTGGACTCAGTTACTTGAAAAATTAGTTCGTAACCAAATCAATTTTTCGGTTTAACAATGAAATTTTGATTTTTCGATTTCGGTTCACTGTTTGAAATAATCATCGATTTTGATTAGCCGACTAGTTTAATTATATTTTTTAATATATATATATATATAATTAAAATGCGTAAATAACAAAAAAAACTAATTAGAACTTCACAATAACTTTCTAAACTCTTCATCATTTCTCATAACGAACAACCAATAATGCATGTGCCTTTCACGTTCTTGTTATTTTTAGCAGCATTCTATCTAATTTCAGTGCCTACAAATTCCTAATAAAATATCCAAACTATTAGATACCAAAACATAGGATAATTAATATAATTTCAATTTTCTATCATAAAAATTAATTTCAAGTCCATGCTAGCGGCACTATCATGCTACGGAAAGTTAGCACGACCAAGGCACTCCCATTTCAGAAAAGTTAGCACGACCACGGCACTACTATTTTAGAAGGATTAGCACAACCACGGCACTAACATTTCAGAAGGGTTAGCATGATGACGGCACTACCACTCCCCGGAGGGTTAGCACGATTAAGGCACTACCGCTTCACATCTCAGAAGAGTTAGCACGATGGCGGCACTACCTTTCTATGGAAGGTTAGCACGATGACAGCACTACCACTCCACGGAGGGTTAGCACGATCATGGCACTACCGCTTCAACAAAGAATAATACGCTGACAATCACCACAACAACATCGTCCAGTCCGGAAAGACGGCCGCCTCAGGTACGCGCTTCTTTTCCTTTTCTGAGTTTTGCCTCACCTAAGCACCCATGCACTAGTCTCCCCAAAATTGGGGGCAACTGTAGACACCGGGTCCCGAGACAGTTTAGTTCAGGATTACCCAATGATAAAATTAATTGTACCTGTTTATAGGCAAAAATGAAAGTTGGAAGTAATGATTTACTTGTCAAATTGATTTATTAAAAATAAATAAAAATGTGTTTTAAAAAATATTTTGAAAATTTTTTAAAAATTATTTTAACATAAAAAAAACGAGTTTTGAAATTATAGTGTTTTAGCAAAAATTAAAAAAAAAATTGCGAGTGTCGGCCTGCTGCAACCCGCGCGCGGGCGTCCCTCTCCCACGCGTAGCGCGCAGCGCCCCCTCACCCGCAGCGCGAGCGACGCGCAAGGCGTTGCTCGCTCGTAGCATGAGCGACGCCCCACGCTGGGCGCGGCGACGCCCGTCGGGCGTCGATCGGCCCTGTCGCCCCCCAGTAGCCCTTTGGGTTTTTTTTTGGCCTTTTTTGAGTTTTTGACTCATTTTTTTGTAGAATTTAATTTTAAAATCTTTCTATCTTCTAACCCTTCAAATTCTTCAATTTTTTTGGTTTAATGAGAATTAAATTAATTTAATTTTTTATTAAAAATTAATTTATTTTGAGGTATAAAAAGGGTTTTTTGAGAGAGAAAATGGAGGATTTTTCTTAAGAAAATTTGGTTTTCTCTCTTCTTCTTTAAGAACAAGTTGCCCAAGTATTTTTAATTTTTTAAGTTAATTCTTGAGACAAATAAATTAATTATTTGTTCTTGTGAATTTTGTTACTTTTTTTTTATAATTTTTCCTTAAGATAAAAAAATAAATTATTTGTTTTTGGGATAAAATTTTTTTACATATAAAATTTTAGATCTATTTTTAGCTGCATGCTAGGACGCCAAAAACAATGGATCTGATACCAATGAAAGGAAAAAACAACATGCTACATGCATATATGGAGGTAACATAATCGAGTTATATGCTACCTACCTCTTGTAGGGCAGATAATTTAGCGGAAGCGTTAATAAGGATCTCTTCTGGCATCACTGGTCTGGCTGATATCCACAAATGGGATAACGACAACTAAACCATAGTCTAAAAGCCCATTGGAGTGAAAAGCAGGCGAGTGGAGAATCCAGCAGAGTTTTAGTATAAGAACTTTTTCTTCTTCTTTCTCATCTTTAACTTAGCCCTATTTATAGAGAGCCTTATGCTCTTAATTAGGAGGGCTATTAATTAAAGTAATTAATAAGAAATGGCAATTACAAAATTAATGGGAATTAAATGAGCAGTTACAACTATTAATTAAGAAATTAATATGTAACCTCCCTTATTTAATCCATTTAATTAAGAGACAAACCCTTAATTAAAGGACCTAATATGGAACATTTTCCATACCTGTGTAATTCTCATATAGATATGGATTCGAGTCCATATTAAGCGTAATGGGCGTATCCAGACTCCAATTATTTATAGTGAATTTTACCAATTAATGTAAATATATGAGTATATAATCACCTTACCAATAATTTCATTTATTTTTAGCATCACTCAATTAGTACTCATATATTTTTGGCACAATGTCTATGTGAGTAATTGAGAATGTATTTTAATAATGTAATTATATACAATTATTATATTAATAAAATTTTACCAATTAATAAAATTATATGAGTATATAATCAACTTACGAATTAATTTCATTTACTTTTAGTATCACTCAACTAGTATTCATCTATTTTTGCACAATACCTATATGAGTAATTGAGATTAATAATGTAATTATATACAATTGTTATATATAATGAAATTTACCAATTTATGTAATTATATGAATATATAATCACCTTACCAATTAATTTCATTTACTATTAGCATCACTCAACTAGTACTCATCTATTTTGGCACAATGCTTATATGAGTAATTAAGTTGTAAATTCATAATGTAATTATATATAATGAAATTTTACTAATTAATATAATTATATGAGTATATATTCACCTTATCAATTAATTTCATTTACATTTATTGTCACTCAAATAGTATTAATTTATCTTTGGCTCAATACGTGTATGAATATGTAAATTATTAATATAGTTATATATAATTATTATTGAAGGGAAAAAATAGAAAAAATAATCAAGGTAACAATAGAATTGATACCTACCTTTTTTATCGCGTAAATCTCGTTGTAGAATCAACACGAGGATCTCTTTTGTTTTGGTCACCGGTCTAGCTTTTATCCACTCGGGATATTAGCAACTAGACCACAATCTAAAAGCCCCTGTAAGATTAACACAAAAAGTCGTGAGTGGGAACGAGCAGCCTTGCGACGTATACATTTTCTCGTTACCAAATAATGAGATCTCTCCTCTATTTATAGAGATCATAAATGCTAGAGACTTATCCATAGTCTAACTTAGATTCCTTTCTGAGATAAGATTTGGTAATTTAAATCAGATTAAAATACCCAATTCAATCTGGATTAGAACTCAATCCATTAAAGAGTCATGGGCATATCCCAACTCTATCATCACCCACTCGCACATGACGAAACACATTCCAATTATAATCTTCAGTTATATAGGATAATAGATTGTGTGACCAGCATACCTCGAGAGCACTATTGCTATACACCTATTAGGGATATATAGCTTCTCGAAAAAGGCGATCCTTTTATTTCACGTATGCTTAACCCTAGACGACCTTCTCACAATTATTGTTTTAACTCATGATCTCATAAAACATTTTTCGTGTTCGCTATTATGTTTCTACTCATAGAAATGATAATAGACATGTCGGTGAACCACGAACTCTTATGAATGTGATCAAAAGGTTATCTTCCCCTCTTACTATATGCCATCCATCATGATTCAACTCGCTTTTCTAGTTAGATTCTCCAAGCCTAAATTTTTCCCAGACCTCTTGAAAACTAACCAAGCTAGCCACATTGAACCATACTTCAGGGATAAGTTAAGGGTTCTAAGGGTCGAAATATAGATAGGGTCTCACAATAGGGAAAGTTAAGATTGATAGTATTAAATTCCCATCCCTTTGGTCACTTAAGCACACACGGTATAAAACATGTGTTATGGTGTTCTTTCCTTCCCTTAAAGGAGCGCATGTCTTACATTTTAAAAATGTGAATATGAAACACCATACAGAAGCATAAGGTTGCAATGCACCGAAGCACTCAACTTTAGTCCGCTTACTTAAGGACTACTTCTGGCTTTTAAGACATAACATGGTAGTTACATATAACTGACCATCGGATTCCACATGATCCTTATTTGGATCTCAATCCAAAGCATACAACCTCATGTATGACTTTATCTCGTGCCTTAACAAGACTAATCTTGTAATTTCTGTAAGACGACACTTTTATTTTGAATAGGCTCTCGAGCATACTCATTTGTTCAAAAATCACCTCATCTTAGTCTTTGTCAACTCATTGATAAAACTAAGGTACACACCCTTGTGAGTGGGCTACTTCTCTGTCTGACATGCTCAAACTCAAATAAATAACAGTGAGTGTTCACACATTAAACATTTACACTCAGTATTACCAACAATGAACTTTATTATTATTCATAAATATAACGTTAAGGGATTACAAAATAAAGTTAATATACATCAAATTCTACGCAAAATTTAGTCAACGGATTTGCAATCATCTCATGCGTAGATATGTACTGTAAGTTCACATCTCCCCGTGCAACAACATCTCTTATATAATAATACTTAATGGCGATATGCTTAGTCCTACTATGTAATTTTGGATCTTTCGTGTAAGCTATCGACAACTGACTGTCACTAGAGACCGTTACTTATTCCTCTGAGGTAGTTACTCTTAAATGGTCCATTAACCATTTTAGTCAAACTGCCTCTTGTACTGCAGCTGCAGAAGCTACAAATTCAGCTTCCATTGTTGATAAGGCTACACAGGTTTGTTTCTTGCTACTCCATGAGATGGCACCCTTACCTAGCAAGAATTTGAAACCTAAAGTGGATTTTCTCTCATCCACATCTCCAGTCCAATCAGCATCAGTGTATCCTCTTAAATGCAGATCCTTGCCTTGATAACAGAGAGAATAATCTGCTGTACCTTTGAGGTATCTAAGTATCCTCTTAACTGCTTTCCAATGTCATTCGCCTAGGTTAGATTGATATCTACTTGCCATGCCCACTGCATAGCAAATATCAGGTCTCGTACATAATATTGCATACATAAAACTATCCACGACACTGGCATATGGAACGTTTCTCATACGTTCCACTTCTTCTGACATCTTCGGACACATTTTTTTGCTAAGAAACTGATTCTTGGCAATAGGGCAATCTACGGGTTTGCAATTCTGCATATTGAATTGTTCAAGGACTTTGTTGATATATGCCTCTTGAGAAAGAGATAACAACCTTCTAGAACAATCTTGTGAAATCTTAACTCCAAGAATGAAGTCTGCATTACCCATATCTTTCATTTCAAAGTTGGACGGTAACCAATCTTTGATTTGATTTATGTACTCTTTGTCATTTCCAGCTATTAATATGTCGTCTACATACAATGTTAAAATGACAAAATTATTTTTAGAGCTCTTGTTATACACACGATGGTCTTCATCAATCATGTTGAACCCATTCGACATGATTGTATTATGAAATCTCAAATACCATTATCTTGAAGACTGTTTAAGGCCATAGATTGATCTTTTCAATCGGCAAACCTTATATTCGCTGCCTTTTCTGATGAAACCTAAAGGTTGATCCATGTAGATTTCTTTATTCAGTTTTCCATTGAGAAAAGCAGTCTTCACATCCATTTGATGTAGCTTTAGGTCTAAACTTGCCACTAAGGTAAGAATTAACTTTATAGACGTAAATCTCACAACAGGGGAGAAAGTCTCCTCATAGTCAATCCCTTCCTATTGTGTAAACCCCTAGCGACTAGCCGAGCTTTATATCTTTTGTTACTTCAATCAGCTTTTCGCTTCACCTTGAGAATCCATTTATTCCCAAACGGTTTGCGTTCTTCGGGTAGATCAACCAGTTCCCAAACATTGTTTGATCTCATGGGTGTTATTTCTTCTTCCATTGTATTTATCCATTTTTCTTTAGCTGAGCATGACAAGGCCTCTTTAATGTTTTTAGGCTCTTCCTCGTCTTGTGGGGCAACCAAAAGGGCTTCGTTCAAGCCTTCGATCTCAAATCATCGGCGAGGAACACTTATCCTTTTATATTTATGCAGTTCCAAATCTTGATAAACATGTCTCATATATTCATCGTAATTTGGAATGCTCCCATTGGGATACTGTTCCATACTCCCACTGGAGTCGAGAATGCTCCCACTCAAATCAAGGTCTTGAACATTCGGATCATATGTAGGAGAAAAGTCTTGACCTTCTTCCTCTATCTCCCTCCCACTCGGATGGAGTGATCCTGATGATTCATCTTCCTGAGTTTCATAGAAAGTGAAATCTTGATTCACTTCACCCAATTTTGGAAACACATTTTCCAAGAATACGACGTCTTGTGATTTAAAATCAGTCTCTGAACCATTCTCTTGCTCACCCATGAATACGTATCCTTTTAATACTTTAGAATATCTCACAAAGATATTCTTTTTACCTCTTGTTCCCAATTTACCAAACTTGCTTGAGGTATCATGGACATAAGTAGCACAACCCCAAGGTCTTAAATGGCTTAGGTCAGGCTGTCGACCAGTCCACAACTCATAAGGTGTGGATGTGATAGATTTGGAGGGCACACGGTTTAGAACATATGTGGCAGTCAATAAGGCATCTCCCCAATAGGAGATAGGCAAATTTGCCTTTGCCATCATAGATCTAACCATATCAAGGATAGTCCTATTTCTCCTTTTCGCAACACCATTTTGTTGTGGAGTTCTGCGAATTGACAATTGATGTTCAATCCCTTTTTCATCACATAAAGCCTTAAATTCATCTGAAAGATATTCCCAACCTCGGTCAGTTCTTAAAGCTTTAATCTTTTTATCTAATTGATTCTCAACTAAGTTCATAAAAGTTTTGAATCAACTCAATGCTTCTGACTTGTGAGAAATCAAGTAGACATGACCATACCTTATATAGTCATCTATAAATGTGATGAAGTAGTAGGCCCCATGCCTTGCCCTCACATTCATTGGACCACAAACGTCAAAATGAATTAATTGCAATGGAAATTCAGCTCTAGTTCCTTTTCCGAATGGTTTTCTCACTAGTTTTCCTTTTAGGCAATGCTCACAGGTAGGTAATTTAACGTCATTCAAATTACCTAGCAAACCAGTTTTGGCTAACCGACTCATTCGATCTTGCCTAATATGGTTTAATCTTGCATGCCATAATTTCACATAATTCTCATTATTATGTGAAGTAGAAGAGATTAAAGAAAAACTGTTTTTATTCATAAAGTTAGGATCAATATCCAAAACAATGAAATTGTATGAAATAAAACCAAAACCATAATAAACATCATCCAAACATAAGCGCATACTGCCATCTTTATAGTGTAAATCAAAACCAAGTTTTAATAATACAAGAACAGAAACTAAATTCCTACGAATATCTAGAGCATAAAGCACATCATATAGGAGCAGGGTTCGGCCTTTGCGTAAGACTAATCTACACACGCCAATCCCTCAAACTGGCACTCTCATATCGTTTCCCACATATATATATTTTCCTCCATTTGGTATTCACCGGAATTCTACAAAGGCATCTCGATCCTTTGCTACATGGTCCGTTGCTCCTGAATCAACCACCCACAAAGGATAAAATTCAGTTAATAATACAGAACTAATTTTACTCACTCTCGAGTTAGAATAGTGTATCGTATTGCGCACAGTGCAGTCTCTTGCATAGTGTCCTTTCTGTTGGAAGTTAAAAAATTTCACTTTTGAGATGTTTATCTTTTTCTTGCCTTTGGACCTTTTAGAATTATGTTTTTTTTGTTCTGCCTTTTATTCCTTTTGGCAGGTTCCTTATCCCGACCTTTGAAGCCATTCCTTTTGTTATGGTTTGAACTCGTTCCACCAGAACGGGATTGTACCACATGCACCTCGGCATTGACCTTAATCGATGCCAATCTATCTTCTTCAAGCTCCGAATGATGAGCGACATCCTCAAATGTCTTAACACTGTCCATATGAGTCAGTTTCATTTTCATATGCTCCCAACTCTTAGGTAAGGAACGGATAACAACTTGAACCTACTGCTCGTCGGTCAACTTATGACCATATTCACTAAGCTCACTCATCATATTTTCCATCTCCCTGAGATGTTTTCGCATTAAATGATCAGGTCTCTTTTGATGTGTCAAATTTTATCGTCAAAGATCGGAGTTTAGTTAGAGTCACTCCTCCAAACTTCTCCCGCAAAGCAATCCACAGATCCATTGAGTTTTGATACTTGCAGAATTGCTTAGATATATCATCCTCAATAGCACTCAGCAGAATGATACGAGCAGTGGAATTCTTCTTCTTCCATGCTAAATAGACATTTCAGTCGCGCCTATGCTGGGCCGTATTGCCATCCTCAGGTTCAGCCATAACCGAACTTAAGGTTTCGAGACCCTCTTGCTCCTCAAGCACATAATGGATCTTCATACTCCAGATTTCATAATTGTCGCCATTCAATTTCAAGTCTTTATTTAATTAAGCGATAATTGATTTAGAAGCAGATGCCATTTGTATCCTCTGATTCAAATGGAACAAAGTTGCACGTTATTATAGGAGATTAGGCAATACATGCAATTTACTATACACCTGAAATAATAACCTAATAAAGTTTTCTATTAGACTCAAATTTGAAAAGGTTACTAAAAGTACCAATTACCTTCTAACGGCTAAGATTTCATGCATAGTAAATATAAATTATTGGATTATTAAGTTCTTAAACTTATGAGAGAATTTTTTATTGGTTTTAACTTTATTAAGTCTCTACTTAATAAACATGCGAACATTTTACTCATAAAATATTGCAAGGCAATTAACATTTTAAAATAAACACATTTATTAAAAAATAATTAAATGCCATAATAAACTCATTCATTCAACTAATAAATAAATCAAATAATTCTCAAATAAGATACTCATATCAAATATAATAATAGGAAACATAAATCCTATAAAAGCAAATGCTAACTATAATTGACACTCATGTCAACTACTCTAGAAATCTAGATCTTCTCAAGATCTTCACTGACATTAGGACTAATTCTTTGACCAATTTTATTAACTCATAAGGCAACTCATAAGTTCGCTGATAAAGCCATGGATGATGCACTCTATGTCCACTTCTTAATTTCATCACAGATGCAATGTTGCTCCTCAACACTCCTTTTTTGGCAACTCTAGCCAAAAATTAGATGATAGATCTTTTATAAAATCTATCTCCTATGTACCAAGTGGTTTCCATTAGCTCCTTTAGAACTAGATGATATTCAAAAGAGTTAATCAACGCTTTGATTTGAGCTCCGTCATCCCTTCCTAGGCTTAAACCTCCTATCCAAATGCACTCTTGCATTTGTTTATGCATAGTCAATATATGACTCATTATAGCAGCAATATCATCAGCTCGAATGTTCCTCCGCATCCTCATGTTGCTTACTAAATGCACTCTTACATTTTTTAAAGCAATCCCATGCGGGATTTTAGGAATCATAGGTGTCCTTATCAATATTTCTGAAATACATTACAGAAATTTAAATGGTTAATACACTCATGTATAAACACATATGATTAAAACACATTTCAATCAACAAATAAGGATAAATATCACATAAAAAAAATTTCAAAATATTTTAAAAACAGAAAACACATTTTACATAATTATTAAAATATTTATTTTAAAATAAATTAAACAAATATATTTTATGGTCATAAAAAATTTCAAAACAAATGGCCAATAAATTAGAAATATTTTGAAAAACATTTTCGAAAAAAAAATGGCACTGATTTGGAGGCTGGAGCACGCCGCACGCGCCATCACGACCGACGAAGGGGAGGAAGACGCGCTCACACACCTCCATGTGCCACACGCGCTACCTCCCACTCGACCTGACACATGTCATCACCATAGCGTGCCACGTGTCAGAAATCCACTGGTCCACTTGGCGCCCACGTGGCACCATTTGGACATTCATTGCCACGTGGCAGACTCTGATTGGTACACGTGTCACTTTTTTAACACGTCAGCATCACACATGGCAAGCCTCGGCCTTCCACGTGTCAATCCCCCATTAATCCACCTGGTGCCCCGTGGCGCACAGGGGACACGTCGAATCCACGCGGCATGACCAAAGTCTACTACGTGGCTCACGACTATTGAGCCACGTGTCAATAACGTATAACGTTATTGACACGTGTTCGCGCACGTGTGGGCAACCGCCACCGCTCACGCGCATGCGCCCAACGTGTGGTGGCGCGTGTAAGCCACGTGCCACCTTCTCGACTGAATTAGGTCTCCGGATTTTGGCCAGCTGGGGGTTTTCGGGTCTGTGAATCCAATGGTAAGGTCAAAAATAAAAAAATCCCATTTTCTAGACTAGCATTTCGAATATTCAATTTTGTTCCCTTGGGTTACGGTGTACACATACACGAAATCGAGCCAAAATATACACGCATATATATTTTTCACACAAAAAATAAATTTTTGTAGCGTTTCATGCTTCCTAGATCTATTAATTTTACTCATAAAATTTTAGATCAATTTTAAGCCATGCCAGGACGTCAAAATATGAAGGCTCTGATACCAATGAAGGGGAAAAAAATAGAAAAAATAATCAAGGTAACAATAGAATTGATACCTACCTCTTTTATCACGTAAATCTCGTTGTGGAAGCGACACAAGGATCCCTTTTGTTTTGGTCGCCGGTCTGGCTTTTACCCAGCAACTAGATCACAATCTAAAAGCCCCTGTAAGATTAACACAAAAAGTAATGAGTGGGAACGGGCAGCCTTGCGACGTATACATTTTCTCGTTACCAAATAATAAGACCTCTCCTCTATTTATAGAGATCATAAAGGCTAGAGACTTATCCCTAGTCTAACTCAGATTCCTTTCTGAGATAGGATTTGGTAATTTAATTCAGATTAAAATACCCAATTCAATCTGAATTGGAACTCAATCCATTAAATAGTGATGCGCGTATCCCAACTCTATCAATTATAATAATAAAATTTTAGCTGTACATTTAAAAATGATAAAAGAAAAAAATTAAAATCTTTTAGAGTGAACTAAGAATTAAATTTGAAAATTTTTAGGTGGAATTTTCTTTTTGAAATTTAGTAGAAAATTAAAAATTGAATTTAATTTTATATTTTTTGAGTTGGTGAAACATTAATGAGTCAAATTATCTAATTTTGGCTAATGTTGGTTGAGATATTTTGGCTTTTCAGTGCTTAACTGTAGCTTCTGAATCAATTTTTAGCACTGGAAGAGGACTTTAGAAAAATTTAAAAGTTCTATAAATCTGATTAGAGTCGAGGTTCTTATTTGTTGCTAAAATTGGTAGATATCAACTACATTTTTGGCTTTAGAGGCATCAATTGAAGAACTTGAAAAACTTGAATCAGGTAATTATTATATTTGCGTAAATTTTTAAATTGTATATTTAATGTTCATATTTTTTTGATCTAAATATTTAATTTCTTTGTTATTTTTTTAAATATTGCTCAAACATAATGTAGAAAAGACTGTCAAATGTTAATTATAAATTTTGTACTTTGATTTAAATTTTGATTATACTTATTGAGATATTTTAATTGTATTTGTATTTATTATTGTGTAGATTTATTTTATAAAACTTTAAAAATATTAAATTATTCGAAATACCGAATTGTATTGTATTATATTATTTTATATCGAAAGAACTAAAGAATTGAATCGAACTGTACTGAATTTTATAAAACTGTAATGAGTTATCCTGAATTCTTAAGACAATAACAATACTTAATTTTTAAAATACCTAAAATTTCAAGACAATGCTAAAATTTATAAATATTCGAATTGTACCGTACCGTGTACACTCTTTTATTGTACCATAGGTTCTCCAGTTTCACATGGTACAAATTTGGCACTTAATCATAGAAAACTACTAACATAATAATAATAATAATAATAATAATAATAATAATAATAATAATAATAATAATAATAATAATAATAATAATAATAATAATAGATTTTTGTTGCTGGACCTATATCTCAAATTAAGAGGTTAAAATTTTTACTGCTGAAATGTTCTTCATTATTGTACTTTTTCATTTATGCTGTTTTTCACTTTTTAACCCTCAAATTGATACTATTTATGGATCCGATGATCAATAAGTGGAAAGTAACATTTTAAGGATGGTAGGTTTTCTTGCTAATATGGGAGGTTTAAGTTTAGTGGAAAGTAACATTTTAAGGATGGTAGGTTTTCTTGCTGATATGGGAGGCTTAAGTTTAGCTTTCTTAGGCCATGAATTCAATTTTTTTATTTCATAGAAACCGGCACATTTTGTGCCAATATGAGTATAAAATTTTGACACAAGAATGGATCTCGCACATTAAAAATTGGCAGTTTCACTGTTGATTTTTAACACTTCAAAATTTTAAATATCTTTACTAGAATAATACAATTCTAATTTTCCTGAAAAAAATTCATTGCCAGGGCGCCATTCGATGTTTTCATGCACGGTGTGCGCATGCATACACACCATGGTTTGCACTAACCAGTCAGGTTAATTGACCATCCCATCCAGTTAGTGTCAGCTGCTTATCAATTCGTAGTTTTTCAGTTCAACCACACTAAATGAAGGACTCATGTAACAATATGTATCAAAACCAATTAAGATGGCTAAGTGAAAGGGCTAAATTTACGTAGCAAGAGGTTAAAAAGATTTTGAGGTGGTCAAGTTGAAAAAATAAAAAATTTTACGGGACAAATTATCAAAACATTGAGAATTATTAGTCTGAACAATCAAAACATAATGCAGAAGAATGAGTTCTCTAGATATAATTCATGAACTTTTCGTAAAATCATATAACATATAATGCCACATAAAAAATAATTGTCATAATTCATATATATGTGTCTTTTATCATCAATGGCTATATTCATTTATCGACCAAACTCAATGAAATATAATGAACTCTTAAATAATGTGATGAAAGCAGATGTTGCCTAATTGACATGTAATTGAGCACCTACAGATATAATTTGTTGGCCATACATAGGTTAGATCAAAACATTTTCTTTAATTTTTTTTTACCAACTGTTTGATCATCGCCCAACTGACTCATTGTTTAGATGAGACCAAGGTATTCAGATCCAGATATGATATAAAACTACAAAAGGAAGAAGGTAAAGAATTTAAGGTTTGATTGGGATTGAAAAAATTAGTATATACCATTTAAACATGTTTCAAATAATTCATCATAATGATGTTCACTTTAATATAATAATCATGTTTTAATAAAAAAAAATAGACAATTTAAACATAATAAGTCTAAATTATAATTCACAAAAATAAAATCTAAAAATGCTCCTACAGATATTATATTTGATTCGCAAACCCTTAAAAACTGCAGCCATACACTAGTAGAGCTAGTTGACGATGTAACATCAATTGAAAAATCTGAATCTTCATCATTACACTCAGCTACATTTGAATCTACAACAGCTTTTCCCTTACCAGGTTTGCCTTTATTATTCAGCTTAGAACAATCTTTCTTCCAGTGCCCTTTTTCTCGACAAAAGGCACATTCATCTTGGCCCAATTTGGGCCTCGAGTTCGATCTCCCTTTCTTTCCTTTAGTCTGGCTCTGTGACCGACCTCTCACTACTAGAGTTTCTCTAGCCCCACTTGTACTTTCTTTCTTATCCTTCTTTCTCAGTTCATAACTGTACAAGGCAGCACAAGCTTCATTGAGAGTCACAACAGCCTTCCCATAAAGTAAAGTCGTTTCAAGAAATTCAAACTCTTTAGGAAGGGACCCCAACAACATCAAAGCCAAATCTTCATCTTTAAATGTCACATCCATATTCAATAAATCAGCGACTAACTGATTAAAATTGGTGACGTGATCATTTATTATGGCACCCGAAACATAATTGAAACGAAACACTCTTTTCTTCATGTGGAGCTTGTTCTGACTGCTTTTTCTCAAGAATTTTTCCTCCAGTGCCTTCATCAATTTACTTGTAGAAGTTTATTTTGAGAAAGCATACTTTTGCTCTCTAGAAAGGCACGATCGAATTGTACCACATGCCAAACGATTAAGTCTCTTCCATTCTTTATCATCAACATCATATGGTTTCTTTTCTTCAAGGGCAATGTCTAGACCTTGCTAAAAGACAGCGTCTAGAACCTCACTTTTCCACATGCCAAAATGACCCGTACCATCAAAAATTTTCACCACAACTCTTGCATTTGCCATCAAATTGGACGAGGAAGAAGCAGTGAATGGATTTGTCATTTTTGCTACAATTACTATTCAATAGCTGTCAATGCGAAATGTCAATAACCCAAGGAAATATCTTTTCTGATGTGGAGGATCAGAATAAGTTGTAACCACAGAGCATACATAGAAAAACCTAAGCTCTGACACCAATTGTTGTGAAAACTCGGGTTAATTTCCACCTAATTCACCTCGAACTTTTACACAGGTGAATAAAGCATAAACGATTATACTGAAAACAACACAAGGTAAAATTTCCAAGAAAGATTGGATGGGTCTCAAATGGTCCCACTTAAAATCCAATCTCATTAGACAGAATTTTACTAAATAATTTAACAGTACAATAATTTACTGGTAATATACCCGACAATAGCTATTAAATAGACAAATAAAGAGCACCATAATTTAACGAGGTCCGGCCAATTATGCCTACGTCCTCGGACACTACCAAATTATATTTCATTATTTCAAAAAAATAATACACGTGAAATATTTACAAAAAAGAGAAAGAATTTGCCTTAGCAAAGATGGCAATTTTTGGATGGAATCAATTAAGAAAGGGGGGCTATATTTATAGCTTAAACAAATCCCCATTTCCTTTACATTTTTTGACGTGGGATTCCTAAAAAATATATTGACCAATTTTGTCAACAATGGTGAGCCACAATTGTGGACTTTTTAACAAGTTTCATATGGAATATATTCAATTCTTATAACTAATTATGAAAATTCGATTTTTCTTTTGATTCTTTTAAGTTTTTATGAATATTATATTTGATTTACATTTTTCATTTTTGAAGCATTTTTAACTATTAAAAATAATATTATAAATTTAATAATTTATTAAATTTAGATCTTAAAATTTTTTAATGGTTAACCAATAAATCAATTCGAAAAAAATTGGTTAAAAATCGAAACTGATATAACAGTTAACTAAAATTAATAGATTGATTAATAAAATTGTTAATGGACTGGTTAACTGAGCTAAGCTCAACCTTATTGAATTGAATAAGGAAAAATTTATATTTTGTCCTCTTTTAACTGTATCATAGTTTTAACTATTATGTCCTCAACTTTTGTTTGTCTTCAATAAATAATATAACTTCACCTTAAAGTTATCTCCTATGAGGTGAAAATTGCACAAAATATCATAAATATTTATTTACTTTGAGTTGAAAATTGTTTAAATTATCATAAAATTTTTATATTCTTAAAATAATTGATGGGGACATTTTTATTAATAATGTGTTTTAGAAACTTATTTTGAGATTTGGGGTGGATTAAAACTTATTTTGAGGATTGGAATTTTTTACATTTCCGCAAAGTAATATTGCGAAAATGGAAATTATCTATGCCATTTTCGTAAAGATTATTTGCGGAAATGGAATGCCTTTTTACCCATTTTCGCAAAGAATCTTTGCGAAAATGGAATAACTGTTCACCCATTTCTGCAAAGATTCTTTGCGGAAATAAATGTGGGTCCCCTTCCTTTTTCCCGCAACTTGCATTCCATTTCTGCAAATATAATTGCGAAAATGGAAGTGGTCCCACACATACACATTCATTTCCGCAAGAAGCAATTGCGAAAATAAATAGTTGCCCGACATTCACTCAGAATTGAACAATAATTTACTTCCATTTTATCAGTACTTATATGCGAAAATGGCCACTTTTTTTCCTTTTCTTTCGCTCAATTATGACAGACCGTGAAAAAAATAATCGAAATGTAGTATAAATATGTGAGCTTGGAACCTGTGAATTTGCAATTTACACCTTATGTTTTGAAGTCGTGAAAGGTAGACGAGTGAAATTAGATTTCAAGCATTTGAAATATATTTCGAGTGAAGTGAAAAAATCTGCATTTAAATGTAAGTATATTTTTATTTTTACGTTATGATCGAAAATAATTTATGAATAGTAAACAGTTTTTTTTTTTCAATTTATGTTAATATGTCAATTTTATTTTTACTTGTATTGTATAAGTACTGATTAGAAATATGTTTTGAATTTAATGAATCACAGATATCAACTGAAGTACGATACCAAGAAGACACATATTTTATATTTTTCGGAGTAAGGTATTTTTTTAAGAAAAGTGTTTTTTTTGTTATCCATGATTTGATATGTTTAATTCTGAAAAATGAAATTAGATATGTTATAATTATAAACTGTAATGGTAAAAGAAATGGAAAAAAAATTATAAAACTTATCAGTAAAACGATAAATGAAAAACTGCCAATAGATTGTATAATTTTTGTTAATAATTATATTTCAATAAATGTAAACGTTTTGCATGACAGTACGAATAGATTATTTGAAACCTAAAATTTAAAATGTGTAATAATAAACATGTTTTAAAACATGACGAAATAGTTATAATATTTGTAAAAAATGTTATAAAAATTAGTGGAGAAAATAGTTAGAAAGTTAGGGACACAATTACATTATAAGCACAAAATAATATATTTAGTAGAGTACAATTAATGTTGCAGTTTTTTGTTTTACGTCATTATTTGTAATTTTGAAAATACTGTTATTGATGCTGCAGTTATTTTATTAATTTAAATGGGATAAATTATTAATTGAAATATCATATGTTATTGATTTAGTCTATATATACATCATATTAGGAGATAAAATAAATATTAATTTAATATAATATTATTGTATTATTAGTTACAGATAATTTGAAGATGTCAACATATGTAGACTTTTACTTGCACATGGGTGGTCAAATAAGTTATGAGGTAGCAGGTTTTGAATATGATGTTTCGGGTCCAAATGCCATTATAAGGAGACTTAGACTTAGATATAAGCCAACTCTTGCTGAATTAATACATAAAATTCACGTAAAATTGGGTTTAGGCCTTAATGATGTGATTCAAAGGATTATATCCAGAAGTCCAAGGTACAATCGAGGATCAGTAAGTTGGACATCTGTGGATTTGGTAGATAATAGTGACATTGATATGATTTATGAAAATGTTAGACAACATGATGATAGTCCATTGGTTGAGTTAATAATTATAGTGAAGGGGGTGTTGGAGCTAATAGGGCAACGTATGATGCTGGTGATGAAAATAGAAATGATGTGCAGCAAGTGGAAAATGTTCATGAAATGCAACAATTATTTGTAACTGAAGTTGGCCCCAGTCAACCTTGGCCTTCAGTCAGCGGGCAAGATGTCAAAATTTTTCAGGAAACAAATTATTGTCAGAATGATGGTGATGATGTGGGTCCTAGTCAGCATAATCAGTTTTTTGGTCGACGGGATAGTGAATTGCTTCTTGGAGGGGACAGTGTCAACTCAGGACCTGGTCGGTTACGTCGATCGGCAAGCCATGCGTATGATGCGGGTATGAGTAGGCGTAGACAGTCAATAAGCCATGTGCAACAGACTCCAATGAGTTAGCCTAGATGGTCAATCAACAATGTGCCCGATGCTTCTATGAGTCAACCTAGACAGTCGGTTAGCAATGTGCCCGAGGCTTCTATGAGTCAACAGAGATGGACAGTCAGCCAGATGCGTGATTCTTCAATTAGTCAGCCGAGGAGGTCTATTAGTTGAAGGGTTGGTGATTTTATAAGTAAATCCATATTTGCCAACAGATCACGAAGTCGTAGAGATGAGCAGAACTTTGTGCAACCTGCAGGTGGCGACCCCCATTGAGGAACAGAGGATTCCGGGCAAAGACAATCAGGCCGCCGTTCAACATCGGGCCGATGCGGGTCACAATGATGCACAGCCGAACGTTGAATGACGAGATGGAAATTTAATGGACAGTATGGCAAGTGCGGGTCTTTCTCTTCATGAGCTCGCTACGAATGAGGAAAATGAAATTAGAGTAGATGTTGGCATAATGGATCAGGACAAAGATGAGTTCTTGAACAATGATTGTCTGTCATCCAATGACGACGTAGAGGCTGAAATCGCGAATATGAGTGCAGATAGCGATGAATGTGATTTCGGTGATGGTCATGAGTCATCTGATACACAATATGTTAATTAGTCCTGTAGCCACAGTCCATGGCAGTAGAGAGGCAACTGAAGCTATCTTTAACTTCCCATTGGAACACTACACAGCAATTGATTTTGATGAATCGGAATTTAATATACCTGAAGGTGATCGTTTTGAAACTTGGAATAGTTCGCCCGAGTTATCTATAGGTTTGCTTTTCAACAGTAAGGATGAAGTCAAATCATGCATGAAAAAATACTCAATTCAGCGAAATGTTGATTTCAGAGTCGTTGAATCGAAGCCAAAATATTGGGTCCTGAGGTGCTCTAAGGCTGAGACTGGTTGTGAGTGGAGGTTACGAGCTGTTAAAAAAGAGAGAAGCCCTTTTTGGATGATCATAAGATTCAAAGGACCACATTCTTGCCTATCTGCAGGGAATATGTCAAAGGATCACAGATAGTTGGGATCGCAAATGATTCGCAATTGCATAAGGGGGATGGTAAGTAAAAACCCAACCTTACCTATTGATGTAATTATTGCTGCTGTAAAAGAGCGATTTCACTACGAGGTGTCGTACTATAAGGCGTGGTATGCGAAGATGGGCGCACTGGAGTCAATCTTTGGGAATTACGTGGAGTCATACGAGAGACTACCGGGTTTCTTAAATGCTTTACAACAGTATAATCCCGGAACTGTGTATGATTTTTTGTTGCAAAACACCGACAACCCAATGGAAAAGCAATTTCATAGGATTTTTTGGAGTTTCAAACCAGCTATAGATGGGTTTCACTACTGTAAGCCAGTGTTATTGATTAACGGAACATTCCTAACTGGAAAATTTCAACAGACACTTCTACAACTGGTCCCGGATTTACAAATTGCTGGTTTTGAAAGCGGTCCATTTTTTGAAAACCTATATTCCAGCATAATATAAATAAACTCATGAATATATACACAAATATATAAATTAACATTTCAATTTAACTAAACTAAACTTACATAAAATTTCACAAATATTTATATGTATCAATATCATTTATTCTTTTTACACATTAATAATACTACACCAATATTATATATTATTACTCAAAAAGAAAACCACTACACATCGAGAATAAATTTACCAAATTTATATTAAATTAATTTAAAATTTTACCTTTTTTTTCCAAGTCACCTAAATTTCGGACTATTTGAATCTACAACTTCACAACAAATATACTACAAAAATTGTTAAATAAATAAAATTATTAACACATTTACATATATATACGTCTATTTATTAATTTTTTACACTAAACTTAAAATTTGACCAAACTTACATTTCTTACTTTTTTTGCAAACACATAAAATTTCACAAATAGTTATATATATCAATGTCATTTATTGTTCTTATAAACTAATATTACCATTCTAATATTAAATATTATTACACAAAAAATAAACACTACACATCAAAAATAAATTTGCAACATTTAATTTAATTTATTTTAAAATTTTACCTTTTTCTTCCCAAGTCACCGAAATTTTAGACTATTTTAATCTGCAATTTCACAACAAATATACTACAAAAATTGTTAAATAAATAAAATTATTAACACATTTACATATATATACGTTTATCTATTAATTATTTACACTAAACTTAAAATTTGACTAAACTTACATTTCTTTTTTTTTTTTTTTGCAAACACATAAAATTTCACAAATAGTCATCAATGTCATTCATTGTTGTAATAAACTAATATTACCATTCTAATATTAAATATTATTACTAAAAAAAATATTACACCTCAAGAATTATTTTGCAATATTTATATTAAATTAATTTAAAATTTTACCTTTTTCTTCCCAAGTCACCGAACTTTCGGACTAGTTTAATCTACAACTTCACAACAAATATTATAGGTGGCAAATGGGTGGGTTGGGTGGGTTTGGGTTGGGTCATAAATTGGTCAAAAATATATGGGTCATAAATGGGTCAATACCCAAATGGGTTGGGTGGGTTTGGGTCGACTCATTTGATATTTTTTTAATGAAAAATAATTATCGATATAATAACGGGATACTAAAAAAATTATTATAAAAATGTTGGTTCAAATGGGTCGGTGGAGATCCAAACGGATCGGGATATCGGTTGAATTATAGCTGTCCAATTTACTATTCATTTGGTAAAAAATTTGGCAGTATAATGGCTATATATATAACATACCCTTCCTGCAATTCAAATAATCTACAGTCACACATAGGGGCACAACAACACAATAATTCATAAACCAAGTGACTCTTTTTTCATTTTTAAGCCAATTATGTAATCCTAAATTATTCCACTTACCTTCTAAGCTCAATTTCTCTCAAAGTTAATTTTATAATTCTTAAAATATATAAATTAGTCTTCCTGCAAAATTTTAGTTTAAACAGAGTCCGTTTCTCGATCTGGTATATTTAAATCAGTCCGTTTCGATAATTTTTGGTGTTACCAAAAAATTAATTTTTTACTGTCAAAAATTTCTAAATATTAATCTAAGTCTATGTATACCATTAAAACAATTTTTAGAGCTCATTTGCTATTTTTATAGGTCTAGTCAAATTTTGGTTAAACCGGCTACCCTTTAAAACGAGCCGGGCTTTTTTTTTAATTATTTTTAACTTTTGGAGATCTATTTGACCTCATTTTTTCTCCAAATTTTACCGTCGGGCTCCTTATGACTAGTATTTTCCGATGGTCAAATAAAATATTTTTTACCTCCGGGTGTAATTTTTGTTCCCAGTGCACTATTTAGCATCAAAAAATACTATTCACGACTAATCCGATAACTCGGCCATTACAAATCTAACCAACAAAATATGCATACACATTACACAATAATAATACAGCGGGACAGTATAATCAAAAAATCTTGTTCATTAAGACAAAAATTTTTAATATTCAAGAAATAAAAAAATACACCCATTGGGTCAAGGAAGAATGACCCAAATGGGTTGTATTTTATGTGGGTAGATTTTGGATGGGTTTAAATGGATCAATTTTTTAGTTGGGTTGGGTTTGGGTCAATTTTTCTTGGGTGGGTTTGGGTGAGTTATTGGGTTTGGGTTAATTTTGACATGTATAACAAATATACTACAAAATATTGTTAAATAAATAAAATTATTAATACATATACATATATATATATATATATATATATATGTATATATATATTTCTATTTATTAATTATTTACACTAAACTTAAAATTTGACAAAACTTACATTTCTTAATTTTTTAACAAACACAAAAAATTTCACAAATAGTTATATATCTCAATGTCATTTATTGTTGTTACAAATAAATGTTACCATTCTAATATTAAATATTATTACTAAACAAAAAAATACTACACCTCAAGAATTAATTTGCAACATTTATATTAAATTAATTTAAAATTTTACCTTTTTCTTTCCAAGTCACCGAAATTTCGGACTAGTTTAATCAACAATTTCACGAAAATATTCTAGAAAAATTGTTAAATAAATAAAATTATTAATACATTTATATATATATACGTCTATTTATTAATTATTTACACTACCTCAATAATATTTGAACGCCAGTCTTTCACATTTAACTGATTATCTGACAAAATAATTATCTACATGTAACTATTACAAAATTTATTTAAACAATAGAATTAACAATTAAAAACTTATAGTTTACCTTCACCTTCACTTCACCTTCACCTTCACTTCATTTCACCTTCACTCACAATTACACTCACAATCACACTCACAATAACAATAATAATATTTTTTGACGTTAGAAATGAAGAGGGGGAAGGTAGATTTATGTATAAGGGTTGGGTTATTTAAGGGGGCTGTTGGGCGGTGGGTAGCAGGTGACCGTTGGGGGGGGGGGGGGGGGGGGCAGACTGCCATTTCCACAATGGTCTTTTGCGAAAATGGAAGTCTTCTGACACAATCCATTTCTGCAAAGAAACTTTGCGGAAATGG
The DNA here is from genome assembly GCA_947683425.1 of Excoecaria cochinchinensis. Lineage (NCBI taxonomy): Eukaryota > Viridiplantae > Streptophyta > Magnoliopsida > Malpighiales > Euphorbiaceae > Excoecaria > Excoecaria cochinchinensis. The sequence continues at coordinate 416,057 of CANTUQ010000008.1, read as the reverse complement.
CTTCTGTGTTGTCCATTTTCGCAACGGTCTTCTGCGGAAATGGAATGTCTCGCGTCCCATCACAGGCGCCACACCCAATCCATTTCCGCAAATATTATTTGCGGAAATGTGATAAACACCCCAATCCTCAAAATAAGTTTTAATCCATCCCAAATCTCAAAATAAGTTTCTAAAATACATTATTAATAAAAATGTCCCTAATTGATGCACTCTATTTTGTGCTTAGGGTCAAATATATATATATATATATATATATATATATATATATATATATATATATATATATATATATATATATATATATATATATATAATAATTTAATATGAAGTTTGTAGGGTTAAACATCTACATATTATAACACTATATATTAGCTCTAATACATGATAGGGAGTTTATATTCTTATATTTGTACCGATGCTTAAAAAAATTTAACCAAAAATACTTGATTGAATATATAGTTATCAATCCATACATTGCAGCTAGAATGAATTCAAGACATTGTTGATTGCTGAAATTGAGCTTTGAACTAATTCTCGAAGCTTGACCAAATAAGGACTATGAGAATAACGCCACACTTCCTTGTTATTGAGTAAATGAATATATACAGCAACATTTACAAGTAATAGAAACAGAGTAGGACTCAATAGCAGCATTTACAAGTAATAGAAACAGAGTAGGACTCATACACGTATACACCAAGATATGGACAGCTAGAGTGATGGTCTGATAAGAAGTTTATCCCTTTCACTCCCCCGTAAGATGAAGAGGGAGGGACCGAACTCTCAGCTTGTCCCTTAGAAGCTGAAATCGCCCCTTATGTAAAGGCTTCGTAAGAACATCAACAGTCTAATCCATAGTATAGATATAACGTACAACAAGTGACTTAGATTTCACTTTATCACGAACAAAATAAAAATCAATCTCCAAATGTTTGCTATGTCAATGAAACACTGGATTGGCAGTAAGATAAACCGCACTAAGGTTATCACACCAGAGAATAGGGGGCTTGGACAAGGGAAAACTAATTTCACACAAGAGCATAAGAAGCCAGCTTAGTTCAGAGGTTGCAGAAGCAATGGACCTATACTCAGCCTCGGTGGAAGAACGATAAACCGTCCGTTGCTTTCGAGATGACCAGGAAATGAGACATGAACCAAGAAACACGGCAAAACCAGTGGTGGATTTGCAGTCATCCAGACAACCACCCCAGTCTGCATCAGAGAAGCAGTGCAACTAAGAAATGTTTGTTTTAGAAATGAACAACCATGATCAAGAGTGCCCTTTAGATATCTTACCCACGGTTGATTTGAAGAAGATGAGGCAGTGGCAAGGTAAGAGGCTGGTTTAGGTGGGTTGCGTTGGTCTTTAGGAAGCTGTGGTGGGATAAACAAGGGAAAAGTGACCTTGTCCCTTGCAGTTGTGACATATAACAGAACTTGTATCCAACGGAGCAGAGGAAGAAGAGAAAGTAGACGTTTGGGTGGACATGTTACCAGAAAAAGAAGAGGAATGACCACAACGATTTTTCCTCCCTCATCCTCTACCCCGATTATTATTGGAGTTGCGGCTAGTATAGTGAGCAGTAGGAAGAAAGTCATCAACCGAATTGTCCCGAGATAACTGAGCCTCCTCAATGAGTAACAACCCAAGGAGATTGTCAAAGCTAATGGACTCTAAACGTGCCTCCAAGGCACGAACAAAAGGCCTATAATTGGATATATTATAAGAGTTTTTAATTATTTATTTATTTATTTACATTTTTATTTTAAGGGAGGTAGAGGTTGTTAGATATTTTAGATTCAATTCTTTCATTGTTATATGTTGTTGTACATAAATATAGAATTTTCCCTAATATAAAGTTTAAGGCTTATTGATTCCGATACTTGATTGTATTTAAGTTGAGTGTTATCAAAAGTTAATGTGAATTATTATTATTTGGATGGGATAAAATGAGACTATAAATACTATTTGGTCTGTAATTTTAAATTTAGCTAGTAAGAATTTTAGCACATAAATTTTTCTTAATTTAAATCTTTAATAGTTGTTTATTTTCTGACAAGTTTTGTTTTTGATTTGTAGTACAAGTAAAAACTTCCAACTCTTGTCAAATTTTATGTTGTATAAGAAGTTTTAAATTTATAGTATTTTGCATGTCCATCTAAAACATAAACTCTATAAATATTGGCAGATGTAAATAAAAGATAATCTTGTGTTCCAAAATTTCAAGATAGTGCTGTGAGAATTTCATAGAAATTCTGTGTATTGAATTTTGGTGAGATTATTGGATGTATTTGAGATTTGGATTTGAGAGTAAAATTTCTTTGCATCTTTTTATTTTGTTTAATGGATTTTTACTCCCTATTGTCAGTAAATGAAAGTTTGGTGTCAAATCACATTAAATATTTTTTCTGTTATCTTTTATTTTTTCAATTTTTATCCTCTATTATTTTTTATTGATAGCATTTTTTTGACCAAAAAAATATATCTTTTCTTTCTTTCCTAATCAACAAGTATAGCTCATATGTTTGAATACAAGAGAATAAACTTTGAAGAGATGAGATATAATTAGGGGTAACTGTTGGCTCAAGACTACATCTCATTTTTATGATAATCAAATTTTGTATAAATTTTGTAAAATTTCTATTTATTTGCTTATATTTCAGCTCAAATTTCACTAGGATGTGCAAGATTAAAATTAAGGATGCAAGCCAATTACATGAAAAACTTAGAGTTTTAAGTTATGTTGAAAATTCAACAAGTTAGGGTATTAATTTTGTAAAATCTTTTTAGGAGCTTTATATATATGTTCATACATCATAAATATCTTTGGTTGCATAAAAATAATTTTACATGCATTAAAATGTGTTCTAAAATGGTATTATGTTACAAGCAGAAAAGGTGTTTCTCTATAAACAGAAAAAATGTTTTAAAAAGGTATTCTAAAATGTTTTTTTGTGATTTGTCAAACATTGTTTTAGAAAAACTATTAGAAAACACTTTGAAAAGTTAAGCAGAAAAGATACTAGAAAATGTTTTGCAAAAGTTTTCTATTCTATCGTAGCAAAATAGTTGAGCAGAACAGCTGCTCTAGTTTTCACTAAAAGACAAAATAATGGCTAGTTTTTTATTTTTATCAAATTTGTCTTACGCATAACTACTAGTTTTTGAACACCAACTACTATATTGAGTTTTTGGCTATAAATTGAAGTTGTTTTTGGTTCCAAAAAGTTTAGAGAAGTTGGAAAACATCTATATCTCTTGAGATACAATCTTTCATCTTATTCAAGCTAATTTTCACATCATAGACTTCATTTATTATCATTCTCCTCAACTAGATTATAGCATTTCTATTGTAATTATTGTGTGAGTTATCTTTGTAAAAGATTGTGAGATAGGGTTGGCTAGAACCTTAGAAAATTCTAGTAAGTGTTTACATCTTTTACTTGTGAAAATAATTATGGGTAGAAAATATATTAGGATTATATATTGGCTTTAACTCTTGCCTATTAAAAGAGTTGTTAGTGAAGAGAAAAGCTCAAGAGGGTGTCTTGGGGAGTGGATGTAGGCAGCTAGACCGAACCACTATAAATCATTTGTGTTGATCTTATTCTTCTCCCCTCTTCTTTGTTCTGTTTGTAAAAGATTTCAATTGTTCTGTTCTGTTCTTGCTAAACTTTGTGTTGATTTAAAAGAAATCTTTCAAAACCATTTCTGTTGTTTAAGATTCATTTACTCAAGGTTTAAATCCATTTTAAAAGGGATTTATTATATATTTTGTCAATCATCACATTTTGCATTCATCAATTGCATATTTTTCTATTTTGCTCAAACTAGAATGTACCTCCAGAACACTTCAGTTCTGTTTCTCCAGAAATTGAGCAAAAATTTTAAAACATCCAATTCACCCCACCTCTTGTATGTCATCAGGACTAATAGTAAAAAGTCCATTAGCTAAAAAAATAGTATATTAATATTGATTTTTTTAAAATACTATCAATTAATCAATCCATTACAATCAATTAACCATTCTATTGATTTCGATTTTTCAGACCCATTAACTAATATTTTTTTGGTTAACTACTATAATTATAAAATGCATTTATAAATAAAATTAAAATGTATAAGGTACTTAAAAATTAAAACTTTTATACTATAAAACATCATTATTGTTAAAATAAAAATCTTTAGTGGACATAAGCAATTTTATTTTAAAAAATTAAAACTTAATAAGTAAATAAATTAATCGGTTTATACACTTACTAATTGCCAATTAAAAAAAAAAACTTAAAAACTTCAAAATAATTAGAATAATAAAAAAAAGGTGCAGCAAAAATACTTAAAAATGTAAAATTATTAAAATAAATTATCAACATTTACACGAGCATAAATTTGAGGATAGGGCACATGGATGTTTTGGGAAATTATAGGGCTAACTCATAAAATTTTACCCTTTCATAACAATTAGATAGTTAAAAATGTTGACATATCATGCAAGTCAGAATCTACAATGTGATACACGAGTATAAAAGTTTTCACAATGCAACATGTCATCCTGTTGTTCGGGAAACTACACATTTTCTCTTTCTTGTAATTATTTTCTATATTGTATTTGGCCAATGCTGTAAATTATATAGTTTAAATTGTACCATTAGCACTATAAATACTAAGTGTTGAATATGTTTTAAGTAAGTGATAATATACAATCATCTGATTTTACATGGTATCATAGCTATTTCTTCTCTCTTTTTAAGAAATGGCAAATCCTATTGTTCCCTTCAAGTCCTATACCACACCTTCAACTATCTCTTCAAGTCACTCATTCTTTGTTAAACTAAATGCTAAAAATTACTTAGCCTAGAAAACACAATTTATTCTCATCCTTAATTATCAAGATCTACATGACATTATTTATCGGTCTTTCCCACTATCAACAAAAACCATTCCCTCCACCGTTAATGCCACTATCCAAATTCTCAATCCTGCATTTGCAACATGGTTAAAAAAGGATCAGATGCTCATTTTTTAGTTGTTCTTTTCTCTCATAAAAAACCTATTTTTATATGTTATTGGACCTCAAAAACAATGACCTTTATGTTTATCAATATTTACAAAAGGCAAAAGCTCTCTTTGGTGAACTTAAAGTTATTAGTAAGCCACTTTCTCCTACTGAATTCAATGCAATTATCTATTGCAACATTGGATATGATTTTCTTAGCTTTATTACAGCTCTTAACCTATGTACTGAACCTGTCTTATTTTATGAGTTACATGGACAATTAGTGGCACATGAGATTCTTATACAGAGTGCCCTTGTTCCACAAGCAAATATTATTCTTAAAAATTCAAATCCAATTCTCCCAACAAAATCTATGAACTCTTTTCGCCCATGTGGATCAAATGATTCTAATCAGCGCAATAACAATGGTAGCAATCAGTACTCTAGTGGCTCTTGTCAAATCTATGGATACCGAAACCATATAGCTCCAACTTGTTGTTATCGTTATGCACCAAAAAATTAGAATCAATATAGAAATCAGTCATTTTAAGTTTCCTCTACTTAGAATTATCACCCTTTCCAACCTATCGCTGACTATTTTATTATGGATCCTCAACAAAATCAACCAATGCATTGGTTTCCTAACACTGCAATAAATTACCATATCACTCTTGATGTTCAATCCCTCAATGGCACTACTGATTAAACTGGTAATGATTTTCTTCACGTTGGTAATGGTCATGGCTTGCAAATTACCCATACTGGTACTAATTTTTTTCCCTCTTCCAAAGGTTCCTTAAAATTAAATAATGTTCTATGTCTTCATTCTATTATTAAAAATCTTCTTTCTATTAAAAACTTTTCCTTGGATAACTCATGTTTCTTTGAATTTGTCCTCACCTTTTCTTGATTAAAGACCAGTAAATAAGGAAAGCCCTAATGTAAGGACCCAGTGAGTCGGGCCTATACACCTTGCGTTGTCCCAAGAAAGTCTTGACAACTTAATTACCATCCCTTGATGAGTGGCATGTGTGTCTTGCCCATCCGAACAATAAAATATTGCAACATTTATTGAAAAATAATTTAATTTCCAATGCTACTAGTTGTTTATCTTATTATTCTAGCTGTCTATTAGGAAATTGGTTCACATTCCTCTTACTGCCGTTGAGCTCAAGAGTCGTGCTCTTTCGAATTTATTTAGTTCATTGTGTGCGAAATCTTTACAATGTTTTGCCTTATTTTAACACATATGTCAGTTCATCAGAGGTTGAAGATTATGCTCATTAGCTCAATATTATTAGCAGTTCCCACTCACATGAGGTCTCTTCATTAGTGTCTCTCCTAAGTTTGACTTTTACTTTAACTTCATCTCTATCTCCTATTATCTCTCCATCTCCACGTTCTCATTGTAGGTCCCAAAGACACACAAGAGGGGGGGGTGAATTGAGTGTCTCGAACTTTTCTGGCTAATTTTCTAATGGAACAAAAATGTATAGAAATGCAGAATTTTGACTATGAACAAAGAAATGTAATGCAAATAATGTTCGGATTTTTGCAAGTTACTTTTTCAATCAAAATCTCAAAAATGATTTTGAAACATGTGAGTATAAAATTTATTGCAAATATTTCAAGAATTATTTTAAGAACAATTTTGAAAAATCAAATTCCAGAATATCAAAAGCAGAGTAATAAAAATGCAGAGTTTTAGAAAAGAGAGCAGAAAAGAAAACACACAGAATTTATAGCGGTTCAGCTAACTTGCCTACATCAACTTTTTTAAGAGTAAGAGTCAAAGTCAATATACAATCCTAGATTTGTATATCTATCCATAATCTTTTTTCCAAAGTAAAAGATATGAAACACTTACTAGAATTTTTTTCCTAGGTTTTAGCCAACCCAACTCATAATCTTTTTAAAAAAATTTTTCTCACAAATAATTACAACAAAAGCTATAATCAAATTGAGGAGAATATATAAAGAATGAAGTGCAAAAGATGTGGAAAATGAGATGAACAAATTAGGCTTTTCTCTTAAGAGACAGAATTTCTTTTCAAACTTATTTGAACCTTTTAATGGGTAAAATACTATGTATTTATACTCAAAAATTCAATTCTAGGTGTTTAAAATATAAACTAGCCATTTCTAGCCGTTAGAGAGCAAAAAAAAAAAGACTAAAACTAGCCGTTATTTTTGTCCTGTAGTGAAATTCTGATTTTTATCCAAAATTTTGATACTGACAGAAATTCATTTAGAAAATTTATGCAGACAGAAATTCATTTTCTAAAGAAACATTTTCTGACGAAAATCAATTTTGATTAAAAGCTCATTTTCTAATTTAAAAACACTTTTTATGCAATTTTAAAGCTATAATGTGTATGCATGAATAAGAATAATTTACCTCAATATGATTTTACAATTTAGTAACCTTATTCTTAACAAACTAAGGCAACTCACCAAATTTTCATTTTAAGTCCATGCTTGATATATCTTGATCTTCATAATATTTATACTTTACATCAGACAATATGTAGAAAAGTTCCTTTAGAAATTATTTAGAAAAAAATTCACAATAGAGTTTATTTAAAGTTTGATTATTATCAAAATTAGAATGTGGCCTTGAGCCAATAATCTCCCCATTTTTGTTGATGACAAAACCTTAATAAATTCCACTTAGAAGTCTATTTAGGTTAGTCTAAAAAGCTCTCCCTGAATATGTGCATGGGGTGTTTACAGAGATATAAACAATATAAGAAAAATATAGATCCCTTGTAAATAGAATATCAGATATCATGTAAGCATTATTAATAATCCAATAAAATTTCACTAGCAGATTTGCAAAATATATTACGTATTCCCAACATATCACATATGCAATTGAATCATATATTTTCAATATTTCAATTTTTTTTCTCCAATAAAATTCAATCCAACGTATCAACTCATTTTTCAATTAAAATATTAACTCAACACATCCCAATTTTTCTTCAATAAAATTCAATCCAAAATATCACTTATATCAGCTCAACAAATAGATCACATATATTTAGCCAATAAGTCAACATATCCCAATTTTTTAATTTTTGATTTTAATAAAAATCAATCAACAAATCAATAAATTCAACATTTTTCTCCCCTTTTTTGTCATCAGCAAAAGGGAAGAGGTAAACAATCAGTATAGCATAATAAAATCCAAACAAAAAAATTATTTTCAAGGCAAATCCAGTAACAAAATCATTAGAATATAATAGAGAATACCGTAAGAGAGCGTACTCGGAGTGACTTGGAATCTCTTTTTTTTTTGAATTTGAACGATGAACCTAATTTCCGTGATATTGCCCAAAAACCCATAAATTGATTTTACCAAATTTGGGTAAAATTACATTACCTATATATGCCAACAATGATTTCCTTCCTTCGCATTCCATCCATGAAACTACTTTCGCATTTGAGTAGTTCATTCGGTGGTTTTCAGAGGAATTATGACAGATTATATTTTGGGCAATGGTTTTGATTTGGGTTTGGGTTTGGTTTTCATGGGTTGCTTTCCTTGGATTTAGGTTTGGAAGAAATGGATTTGGATAAAAAATGCCATGCTTTTGTCTTCAATTTTGACAATTGGGTGTGAAAGAAATTGGTTTTACAAAGTTAAAATGAAAGTGACGAGAGGATGAAGATGAGAAAGTAAAAATACTTTCAAATAAAGTTTTAAAAAGGAAGAGTATAAAACAAATTTTGCATTAAATGAAAAGGTACTTGAAAAGACTTTGGAAAAGACAAAACACAAAAAGTAAATTCCTTTTCCTAACAAGATAATTGCTCATTTAAATTCAAAACAAAGCCATTTCCATTTTTTCATAAATAACCTTGATAAACTCAAAGAACTGGTTTTGGGTGGAAAAAATTATAATATTTTTTTTTTGTCTTTAGCCATTTTTTAAAAAAAAAAAACATAAAAGCCCGTTATAATAAAACACACACAAATAAAGTCATATCATATATTAGGAAACTGCAATTTTTCAATTACCAAGAGACAGGAAGGTGAAAATTCAATAAAAGACAAGATTGTCCCTATAAATTTTAAAATGCACACAAATAAATACTAGGGGCATAAATGATAAATCAAATATATTTCGTTAGCTGAAACACTCAATCATCACATCAATTTAATTGCATATCAGGAAAAAAAGAATTGAATCACAAATTTTCACACAAATTTTGAAATTAACCAGCAAATTTTTTTATAAGAATTTAGCTAGAAATGTACCTTGATAGACAATCAAATTTCGGATGTACCCATTCCTAATTTTCTTCTTAGCTGACAAAATCTATCTTCTGTGAGAGGCTTGGTGAAGATGTCTGCTATCTGATTTTCAGTAGGAATAAATTCCAGCAAAATATCTCCACTTTGCACATGATCTCAAATAAAGTGATGCCTAATCTCAATATGCTTTGTTCTTGAATGTAGAATAGGATTCCTGGTCAAATTTATAGAGCTTATATTATCACAGAATATTAGAATATTGTCAAATTCTATTCCATAATCTTTCAATTACTGTCTGATCTAGAGAATTTGAGCTACACATCCACTAGCTGCTATATATTCTGCCTCTGCTGTAGATAATGCCACATAATTTTATTTTCTGCTTGACCACGTGGTAAGTGAATTTCCTAGAAAATGACAAGCACCTGAAATACTTTTTCTGTCAATTCTACAGCCAGCATAATTAGCATCTGAATATCCAATAAGATCAAAGCATATGTTCTTTGGATACCAAAGTCCACATTCTTGAGTTCCATATAGATATCTCAAAATTCTTTTAACTGCAGACAAGTGTGATTCCTTTAGAGCTGATTGAAAATGTACACATAGACATACACTGAAATGAATGTCTGGTTTACTTGCTATTAAGTATAGCAGTGACCCAATCATGCCTCGATACAACTTTTCTTTAACATTTCTACCCTGTTCATCTTTGTCAATCTTTATAGTTGAGCTCATGGGAGTGCTAGCAGATTTTGCATCAGACATCTTGAATTTCTTTAGCAATTCCTTTGTATACTTCGATTGACTTATGAATATACCATTTACACATTGCTTGATTTGGGGACCCAAAAAGAACATTAACTCACCAATCATGCTCGTTTCGAATTCCTTTTTCATAATAGCTTCAAATTCTTTACACAAGAAAACGTTAGTAGAACCAAAAATAATATCATCAACATATATTTGAACAATCAGAATATGAGATGATTTATGCTTTATAAAGAGAGTAGTCTACTTTTCCTTTGTTAAAACTATGAGCAAGCAAGAAACAGCTTAATCTTTCATACCAAGCTCCAGGAGCTTGTTTCAAACCATATAAAGCCTTTTTAAGTTTGTAAACAAAATCTAGACGTTCAGAATTTTCAAAACCTGGACGTTGTTCAACATAAACTTCCTCATTTAATAAACCACTTAGAAAAGCACTTTTAACATCCATTTGATATAATCTAAAATTTTTGAAACATGCCAATGCACATAAAATTTTAATTGCTTCTAATCTAGCAACAGGTGCAAAAATTTCATCGAAATCTATACATTTCTCTTGATTGTAGCCTTGAGCCACCAATCTGGCCTTATTTCTGACGACATTACCTTGCTCATTACACTTTTTTTTTTTGAGAAGCCATTACACTTATTTCTAAACACCCATTTTAAAGGGTCTAGGAACCAAATTCCAAACTTCGTTTCTTTCAAACTAACTTAACTCTTCTTGCATAGCAATAATCCAATTTTCATCATTTTAAGCATCAGTATAATTTTTAGATTCAAATTGAGAGACAAAGGCAAATTACCACAATATTCACACATGACTCTCCTTGTCATCATTTTTTGAGAAGGATCTATTAATGGATTGTCTTTAGGGTGATACTTGTGAAACTCTAATCTTTAGGCAATTCTGTTGGTTGTTTAGATTGCTGTTCTGTCTGATTTTCTTGTTCATTTTCTATCTGAACTTCTGAATCATTTTCAGCATCCTCATGTTGTTCTAGACTTCTATCAGCCGGATCTAGCTGCTGATCTAGTGACTTCTCTATTTTAGCATTTTGTTGATCTTTTTCTTTTTCTTTCTCAGAACCTATTTCATCATCAGAAAAACTCCTTTCTCCAGAATTCACATTAGTAAAATCAAATTTAACATTTACTGATTCCTCTACTTTTTGTGTTCTTTTATTAAAGACTGTGTATGCTTTAAAATTTAAGGAATATCTTAAGAATATACCTTCATCAGATTTTGCATCAAATTTAGCTAAGTTATTTTTATCAGTAAAAATGACACACTTATAGCCAAACGGTTGAAAGTAGCTAATGTAGGGTTTTTGGCCCTTCCACAGCTCTTATGGAGTCTTTTCTAACACTAATCTGATCAGAATTCTATTCAGAATGCAGCATGTAGTGTTGATTACCTCAGCCCAGAAATACTTAGGTAGATTATTTTCATTCCGCATAGTTCTAGCCATTTCTTGAAGAGTTTTGTTCTTCCTTTCTACTACACCATTCTGCTGGGGTGTTCTTGGAGTAGAAAAGGTGTGATTGATTCCAAAATTGCTATAGAAATCTTCAAACTTCTTCTCCACCATGATCACTTCTTATACTTGTGATCTTGTACCCTTTTCATTTTGAATCTTCTTACCCAACTTCTTAAATGCCTCAAATGCATCATCCTTATGAGCAAGAAATAATACCCATGTGTATCTAGTCTAGTCATCCACCACATTTAACACATAAGACTTTCCACCAATGTTGGAAGGATTTATTGGACCAAATAAATCCATATAAAGAAGCTCTAAAGCCTTCTCAGTAGACACGCTAGCTTTAGATTTATGTGAATTTCTAGATTGCTTCCCAAGTTGATACACTTTGCACACATTATCCTTATCAATATTCATTTTTGGCATTCCACTTACTAAACCTTTTCTGACCAGCATTTTGATTGCATGAAAGCTAGCATGACCCAATTTTTTATGCCATAAAATACTTAGACCTTCCTTTGAAATAAGACATTTAGCCGCACTTTTCTTGATATCTTCTGGGCTAACTAAATAAATATTTCCAGATCTTTGACCCTTTAGCACTGATTTTCTTGTTTCGACATCTTCAACTTTACAATGATCTACTTCAAAAATTACTCTTCTCTTCTTGTCACAAAGTTGACTTATGCTTAATAAATTGTATTTCAGACCTTCAACAAGAGAGACATCTTCAATAACTGGATTAGAACCAATAGATCCAGTACCAATAATTTTCCCTTTTCTATTATCACCAAAGTTGACAGAACTACCTTCAGATTTTACTAATTTAGAAAACTTAGTTCTATCCCATGTTATATGCCTAGAGCATCCACTGTCCATATACCACTTTTCTATTTTGGCGCTCCTTAGGCAAACCTACAATGAATTCAAGTATTTTTAGGTACCCAATCCTTCTTGAGTCCTTCATGGTTAGTAACAACAATTTCAAAATTTTTAATAACCCATTTTTATTTGACAGAATTAGCATTCTTATTATAATAACAGAATTTTGATATATGACCTTTTCTACAGCAATAAAAGCATGTAACAGAAGAATTAATTGCTAATTTACCATAAAATAAAATTTTATCAACCTTTTTCTGGGGGTAATTTTCTTCTGATAACTTTTTGATGTAATTGCATAGACAGATTTTGTATTCAGATTTTCAACAGCATTACCATTACACACAAAAATATGTTTTCCTTCAACATTGCATTTTTCATGTAAAGATGTATATTTTCTTTCTAAATCGGAATAATCATTTTTCAACTTAATTTCTGATTGCTTAACATTTTCATGTTTTAAATTTAATGCATCAAAATTCTTTTTTATTTCAATATGCATCTTTTTAAGCATGTAATATTTATGATGCAATTCTTCAAAACAATCAAACATTTTTTCATATTCATTACCATTTCCAATTGAATCAGAATTCGAGTCAGAATCACTTACCTCTGACTTTTCTGAGTTATCATTTGAAGCTCTCGGCTCTACATCAGAAGATGAATTTTGCTCTCCATGATAAGAAATTTCCATCAGAACAATGTTATCAGAATTTACAGATTCTGATTTACTTATGCTTGATTCTTCACTATCACTCCACATAGCCTTCATAGCCTTCTTTTTAAATCTTTTCTCCTTTCTTTTTAAATTTGGATATTTGGATTTGATATGCCTCGATTTATTGCATTCGTAGCAGATAACATCTCTAGCAGATTTTGAGGAATTTTCTCCCTTGTGATGAGAAAATTTATGATGCTATTTTCTGCAAGACTTCTTTCCTTTTCTATACAGCTTTCTAAATTTCTTAGTGATTAATGCCATTTCATCATCAGCTATAGAATAGTCACTTCTAAGTTCTGCTTTGAGAGAAATAGCTTTCAATTTCCTATCTTTTTCTTTTTCTGCATCTTGAGACTTAATGTAAAGTTCATGCGAAATAAGAGATCCACAAACATTATCAAAATTAAGAGTTCTAAGATCCTTATCTAACAGAATTAAAGCTTTTTCTTCCCACCTGGGAGTGAGACCTCTAACAAGCTTTGCAATTTTATCATGCTCATCAAGTTTTTTACCAAGCTTTGATTACCTTAGAGATTGACTCTTCTGGTTTCACTTTGAATCCTTCATAATCTACCATGAGAACATGAAGTCCTGTATCTTTAACTTGATTCATACCTTCATAAGTTGCTTATAGCTTGTCCCATATTTTTTTAGCAGTATCACATCTAGAGACTCTATTAAACTCATTTGTTTGTAATGAACAAAACAGAATACTCATAGCTTTAGAATTCAGCTGCACTAGCTTCTTCTTTGCATCAGTAAATACTTTTTTGGATTTTAGCACACTAGTAGCATCAGAAGCTCCTACTTCAGTTGATTGCTTTCGTCGAGGCTCACATCCATCTTCAATGTTATCCCAATAATCCATATCTTGTGATTGAATAAGGTGTCTCATAATAACTTTCCAGAAGGGACACTTTTCACCATTGATCATTGGAGGATGATGAACAGAATGTCCTTCCATGAAAGGAGTAGCTATTAGAGTATAAGCCATCTTTAGGATCACTCAAGGAGGTTAAGCCTTTGAAAAATAGGGAACCGCTCTGATACCAAATGAAAGTCCTAAAGACACACAAGACGGGAGGGGGGGGGGGTGAATTGAGTGTCTTGAACTTTTTTGGCTAATTTTCTAATGGAACAAAAATATAGAGAAATGCAGAATTCTGATTATGAACACAGAAATACAATGCAAATAATGTTCAAATTTTTGCAAGTTCCTTTTCCAATCAAAATCTCAAAAATAATTATGAAACATGTGAGTATAAAATTTGTTGCGAATATTTCAAGAATTATTTTTAAAATAATTTTGAAAAGCCAAATTCCAGAATATCAAAAATAAAGTAATAGAAAGGAAGAGTTTCAGAAAAGAGAGCAGAAAGGCAAATACACAGAATTTATAGTGGTTCGGTCAACTTGCCTACATCCACTCCCCAAGATTCAATTCTTGAACCTTTCTCTCCACTCTTAACTCTTTTAAGGGAAAGAGTCAAAGCCAATATACAATCCTAGATTTGTATATCTACCCACAATCTTTTTTCCAAAGTAAAAGATGTAAAACACTTACTAGAATTTTTTTCCTAGGTTGTAGCCAACCTAACTCACAATCTTTTTCAAAAGATTTCCTCACAAATAATTACAATAAAAGGTATAATTAAATTGAGGAGAATATGTAAGAATGAAGTGCAAAAGATGTGGAAAGTGAGATGAACAAATTAAGCTTTTCTCTTAAGAGACAAAATTTCTTTCCAAACTTTTTCTAACCTTCTGATGGGTAAAACACCATGTATTTATACTCAAAAATTCATTTCTAGGTGTTTGAAACATAAACTAGCCGTCTCTAGCCATTGGAGGGCAAAACAGAGAAAATAGACTAAAACTAGCCGTTATTTTTGTCCTGTAGTAAAATTCTGATTTTTGTCCAAAATTTTGATATTGACATAAATTTATTTAGAAAATTGATGCCAACAAAAATTTATTTTCTAAAGAACTATTTTCTAACAAAAACCAGTTTTGATCAAAAGCTAATTTTCTAACTTAAAAACACGTTTTATAGAATTTTAAAGCTATAATGTGTATGCATGGATAAGAATAATTTACCTCAATTTGATTTCACAATTTAGTAACCTTATTCCTAACAAAGGCAACTCACTAAATTGTCATTTTAAGTCCATGCTTGATATATCTTGATCTTCAGAATATTTATACTTAATTTCAAATTCTTTAATTTCAAATCCTCCTTTATCTCAACATTCTCCTTTAATTTCAACTTCATTAATTTTAAATCCTTCTTTGTCTTTATCTTCTCCTCAACATTCTCCCTTATCTTTTAGTTCTTCTCAATCTTCATCTCAAATTCCTAGTCCTACCTTAAATTCCTTAATTAAAAATAACACATAAATAAAATTTTGATAAATTTTTAGAGCATATAACACATCATGTAGGAACGAGGTTTAGTTTGCACGCATCACCAACTTGCATTTGCCAATAATCACTTTACCAATTAATTTTATTTACTTTTAGTATCACTCAACTAGTATTCATTCATTTTTGTCACAATACCTATATGAGTATATAAATTAAAAATGTAATTATATATAGTTATTAGTTATAGTGAATTTTACCAATTAATATAAATATATGGGTATATAATCATCTTACCAATAATTTCATTTATTTTTAGCATCATTCAACTAGTACTCATATATTTTTGGCACAATATCTATGTGAGTAATTGAGAATGTATTTTAATAATGTAATTATATACAATTATTATATTAATAAAATATTACCAATTAATAAAATTATATGGGTTTATAATCAACTTACGAATTAATTTCATTTACTTTTTGTATCACTCAACTAGTATTCATCTATTTTTTGCACAATACCTATATGAGTAATTGAGATTAATAATGTAATTATATACAATTGTTATATATAATGAAATTTACCAATTTATGTAATTATATGAATATATAATCACCTTACCAATTAATTTCATTTACTATTAGCATCACTCAACTAGTACTCATCTATTTTGGCACAATACCTATATGAGTAATTGAGTTGTAAATTCATAATGTAATTATATAAAATGCAATTTTACTAATTAATATAATTATATGAGTATATATTCACATTATCAATTAATTTCATTTACATTTAGTGTCACTCAAATAGTATTAATTTATCTTTGGCTCAATACGTGTATGAATATGTAAAATATTAATGTAGTTATATATAATTATTTTAATAATAAAATTTTACTTGTACATTTAAAAATGATAAAAGAAAAAAATAAAAATCTTTTAGAGTGAATTAATAATTAAATTTGAAAATTTTTAGGTGGAATTTTTTTTTATTTTGAAATTTAGTAGGGAATTAAAAATTGAATTTAGTTTTATATTTTTTGAGTTAGTGAAAGATTAATGAGTCAAATTATCTAATTTTGGCTAATGTTGCTAGAGATATTTTGGTTTTTCTGTGCTTGACTGTAGCTTTTGAATAAGTTTTTAGCACTGGAAGAGGACTTTAGAAAAATTTAAAAGTTCTGTAAATCTGATTAGAGTTGAGGTTCATATTTGTTGCTAAAATTTGCAGATATCAACTACATTTTTGGCTTTAGAGGCATCAATTGAAAAACTTAAAAAACTTGAAACAGGTAATTATTATATTTGCGTAAATTTTTAAATTGTATATTTATTGTTCATTTTTTTTATCTAAATATTTAATTTCTTTGTTATTTTTTATAATAATGCTCAAACATAATGTAGAAAAAGATAGTCAAATGTTAATTATAAATTTTGTACTTTGACTTAAATTTTAATTATACTTATTGAGATATTTTAATTGTATTTGTATTTATTATTGTGTAGATTTATTTTATAATTTTTTAAAGTATTAAATTATTTGGTGCACCGAATTGTATTGTATTATATTATTTTGTATCGAAAGAACTAAAGAATTGAATCGAACTGTACTGAATTGTCCTGAATTTTTAAGACAATAACAATACTTAATTTTTAAAATACCTAAAATTTCAAGACAATGCGAAAATTTATAAATATTTGAATTGTACCGTACCGTATACACCCTTTTATTGTACCATAGGTTTAGCTCCAGTTTCACATGGTACAAATTTGGCAATCATAGAAAACTACTAACATAATAATAATAATAATAATCATAATAATAATAATAATAATAATAATAATAATAATAATAATAATAATAATAATAGATTTTTGTTGCTGGACCCATATCTCAAATTAAGAGATAAAAAATTTTACTGCTGAAATGTTCTTCGCTATTGTACTTTTTCATGTATGCTGTTTTTCACTTTTTAACCCTCAAACTAATGCTGTTTATGGATCCGATGGTCAATAAGTGGAAAGTAACATTTTAAGGATGGTAGGTTTTCTTGCTGATATGGGAGGTTTAAGTTTAGTGGAAAGTAACATTTTAAGGATGATATGTTTTCTTGCTGATATGGGAGGTTTAAGTTTAGCTTTCTTAGGCCATGAATTCAATTTTTTATTTCATAAAAACCGGCACATTTTGCGCAAATATGAGTATAAAGTTTTGACACAAGAATGGATCTCGCACATTAGAAATTGGCAGTTTCACTGTCGATTTTTAACACTTCAAAATTTTAAATATCTTTACTAGAATACTATAATTCTAATTTTCCTGAAAAAAAAAATCATTGCCAAGGCGCCATTCTATGTTTTTATGCATTGTGCGCGCGTGCATACACAGTGTCCAACCAGTGCATGTAATACTATTCACACTTGATCGAACAACACGCAATACGCACTAAATCATAACTCTTCAATGCCTATCAAGAGTTGAAGAGGATGATACTAATATTGGAACCATGGTTTGCACTAACCAGTCAGGTTAATTGACCATCCCATCCAGTTAGTATCAGCTACTTATCAATTCATAGTTTTTTAGTTCAACCACACTAAATGAAGGACTCATGTAATAATATGTATCAAAACCAATTAAGATGGCTAAGTGAAGGGGCTAAATTTACGTAGCAAGAGGTTAAAAAGATTTTGAGGTGGTCAAGTTGAAAAAATAAAAAATTGAAAAAATAAAAAATTTTAAGGGACAAATTATAAAAACATTGAGAATTATTAATCTGAACAATCAAAACATAGTGCAGAAGAATGAGTTCTCTGGATATAATTCATAAGCTTTTTGTAAAATCATATAACATAGAATGCCACATAAAAAATAATTGTCATAATTCATATATATGTGTCATTTATGATCAATGGCTCTATTCATTTATTGACCAAACTCAATGAAATATAATGAACTCTTAAATAATGTGATGAAAGCAGATGTTGCCTAATTGACATGTAATTGAGCACCTACAGATATAATTTGTTGGCCACACATGGGTTAGATCAAAACATTTTCTTTAATTTTTTTTACCAGCTGTTTGATCATCGCCCAACTGGCTCACTTACTGTCAAAAGATGAGGAAGAAGAATTTATAATTAGGGAAAATAATGGTGATGTAGCACCGGAAAAGAAACGTAGAAAAGAGAATACCCAAATGGTTGAAGACCACAATATTGATGGCCAAAGCCATTATAACTCTATTGATGATAAGTTGGGTCGATAACTGTAATAACTACAATTCATAATAGACAACAATATTGTTGTTAGCACATTTGGTAATACTGCATAATTATATTTCACTATTTCAAGGAAATAATACAAGTGAAATATTTACAAAAGAGAGAAAGAATTTTCCTTAGGAAAGATGGCAATTTTGGGATGGGATCAATTAGGAAAGGGAAGCTATATTTATAGCTTAAACAAATCTCCATTTCCTTTACATTTTTCGATGTGGGATTCCTAAAAAATATATTGACAAATTTTGTCAACAATGGTGAGCCACAATTGTGGACTTTTCAACAAATCTCTACCTTGGCAAACTCCACTTCTTCAAATCTCTTACAAAACTCAATTTTAGAAGTGTTACCAAATGTGCTTCAAAGCACCCAACTTCAAATTTTAACAATATTGATTAATTATAAACAATGTTGTAACTTGACTGCAGTCACCACTTTTGTTAACATATCAGCAGGATTCTCAATGGTCCTAATCTTCTAGATTGTTACTGTAACACCCCTTACCCATACTTAGGCGACCCCATCCGATAAGGAGTGAGATGCCGTATGAGTAAAGGTGCTACCACACAGATACAGAATATACATACATTCATACAAAAACATACATACCGAAATACAGGATAATTTAAAACTTTATAACACCATTCATGAAAAGCTGATCATGCATTAATATAACAGAAGCATTACATTACTGTTCTGATCAACTAAGAGATATACAACAGATAATTACAAATCCCAAAATACGTATACAAAAGCGGAAGCTATTACATAACCAATAAGAGAGTTCTATACAAAAAGAATCCTCAAAACACCAAAAATAAAGCCCTACACTAAGACCTTGCTGTGTTGGCTTCGATGGCGGTGACTCTCCCAAGCACACTCCTTCCGCACCTGCACGGGTAAACACGCCGTGCTAAGCGATAAATGCTTAGTGGAGAAACACATATATAGCATAAGGACAACCATTCACAACGGTCGTCAAGGCAATACACATGCGTACCTTAAGTACATAAATACAATAATCATGGCATAACAATAACATATACTCTTGCTCACATACATAAAGCCATCCATCAGAAAGTTCATAACAATAATCATATCCTCATAACAGGTTATACTTTTCATCATTGAATCCATACATATATCACATACATTTTCTCATATTACAATCCTTACAAGGCACCTGCTGACTCGAGGGAGTGGATAACGAGTATACGAACAGTACTTTACGGGTACGAGCCGATACGGATAGTACTTTACGGGTATGAGCCGAGAAAACCAATTTTACTTTTTCCTCTCTCCCTCTTCTTTTCTTTCATTTTTTATTTGTTTTTTCTTCCTTTCTTCAAAACATTTCCTTATATAAAACTTTTTAGCGACTAAATTAGTGACGCCACAGAATCGTCGCTATATGAAATATGTATTTCAAAAAAAAAAAAGCGACGGATTCTTTGTCGTTATTCCGTCACTAAAGTATTACTTCAATTTCTGAAAATTGTTTTAATAATTAAAAAATTTGAAAATTTTTTAGCGACAGAAAAATCCTTCGTTATACTGTTGCTAATTTAAGTGTGTTTAGCAACAATACTAATTCATCGCTAAAACCATAGCAAACAAAGGTGCTAATTAAATTGCGTTCAAATTTAGTGACCAATATTGCCGACAAATTATTCTGTCACTAAGTTAGTTACAAAAAAGGCACCACAAATTGCTACCAAAATTTAGTGACTGTTCTTTTTTTTCGTAGCTATTCCATCTCTAAATTTGCAACCAGATTGAAAAATGAATTTTCAAGACTAATTTTTAAAATAGCTGCTAATCCGTCGCTAATTGCGACGCTAATTTGGATTTTCTTTTGTAGTGAACATATTGAGATTGATTGTCATTTCATACGGCGTCATTTCATATGGCATCATCTCATCTGTGGTGTTCTCCAACTCTCTCTTGTGTCTTCTATTGAGTAGACTGCTGATGTTTTCACTAAAACTCATCCACAAAGTCGTTTTTATGATTTATCTTCCAAACTCAATTTAGCAAATTCTTTACCACCTTGAGTTTGAGGGGGATGCTAGCTAGAATATATTATAGTCCATGATTTTAGCATTCTTGATTTTGGTGATATTCATCACGATTTTAGTGATTTGTATATATCTTATTCGCATATTAGCTCTTCTTTCCTCTATATATATTAAGGGTTGTATTTGTCAAATTACAGAAGTTAATATAATTATCTTTATCCCTCTCTTCATTTTATTCTTTATCAATTATCAGATTTTGACTCCTAAAAAGTTAATCCGTGAGTGAAACCTTTACACATGCTATAAATCCACTATATATATGATAAATCAATGTCACTAATAGTTATTATCACTGAAAATAACAATAATAATACGAATGTCAGTTTCGATAGAAGCTCTGGCAATAGCAGGCGTAGATTATGTGGAATGGGGTATGGATATGGAAGCATTAGAGCCCGAAGAGTTAGAGACACCACTGCCTTACTTACTATCAGAAGATGAAGGAGAAGAATTTATAATTAGGGAAAATAATGGTGATGTGGAGATTGTCGAGTTAGCTTTGCACCAGAAAAGAAACGTAGAAAAGAGAATACCCAAATGGTTGAAGACCACAATATTGATGGCTAAAGCCATTACAGCTCTGTTGATGATAAGTTGGGTTGATAACTGTAATAAATACAATTAATAACAGACAACAATATTGTTGTTAGCATGTATAGTTGGGTCTAATTCACGTATATTGTAAAAATTTTCCATCACTGTAAAGTAAAGAAATATATATACACATCATATATGGGGTCAATTTCACTTATGGTCGCTCAACTTATCACTTATCGCGCAAAAGTAACTGACTTTTTTTTTCTTACTTAAATGTCACTGAACTTTTAACATTATTACACAAAAGTCATGTTAACCGGAATCCGGCGACGACCCTTGCCGTATTTATGACTTTTTTGCAAAAATGTTAAAAGTTCAGTAACATTTAAGTTGAAAAAAAAAAGTTAATTATTTTTGCGAGAAAAATGATAAGTCTAGTGACCGTGAGTGAAATTAATTTAAATGTAGCATTTGTTGAACTTATCAATCCGGTAAGAGTTGTCGCCGGATTCCGGTCAACTTTTGTGCAATAATGTTAAAAGTTCAGTGACATTTAAGTAAGAAAAAAAAAGTCGGTTACTTTTGCGCGATAAGTGATAAGTTGAGTGACCATGGGTGAAATCAACCCATCATATATATGTGTATGTATGTGTGTGTGTGTGTGTTTGTGTTGAATCTCATAGTGATGCTATGCTATATTTTTAGTTAAAGAAATGTTATTCAAAATTCTTTATTAAATTAATTATAGTAGAGAATAGTGTTTTTTTTTCCAAGAATATATATAATTTAATTTATTGTGTTGTTATATAGTTATCATTAATTTTAACTAATTTAGACAGAGGCGGATATACCCTTAATTATAATAAGAGTGGAGTTTTGAAAGGTAATTTATACTTTCCTAATAATTTGAAAAAATTCACGTACCAAGGTTTTTGCATATAATATTGTTATTTGAGCTAAAAGTCCGAAGGAATTGAGCTGAGAATTCAGTTTGAAAAAGATATATAGTAGCAAATCAGCTCCTGCCATTGAACAATAGAATGATTTTGCACCTTTTCCCTTATTAATTTACCCTTCTAACATTTTTCTCCGCAAATATTACAAGAAAATAGCTTCAAGTATATGACATCATCATTAACGATCCTGGGTAATATCAGAATATCACGTTATATATAGTAAAGAAATATTAAATTTTTTTGAAAAAATGATCACGAGAATACAGTTGGATCCTTCATTTGATTATTCAATCAGTTTACCGTAAGTGTTTTCCTTCGATATATGTTTCCCTCTTCAAACCTCTTCGATATATCTTTGAAATTTTCTCTTGGACATGTGATATTGTAAGAAATTATAGCTTTCTTGCTTATAGAAAGAGAGAGAACCCCAACCACAAATCATCCTAAAATACTCACGTTTCCTAAAATACTAATCATTTTCATAGAATGATTTATAATCTAAAATTTTATTATATTGAATTGTAGGGGTGAGAAAAAAATCAAAGTTTTGATTAATCGATCCGAAACCGTACTTGCTTGAATATATAGTTATCAATCCATACATTGCAGCTAGAATGAATTCAAGACATTGTTGGTTACTGAAATTGAGCTTTGAACTAATTCTTGAAGCGTAACCAATTATCGACCATTCTAAAATGTAGAGTTGCTGCAAATTATTCCTAGAAGATACCTATAACATCATCAATGACGATCTTTACTTACGCAAATACTCTGAATTCCATATTGTTAACTGGCAAATATGCTTCTGTAAATGTTAATAATAAACAAACTTTTCCAAGTCAATAATATTGTCACGAGAATATGGCTCTAAATTAAAATTTTTCCCATCACCAAATACGAAATTCTGTTCGAGCACGTGATTTTTGGACAAAATGTGTTTGTAATTTTTATGTGTTTCTCCTCTCTCTCTCTCTCTCTCTATCTATATATATAAATATACATATCATAACTCAGCATACATAACAATTCAGTATTTGAAACCGCAAATCTTAGAAAAGGAGAGATTGCGAGCGTTGTACACCAAAGAAACAAGTCTGTAGAATTGCAAAATAAAATAAAAAAGAATGTCAGGAATAGCATCAATAGAGGCATTAGCAATGGCGGGTGTGGATTACGATGATATACAATTACAAAGCATGGATTTTGAAGAATTGGATTTGCCTCCGCCCCATTTGCTAGCTGAGGAAGATGACGAATTCCATGAAGATGGCAAAAGAGGGGATGATAATTTTTAATTGCTATTTTTTGAGTTTCAGTTTGGGAAAGTTTTAGGCATGGATGCGTATTGCATATATTATAAGAGCTTTTAATTGTTTATTTATTTATTTACATTTTTATTTTAAAGGAGGTAGAGGTTGTTAGATATTTTAGATTCAATTCTTTCATTGTTATATGTTGTTGTACATAAATATAGAATTTTTCCTAATATAAAGTTTGAGGCTTGTTGATTCCGATACTTGATTGTATTTAAGTTGAGTGTTATCAAAAGTTACTGTGAATTATTATTATTTGGATGGGATGAAATGAGACTATAAATACTATTTGGCCTGTAATTTTGAATTTAGCTAGTATGAATTTTAGCACATAAATTTTTCTTAATTAAAATCTTTAATAGTTGTTTATTTTCTGACAAGTTTTGTTTTTGATTTGTAGTACAAGTAAAAACTTCCTACTCTTATTAAATTTTGTGTTGTATAAGAAGTTTTAGATTTATAGAATTTTGCATGTCCATCTAAAACATAAACTCTATAAATGTCGGCGGATGTAAATAAAAGATAATCTTGTGTTCCAAAATTTCAAGATAGTGCTGTGAGAATTTTGTAAAAATTCTGTGTATTGAATTTTGGTGAGATTATTGGATGTGTTTGAGATTTGGATTTGAGAGTTAAATTTCTTTGTATCTTTCTATTTTATTAATTTAATGGATTTTTACTTCCTTTTGTCCGTAAATGAAAATTTGATGTCAAATCAAGTTAAATATTTTTTGCGTTGTCTTTTATAATTTGTTCAATTTCTATCCACTATTACTTTTTATTTATACCATTTTTTGACCCAAAAAACATTTTTTTTCCTAATTAACAAGTAGCTCATTTGTTAGAATACATGACTAATAAACTTTCAAGAAATGAGATATAATGGGATGGCTTCCTTTCATTTAATCAGAAATTTTGCATTCAAGTCCTAAAAATAAAGCATTTTTAAATATTTGGACCTATCCAAAGCGAATCTGAATTTATCGAATCAATAAATTTTTGATATCTTTTTGCTTATATAAAAGAAAAGGTACCAGAGAATAAGGAGATATTTTTAAAACATCAATGACACAATTAAATTTATTATTTCAGTAGACTCTTTCAGGAGTTGTAATTAGTGTACAGAATTAAGCTTTTACTTGTAGTGTTATTATACATGCATTATGTTACTTTGTATTGGATTAGACAATCCAAATAGCTCTCAATACATTTACTTAAATTGATCATAAAAAATTTATGCTCAAGTAAACTTTGATATCTCTTTGTTTTAACACTATTCTTCATGTGCTTTTGGCCAAAACACGTTAGAAATCGCCGTCTGCTTATTTGTAAAATGAAGTTGTTATTAGTTTTAAAATACAGGATATTCGTTTATGCCCATATATATTAATTTTACATATATATACAACCAGCTGCAAATTATTAAATAAAAGATCAGAAGGCTTTGGAACTTTACAATTATTAATTTTTTTTGTTCTAAAGAAAGGATCTAATTCAGGTTATTCTGAACAATTTATAAGATATCAAACACCACAATATTGTATACCTAGTAAAAGTAGCCCGAAAACATAGTCCTTTCAACTTTTTAATTATGTAATTTGACCCCTCAAACTTTTTCTGTCCCATGTATATCATATATGGGCTATCCACTTGTCTTCATCCTGCATGCATATCCACTGCTAGGATAAAAGGATTTTCATGAGAAACCCTTCCCTTATGTAGATCATGATTAGGAATAGTACAATATTGATCAAGTGTATGTGTATTTAAAAATAGATTGGATGAATTATGTTAAGACTTAAATTTAATTTATGTATTACATTTTATAAGATAATGTTTACTAAAATCCATTTTTTTTGTTAGATGAAATCGATTTCAATTGAAATCTGTCTAATCTATTTTTGAATATTTCTAGTCAATTGGTTGTTTAGAAAAATTTTCTAACATATGGATATATATGGTGTGACCTCTCCAAAATAACTTACACAAAATTATATATCATATTTTAATTATAAAATTAATATGGTCCGTTGGTTTTAAAATTGTAATACCCCTTCCTCGTACGTAGTAAAGCACTTCATGAAATGGTAAGTTCACCCCGACGAGAGAAGGGTGTCACCAAGCTTCTAACATATAACAATTAATAAACATAACATAAGCGAAATTATAACTTTCCTTTTCATAATACATCACCGTTTACACTACATTACAGGATACTTAATCATCTTTACATGCCAAGAGTTATCTTACATACATAATAACCACATTACATAATTAGAGTGCAAATTATTACAAAAGGATTACATTTACATCATTATAACATAATACAAAAACCTACACAAGGAGTTCCTATTGTTGTGTCGGCCTTTAAGGATGTGGGATGTACTTGGTGTCAATCCTATCTTCAATATCTGGCACGTATGGAACACTCGTGCTAAGCGCAAAGGCTTAGTGGGGAACAAATATGAAATGGACGACCACTTACAGCGGTCGTCAATGCATATGCACACACTTATGCGGCAAGCATATTTCGATATAATATATGTGTAACAAGTCATATACATAATTAAGCAAATTAAATTAAACATTTATAGTAATATGCATATGAAGTTCACACACATATAGATGTATTCATTTTTAGTCATATTACACGTTATTCAATTAACATTCATCTTTTCAAATTATTGCCTGTCTTTCCAAAGGAAGTGGATAACGGGAAGTACAGAACAAAACAATTTTCACATATCACATTTTATCATTTCAGATACAGATGGTGATCCAAACGGGATCTGATATAATGACCCAAAAGGGGCCTGAAAAATGACCCAAATGGAGCCGACAAAATAGAACATAGGGCTGCAGCATCAAAGATCCCTATAGGCATGCCTATCTATCAACAACTCGGTTATAGCAGGCTATTAATTAAATTAGAACCATTTTATTCACATTGAAGTACAAATGATATTCACTAGTCATATAATCATCATTTCAGAGTAGATAATAGCAATTCATGTGTTGTTAACCTATATAACATTGTTACCATGTTAATCCATAATATAAATTCATGCATATTTATTTTGTTTCACAACTACACATTTCATCGTTTAATAATTTCTATGTATAGTTATCATTTCCAAGTCATTATTTAAGTATCTAACAAGTTACAAAAGATCCATGTCAAAAACCATCTCAAATTGAAGTAGAAAACTTCAATGATGAAAGAAATTCAATGGGTTACACGGTGGGCAGGAATTCCTGCCAGCCGTGTAAACCAAAATGCACATAATTAATCAAAATAGAATGAATTTACACGACGGGTAAGCTATCTCACATGGCGGGTAGACTGGGTTATATGGCAGGTAGGAATTCCTACCAGCTGCATAAGCCAATGAATCTAAAAAGATTCCAAAAGATGCCATCCAAAATACATTTATATGGTAGGCAGAAAATCCCACAAGGCGGGCAGGGGTGGTTACACGGTGGGCATAAATCTTTAATCATAGTGTAACTCGATTTTTAGGCAATTCTCACAATCCTGAACCATTTTACACGGTGGGTAGGATTTTCTGACCGTTGTGTAGCCCTATTATATTGCTTAATAAAATAGGGTTTAATAGGGCTATTTCCATGGGTTCTTTTGTCCTGCTATGTTGAGTTCCTAAATAATATTTTTAAATAAAATGGTCTCTTAACAAATGATTCTTAGGATCTTAGCTTTCTAATGGACTTAATTTCACATTAATTAGATCATTAAAACTCTAGATATGGTCTAAATAAACCAACCTGCTCCCTTTAAGGGAGCAGAAACTCTATCTCCAGTTTAAGCCGAATTTTGAGCAAGTTAAATCTAGTTTTAGCTTATGATTTCTTCTAGAAATATTAGGGTATGTGTCTTAACTTTCCCTAGAAACTAGAACGATCCAATTTGGAGTTCTACAACTCAATTTATAGCTAAAACAAACACATAAGATCTGGTGAAACTTTGACAGAGTTTCCCCATATCATTCTACATGCCCAAAATCACCATTCCAACCCACTTAATCACCACAAACTGTAACATCCCTTACACAGATGGGCTGTAACATACAAATAGCAATGGACATCACACACACATGTTGTACTATTTCTTTTACATATAGTTCATAACACATATAAACTTTGTTAACAAAATAAACTAAATATCACATTCAACTTAATTTTACATATCTATGTCATTTGATACTATAATTACATTACATAAATATTTACATAACAACTTTCTCATATACAAAAGTATATTTATATGTTATATAATTACGTACAAAAAGCGAATTAACATAAAGCTTGCTCCTATCTATGTTGACAGGCGAGTGTCCAAAATCCTGTACCTATACGGATTAAAAACCCATGCCAAGCACAAAGTTTAGTGGGAAACTAAAGTGAGATGAACGACCTCTCACTGAAGTTATCAAATATTCACACTTAAATGAACATGTCTATGCACATAAATTCATGCATTTATTTCCAAAACCAAGGTTAATTACATAGATATATTTATTGGTTTTCTATTGTAAGCATGGTCCCATGACTTTAACTATAAAATGTCTTTATTTACTTTCATATCATCCAATTGTATTTTATACATATATACTCTACACACTTTTGTTCACATGCAAACATATAAATTCATATGGCTATGTGTTTTTATTTATGTTGTCACGTAACACAAACAAGCTATTGTTAATAGATATTATAGCATGCATTACCAAACTTTCATGTACTATCACCATATAAGCTTTTCATTTATCATATATTCATATACTTATATATCTTTCGTCTTTATTATGTAACCATTTTTAGCATGCACGTCATCTATAGATGTGGATAACAAGAGCTATGGGTACCTTATGAGTACCGGCTATGGATACTGAGTATTCAATATCAAAAACATAGAGACATTATTATCTCCTAAGGAACTATGCTATGGACACCGACGGTGCCAAGACTTTGGACATGATTCACGTGCTAGACTATAGCAGCTGCAACTATATCCCTATAGGCATGCCTATCTATCCACATTCTAGACTCCTTGCAGGCTTTTATACGTTTTACACTTCTTTTAATTTTTTTACATTGCCTTTATACATGTTTAACACTCACATTACTTAACAGAAATATTTAAATCACAAGGTCATATTCACATATATACATATATATATATATATATATATATATATACACACTACAAAAAAAAGCGAAATTAGTGATGGCAAATTCCGTCGCTAATTTGGATATTTTAGTCGCTAATTGCATATAGCGACGGAGCGACGGAATGTCGCAAATACGGCCGTCGTAAAAATTTTAGCGACTAAACTGAAAAACAGTCGCTAAATTTAGCGACAGAAATTTAGTCGCTAAAAATAAAAAAATTGGTCGCTAAATAATCTCTAAATTAGTCGTTGAAAATGAAAGAAATATCAGTGACAAAAAATTCCGTCGCTATTCCGTCGCAAAAATTATTAAATTTTTTATTTTTAATTTCAATTTAAATTTAATTTTATTATTATTATTATTTGTAACACCCCCATCGCCGTCCCCGTTGGAAGGACACCGACGGACGCGCTACACGACGCTCACATATATAGATATACACATGCACAATGCGGAAGCATACATTCATACATAACATGCAAACAGAAATACGGTTTAATTAAAAACTTACCTTGACTTACCTTACGGTACAGACTGAACATGCAATAACTCACGCACACGCAGGCACTAAGCAAAAGCATACACAAAGGCATACATATGACCATTCAACGGAAGCATAATCGAAATAATAAAACCAAGGAATAACTAAACATAAGGACATACTAACTATTACATTCCCAAAAGAAAACTCAAGAACGAAACATAATTAATTACATATACAATATTACAAAAATCAAAAGCTGAAATACAGAAGCTGAACCAAAATACAGAACTCTAACTCCTACGTGGCCGACCTTGCAGAAGCGCGACTCGATCAGAACCAAACCTGCCACCTGCACGGAAAGGAAATCCGTGCTAAGCGATAACGCTTAGTGGGGAGAACACACAAGAACATGGACGGCCATTCACAATGGTCGCCAAGGCATAACACATTCAAATGGCAAATGCGGATATTCATAGCATATCAATAATCAGGCTGCACAATAAAGGCACTCAATCGATAACTCATAAACATAACTCATAAACAGACCATAAACTCATGTCCAGGATATACCAAAACAGACATAATATAATATACGATACAAACATCATCATGCCGAACTACATACTATAACTCATGCATAAACCTACATGGGTATCAAATGATAGCATCATACCATGCGGAGTCACAAGAGCTATACACTTGCAATAAATATCACTAAGTACCCACGCCTGAACTGACAACCCAATCATCATGTTAAGCATACACACTAGTCAAATATCCAAAGGATAACATTTAGAGCATCACAATACCGCTGCACAACTCTAATATATATTAAGCATCATGCAGAAACATTCTGATAACGGAGACTGAAGGCATAACCACTTAGTATTACATTCATATCATCATCATGCAGAGAGTACAGTAATCATCACATACTTACCATCACAGCTGCTTCGGTTCACAAGCTAATATATATTAACAAAACATGTTTAAGTCACATACATAAATTCTCTAGTCGCATCATAATCAAAGCATTCAGAAACTTATAAAAAATCACATGACGAGTACGGATAATCATGTTAGATATAAAGTCATGCTTATTTAAAACAGACATACATTCTGAAGCCCATAATCATACTCATATACACATAAACTGATTCCTGAGATCTTTATCATAATCAAACGGATATCACATTCATATAGCTATTTCAAAGTAATACAAACCAGTAAAGCACCTGCTGACTCACAATAGTGGATAACGAGTGTACTGAACTGATTAGTACCTTACGGGTACAAATCGAAAACCACTTTATTTTGTCACAAAAGCATTTTACTGATGGGGGATCTTAACCCGATCCAAATTCATTAACAAGGACCACGAGGATCCGTACTGAGGGGGGGTTCGCGAGGAACCATACGGGGACCTGATCAGGGTCCAATACGTTCAAAGGGTGCTGCAGCTACTGAAAGACTCTATTAGGCATGCCTAACTATCCACTAGACTGACTCTCGCAGGTCATGCATAAAACAATTCACACTTCGAATCGCATAACGCATAATTATATATATACATCATGCATAAACCAGAATACAATAGACATATAAATATGCTCATAAGGTCGGTCGTACATCATGCAATTCGCATTGCAAAACATATTACAGTCCATATATTTTAACATTAAACAATATTCCAAAGCATGCCAAGAATCAGGTATAAAAGCACTACCATGCTAATGATTATCAACACAAAGTCTTAATCATGCATTAGGCGAAGATACTAAGCATACATCATGCATAGTCCAATTTACATTTAACCTAACACATTGAGTTCCCAGGCTAAAGTATAATCATGCATTCAGACATTAATCATAATATTCAACTAAATATAGCATAGCATAATATCAATCATACCTCATTCAAGTCATATACTGGAGCATGCAATAATTCCATTAATCACATTTTAGCAATACTCATCAAATTAAAGCATGTCAGGAACACATGTGAGGTCATATTATGCTAATGATAAAAAACGCATAATCTAAATCATGTAATGATATTATGTATTTCTAATCATGGCAGATTATTCTTAGAGAGGAATTCAATCAAAGACATGCATAACATACTGCTAATCATAACTGAAATAGGCTAACCAATCAGATGAGCAAAATAAGATAGCACACAATAGAGGAAAAAGCCATAAAAGCCTTTGAAAGTCATTTTGTAATAAATTAGTCACGGGGAACAAATCAGAACAGAAAAGCTATACAGGAGCATATAACTGTATGACATAATTTATACAGCAGTGAAGACCCCATACAGAAGAAATAGGAAATTCATTTTGGTTAACACTGGGCAAAAATCGGAAAAAGGAGCTGAAGAGGGGTCGGTCACGAGCCGTGTCACGACTTGTGACTGACCTCACAAGAGGGTCACGGCGTGACCTAGTGTCACGTCTCGTGACTCTCCTAGAGAATCACGGGACGTGACTCTTTGTCACGCCTGGCCTCACAAGAGTCACGCCGTGACTCTAGGTCACGTGACGTGACTTCCCTCTCACAGAGAGAGGAGTCACGCCTTGCCCTTACCAGAGTCACGCCGTGACTCTAAGTCACGAGACGTGACTTCCCTCTCACAGAGAGAGGAGTCACGCTTCGCGACTGGAGTCACGCTTCGCCAATCACAAGGGTCACGTCGTGACCCTAAGTCACGAGACGTGACTTTCCTCTCACAGAGAGAAGAGTCACGCTTCGCAACTGGGAGTCACGCTGCCCTTCGCATGAGTCACGTCGTGACTCTAAGTCACGCGACGTGACTCGCTTCTCACAGAACACTGGAACTGGAAATTCTACAGAGACGCGATTTTCCATTTCCAGGTTACCCAGAATTCCAAGAACTCGATAAATTCATTTTCAATCTCATTCAAAACATCAACAAACTCATCTTACCTTTCAATCGATGTCCCAAACAGCATAAACAAGACAATTGCAACTTAATTCAACAATCAAATCGTTAAAACCATGCTTAAACACATTTAATCCATTCTAGAGCATAAACCCTAAAAATACAGTAAGTTCAAAACCCAAAGCTCAGCAACTTCAATTCAATTCCTATCATGCATTACTAACACATCTATTCACTTAATCATGCATGTACACATTCTAAACCACATCAAATTCCAGAAATTAGACCATACAAAGACATTATAAGTCTAGAGAGAAATAGGGCAGAGACATGAACACAGGAGTTCTTCAAATATTGCATGCAATCCAAAACACTCCCAAACCTGTAATCGAAGATCCATAATCAGCTTCAAGATCAGTCCTCTATCCTTTCCTTGCCTTTACTTTGCTTCTTCTTACAGTCCCAAGCTTGCACAAACAAAACCCACAATTATTCTTCAAACCCTAGCTCAATCAAAACCAAAACTAGGAGAAGATGAAGAAGAAGAAGAAGAACAGAACGTAAATCCAACTTACCTCTTCAAAGCAAAGCACAACCCAAGCCAACCACAACTCCAAGCCAAGGAAAATGAAAGGAAAAACAGAGGAAGGGAGAAGAGAAGAAGAAGAAGAACGTGAGAGGAGGGGGACGGGAATGCAATCTCTGTTCCCTCTCTCTTCCACTTTCTTTTCTTCTTTTCCCCATTCAATGCCCACCTAACAAACCCACCTGGCAGCTCCTAATAGGACCTCAAAACCCACTCAACTTTTCCAAATCAAAAAAATGTTCTTAAGTCCTTAGACAAATAACACTTCACTCACTTACACAATTCTTTCTTTACAACTTAATTAACTTATCAATTAGGTCCTTAACACTCCAAATTCTCAAACACAATTTACTGAAATACCCTTCCGATCCCGACTTAGCATGCATAATCCGACCAGGGCCATTTTGGGGTGTGACATTATTATTACTTCAAAAATTTAATTTATATAAATAATAACTATGCAATATTATTAACAATACTATTAATTTAAAAATATAATATTATAAAAATATATTAAATTGTACAATTAAAAGCGTACAAATAGTCAGTTCGGTTCGATTTTAAATAGAACCGAATAAATCAAAAATCGAACTTATATTAAACAAAATAAAATCATTTAAAATAAATAAAAAAATAACATACATCAATTTTCATATTATGTTTCTAATAAATATTAATCAAAATTACATTAAAAATAAATATACATAAATTACATTAGATGTTGCCTATGATTTCATAGCTTATTGGTCCCGGACTAATATTGAGTGTAATCTTGAATAGAGACCTAAAATCAAAAAAATAAAAATAAAATAAGCAAAACAATAATATATGTAAGTTACAGAGCAAATCTAAATGAATAAATTTCCAAAGATTAATAATAAGAAAAAAATTGTATTATAATAATTATGTGTTATCAGTATTTATGTATAGGGACTTCTAACATACAAAATAACTTATATTTACTTACCACATTCCACTGATTTAGCTTCACCACAAGCCATTAATCATATTTATATAATTAAATGGCATTAACAATTATAATATATCTTATATATATAAGTATAACCCACTGGCCTTCATTTACAAGTTGACACTTCGATTTTCATAACAATTTATTTGGTTTTATTGTTACCATTATCTTTAGGTATACTTAACTACACTCAATATTTGTCAAACACACTTACGTCCTCTAATTTATTTCCTTACCCTAGGCCTGCCTAAAGTTCTTTTAGTCCTTTATTTAACAGTAATACGGTTAATTTATTTTTATTCTCTATAATTTTACTAAATTACACTTTTAATCATTAAATTATTTGTTTTCTTCTCTTATTCCCTTTTTACTTGTTATTCCACATACTTTTACAATTGCTATAGACTCCTACAATTGGGTCTCCTTTCACTTTATATTGCCTCATCAACTCTTATTCACAAATTTTGATTCATTTTCTTCATGTTAAATTCCATCCTAGTTTTATAGATTTATACTTAATTCCATTTTATTAAAATGGCACATATTATAAGTCTTCAAGTTTACCATATTACTCATAACATTCGACAAAAATTCTACTTATTTCACTATCATACTAATTATGGTTTACTTTCATATCTATAAATACCATTAGCTCATTGAAGTCATCATACTCCAACAATTCCTCTTAACCATAATGTAATACTTACTTAATTTTCCATCCAACTAAATTCTAAAAATTCTCAATTAATTTATAAACCTTTAATTTCATCTTCCTAATCATTTCCCATCACTATTTTCATTAATTTAACAAATTATAAACAAATGCATTGCTTTGAAGAATTCAGCCAAGGTAACTATTTTATCCCTAAATTAATTATTTCATCAGTTAACACTAATTCCATTAGATTACATCCTCATTAACACAAATACACACTTATATATCAAATATCCCCAAAACATCTTCCATTAAACACTAAGTCCTTCTTTGGCTAAACTAAGATTTTACATTCTAACTTAGCTTATTGAAAATAAACCACTCAATCCATCATCTTTGACCTCCAATTATATACTTCTACATCTTATAATTCTCTACATACCTAAATACCATTTTAATATACCCTGCTAACAATTAAAAGCCAACAATTGCACTTAACACACAGAATACAATATAGGAGGTTTTGTAATTAACTTTTTATACAGATTCCATTCTCCAGATTTCTTACTCTTTTACATGTAAATTGACAATTCAAGCAATAATCAGGCATTATCAACCAACCAACTGAATTTTCACATTAAATATATACAACCCAGATCATAAACCTTCCATAAACAATTTAATTTATTGAAAATCATGTTAGAAAAGCAAATTTGGCAGTCACATACCAATTTTTCCGCAGATTTTGGTCTCTTCACCGTCGCCGGAGACTCGTCGGAGCACCACTGGAGGCACTAAACCCATCGAAAGGAAGCTCGGAGCCTCGGGGTCCCTTTTCCGGTGCTCACGCGCCTATCCACGGCGCCGTTTAGCCGAAATCGTCGTCGGTAGCTTCTGTTAAACCCCTCTCCGATCTCTCTATTGCCGATGAGTGCTAAAGATCCATGGCCATCGGGATGATCGCCTGCCCACCGTGAGCCCCGTCGTGGTGTTCGTGTCACCTCTCGCCGTCGGAGCTCGCCGAAAAATGCAGAGGAAGCTTCGGTTTCCTCCTGCTCTCTTAGAACGGCGATGTCACGATGGAGGGGGAAAAAGGACGCCGAGATCGGCCTTGTGAGGAGCCGCTGCTCGCCGTTGACCGACGCCAACCGCTCGCCCCCTTCCGCCGCTGCTCCGCTGTCCCCCTCTCCCTCTCTCTTTCGTTCTCTCCTTTTCCGGTTTCCCATGTTCTGTCTTCCCCCCCCCCCTTCTTTCTTTTTCCATTTCGAAAATAATTTTCTTATTTAAAATATTTGAAAATTTTTTAGTGACGAAAACTTTCCGTCGCTAAATCCGTCGCAATTACTATCGATTAAATAACCTCTAAATTTAGCGACTGAATTAGCCGTCGCTGTTTTAGCGACTAATTATTTAGTCGCTAAAATTTGCGACTGACCTTTTAGTCGCTAAATTAGTCGCAAAAAAAGGCGCGATAAATTGCCGCCAAATTTTAGCGACGGTTTCTTTTTTCAGTCGCTAAACAGTCGCTAAATTTGTCGTAAAAAATGAAAAATAGAATTTAGTGACTAATTCTTAAAATAGTCGCTAATCAGTCGCTAATTAGAGACGAAAATAATACAGTCGCTAATTTTAGTCGCTAATTCACAGTTTTTTTGTAGTGATATATTACATGTATTTAATTCACATGGTACATCTTTTATTCACATAACTATAGCATGTACACTCTTTGAGCAACCATGAATATATATTTTATACACTCATATAATGCTATAAAATGATAACTATGCATGTCATATACATATTCCTTCATTTTGCATGTATCACTTATAATATCATATCATATCATCAGCACAATGACACTGAATATACGATTCTTCATCCTTTATATAACACATGTTCATAATATACTTTAGTTTATTCGTTTATAGCTATAAATACATGCTACACAACTATTTTCTTCCATTTTATTATTTTAAGGTACAAGCTATAATATAATGTTTAAATTCTCATACATTTATTCTATTACTTTTCAAGCATATATTACTATATTCACTCATTTACATGTCTACAGATGTATCATATATTTAATCATGTATTAGTGATGTTATAATGACCTTAGGTAAGGTTTGAATCCAAAATGGTGTGAGAAAACCATGTTTATGGACTAAAGATTCAGAGTTACACGGTGGGGAGGGGTGTTTACACGACGGGCAAACTTGCTTACGCGGCTGGCAGGAATTGTAAGCCAACGAATTATAAAAGATTCCATCCATAATACTTTTACACGGCGGGGAGAAACTTGTTTATATGGTAGGCAAGATTCCCTGACCGTCGTATAAAATGAAAAATAGGTAGATTAAGCTATGCAGAAGCATTTTACACGACATACAGGATTTTTTGACCGCCGTGTAGCCCTGTTGATTTGCGTACATTTCCAAATTTCAATAGAGCATTCACCATGATTTATTTTATCTGATTTTTTCTCTCACTTAACATCACTTTTAGCTTAAACTTCCTCTTAACATATGTTCATTTATATCTTAAGGTTCTATTGGCATAAAAATCACATCTTTTGGTCTTATATTCACTGAGTTATGCTCTATAGACCAATAACAGGTCCTTTATGCAACAAACTTTCAATTTCAATTTTCGTCTCTATAAATGACCACCTTAAAGCCAGAATTAACTCAAGGTTCCTGTTTAGCATCAGTAGACCTATAGTTTAAGAATATACTCCAATTGGAATTACTACATTTTGGGCTCTATAGGTTGATTTGTATCCAAATCATCAAAACCATCACTATAGCATCTTTAAGCAAATCTCTTGTTCTATTAACTATAGGGTTCTATCTTTTAATTTACACATAATCACCTTCATCATACTCTTTTATAGTATGCAAATAAGTTGATATTACATGCAACATAGTTCACATGTGTACAAGCAAAACAGATGAGTTCCTAACCTTATATTGATGCCACTTTTCTTCACCTGTTGACTTCTTTCTCCTTCCCTCTACTGTTGCTAGCTTTTTCTATATAACATATGAATTTTATATCAATTCCATATTCTATTATATAATTTCCAATACTTCCCATTTACAGAAAAAAAAAGAGGATAAAGATAAGAAATTCACTTCCTACCTTTCCTCTTCACACAGATTGCTATAGTTCAAACTTTTCCTTCAAGAATCTTTGAGCAGGTCTTTCCTTGGGAAGAATTGGTGTGGAGAATGAGTTTTTGGAGCTCTTCTTCCATTTTTCCACTGCCAAACACACTTAAATATCCCTTAATTCAGAATTCTAGAATGGATAAATGATATAACATGATTGGCCAACCTTTAAATTTACATATTCACTCATCTTTTTCTTTAAAATTCATATATTAATCTCTAAATTAAGTTTAGACTTATGATTATATCCTTATAATAACTTGTTTACTACATTTTAGCCATATTTTAATAAATTACTGTATTGCTGATACCTGCTGAATCTTTTTAATTAATGTCGGTTATGTCCTTTCTGTATAACCATTATAGATCAAGCATATTTGATCATTATCCACCCTAATTACACCTTAAAATGACCGGGGTAGGATTTGGGTCCTTACACAAACATATTCAATTCAATTCAATATTCAACATCAATATACACTTGAAATAATCACAAATCATCATCAAAATATACACATAAAAGTTAGGTTCTCAAACCTAAATTCTTCTTTCTTCTTTTCCTCACTTTCCTATTATTTCTCTTTCTTTCTCCTTTTCTTTGCCTTCAGCTCTTCCTTCTTCTTCTAATTACATTAATAAACTCATCAATTATTAGAAAATCATAATCTTCTATCTTTACCCAAATTAAAAGAAGAGAAAGAGAAGAACACAACACACTTACCTTATTTAACTTAGAGTTTACACTAAAATTGTTTTCCTTGCTTAAAGAACACCTTAAGTAGAATTTTAGTGGAATTTAGAGAGATATTTGAGGGATGAGAAGAGGCTATGCTTAAAAAGGGTGCTGGGTTTGTAACCCATCTTCTGTCAGCCTTCACTACAAGAAAATTGACTTTTAACGACCAAAATTTAACGAAGTGATAAAAATTCGGTCGTTAAAATATACAAATAACGAAGGGAAATTAATCCGATCGTTAGTTCTTAAATTTTATTGTTATATAATGAGTGGATTAAATTCGATCGTTAAAACAATAAAAATCCGGTCGTTAAAATATACAAATAATGAAAGGAAATTAATTCGGTCGTTAGTTCTTAAATTTTATTATTATATAACGAAGAGATTAAATCCGATCGTTGAAAGAATAAAAATCCGGTGGTTAATGGTGTAAAATAATTGTCGTGATTTTGTCTTTACCTCCAAAATAAAACATAGTAAAATACAACCCTAAAAGTTAAAATCACCCATCCCCTTTTCTAATTTGCATACAAAATACACCTTGTCTCTCACATTGGACGGTGCCCCCTTGTGCCTAGATCGTCGCATTGCCTCGCCGCCGCACCGCCTCGTAGCCGTCGCGAGTCACGTCTGCATTGCGTCTGTCTCGCCTAGTCGCTGGTGCCTCGCTTCTCATAGCGTCGGACTTGCCTCGCCTCGCCCCCGTCGTGTGTCGCGTCTGCCTATCCTAGCCATCGCTGCATCCCCTCGCGTCGCATCACCCTCGCCTTGCTGCCGTGCATCACCTGGCATCGCGTCGTCCTCGCCTTGCTGCCGCTCCTCTGCCTTGCCCTGCTACCGCGTCACTCGTCGCCATCATTGAAGATAGGTTTGTATCCTAACTTTGCATTTGATTTTGGATCCAAATCCTCAAACTGTAAGTACTCATTATGCCATAAAGGGACTGGTCTTATTTGCATATATTCTATCTAACTGGTCTTATTTTCATATATTCTATCTAACTGAAAAATTTTGAAATTAAAATTTAATATGTTTTGAGCCATATTACCTTTTAATATGTTTTGAGCCATATTCTATTTAACATGGAAGGCCATGGAGTTGTTGAAGTTGATATACCTGATATAGAACCTGTGCCGGGTTCTAAGTATGTTCATGATCTCTATCTGTTTATCATCATAGATGTATTCAGCAGTTATAGTCCATGCAATCATTAACATGTAAATTAAATTAACTTTCTTATTATCCTCCCTAAAGGCTTGAAGCAAAGTTGCGTGCTGAAGGCCATATAATATCGAGTGATTTTATGTCTCCAGAAGCTAGAGAATGGCTGGAGATGGATATTGAAGATAGCATTCATTTGACTGATGGGAACTATGAAATACCTTGGTATGAGAATGATGAGTGGTTCAAACAATTTGGGAGGAAACCGTAAGTTTCTTTTGATATTGAGATTGCAGTAATTCCCTGTTGTTGCATAACTTTTTTTTTTTGGTTTTGATTTTCATCATTTTCACTGTCACGATGGCAAATAATTTCTTCGAACTTACATTGAACCTGTGCTTAAAAAACTAGCTTTTTTGTTTTTGTTTTTAGTGATTAGCATAACTAAATCTTTCTAGTTT
This sequence comes from Excoecaria cochinchinensis, assembly GCA_947683425.1. NCBI lineage: Eukaryota > Viridiplantae > Streptophyta > Magnoliopsida > Malpighiales > Euphorbiaceae > Excoecaria > Excoecaria cochinchinensis. Next base: position 376,095 of record CANTUQ010000008.1, on the reverse strand, counting down.
GTCCATGAACTTTCCGCAGTATAATTGATCATTTTGTTTCTTATTTCGAATTTTCCAAATTTTGTCTAGTTATGAATATTATCATTTGCATTTTGTTCATTGAGACTAATTAGGCTGCCAATAACAATTTCTTAATCATAGTTCAAAGTTGGCAAAATTTTAATTGCTGAAAATATCTGTACTGCATATTATAATGAACTCGCATCAGATCCGTTCTTTGCTTATATGGCAGAGTGAATATGAATATTGCAAATTATTTTTTGAGATCATTTTATGAAGATTATAGTCTATCCAGCTCAACCATGATTTTAAAATGTTAAATTTCCATAAAACTTTTAATCTACCATTACTCAGATGCTTGATGTTTCTTTACTAACTTCAGGATGGTTAATTGATTGTGGATATTTGGCTGATGTTCATTAAATGTTAATTAATTTTTTAGTTCCTTTCAGCATGATCTGCCAGTTTCTCTGTGTACTCTATAATGGTCTTCTTTTCTATCTTGCCGTAACATAAGACATTTCATGTCCATTCTGCTTGGCAAAATGTGCAAGCTTTAAGGTAGGAAATTCTTAGCATCTTATTGAACTTCTGTTCATTCTTACTGATTAAATAGAACTTATAGTTGCCAGCCTTTTATGTTGTGAATGATTTTTTATCTTTCTTAATTTTTTCTTTGGGCTGAACTTTTACATATTTACATTTTCTTTTTAACATCTTTTCATCACAGGGTCTAAGATATCATCTCCCTGCATCACACGATCTCTTCAATTTTGAATTTTGGGTTGGTAAACTTCATGAATCTTATCAAATTTAGATTTTTCATATGTTTTAAACAAAATTCAGTACTCTTACTTTGTTGGGGTTCATTGAAGTTATTGGCCTTAAAAATCCATCTGGTGATCAGGTGTTGTACAGTTATGGATGGTTATGTTTATTATTGTCAAATAATATGTCAAATAATATTATATCCATTTGTGCTCATCGATGTATGTAGCATTGTTGAAAAACTCAACTGGTACATGTCTTTAAAAGCCAATTATTTCGATTTTGTCTTTTGTCTTTTGATCTAATGTGACACTTTTTAGCATTTCAAAAAAGTCCTCTATGCAGAAAATGAATTTTAAATCTTTAAACAGGTTGATACAACTGCGCTCTTGAATTTTCCTTTGATTTTACAGGTTCATATTCTGACGTCGTCATCAGAATAATCTTGGTTTCTTGATTTTCAGAATAATGCAAGAGTACTGAATTTTGTTAACACCTTGTGTTTGAAATTGAAGTGAATGCTAGTAGCCAACTAATCCTGTTTTCACGAGTTGATTTGTTTGATTGTTTATTCTTATGAAATGGTACACTTAATTTTTGATTTGTTGATTATTTGGCCTTTTGATTTATTGCCTTTATGCATGAATTTTAATTATAAATTTATGTTTTAAATTCGACAGGTCTTCAAAACAATGGACAATGAAGATATAAGGTTCATTATGCATTCTTCTAGAATTTTTATATTTTAAGGTGAATAGAAAATGATATAGATAGGGGATGTTTTTATATTTTATACTTGTATATGATACAATGTCAAACAATTTTGAAATATCGATGTATTTTGTATTTGATATTTTGCAATCTATGAAAAAGCTATTTATTATAATTTTGGATATATATATGTGTGTGAATGATGTGTACATGTAATAGTCAAATTCGTTACTATCTTTAACTACCAAATATTTTTTCATTGATAGTGAATACAGCGAAAGAAAAAACTTGTCTGTAAAAAGTATTTTCAACGACCAAAAATTCATTCGTTAAAAGCGAATAAAATTAGCAAAGGGAAAATCCGATCGGTAAAACAGTATTTTTAATGACAAGAAAGGTTAAAAAGTGAATATAATTAACAAAAGAAAAATCCGGTCAATACAAAGTATTTTTAACGACCGAAAATCCCTTCGTTGAAAGTGAATATAATTAACGAAGGGAAAATTCGATCGCTAAAAGGTATCTTTAACAACCGAAAATCCCTTCGTTGAAGGTGAATATAATTAGCGAAGGGAAACTCTGGTCGCTAAAAGGTATTTTTAATGACCGGAAATTCCTTCGTTAAAAGTAAATATAATTAGCAAAGGGAAAATCCGATCGCTAAAAGTCACTATTCAACGACCGGAAACATTCCGGTCGTTAAAGATATTAACGACCGGATTCAATATCCGGTCGTCTATACCTTTAACGAAGGGGCTTTTACCGACCGGATTTTCAGTTGTTAAAGATTTTTAATGACCGGATTTTAACTTTTAACTACCGGATTTCCCCTCGTTAAAGAGCATTTTTCTTGTAGTGAGCTTATAAGCCATGAAGAGCTGCCTCCACTCTTCCTCACAATTCTGGATTTCTATAATTTTCAACATGCTCTACAAAAAATAGGTAATTAGCGATGGCATATTTAGTCGCTAATAATGGAAATTCTGTTGCTAATTACACTTAGCGACCAAAAGACTAAATGTCGCAAATATCACAGTCTCTAAGCATTTTTGTGACTAAACCACAAAACCGTAGCTATATTTAGTGACAAAATTTTATTGCTAAAACAAAAAAAATCATCACTAATTAACTCTTAAAATTGATCACCAATAATATTAAAATATAATTTTCGATAGCACATATAGTCGCTAAATTCAGTCGCAATAAAAATTATTCCTATTGCGACAGATAGTAGTGTGAATCTAGCAGTCGCTAAAAATTAGCGACGAATGCAGCTTGTGTCGCTAATAATTTTTTCATTTCCTTTTTCAGTATTCAACGATGGAAATTTTTGTTGCTAAATGTTAGAATTTATTTTTTTTTAGTTATGAATTTATTTTCATATCATTAAACAATAAATTAATTCATTATTTACACAACATTGAAAAATGAACATGCATATGTATATAAATGCAAATTATAATTAAATTTATAAATTTATAATCTTAAACATAATTAATATCATTAGATAGAATATATATAATTAAAATTACTTGAAGAATATCATCCTAAATAATAAACCGTACTAATAATAATATCATACAAAATAACATTAGTAATAAAGTTTAAATAAAACACTAAAGTAGTAGTGGTGATGTCACTTTGAGGTAGAATCGCCACTACTGAATGGAGAATCATCATACGGTTGAAGACCTTGTGCACCCCAAGGGGAAACTTCATAATCTTGTGCGGGTGATGCAGTAGTGGTATTAAGCTGATTAGCTAGTTATTGAGTGCCCAAGTGAGGAAGCAATGAACGAATAGTCCTTGCGACAATCTTCTCGACATCTTCCTTTGTCAAGCATGTCCCACTAGAATAGGAGGCACTGTTTATACCAGCAGCACATGATGGACCTAATGGATAAATGACAGGAGGCACCTATGAGCCAAGCCCATATATTTTTTTCCTTTTATTGTATTGTGCAGCCTCAAAAAACAACTCAGACTCATCCACATATAACTCATCTTGCGTTCGCTCAGATCGAAGTTGCTCATACTACTCCTATAAATTGACATCAATTTTTAATAAGCATAAATATAAGAACAACTAAAAACATTATCAACTGAAAACAATTTTACAATCATTTACCATTTAAATAATTGAAAACATTATCAACTAAATTCCATGTTACTTACATGCACCTCTCTACTATGATTTACCACATAGGTTTTCCTATCATGATTTATAGTGTGTGTGTGTGTAGATAGGCCTCGGGAATTGTAGGTGGCCGGCCAAACTCCTTCTCCTATATCATATGCAAAAGAAGGTAGTTATTCAATAAAACGAACATGAGCAAAAGAGATAAAATATTTCCCTGGTTGAAATGATTTTGCATGCAATAATCATTTAAAAAAGAAAAATTTTTTTGTTCAATGCATATAAAAAGCATCTTTAAACTAGCCCAAAAAAATGCAAAGAAAAATAATCTGCAGTCCAATAATCAGCCGACCATTTTAATAATCGAATCAAATAATTCAAATATGCACTTGTTTTATTTTCTTTTTTTATTCTTTATTTTTGTAATTTGTAAACTAAAAAATTCCCAACAAATCAATCAAACATGTAATTGCAAATCGTAATGTTCCCTGCTCCTCCACTTCCAAACTCAATATGCATCGTTCTTTTGCCTTTATAGTAGAAACACGGCCAAGCACTGTCAAACTCAACATGCACACCTTTGAGTTTGTTTATTTTATTATTCAAAGTTGCAATTCACATCACATAGGGAGCTTTAATTTATAAACATGCCTCCTGACATAGCCACAAAGAATTCCAGTAATTATTTCATGGAAACCCAAAAGATATACACATCAAACTTCCTCAGCATATCATCCATCATCCATAAAGGACAAAAGAATTTGCAGTAATTTCCTAGCTAATAACATTCTAATTTTGTGATGTCTAATCCAAACTCAACATGTAATCTATTTGGACTTTCATAATCTTGGTATGCTTTTAAAAGCATACAGAACATCACTTCTCATAACCATCCTCTACATCTAGAGATGCACTTTGAATCAATGATTTGTCAATAAATTTCCATCTTAATGAATATAAGTTCAGCGTACTGAAACGAACATATCAATGGCCAAACATTATGGAAATAGACATTGTCACTAATATTAAAGTATAATTTCACATTCTAATTAAAATACTTACCAATCGTGAGATATGCTCACCAATAGAAATTGTACCACTAGTGCATAGTCTAGGAGCTTTATCTTCACATCCTACATAACGATTGATCTTTTTTTTTTTTTTTTTGAAACTTAAATGCATGGAGGGAGATTGAAAATTTGATTCCACCTAATCTAAGCATATTCTAGAAAGTCTTTAGGCTTTTCTTTAGCCACCTTTATATGGTAATCATAATCCTTATACCTCCATGCGGTTTTTGTTTCCCAACGTATCCTAATATGACTATTAACTTCAGTATCCAAATGGCACATTTTCTGCATTTATATTAAATGTAGTTTATTATTAATTATAATGATACATTAACACAATATAACTTAAATAATTAAAATTTTAATGAAATATTACCATTAATTTTGAAATAAATATATACATGTACCTTGAATTCTCTCCAATAAAACTCCTTGATTTCTTTTGAAACCTCCTTCCAACTAACTCCATTAGTGTCTGTCCACTGATGAAAGCTGGTGGTTATAATCCTAGTTCATTGGGAGGAAGGTTCCAACCTATAAGATATATTATATAAAAGCAATGGGGTTATACATGTTTTTATAACTTATTCATAATTTGTATGGATGAATGCACTCACATTCCCTTTTGGTTCACAATTATGTACAATTTACTACTATTTTCACTATTGACTTCACATGCGGTCGATGTATGATAGCTGCTTAATTGGTCTATTATTTAGTGCATGTTTTCTATAAGTTTAGGAAGTTAAGTATGTAAATATATTTATCTTTCAATGGTTTTTGTCTAGTTTATGTGTTTATATGCTTTGAAGGTGATTTGTTGAAAACAAAGAAGAAGAGGTTCACGAGTCATGAAGACATGCACGACTCGTGAAGAGGTACACGAGTAGAGCAGAGTAAAGAAGAGAAGAAGAGCACGAGTCATAAAGCAAAGAATGACTCGGACGAAAAATCAAGCAGAGTATGACTCGGACAAAGCTTCACAAGTCCGTCATCACCTGAAGAAGCTAAAAAAGAAGAGAGAAGTAGAAGAACACTAGCGCACGACTCGGACAGCACAGCACAAGTCGGTCAACAGAAGAAGAGCAAAAGAAGAAGAGGAGAGCAAGCAAGGGAAAGTTGCATTGTGTCGCAATCGCGACAGGCATCGCGAGCGTGACAAAGAGAGCCATTGGACAATTTTCCTTGAAAAGTTGGGACTTTCCACCAAGTTGTGCAACTCTTGGAAGAAAGGACACAACCTTTAGAACATTATAAATATATAATTCAACTGTAATTTGAAAGAGGGGATTTTAACTAATTTATTTTTCTGTAAGTGGGAAGAACAGTTTTTTTATATAGATAAAGTTCTAAGTTAGATTTCATATTTTGAAGAAGAAGACCAAGGAGAAGAAAATTTCTTACAAGGGTTGGAGAAAGGGGTTAAGAGATTTCTTTCTACTTACTCTTATCTTTTACTTTCTTCTCCGTAATTAAATGAATTTTATTTAATGAAATTGAAGGGTTGATTTTACTCACGGTCACTCAATTTATCACTTATCGCGCAAAAATAACCGACTTTTTTTTTCTTACTTAAATGTCACTGAACTTTTAATATTTTTGCAAAAAAGTCATGTTGACCGGAATTCGGCGAGGACCCTCGCCGGATTGATGACATGGCATGCCATGTCAGAAACTACATGCCGTTTAACAATATTTCCAACAAATGCTACATCTAAATCAATTTCACTCACGGTCACTAAACTTATAATTTATCGCGGAAAAGTAGCAAATTTTCTTTTTTTCTAACTTAAATGTTATTGAACTTCTAATATTTTTGCAAAAAAGTCATATATTTACTATTCGTTGCCACGTGTCATATGCCATGTCATCAATCCGGCAAGAGTTCTCGCTGAATTCCAGTTAACATGACTTTTTTGCAAAAATGTTAGAAGTTCAATGACATTTAAGTAACAAAAAAAAATTCGGTTACTTTTGTGCGATAAGTGATAAGTCGAGTGACCATGAGTGAAATTGACCCTGAAATTGAATCATATTAATGTAACTTCTATTTCCATCAATGTTAGTAGTCTTTGAATGCAGAATTTTCTATTAGTATTATTTGCATGATCATTATAAGTTAAGGTAGAATTGAGAGATTCATTTTAACTTACAGCTAATAGGAATTCATTATCAAAGCACAGCTAGAGAGATCAGTAGGTTGAGATAATTGCTATAGGTTGGTGAATCATCTTAGAATAAGTAATTGGAATTAACTAGTTCATTAATGAGAGTTAAGGATTAGCATTTCAATTGCATATTTTAGGCATTCTAGTTCATGGTCAAGAGAGTGGATTAGAAAAACATTCCAACTTGGCTTGCTTATAAGACTAAAATTATAATTAAATGATGGAATCAAGTTTCATAATCATTAGTTCTTCATTATATACTTTGTCTTCTTTGATCATCATTAACTAGGTTTAATTAATTTACATTATAAGAGTAGTAGAAAATTAACTTACAAATTAATGAATATTGTAAACAAGATTAAAATTGAGTAGTAATAGTGTGTGATATTAATCTACATTCCTCATGGGATCGAGATCTTTTGTACTATCAATGGTACACCGTATACTTGCGAAATTAAGGTGTAAAAATACGCCTAACAATATACTACTGTTAACAGTGTGAGCACTAGGAGTTGATACAGTAGGTGTATATGTCACAGGAGGTGATGCTGCAGGGGCTGGTGTAAGGTCTCTAGGGATATCTGGCATATCTCTATAAGGTGGAATTGTTGAACCCACTCCAGATTGACCTCCTCGATGTTCTCGACCAGCAATTGCTCGTCCTCTACCACGACCCATACCTACATAACAGTAAACTATACATGTGTAACACCCCCTACGTCCTCGTTGGAAGGACGCGGGTGTGCTACCGACGCTCACTCACATACATGCATGCATACACTAAGCGGAAGCATACATTCATGCAAAAACACGGGGAAATTAAAAACTTACCTTGAGAAGCAAAACTGGACGGCATTAACTCACACACACGCCGGCGCTAAGCAGAGCATATACACATGCATACACACATTCAATCATTCAATCAGCGGAAGCATAAGACGAATGATAAAACTGAGGAATAACTTAATACAAAAATATAATAACCTTTACATAGCCCAAATATAACATTCAGAATCTTACATATATAGTTTATAAACCAAAGGCGACAAAAATTACAGAATCCGAAATACAGGAGCTGAAACAAAATAACAAACACTTCTAACTCCTATGTGGCCGACCCTGCAGATGCTCGAATCGACTCGAACCGAACCAAAACTTGCCACCTATATGGGAAAAGAACACGTGCTAAGCGATAACGCTTAGTGGGGAGGAACAAAGACAAAAGGACACTAAACTAACAAACATATAACATCATGCAAAAATACATATAAACTCATAGGCAAACACTTACCGATTCCACCGAAGTCTCAGATATCAGAAGGCGAATCATGCGAAGACACAAATGATATATATATACAACTATCATACCAAAGTACCCATATACCAACCGAAAGCTGATTTACATGCGATGTAACTATCATGCAAAGATGCACATACATGTTAACTGATACCCGAAATACGAAGTTAATGAACGATACTACCATACCATGATGCACACAAATATCATGCAAAGTCACTAGAGGTCAGAACATACAACTATCATGCCATAATACACACACACTAGACGAGAACCGACTAACAAGGTCAAAGCACAACACTTCCGCCGCGCTACTCTGATACATATAATATCATGTCAAAAACGCTCCAACAGCAGAGGCCGAAGAAATAATCACGTAACATCACATTCATAATATCACCATGTGGGAGTTACAGTTAAATCTTACATACTTATAGCCACAACTGATCTGATTCACATGCTTATATACAATAAAACATGCTTGAGTCACATACGTAAATACATTAGTCGAATCACATTCAAAGCATTCGGAAATTTATAACACATTACATAACATTGCCCATGCATAATACATCCAATTATATTAATATACTTCATAAAATATTCCAAGTATAAACCTAAAGGCATCACAATTTCGAAAATCAAACATTGGAATCACAAAAGAAAACTCAATTTGGAAACCAGGGAGTGTCGCGATCGCGATGGATGTCGCGCTCGCGACAGAAGCGACTTGCCCCAGGTCGCGATCACAGCAACCTTCGCGATCTTGTGAGGGAACAATACACATCTCACTATCGCACTCGCGACAGTGAGCTGCTAGACCAATCTATCGCGCTCGCGACAGAGGATAGCCCAAATCAGATCGGCAGTCGAGCGCTCTGTTGCGCTAGCGACATACGTCGCGCTCGCGATAGAGACTCTGCTGCTCGGCTTGGCAGCGAGCTCGGATGCATGCGAGGGCTGCTTGCACCAGGCTCTGTCGCGACCTCGCAATAATGTCGCGCTCGCGACAGAGTCGTGAATTCCAACCCTTATACGAGAAATCTGCAGAAAAACCCAACTTCACAATACTCAAATCTCAAACAAAACATCAAAATATCAACTTACCTCATCTCCAGCAAGCCACACATCATTGACAACATAAAACACAACATCCATACCAAGAATTCCAAATAAATCATGCCACTAACAATATCCATTTACACAATCTACAATATCAACACTATTTGTCATTCATCTCAATCAAAAACACAATTAAGTTCAATAGCTCTCATTCAAGGCTTCATGCATCATCTAAATCAAAACCCATAACATTTAAACTATTATGAACATCAAGAACACCATGATTCCATTCTCAAACATTTATTTATTCTATCTCCAAACTCTAAACAAGTAATGACTAAGTTTTAAACAGTTACAACGAAATTCGGATGCATTGCGGAAGCAAAACGTACCAAAATACTCAACCTAAAGGAGGGTAAGGAAGGGCAAGTGCTCAAGCAAACCATAGGGTTCAAAATAAGAGAAAACACCTTCAGCAAGCAGATTCTGTCGCGCTCACGACAAGGGTCGCGCTCGTGACAGAAGCCTCCGCCACAGCACTACGAAAACAGACTAAGATGACTGCTATAGGCCTCCGACTTGTATTGCCTAAACCAACCTCTAAAACTCATTTTCAGCCAAAACTTCCTTCTTAACAAATCTTCCTTAGGATGTTAAAGTTAAAATACAACAAATTTCAGCTCAATCTGACACCTATAACTTTAGATATGAGCTAAAAAACCTATACTGCTCAGGTAACCCGACCCAAACAGAGACACTACGGTTTTAGCAAATTTTCAGGACCTTAAGGCAAGAATTTGCCCAAGGCTATTTCTGAGACTTTTAAAGGCATAGAATTTGTGGTTCTAATGGGTCAAGAATCACACGATTTATATGTATAAAAATATACTTATGACAAAAACAATACACGGAGGTCAGATGAGAACTGAACAGAGTTGCCAAAATCACCATAAAACATCAAATTCAAAGAAATTCCCAAACTCAAGCATTTCAATACCAACCCTCATATACAATTATCTCAATCAATAACATGGATTACTAACACATTTACCCAAATTAATTCGTGCATAAACTCATATCAAAGAACTCAAATTTCTGGAAAACAAACACAAATACACACTCATGATCCAAGGAGAATTAGGCAAAGACAACTCAAAGCTCAAATGCAGAAATCAAAGCTCCCAAACCTGGAATTGAAGATCCAAAATCACTCTTCAATCTTCTCTTTGCCTTTATTCTTCTTCTTGCCACCCAAAGCTTGCACAAACAAAAACCCATAAATATCTTAATCCAAACCCTAACTCAATAAAACCAATAGAAGAAGAAGAAGAAGAAGAAGAAGACCCAAACGCAGGAAACCCTAAATGCCACACTTACCTCTTCAATCTTGTTCCAAAACTCAGAAATCCAACATCAAATCTTGAAGATCCACGTTGAGCACACACACAAGAGAGTAGAGAGAGCAGAAAAGTAAAGAGAGGGAAAAAGGAGAAGAGAAAAACGTGAGGGAGAAGCCAAAAATCTGCTCTCCTTTCCTCTCTCTTCTTTAATGCTCTTCCATCTACCCATCCCATGTGTCATGCCCCCATTGGACCAAACATCTCACCTTTGACTTACCAATCCTTGGCACCATACTCTTACCTCACAATATAATTCTTAAGTAGATATTTTCCATCCTTAGTACTATACACACAAACCACTGGATACTTGCCTTACATCCTTGTTACCAAACAACACACACACACTAGATAAAACCACAATAAACACCTTACATCCATACACCACATGCACACCAAATAATTTCCCCCACTTAACTTATTTAATTAAATACTTTGCAATTAAGTCCTTATTATCCAATCTTCCTCATGCACAAATTACTGAAATACCCTTAAATTTCCGACTTAGCATGCAAATTCCGACCAGGCCTATTTTTGGTTGTTACAACATGTATGTGTTTAACATATATAACTTGCATTTTCATAAGTGCATTATATATAACATAAATTAGATTGCCAAATATTAAATATAACAAAAAATGTTTAACAAGTTTCTATATGATTCTTTAAAAATTACACTTAATTAGCCACTATATGATGAGTATTGAAATCCCTCTTCATCGTCTTTATTGCTATCATAATCGAAAAATTCTTTTTCATCTTCCTCTTCCACTTCAAGTTCTTGAACAACTTCATTAATGTTATCAATTTCAATGACCTTTCTCGAGGGGTCACACAAGTCTATATACTCTTCATTACCAACATCCATAATGATCTCATGCACACCAACTTCTTCAATTTGGAATCCATGAGAATATGCAGTAGCTGTGTCATCTCTAACATCCGATGTCTCAATGACATCCCTTGGTTTAACCAAAAATACTGCTAACCAATTAGCTCTATTCATTCTCAAAGCAGAATATCTAACATAATACACTTGCATTGTTTGCATTGCTAGGATAAATGGTTCATATTTATTGAACCGACGATGCTAGTTTACATCAACCAATCTATATTGGCTATAAACCTTAACAACAATATCTAAAGTGGGATCATAACATTAACACTTGAATAATACTGTCCGCTTTATTAGTAATGAAGGGTACTCTATCTCTATGATCTCTTCAATCCATCCATAGTAATCACTAACATTATCACCTAAGTTGGACCTTTTTACACAAACTCCACTGTTCATTAAACGTTTTCCATAACCATAACTTTATAGTGAAATTTGTATCCATTTACAAAGTACATCGAGTAGCACTTCACTCTCTATAATGGTTTTTGTGATAAACTACGAAGGTATTCATTGTCAATTCCATTGTAACAAACATATTTTGAAATAAAACATACCCAAGTTATCATCAATAACATCTTAAATGATATTTATGTGTTATACATGCAAATTATAATGGCCTTACATATAATTCGAACCAGTCTGCAAAGTAGTTATCAATATTTGCATCTATTTAAGTTGGTGTAAGATCAGGGTTCTTCTCACGTAAGTTCTCGCAATATATGCTCCTTTATAATGAATTAAAAAAATTAATAATTTTGAAAAATCCAGGTTAATCTCGCAACATAATCGAATATATGATTAATCTATACCTCAAGAATTGAGTAACCTCTTTGCAATTTAGTTGAATATAACTATGAGCTACCTTCTACTCCTCTGATGTTAGTGCTCGATCACGAAGTTCTAAGCTTGTTTGGCCTTGGTAAGTGAAAATTGTTAAATTTCCATCTATGTTTTCCCCATAATCTCCATCGTCATTATGAGGTAGACGTTGATGTCTAGTACTGACATGAGGTTCAAAGTAATGTGAGAAAAAATTGGATGACTTTAAGAGTAAGTATGCATTGCAAATAAATGCCTCTACTGTTGATTTGTTTCCAATTTGTTTTTTAAGAGTTTAAAGGAACCTGCATATGACGAACAGAGATAATTAATTTAAACATGAATTTATACATAAATATTTACTAGCATAACTTTATATTTATTAACATTTATCTCTCAAAAGGATACATCCATTGATATTGTATAGGGCCAGTAACCCTTGCTTCATATGGTAAGTGTATCATTATGTGCTCCGTTGAGTAAAAAAAAGCCGGAGGAAATATCTTGTCTAACTTGCAAATGATATGTGGGATATTTGATTCCAATGCCTCGATTCATCAATACATAGAGTAGTGGATGTCAAATCCTTAAAAAATAAGCTTAGCTCTATAAGGACCTGCCACACATTACCAGAAAGTAACTCACGGAAGGCAACACGAATCAATCGTTGCATAAATACATGGCAATCGTGGCTTTTCATGCCAAATAATTTGAGCTTTGTTATATCAACACAACAATCCAAGTTTGAAACGAATCTATCTGGAAACTTAAGTTCTTTCAACCATTCAAATAATACTTTTTTTTGATTCATTGTAAACTCTAGACGGCAATAATATTTTTCTAAATCTAAATGTGCTTTTGCATTGTCTTTGGTTTTGCCTTCAACATTTAAAACTGTGTTAATCATATTGTCGAACACATTTTTTTTTAAATATGCATAACATCAAGATTGTGTCGAATCATGTTTGTTTCCCAATAAGGCAATCCCAAAATATGCTTCATTTCCTCCAACCACAGGACTGACATATGATCCTATTAATCTCATCTACATCAAGTTCAGTGATTTTAACTAGACCCCACTGATCAATTTATTGTAGAATTTCTTCCCCAGTTCCTATTGGTGGTGGCGGCCTTGTTTCAATATGGCCAATTCTAAAGTTCCTTTTGTTTATCTTAAATGGATTATCAGAAGGAAGAAATTTTCTATAGTTGTCAAACCATGTTTGTTTACCACCACTAGTCTAAATGCTTGTGTATGTTCCATGCAATAAGGGCATGCATATTTCCCAAATGTATCCAACCTGACATCATAGAATATGCTGGAAAGCCATTGATTGTCCACATAAGCATAGCTCGCATTTGAAAGTTTTGCTTGGTTAATACATCATATGTTGACACTCCTCTATCCCACAATTCGTTCAACTTATGAATCAAGGTTGTAGATAGACATGAATATTTTTCTTTGGATTCTTAGGGACAGGTACAATAATAGTTAGAAACATGGAAGCCTCCCTCATACACATCCAAGGTGGTAGGTTGTAAGGCATGACAATTACAGATCATGACGAGTATTTCCTACCATATTGTCTGAATGACTGAAAACCTTCTGTGCATAACCCAATGCAACCTGACATTTCTAGTCTCAGTAGCAAATCAAGGATGAGTTTCATTGAAATACTTTCAAGCTAGAGAGTCGGAAGGATGCTACATAACCCCTTCATTTTGGACATGATTATGATGCCATCTCATATGTGTTACTGTCGCTTTTGATTGATACAATCATTACAGCCTAGGTATTAGCGAAAAGTAATACATCTTTTTATAAGCTTTTAACCTGTGCTTATGAGATCTGACACGCATTTTGAATCTGGAGTGATTACAAAACTTGCAATGTGTCAAGTTTTTATCTTCACGCTAATACAACATACATCCCTCATTGTAATAATCAATTTTTTGGACCAGCAAGCCTGAGCTTCTAACAAGATTTTTTGTTTGGTAAAAATTATCAGGCAATATGTTTCATTCAGGCACATCTTCCTTAAATAGTTGGATGTTTGCATCATAAAACCTCTCTAGCATATTAATCTCAAATTTGGCATACAACATCCTTGCAACTACAGAAAGCTGAGAATGGTTATCACAATCGGGATACAACTTCGCATTACCAGATTTTAAAAGATCATAAAATTCCTCACATTATGGATTAGGAGCCTCATCCATTGAATTTACATAAAAATTCGATGGTCCAGTTTTGTTAGGATTCAACGGACCACTTTATTCAGGATTATAAGTTGTTTGATCTTTTCGAATAAATTGGTGCCAATGGGTGTCGAGATTAAAATTAGGCCTAGCTGTATCAAGTACCATTTGCTGATATGAATTTCTTATCTCAAAACCATGTACTGTTTTATCCCATAATGTTTGTCTCCCCATGGCAATTCCAAACCAAATAATCTTGAACAAATCCTTTATAGAAGAGGTAATCTATAACAGCGTCCACATCGTGGAACTTTTGGTTCACACAATTTTTGTAGGGACACCTAATATGATCACCATTCATTTCTTCAGGATGAGAAGTGACAAATTTAACAAAATTCTCATTAGTATACAAAAGAAGAGAGCCTTTGCAGTCGCTGTTCTCCTTGGGTCAGATTAAGCAATATTATTTTTGGATAACATCTTCAAGTAGTTGATTCAAATGTTTAGAAATTTCAACCTCTCTAGAGCCAAAAGAATGAACAACTGCACAGCTAATAAAAAATTAAAAACAAGATTTTTTCTTTGAAATAAAAAAAAGCTAAAGTCTTTAAAAGCATTTAAGCAAACAAACTTGTCTAATAATTACAATTATAAATTTGCATAAATTAAAAGCTGTAGAAGCTTTGAAGCTTAAATACCAAATTATCAAGTTAAGGAAAATTCTTAATCGATTAAATATCAATTTGCCCTTGGAGCTTATCAACAAAGTCATATTTTGTGTCAAAATTAATGTTGTGGACATATTAGTCGTAAACTTTGATTTTGTGTCCAATATAGACTAAATTACAATAACTTATTGAGAATATCAAGGATAAAATGACTAACATTGGATTGAGAATGTATGGAACACAATTTGAGTACTTTGTGTTAGTTATTTTTGCGTTAATTAGTTTTAATAATACTAATTTCTTTAATTTGTTAATAAAATTAAAGTTGTGAACCAATATGGCCATAGAGTTCATTTCTGCCTTAATTGGATTTCACTAACAAATTTGTAGAGCAAATTAACATTTAAACCATATTCTAAAAAACTTTATAATGTAAGCACTAATTTTTATATGATTGTTTTATAATCAAATATTTGCTTCTTACTATGCTCTAATTAATTAGTTTCTTTTGTTGTTGGGTAGATGTTTGTGCAAATTATTCAGTTTTCCTTATATAGATTAGGTCTAACAATTTAATTTCAAATAAATAATTGCATGTCGAAAGGATATATATATATATATATATATTTGTTAGTGTAGATGAATTTTTGAAAAGATAGGAAACATATGCTTGATTAATTAGTTGGGGGCTGCAATTGGTAATTAAACAAACTTAGAAGTTGATGTAATATTATTTTGTTCACTTAGTAGTAGTTAGCATTTAAAAATATATACAACAATAACCAAAATGATATAGGTTGGTATATATATTTGTAAACATTGAGGTACACATCTATATATGCATACAATGAGTGGACTAACATAGCAAAATGATAATAAGAATCACATGTAACTATGGTTCTTCACTCTTATTTATATTTGTAAACTCTAACACAGCAAAATGAAAATAAGATTCACATGTAACTCCTATGCATTTCCTAAAAAAAAAAGAGGATTTTCTCTATAATAATATTAAACTCATACTGTTAACCAACATAAATTTGTAAACTCTAAAACAGGCCAAAATCAAAATAAGAATCACATGTACCTCCTCTACATTTCCTAAAAACAGAACAAAAAAAGAGGATTTTCTCTGTAATAATACTACACTCGTACTGTTAATCAACCTATATTTGTAATAGCAAAATGAAAATAATTATCACATTTAAAACTTCCCTGCATTTCCTAAAAACATAACAAAAACAACGGATTTTCTGTGTACAAATACTAAACTCATACTATTAATCAACCTATATCCATGAACAGATCAAACTAAAAACAATAAATCACAAAAATTCATAAGAAGTCTTCAAACTTATGAAAATCTACAGTTATCTAGTGGAACGTACCATTTCTGTGTGTTTAGATTTGCTGGATTTGGATCTGATGGCAGAAAAAAAGATCCCTTCTCTTTCTGCCTCCTTTTGCCTGTCCAATATCGCCAGAAGTCTCAACAAAGAAGAAATTTTACATTAATAACAGTCTATCCACTCCAAATATACATTTAAACATCGAACCCTAACTTTTTATGGAGGTTTACATGTATTTAACTTACCTCTCACACATCAAAGGCAAACAAAGTTGCTATCGCCGAGTAGATTGTTGTCGATAATGGGTGGCGACACCAGTAGGGAGGCTTTGGGAAAATTTTAGGGTTTGTCTCTCTGCGTTTTTTATTTGGGAAGAGACAACTAATTTGGGGATTTAGGTTTTCAAAATCTATTTCTTGAAAGCAGATTAGCGACTACTTTTGCGACTACATTCACTTAGTCGCTAAATAAACTAAAATAAATTGAAACCTTTAGCGACTACTACAATCAGTCGCTAATATTATCGCAAAACAGACTCTAAAAATTTGCTACAACCTATTTTGTCTCTAATTAGTCACAAATTTTTGGCTTGGATTAGTGACTAAATTTCAGTCGCTAATATTCTACAAATTTTTTCCCTAAATAAAAATAATTAAAATACATTTAGCGACTATAATTTTAGTTCCAAATTTAGTTGCAAAAAAGGAGCTAATTTTTCGTGCCGTTTTTTAGCTATTAATTCTCTATTTCAGTCGCTAAACTCCTATTTTTTTGAGAAACCATATTTATGACTGATTAATATATCAGTCATTATTTAGCAACTAAATAATGTCAGTCGCTAAATTCAGTCGCTAAATCATGATTTTTTTGTAGTGATGTGATTGGTTGTTTCTTCTTTTCTCACTTTTAATCCTTAAACTCCTACTTATTCATTCATTTACCTTATGATTAACTCTAATTCATACATTAGCATACCTAATAACTCATTTCATATATTCAAGTCCATAGGTAGCAAATGACTAATTTATCCTTAGCTTTTCAATTAATACCGACTATGTCCCCAATGCAAATACTTGAATAACTAAGTACATTCGGCCATTCTTGTACCCTAAAACGTGTCCAAAAACAACTAGGGTACAGGTTGGGATCCAAAAATAACTCATTAAATTTTACCCTTCATAACAATTAATTAGCTAGTTAAAAATGTAAACATATCATGCCAAGTCAGAATCTACAATGTGATACACAAGTATAAAAGTTTCTACAATGCGACATGTCATCATTTTGTTAGGGAAACTACACGTTTTCTATTTATTGTAATTATCTTCTATATTGTATTTATCTAATGCTGTAAATAATATAGTTTAAATTGTACCATCAGCACTATAAATACCAAGTGCTGAATATGTTTTAAGTAAGTGATAATATAAAATCATCCTTTCAACCATCTAATTTTAAATGGTATCAGAGCCATTCCTTCTCTCCCTCTAAGAAATGGCAAATCCTATTGTTCCCTTCAACTCCCCTACCACACCTTCTACTATCTCTTCAAGTCACTCATTCTCTGTTAAACTAAATACTAAAAGTTACCTAGCCTGGAAAACACAATTTATTCCCATTCTTAATTATCAAGATCTACATGACATTATTTATGGGTCTTTCTCACCACCAACAAAAACCATTCCTTCCATCGCTGATGCCACTGTCCAAATTCCCAATCTTGCATATGCAATATGGTTCAAAAAGGATTAGATGCTTCTTTCTTGGTTGTTCTTTTCTCTCACAGAAGAAATATTTTCATATGTTGTGGAACTCAAAAAGAATGATCTTTCTATTTCTCAATATTTACAAAAGGCAAAAGCTCTCTTTAATGAACTAGAAGTTACTGGTAAGCCACTTTCTCCTACTGAATTCAATGCGATTATTTATCGCAAAATTGGATATACTTTTCATAGCATTATTACTGCTCTTAACCTGCATACTAAGCCTGTCTCATTTTATGAGTTACATGGACAATTGGTGGCACATGAGACTTTTATACATAGTGCCCTTGTTCTACAAGTAAATAATGTTCTTAAAAATTCAAATCCAATTCTCCCAACACCAACTGTGAACTCTTTTTGCTCATACGGATCAAACGATTCTAATCAGCCTAATAACAATGGTAACAATCAATGCTCTAGTGGCTTTTGTCAAATCTGTGGCCACCGAAACCATACATCTCCAACTTGTTGTTATCATTATGCACGAGAAAATCAGAATCAATTTGAAAATTAGTTATTTCAAGGTTGCTCTACTCAGAATTATCGCGCCTTCCAACTGATGGCCAACTATTTAGTTATGGATCCTCAACAAAATCAACCAATGCATTGGTTTCCTAATACTGTCGTATATTACCATATCACTCCCGATGTTCAATCCCTCAGTAGCGCTACCGATTACACTGGTAATGATTTTCTTCATGTTGGTAATGGTCATGGCTTGCAAATTACCCATACTGGTACTACTTCTTTTCCCTCTTCTAAAAATTTCCTTAAACTTAAATAATGGTCCATGTGTTCCTTCTGTTATTAAAAATCTTCTTTTTGTCCAAAAGTTTTTCTCTGATAACTTATGTTTCTTTGAATTTTGGCCTTACTCACTAAAAGAAAATTAGGAAATAGCAACGGAATTTGCTAATTTTCCGTTGCTAATCAAAATTAGCAACAGAAAATAGCAACGGAATAAGTATTCCGTTGTTATTTTCCGTATTTTATTAAAATAATTATAATTCACGTATTTTATTAAAGTACTTTTTCTTGTTTAAGACCGGCAAATAAGGAAGGTGCTGATGTGAGGAACCCGTTCTCCCAAAAAAGTCTTGACAGCTTAATTACCATTCCTTGATGAGTGGCATGTGCGTCTTGGTCATCCGAACAATAAAATATTGTAGCTTTTATGAAAAAATAATTTAATTTCTAGCTATACTAGTTGTTTATCTCTTTGTTCTAGTTGTCTATTAGGAAATTGGCTCGTATTCCTCTTGCTACAATTGGGCACAAGAGTTGTGCTCCTTTTGATATCATACATTTTGATGTTGGGGGACCCGCTTCTATTCATTCTTATTATGGTCATCGCTATTTTGTTTTATTTATTGATGATTTTACTCATTATATTTTTTGAAAAACAAAAGTGATGTTTACAACATACTTTTTGAATGCCAATTCAATAAAAAAAAAAATTCAAGCTTTTCACTCATATTTTTGTGCGGAGTACCAAAAATTGCACCAGTATTTTCAAACTATCGGTATCCAACATCGCATGGCCTGTCCTCGTCACCTTATTGGCACAACTTTAACTTTATTGGCTTATGCCCCTCTACCTCTAAAATTCTGGAATTTTGCTTTAGAACAACGTTCAAATTTAATTAATGTTTTACCAAGTATTTTTTTAAGCAAAAATCCCTATTTCAACTACTTTTTTCAAAAGGACCCGAATTATCTTGAATTTAAAGCTTTTGGGTGTTCTATATTTTTCTTCTTAGACCATATAATGCCCACGAAATTTCTTTTTAAACCACATCTTGCATTAATTTGGGTTTAGTTCCCCATGTGCGAATTCATTACAATGCTTTTCCTTATTTTAACACACATGCCAGTTTATCAAGGGTTGACGATTCTGCTCCTTAGCTCAATATTATTAGCAGTTCCCACTTACATGAGGTCTCTTCATCAGCATCTCTCCTAGGTTTGACTTCTACTTTAACTTCATCTCTATCTCCTATTATCTCTCCATCTCCACGTTCTCCTTTAATTTCAAATCCTCCTTTATCTCAACGTTCTCCTTTAATTTCAACTTCTTTAATTTCAAATCCTTCTTTGCATTTATCTTCTCCTCAACGCTCTCCCTTATCTTCTAATCTTTCTCAACCTTCATTTTAAATTCGTAGTCCTACCTGAAATTCCTTATTTTATCTTCATCTCAAAATCCTTATTTTATCTTCTTTTTAATGTTCTAGATTGTTTCGGTTCTTTCAATTTTAGGCTTCTTGGAAATGGACTGAATTGAATAAACTAAACTTCATAAAGGATCAAACTGGATGAATTAAAAACTAAACAATCAAACTAATAGACCAAATTATCCATGGCTTAGTTCGAATTTGATTTCGGTTCGATTTTGCACAGTCCTGTATGCATAAATATATTTAGATTACATATTAATATATTATAAATTATATATTTAAATTATAAACTATATAGATAAATTTAAAAGCTTAAATTATATATAATTTAAAATATATATAAATATCAACAACAATAATAATACAAGAAATACATAAAAAAAAAAAAATCAGATCATTCAGGATGTATTCAAGTCTATCATTACTGTACACTTAAATTTTGGACCGGGTCATTTGCTTTTTTTTTTTGGTATATGCCAAGATTACTAAAATGAAAATCAAGAAAATAGATAATAATTATTTCGTATTTGTCAACGTTGACATCATCTTAATTAGAGAAAAGTCTTATCCCATTTCTCTTTTACTTTATAAGTTAATTGTGTACCTATTTTTTTTTAATTAAATTGGAAATTCTTACCAATTCAAAATGTAGAATTGGAGCTTTGTATTTGTGGAGTAAAAAACAAAAGAATAGATGTTAATGTGCATGGCTCTTAGCAAGTCGGGAAATGAGAAAAGTGGCATTTGCTCGGGAGCTTTGAGGCAAGAAAAGGATCGATCCCGAAAGAAGGAAGCAAATGAGAGTTGACATAATGACAAACGCAATGCATATCAGCATGAGAGAGTGCTGAGCAACAGTCGCTTGTCGGGGTAGCTGGATTTGGATTAGTAACGGCTGGCTTGCAAGACGCGAGGCCACTGATTGGCATGTTGCACACAGTAAATGCATTTATCAAATTACTAGCTCCAATTACTAATAGCACAAGCAAAATCTTTTTAACTCCTTCCATTTGTCCAAGCTCCTTTTTTCTTTTTCTTTTTGGTTTTATTTGGTATGTGGGTTTTGGATTTATTTTCTTGTTTATATAGGAAATGATAGGGTGAAACTGTATTGGATTTTATTGTTTAAATGGACAAAAGAGAATATGATACAAGCTAATAAAAGCATGGATTAATCAGTTCCAGAAAGAATTTGTTTTGACTAACAACAGTTAACCGGTATTCTAGTATATGCAAAGATAACAAAAATGAAATCTAAAAATTATTTTATATTTTTGACCATTGACATCATTAACATCCTAATTAGAGAAAAATCTCATCTCATTTCTCTTTATAAGTTAATTTTGCACCGATTTTCTAATTAAGTTGGCAAGTCTTACCAATTCAAAATGTAGAATCGGAGCTATTTATTTGTGGAAGTAAAAAACAAAAGTTGTTGCTTTATTAACTGCTTTGAAATGAAAATGAGAAAATGACTATTTATCAATATCGGCATCAGAGCTGCCGGTTTCAATGTCTACGCCTGACTTAATGTTAACATGATAATGACTTAATAAATCACTTCTAATGTGCATCTTTATTTTTTAACATGAAAATGACAAAGTTAAAATACTTATAGCGTGCATTACTTGATAGATAATGCTTTTATTCATTCTACAGTTGACAATTTTTTTTTAATAAAGAAGCTGCTAATTAATTTGTTTTCTCATAATTAATTGTAATAATGAAATATATTTAATATAAAATTAATAATAGAATGCTAATTATGCAAATGTAATAAATAGATGATTGTAATAAAAAGATAATTCAAATATATATTTACTTAAAAATATGCATTATGATAATATTTTAAAAAGTCATATATTGTAATATTTATAAATTACCAAAATATTATAAAATTTAAGTGTAAAAAATAAAATATAACATATAAAATGTATATAAACCTTTAACTAGAAATTAACTAATATTTCCTCATCAAATCAAGTTATTACTTATTACTATTAGTGGAATGTTAGACTAATTAACTAAATAAGAATTTGAAAGTTTGTATTATTATCCTTTAAACCCTAAAAGTTCTAATTTAATACGTTAAATTTGTTGAAATTTAGTTGGTTACATGTATCACATATATAAGTTGAATTTAAAATTCTAACCAACTTAATTAAGATCTTGACCTGAAATTATAATAGCTAACTAAATATTAGAAAAATCATCCGTAAAGTTTTATTGATTAGTGTATTTTTCTTTGCACCGGATTGTCACAAACCACAGTGTCAAATTGACGAATACTTCTAATAATCATCCACAACAGAGGAAGTACAAAAGAAGCTAAAATTTCACTAAAACTAATGGTGAAAATTGCAGCCAAGTGAGATGTAAGAGAAAAAATCTGATTCTTCTGTTAATGCACAATTCTATTCCTATCCCACTACTGCTTTTATACTCCAAGCTAAAAGCATAACTCTAGTAGGGTCAGATCTTTAAAAGGGCTGGAGTATTAACTCTTAATTAATTATTTAAATTTATTTAATTAAATCTACTCTGAGCCTTCACTATAAAATCAATGCACAGAAGCTCGCATACTGAGCTTTCCTGCACGGACTTGGATTTAATTATGTAATTTGACTCCTCAAACTTTTTCTATCCTATGTATATTATATCTTGGCCATCCACTTGTCTTCATCCTGCATGCATATCCACTGCTAGGATAAAAGGATTTCCGTGAGAAACCATTCCCTTATTTAGATCATGATTAGGAATAGTACATTATTGATCAAGTGTACGTGTGCTAAAAAAATTGATTAGGTAGATTATATTAAGACTTAAATTTAATTTATGTATTACATTTTATAAGATGATGTACAACTAAAATCCTTTTTTTTTTTTTACATGAAATTGAATCAAATCTGTCTAATTTATTTTAAAACATTTTTAGTCAATTGGTTGTTTAGAAAAAATTGTAACATATGGATATGTATGGTATGGTATGACCTTTCCAAAATAACTTATAAAAAATTATATATTATATTTTAGGGTTAATTAGAAATTTTGGCTTGAACTATAAGGTGTTTTTCAATGTTTACACCATCATTTGAAAGCTTACAATGTGAGTCCTCATCTTTGAGCCCCCTTTCAATTGAGAGACTCTGTCAACAAATCCATTAAGTACTAACAGATTTACTGAGTTAGATTAAATGTGGGTCCCATCGCTGCCCATTAAGATGCCAACTTAGTCACCTTCTTCCTCTTTTTTCTCGTTCTCTCTCTTTTTGTCAGGCATGGATACTCTTTAGAAGCATCGAAAAGATGAAATTAACATTGAGAAAGATGCATTGAGGATTGGAGGAACCTTCTTTTATAGTTTCTAGCAAAAGGAGTTTATCATTTTCATAGTTTTTCTTACTAAATCATAATAATAAAACAAAAAAGAGAGAGAAAGAGAAAGATCTACAGGAAAATGGGGAAAGAATTACCAGAAAATTGCAATGAGTAGCTTGAATAAGTTTTGATTGAGTAATGATAAAAGTAATAAAGGAGTAAAAAAAATATTTTCAAGATCCAATTTTTGAAAATCAAGAATACAAAAAATCCCATAAGCAGCGAAATAAAAATCGAGACTGAACTTTCCATAGACATACCAACAAGAAAGGTTTTAGGTATAGAGTAAGAAATTCAAAGAAAAAAAAAAAGGAAACTGAATAAAAGGTTATACAAAAAAAATGGCACTTAGAGTGATAGAGAAAGAAGATGATAAAAAGAAGTGTGAAGAAGAAGACTGGCCTCTACTGCTGCTATTAATATTATATTGTGTTTCAACTATATTGAGAAATTTTTAATACATATTTTTTGGTTGGTTCTTATATTTTTTCTCCTTTTATTTTGTTATTATTTATAGCTTTTTTCTAGGATTTGGGGTGAAAGAGTAGCCATGGCTAAGAAAAAGAGAGAGAACGAGAAAAAGAGGAAGAAGATGAGGGAGTTGGCATTCGACTAGGCAGCGGTGGGACCCACATTTAATCTGACTCAGCAAATACGTTAGTACTTAACGGATTTGTTAACGAATTCACTCAATTGAAAGGGGACTCAAAGATGATGACTCAATTTGTAAGCTTCCAAAGGATGGTGCAAACATTGAAAAACACCCTATACTTTAGGTCCAAATTTGTAATTAACTCTATACTTTAATTATAAAATTAATTTGGTCAGTTGGCTTCCAAATATTTTATTTAACCTCCCTCCAAAAACCTTTTGTAATAATAGGGAAGTCTTATATCTTGTAGTTTATACATCTGTTTTAAGGATAGGACACATGGATATTTATGGGAAATTATAAGTTTAACTTATGAAATATTACCCTTCATAAGAATTAGCTAGTTATAAATGTTGACATATCATACCAAGTCAGAATCTACAATGTGATACACGAGTATAAAATTTTATACAATGCAACAAGTCATCATGCTGTTAGGGAAACTACACGTTTTCTATTTCTTGTAATTATCTTTTATATTGTATTTAGCTAATTGATATGAGTCTAAATAGCTCATATTTAGATTATGTTTTGTGATAAAAATTATGTTTAGTTGTGATTAATTGTGTTAGAATTAGGTGTGTTTTATATATTTTTTTTTTATTAAGTTTTGTGTTTGTAGGAGAAAGGGGAGAAAATGTGGAGAAAGGAGCAGAATTGACTAAGGAAAGAATGCCACTGTCGTGAGCACGAGGGAGTCGCGAGCGCGACAAGGGACATCGAAGAACAAGGAAGAGAATGGAAAAAGAAAGAGCAAAGAAGAGAAGAGCGCGTCCTGTCGCGAGCGTGAAGGCATCGCGAGCTCGACAGAGCAAGGAAATTCAAGCAGTCAATGTAGCTGAGAAAAAGTCAAAGCAGAGGAATCCGTGTCCTGTCGTGAGAGCGACAAGCGTCACGAGCCGTTTGGGGCAGTTATTTTGAAAAGCTTTGTGAAGAGTCAAGTCTTCTCACCAACTTTTGCAACCCTTTAAAGAGGCATTTCAAGATTCATAAACTTTGGAACAATATATATTAGTTTCAATTGTAAATTTTAAAAAAGGAGGAATTTTAACTAGGTATTTTTCTATAAAGTTTGGAGAACAATTAGTTTTAGGTGAAGTTCTTAAATTAGTTTTTATGTTTTGAAGAGAAAATAATTGCAAGGAAGAAGATTATACTTTGTGTTAGGAAAAGGGTTGAGAGATCTCTTTCTTCTTATTTCTAATATTTTACTTTTTCTTTGTAATTAAATGAAGTATATTTAGGAACTTGAATGATATTAATGTTATTTTCTATTTCCATTAATGTTAATAATCTTTTAATGCAGAATTAACTATTGGTATTATTGCATGATCTTTATAAGTTAAAGGAAGAGTTGGGAGCTAGTCTTAACCTTATGTTATTGTCAATCTTTAAAAAGTTAGGTTTGGAAGATGTTAAATCTGCTTCAATGGTATTGCAATTGGCTGACCAATCAATTAAAAGACCATATGGTATAGTAGAGGATGTGCTAGTTAAAGTGGATAAATTTATTTTGCCCGCTGATTTTGTAATTTTGGACTTTGCTTATGATGTTAAATGCCCATTGATTTTAGGAATACTTTTTATGAGAACTTGTAGGACATTAGTTGATGTCTATGAAGGAATATTGGTTTTAAGAGTAGGAGAGGATAGAGTAGAGTACCACATGGACAAAGCACTTAAATACCCCATGGATGAAAATGTATGCATGAAAATAGATGTTATTGATACTTGTGTCTTGGAAGTATTGGATGATGCAGGTCAAGGGGATGTCATTCTTGATGAAGAAGTTAATGAGGAGGAGGAGCAAGAGAGCTCAAAGCCAGAGCTTTTGCATAGAAATGAGGCACCTTTGCCACCATCCATTATAAGTCCTCCTAATGTTGAATTGAAAGAATTACCAAGCCATTTGAGGTATGCATTTCTTAGTAACAATAGTACTTTACCTATCATTATCTTTAATAAGATAACTAATAAGCAAGAGTCTTTGTTGTTAGAAGTGGTTAGAAAGAGGATCAAAAGTATAGGATGGCAAATTTTCTGATTTAAAGAAAATTAGTCCTAATGTAGTGATGCATAGGATTAACATGAAAGATGAGTGTCAACCTAAGGCTGATAGACAAAGAAGACTTAACCCAAATATGAAGGAGGTAGTTAAAAAGGAGGTCATTAAGTTATTAGATGCTGGGATTATCTATCCAATTTTGGATAGTGCATGGGTAAGTGCTATACATTGTGTACCAAAGAAAGGAGGAATGACTGTGGTTAGAAATGAGAATAGAGATTTGATTCCTACACGAACCACCACGGGTTGGAGAGAGTGTATTGACTATAGGAAGTTGAATTCAGCTATTAGAAAAGATCAGTTTCCTTTACCATTCATAGATCAAATGTTAGAAAGAATAGCTGGACATTCTCATTATTGTTTCTTAGATGGACTTTCAGGGTATTTTCAAATTTTCATATACCCCAGTGACCAAGAGAAGACCACATGTACTTATCCTTATGGGACTTTTGCCTATAGGAGAATGCCTTTTGGGCTTTGTAATGCACCAGCCACTTTTCAAAGGTGCATGACTTTAATTTTTGGGGATTTAATATAAGAGATAATGAAAGTTTTCATGGATGATTTTTCAGTCTATGGAGATTCATTTGAGTTGTGCTTGAGTAACCTAGATAAAGTCTTGGCTAGATGTGAGGAGACCAACCTAGTACTTAATTGGGAAAAATGTCATTTCATGGTTGAAGAATGAATAGTTTTATGCCATAAAATTTCAAGTAGAGGTATTGAGATGGATAGAGCTAAAACTGAATTAATTGACAAGTTGCCTCCACCTACTACACTTAAGGGTTTTAGATAATTTTTAGGTCATGCGGGATTCTATAGGAGGTTTATAAAAGATTTTTCTTTGATTGCTAAGCCTTTAACTAACTTATTAGCTAAAGATGTTCCGTTTGATTTTTCTAATGCATGCATGGTTGCTTTTGAGCAATTAAAGAAAGCTCTAGTAAGTGCACCTATAATCACATCACCTAATTGGAATTTACCTTTTGAAATCATGTGTGATGCAAGTGACCTTGCTGTAGATTGTAAGAATTTGCATGTCATTTATTATGCCAGTCATACACTATCCGCAGCTCAATTAAATTACACTACAACTGAGAAAGAAATGTTGGCTGTTGTTTTTGCATGTGATAAATTTAGATCTTACTTGTTAGGATATAAAGTTATAATCTATATGGATCATGCTGCCTTTAGGTACTTTTTTGCTAAAGAAGATGCTAAGCCTCGTCTAATACGTTGGGCTCTTTTATTGCAAGAATTTGACATTGAGATTATGGATAAGAAAGGTTCCAAAAATTTAGTGGCTGACCATTTATCAAGATTAGAAAATGATGAACGACTTTTAGGGGATAGCAATGAAATAAACGAATCTTTTCCGTATGAGTCTTTAATGTCCATTGAACAAATGCATGTGTCATGGTATACAAATTTTGCTAACTTTCTTGCTGCAGGTATTATATCTCATGAATTGACATGGAAACAAAGGAAAAAGTTCTTTAGTGATGTAAAGAATTACCTTTGGGAGGAGCCATATTTGTTTAAAATAGGAGGAGATAGTGTCATTCGAAGATGTGTTAGTGAGAATGAGTGTGTGAACATCTTGCAACATTGTCATTCATCTTTACATTCAGGTCATAATGGTAGTACAAAAACTGCATCTCCTGTGCTTGAGTGTGGTTTTTAGTGGCCTACATTATTTCATGATGCTAAGAGTTTTATATCCCAATGTGATAGATGTCAAAGAGTTGGCAATATAGGGAAAAGAGATGAGATGCCTTTGAATAGCATTTTAGAGATTGAAATATTTAATGTTTAGGGAATAGACTTTATAGGTCCTTTTCCTACATCTTTTGGACAAAGCTATATTTTGGTTGGGGTAGATTATGTCTCAAAATGGGTTGAAGCTAAAGCAACACTAACCAATGACTCAAAGGTAGTTGTGAAGTTTTGAAGAAACTCTTTTCAAGATTTGGAGTACCACGGGCTATCAAAGTGATAGAGGTACGCATTTTATTAACCGATCTTTTGCCTCGTTATTGCACAAATATGGTGCTCATCATAGGGTTAAAACTCCTTATCACCCACAAACTAGTGGTCAAGTAGAGGTTTTAAATAGAGAGCTTAAATGGATACTTGAAAAAATAGTTTCTACCTCTAGGAAAGATTGGGCACATAAATTAGATCATGCACTTTGGGCATATTGTATTGCTTTTAAAACACCTATTGGGATGTCACCATGTAGGTTAATATTTGGCGAAGCATGTCATTTACTTGTTGAGTTAGAACATAGAGCTTATTGGGCCATTAGGGCATTGAATTATGACATTAAAGATGCTAGTGTGAAAAGATATTTACAATTGAATGAGCTAGATGAATTATGCCTCATGTCTTATGAAAATGCAAGAATTTACAAGGAAAGATTAAAGAAATAGCAAGACGCTCACATTAGGTACAAAAGTTTTAAGGTAGGAGATAAAGTTCTTTTATTTAATTCTAGATTGAGATTATTTCCTGGAAAATTGAGGTCTAGGTGGAGTGGACCTTTTGAGGTAACACAAGTTTTTGACCACGGATATTTGGAACTTAAAAATGAAAAAGGAGAGTTATTTAAAGCCAATGGTCAAAGATGTGAAATATATTTAGATAGAACTTTTCATGGTAGATAGGTCTCAAGTATCTCTTTACAATTGGGTTGAAGGTTATTTACACATTTCTTTTTATTTTGTATTTATTTAATTATTTGTAAGTTGTTTTTATATGCTATCATAGTTTATTTTTTGTTCTACAGGGTACATTAGTAAGTAAGTATATTAGTATAGGTTAAATTTTGAGTGTCTTTTTCAAAGAGAAAAATTTATTGTTGAGTTTTCCTCTTTGTCGCGAGCGCGATAGAGGAAGGAAGTTGGTTTGTTTCGCGAGTCGACTATTGTCGCTAGTGCGACAGGAGACGGGTAATGGTTGAGAAAACATTCTATCACAAGCGCGATTGGTTCGTGAGTGCGAAGTAGTGCGGACTATTGTTCTATCGCGAGCACGACAACATTTTGGATTTAAAAAAAAAAAATTGAGATTTATAACCGTTGGACTATTTTCCTTCCCCTATAAATACTTTATGGACCCTAACTTCCCATTCCCACTCTTATTTTTAGTTTTCTCTCCATCACCTTCACATTTTCTCTTTATATTTATATTTCTCTTTGATTTTTAGTTAATTTTTCTTTCTGTTTTTTTTTTCTTCTTGTTTTGGCTGTTTTACTGTTGGTATTGCTGGGTTTTCAAGATGGTGTGGACTAAATCATTGGCAAACAAAGGGAAAAAGGCAACTGGAGAATCTAGTTCAACAGCCCCCGATTCGCTTGCTCTCAAATTCAAGTATGATTGCCCCTTTCCCATTTACTCTGACGAGGAAGGTGAGAAATTCCTTTATTTTGCTAAGAAAATGTATTTAGGGATGTGGCATGTAGATTTTTCCTTATTGAATGATTTGGGACTTACCCAAGAATTTGAAAAATATTTAAAGCATATGAAATGGGGGAAATTTGTGCATGTGAATTTACCTGTTAGAAAAGATTGGGCCATAGAATTTTTTGTGACTCTTGAATATGTTGACAAGAGAAAAATCAATTTTAAATTTCGCCATCAAGGTCAGAAATTTACATTTGGTTTTGATATATATATTGTTATGTATATATAGTGTTATGTATATATATATTGTTAGTGAAATTGTGTTTTAAGTTTATAAGTTTAGGTGGTGTTAGCATATTTTATAGGTGCTAATTTTCGCAAGTATACGGCGTACCGAAATTGTACAAAAGATGTCGATCCCACAAGGAATGTGATTTTTACTCACTATTACTACTTGATCTTAATCTTGTTTACAATGATCATTAATGGTAGGTTAATGTTTAACTACTTAATTATGCAAATAAATTCAACCTAGTCATTTATAATCCAAAGAAAGACAAAATATATATAATCAAGAACTTAAAATTATGAACTTGATTCCATCATTCCCATTAATAATAATCATCTTTTCATGCAAGTTAAGTTGGAATATATTTCTAACTCGTTCTCTCGACATGAATTAGAATGCTCAAAGTATACATTTAAAGCACTAACTCCTAATTCTCATTAGTGAACTAGTTAACTTTAATAACAAACTTTAAGATTATTTACCAACCTATAACAACTATCTCAACATACTAATCTCTCTAGTTATGTTTTGATAATGAAATTCTATTAGGTTTAAGTTAAAATGATTTCTCGACTCTATCTTAACTTATAAAAATCATGCAATTGTACTAATAGAAATTCTGCATTCAAAAACTATTAGAATAGATGGAAGTAGAGAATAATAATAACATTCAAATTCATTGAAGTAATCTTCGTTAAATTTACAGAGAAGAAATAAAAGATAAGAGTAATGAGAAAGATGACTTGTGCACTTTCCTCAAGCCCTTGTAATAAATTTTCCTTCTCCTTGATCTTCTTCTTCAAAACATGAAAAACTACTTAGAAGTTTTACAGAAAATAAAATTTAACTTGTAATGAAAATAATCCTCTAAATTACATTATATTAAATTACAGTTGAGATCTAAATTTATAAAAGTCCAAAAGTTGTGTTTCTCCTTCAAAAGTTGCAAGTGTTGGTGAAAAATTATGCCTTTTCATGTGACTTTTGAAGAATAACTGTCCAACGGTCACCTCTATCGCGCTCGCGAGAAATATCGCGCTCGCGACAGTACACGGAGCTCCCCTCTTTTTCCTTTTTTTTTCTTTGCTGGCTTTTCTGGTTTCTCTCTATAGCCTCACGACTCGTGACTTCCTTTCACGAGTCGTGAGCCTTTGCGTGAGTCGTGACTTTGGCTCACGTGTCGTCTCTTCTTTCTTCTTCTCTTTTCTTGCTTCCTCTTTGTCTCTGGCCAATCACGACTCATGCTATACCTTCACGAGTCGTGATCCTAGCTCTCCTTTCTTCTTGTTTTCTTTTAGCTCTTTTCTCCTAGGCAATTGCTTCACCAGTCGTGCAATACCCCCACCGTCGCCCCCGTTGGAAGGGCGCCGACGGGCGCGCTACCCGACGCTCACTCACATACAAACATGCATGCACTAAGCGAAAGCATACATTCATATATAACATACATCTGAAAATACAACGGAAATTAAAACTTTAAAGAAACAAAAGCTGAATACACGTTAACTCACATACATACATATAATCACTCAGTGGAAGCCTAAGGCGAAAGATAAAACTGAGGAATAACTGAAAGCTTAATTACAATGAGATCCTTACATAACCAAATACATAAGAAAAAGGCTACAAAATTACAGAATCTGAAATATAGAAGCTTAACAAAATAACAAAATGCTTTTAACTCCTATGTGGCCGACCTTGCAGATGCACGACTCAAACCGAACCAAACCTGCCACCTGCACGGGAAGAAAAGCCCGTGCTAAGCGATAAACGCTTAGTAGGGAGAACACACAAGCAAAGTGGACGGCCATTCACAATGGTCGCCAAAGCAAGTCGCATACACGAATGGCATATGCAAATAATCACAACGGATGGATATACATACCGGTATGAGAGAGAGAGCCATGCATTCGAAAGTTCATAATCACATACAATGATCATACCCAAGTACTCATTAACTGGAAACCCATTCACATGCAATACAATTATCATACAGTAACGCACCCAACTATCATGCCGAGAACACTAGTTATCCAAACATACTTTTATCATGTCACAAGATGCATACGCTAACTGGAACTCAGGGTATAACATCAAACCACCACACTTCCACTGCGTGACTCTGATATATAAAATATCATGCCAGAAACCCTCCAATAGAAGAGACCGAGGACATAATCACATTCATAACATCACCATGCGGAAAGTACAGTTAAATCTTACATACTTATCGTCACAAATGATCCGATTCACATGCTTATATACAATAAACCATGCTTGTATATACATAAATCCATTCATCAGAAGATTCATATCAATAATCATATCCTCATAATAGATTATACTTCACCGTTGAATCCATACAGATATAACATATGTTTTCTCATATCATAATTCATACAAAGCACTTTAAGCATTGAAACACCTGCTGACTCAAGGTAGTGGATAACGAGTGAACAGAAAGTACTTTACGGGTACCAACCGATTAGGGAAAGTACCTTACGGGTACAAATCGAAAACCATTTCAATTTTCATTCACAAACATTTTTCGGAAGGACCTTAAACAAGATCCAAACACATTAAAGGGGTTTGCGAGGAACCAAATGGGGACCTGATCAGGGTCCAAACGTAACGGAAGCTGCAGCAGAAAGACTCTATTAGGCATGCCTAACTATCCACTGAACTGACTCTAGCAGGTTATGCATAATCCATTCAATTCATTTCTTATTATCCCAAAACACACACACACATATATATATATATATATATATATATATCATGTATATATACATACGTATAAGCATATTCATATCATGGATTCACATACATATAATTCATAACATTGCCCATGCATAATACATCCACTTGTGTTAACATACTTCATAAAATAGTCCAAGCATAAACCTAAAGGTATCACAAATTTCGGAATTCAAACATTGGAATCACAAAAGAAAACTCAATTTGGAAACCAGGAGTGTCGCGATAGCGATGGATGTCGCGATTGCGACAGAGGCAACTTAGCCCAGGTCGTGATCACGGCAACCTTCGCGATCTCGCGAGGGAACTATATACATCTCACTGTCGTGCTCGCGACAGTGAGCTGCTAGCCCGATCTGTCACGCTCGCGCTCGACAGCGCGCTCGCGACAGAGGATCGCCCAAATCAGATCGGCAGCCAAGCGCTCTGTCGCGCTAGCGACACACGTCGCGCTCGCGACATACGTCACGCTCGCGACAGAGGGTCTGCCGCACGGCTCGGCAGCGAGCTCGGACGCGTGCGCGGGCTGCTTTCACCGAGCTCTGTCGCGACCTCGCGACAATGTCGCGCTCGCGACAGAGTCGTGAATTCCAACCCTTACACGAGAAATTTGCTGAAAAACTCCACTTCACAAAACCCAATCTCAAACCAAGCATCAAAACGTTGACTTACCTCATCTCCAGCAAGCCACACATCATTGACAACATAAACACAATACCCATACCAAAAATTCCAAATAAACAATGCCACTAACAATGTCCATTCACACAATCTATACTATTAGCAATATACGTCATTCATCTCAATCGCACCCATGTTAATATGCGTTAATATATATGGTACAACATGCCTAGGTTACTCATGACATCAACACATATTAATACTCATCCATAAACCAACCTTCACGGAGTTATATCTATGGACATTCACTAGCTAGATCCCCAATCCTAATCATGCTCATAAGTTTTCCCAGAGATAACTACTTACATAGCCATTTAATTACCCTAAACGTGCATAATAAGCTGAGGGGAAGGTATAGGATTGATCCGGGTCAACCCAGGGCTCAAAAATAGAGAAGAAAAGGCTTAAAATATGCTTTTCTGTAGCGAGGTCGTGACACTGTCGCGCTCGCGACAGAGGTTCACCTTTGAAGCAAAACGAGACTGCTTAACGCCCCAAACTTGTATTGCCTAAACCGACCTCTAAAACTCATTTTTGGCCAAAATGTCCTTCTTAAAAAATGTTCCCTAGGATGTTAACGTTCAAAGGCTACAAATTTCAGATCAAAAAGACATCTAGAACTCCAGATATGATCTCCACAACCCAGACTATTCAAATAACCCGACCCAAACAGAAATACTACGATGTTTGTCAATTTTATGGGTCTTAGAGCAAGAATTTTCCCAAGGCTATTTCTGAGACATTTAAAGGCATGGAAATCATGGTTCTAATGGATTAAGAATCACGCGATTTAGAGCTCTATAACTACATCTATAACAAAAACAATGCACGGAGGTCAAAAGAGAACTGAACAGGATTACTAAAATCACCATAAAACATCAAATTCAAAGAAATCCCCAAACTCATACATTTCAATGCCAACCCACATATACATTTATCTCAAATTAGTTCATGCATAAACTCATATCAAATACTCAAATTTTCGAAAAGCAAACAACAATACAAACTCATGATCCAAGGAGAATAGGCAAACGCAACTCAAAACTCAAATGTAAAATTAAAGCTCCCAAACCTCAAATTGCCAATGCAATCTTCAACCTTCAAGTGCCTACTTTCTCTTTTCCTTTATTCTTACTCTTAATACTCAAAGTTTGCACAAAACCAAAACCCACAAATTACTTTTCCAAAAACCCCAACTTAAATAAACCAAAGAAGAAGAAGAAGAGGAAACAAAAAATCCAAATACAAGAACCCTAACTTACCTCTTCAATTTAGCTCCAAACCCAAACAAAATCACCTTAAGCAAAGCACAATCCAAGCCAAAAGAGAAGAAGAGGAAATGAGAGAGGGAAGGCAACGGGAAATATAAATTTCTATGTTCTCTCTCTCTCTTTCCCTTCTTTTCTTACTTACTCATCAATGCCCACCAACCAATGCCACATGGCAAGCTCCTATTGGACCACAATTCCCACTTTTGACTTATTCCTCCTTGCACCATACACCATCCACACATTAACAATCTCTTATAATAATATCTCCAAGGTACCATACTCAACTCACACTATAACTTTTCTTAAAAATCCACTTACATCCTACTCCCATACACTACAAGCACACACTAGATTAATCCCAAATAACATACCCTACATCCATACACCACCTGCACACCTTAATATTTCTCCTCTTAACATACTTAATTAATTTCCTTGCACTAAATCCTTAATATCCAAATTTTCCTCTTACACAAATTACGGAAATACCCTTAATACCCCGACTTATCGCGCAAAATTCTGACTAGGCCCTTTTTGGGGTGTTACAAATCTCTCCCCCTTAAGAAATTTCGTCCTCGAAATTTCCCCGCTAATCACTTACATAGGCAATTCCTTAACAAATCTTCAAATCGCTATCACTCATATCATATGATTCTCAAAACAAATACACTTCACACCAGAACCACCCGCATAAAGTATCTCAATTCTAACACCTCGAATTTCTTCGATACACATATCGCTAACACCCAAGACACAAATAGGTTCTTAACTTTTTCACTAACATACAATTCCTTAACACCCTTCTCTTCTCGATTCTAACCTCGAGCACTTCACACTTCTTAACGCACTACACTCTTATCCATACACTTCTTCCTAACATCAATCAATCAAAGTATATCCTGTCAGCTTTTCTCAATGAAACACATACAATGATGCTTTTCACAAACATATGAGTGATGCGGATGAAATGACTATGTAATGATTTTTTTGTATGCAAGTTGATGCGAAAATGTAACGTGAGTTATAATAATGCACTTTTTCCCATCCCTAGGCCTCACTATGCTTATGTTCACTTGATTCAAAGGGAATAGCTGACAGGTATACAAAGTCACACCTCAAACTCACCCTAATCACATAGTCTTATATCATTCACTACCACCGATATCTCACTAATCCTTCATCCAAACACTACACAAACATACACTACACAACTGCATCTACAATAGGCCACAACACTAAACAGACTCGCATACAAAGACTCGACACTCAAACAATCACATAGACCAGAACCAACTAAACTGGTGCTCTGATACCACTAACTGTAACACCCCCACCGTCGCCCCCGTTGGAAGGGCGCCGACGGGCGCGCTACCCGACGCTCACTGTAGACACCGGGTCCTGAGTTCGGCATAAAATGGCAATGGTGATTTTTTGATCCTTGATTATTCCCTCCAAAAAAAATTAAATATAAATATGTGTGTGAAATTAAAAGTTAATTAGTTAATGTAGTTAGTTACTTGAGTAATTAATATTATTGTATGATTAAAGTGCATGTATGATTAAAGTGTATAATTAATTAGATAAATATATATATATATATATGTGATAATTTAAATGGATTAAATGTTTAATTAATTAGATAAATTATATATTAAGTTGATTAATTATATTAATGTGTAATGTTTAATTAATATGTAATGTTTAAATTAATTAATGTGTGTGTTATTTGAATTAAGTTAAATTAATTAAAATTAAGAAAAGAAGAAAAGGAGGGAATTATGGAGGAAATTACCATGTGCACCCTTAGCCCTAATTTGAGGGTATAAATAGAAAATGATGAGAAAACATATAGGGGGCTCTCTCTCTTTCGGCTGGAACAAAAAAGAAAAAGAAAAGAAAAGAGAGGAAGAAGAAGCCATTGAACAGAGAGAACAAAAAAAGAAAAAGAAAAGAAAAGAGAGAAAGAAGAAGCCATTGAAACACAGAGAACAAAGAGAGAGAAAAAGAAAAGAAAGTGAGAGCAAAAGAGAGAGCAAGAGAGATACCAAAGAACCAAAATCAAAAGAAATAAAAGGGAAATAGAAGAGAAGAAGAGAGGAAGAGCAGACCCAGGCCAACGGAACCCACAGCACGCCGGACCAGAGAAGAAAAAGGAAGAAAAGAAGGGAGAGAAGGCGTCGCCTCCGCCGGCCATCTCCGACGCCGGATTCAGGCACGCGCCCCGCCGCCCGACTGCCGAGGTCCAGACGCACCTCACCACGTCGTCCGATCATCCACCGCTTGCCGGAGGAGGGCACGTCGAGGCAAAACGCCGGTGAAGGACAGTGACGCTTTATCGCGTTTTCCGGCCAAACGCCACCACATTCCGGCGCGTGGCCACCGGATCTGGACTCCCGACGAGGCGATCTACGAGGCGGTGAGGGAGGTGTCGTCAACCGCCGCTCCGGCGAGGGAAATCCGGTGAGTCTATTTTATATTTATTTATTTTAATATATTATTAATTAATATTAATTAATATTATTATTATAATTAATATTATTATTATTATTATTATTATTAATTATTTATTATTATTATTATTATTATTATTATTTAATTTCTGATTTATTAATATTATTGTTGTTATTATTATTATTATATTTATTTATTTAATTTTTGATTTTTTATTATTATTATTATTATTATTATTATTATTATTATTATTATTATATTTATTCATTATTCTGATTTATTCTGATTTATTATTGTTATTATTTATATTTATTTAATATTATTATTATAATTATTATTATTATTATTATTGATATTATTATTATTATTGTCTAATTTGTGTTAATTTTATGTTGATGTTATTATTTAATTGATTTGTGATTATTTAATTTTATGTTTTAATATTATTATTATTATTATTATTATTATTATTATTATTATCATTATTGATTATTGTTATTAATGTTGCTATTTGTTTATGCAATTATTTATGTATTCATTTATTTATTTATTTAGAAATATGTAATTTTTATTTCATTCTATTTTATTTATTTGTGGTCTGTAATAATAAAATAGTTTTCGACCGCTTTTAAAAGGAACCACCACACAAATGTTTTATACCAAAATGAAATGTTTACTAAATAAAATTGGACCAATGTCCTATTTTTATCCAATAAAATAATCACACAAAAATTATTTTCTATAATAAATGCATGCGAGGACCAATGTCCTCATTGTTAATGAATAACCCGTTTTATGCATGTATAGCACATTTATACATGAGGGTTGTATTCTGCCCTTAGTATTATTGTAAATTTATTTCATGCTTTAATGCTATTTTATTTTATGCTCTTAAATGGATGAATGCGCTTCAATTTAAATTGCATCGTGTGGAGAGAGAGCGAATCAATGTTAATTAAAATTTGATCATAAAGTATTCGAGGTAGAAATAGATGAGAAATCCCGAACCCAGCTCTGGTCTTTGGGCTCAAGAGGTTAGAGGTCATCCTTCAAGATACTTCTTGAGTCACGAGACTTTAGCGTTAATCCTAGGCTCCTTAGGGCGAGAGGTTTACCTTCCAAGACCCCTTTGGCTGGCCCAAAATGGATACTAAGCGCAGTCTTAGGCTCTCCAAGGCGAGAGAAACTTTCCCAATGTTCTATTGGGTGGCGACTCCATGAAACCTCCTTGTTGCCCAACATAGACGCACTTGCGATTTATTGCAAGCTGTCAACGGACCCACAATTGCCCGATCGCCCTCGAACGGGCGGTCAGATGGGCGGCCGCGGGGATCCGGCGCGCGTCACAGTGGCAACTCCGCTGGGGACGATATGGTTTGAGATTTCAATTCGAAAATACCTCGTTTAACATTTATGGTTAAAATTTAATCCATAAATTCGCTTTCTCTCATTTGCATTACATCTCATTAGAGCTTTTAGAATATGCTAGTTTGGTCCCTCTATTAGCCCCGGTGCGTTCCTGAAGCACGACCTCATTTTCACTCAATTTGGGGAAGTGTTAAGGATAATCATCAGTCCAAGTCTCGTACCATCGTGGTATATAAAATGGTGACCCAATCGGTCGTTACGTTCGTGATGAGCTAGACCCGTCGGCAGGGATCATGCTTGGGTAGCCTCAAAGTAACACCACCTTTTGACCAAAAATCATGTAATGGCAATAGAAACTTCCACTAGGTGATATGTACCATAATATCGTGCTTGCTATTTGGGCTGTCATATATTGAACAAAATCAATTGAATCAAATGGTTTTAATCAAAGGCTTTCATGCCCCGTCGGAACCATCTTAACTTAGTTGAATTGTTTAAATATATAATGGCCAACCGTCCATGCGCATGTGCTTTAAAGTAAGAGTTGTTATGCTGCCGGTTTTTCACCGTTCACTATACGCTTCTATTGGGTTCCTTGTTAACCCTTGGATAAAGCTCACCTAGGAAAGAGACCGCACGATCCCGTGTGTGGGAGAAATAAGGTTGGAAGGATCTATCTGCTTGCATGTGGCTGTGAATGCTGCACAACATGTACATACATCACATGTCATTCATGTCAAAAAAAAATCAAAAATAAAAAAAAAAAATTCAAAAAAAAAGGGAAGAAAAAATATATAAATATATAAAATATAAAATATAAAAAATACATTTCATATTGTGTGTATATATCCTTTTGCCTACATATTGTTTTTCACATACATATACAATCACGTGTATATTTATTTTCATGCATTGCATCGCATAATTACAATTTATTGATTTTTTTCACTCCATCTGCACAATTCACGATCATGCATTGTATATTATCATACACGCATCATACTAACAATTTAAATTTTTAGCCATCATAGATTCTTCCAAGTGGGTTAGAGGTCCCGACGGTCGATTAGTAAGGACAGACTCGCCTTTTCGATTGCTCGAATTAGTGCTCGATTGGGATCCTGAGCCATTCTCGACATCTAGTACCTCATCCTCCATGGCGGACGAAACTGGAAACCTAACCACTCAAGACCTCGCCCGGAGGTTGGATGAATTTGAACGGCGAATGCTAGACATGATGGGTGTCATGGCCGAAAGAATTGCCCATCCCCCTGCTGCACAAGCACCTCCTATTCTGCAGCCGCCTATTGCTCAACATGTACCAGCAATCCCTCCTCGGGGGCAAGTTGAACTGCCTGCTGGTGGGGAGGCTCCCTTCGTTGGAGTGGCTGCTCGCCAACCTATTAATGAGAACGAAGCCGCACCTGTTGAGCCAAGAAGGGCAAGGGTTAATAATCCTGAAGAGGATTTTCTAGAAGAAGAAGAGATCGAAGACATAGTAGCCCACCAACCTGCGAGGGGTAGAGCACCCAAGGTGGAGGATGAAACTATGAGGGCAATGAGACAGCAGATTGAGGCCATCACCCGGATGTTGTCAGCTGGAAAAGGGGTCAACCCTGAAGATAGAAATTTGGGAGATGAAGAATTGCTTCCCCAGAGATTTAAAATGCCTGAGCTGCCAAAGTTTAATGGTACTTCAGACCCTTCTGCACATATCAAGCAGTACACTTTAGTGATGAAGGGTACAGGACTGAGCAAGAAGCAAAAGGTGGAGTATTTTT
Organism: Excoecaria cochinchinensis; assembly: GCA_947683425.1. NCBI lineage: Eukaryota > Viridiplantae > Streptophyta > Magnoliopsida > Malpighiales > Euphorbiaceae > Excoecaria > Excoecaria cochinchinensis. The sequence goes on along the minus strand of CANTUQ010000008.1, from coordinate 335,514 downwards.
GCCTCAGCCTGTCGGGTCCTGCAGTGGATTGGTACCATGGGCTGGATCGAAGGTGTAAAGAAGACTGGGATCTGCTGACCGATGAATTTATAAAGCAGTATGACTGCAGCACCAGAATGGAGGTCACCCTGAAAGACCTCGAACTCCTACAACAAAAGCCCGATGAATCATTCCACGAGTATCTCACAAGGTGGAGGAACAGGGTGATGGAAATGAAACGAAAGCCTGACACATCTGATCAGATTAGGCTATTTATCAGAAATTCCTGTCCTTACCTGAGGGATCTGCTGAGCTTCAAAGGGCTTAGAGATTGGGAGTCATTGAAAGATATTGCTGTAGAAGCTGAGGGGGCCTACCTGGCAAAGAAGGCGAGTCAGAATAGCTTTCCTGGGAGAAACTTTGGAAATCAATCGGGGAACAGATCTGGCGGAGCTGGAAGCAGCAACAATAGAAATGGCAAGGCAGCCGAGGTCTCAGCAACCGGGGTTGGACAGGGTCAGAGGTACTATTCTAACTTAGGTCGCTCTTTATCTTGGGTGCTGGAAAAGCTTATAAAGGAAGGCAAGGTACAACCTCTAGCGCCTAGGCCAGCTTTGAATCAGGGACAACCAGGGCATAGAGATGACCAGTACTGCTCCTATCATCAACATACTGGGCACTTAACGGACAACTGCCGAACCCTGAGGAACAAGATCCAGGACCTCATTGACACAAAGCAGATAACAGACCCTGAGAAGAGGGGGAAAGATAAGAAGCCGGGCTACAACGCAGTCCCTCCACCAAATATATGATCGGATCCAGTCCACCAGGGTGGCATTTTTGCAAGAACTACCTGGAGATATTATGTATTATGTCTCTGTATTTTGAAAACTCCTTATAACATTTTGGTTATGTAATATGATGAACAATATTTTGCGTACATTATTTCTAATGATTTCATTTCTTATGATCATGATATATTCATTCATTTTGACATTAATTCAATTAATACTACTGCATTTAATCTTGGAATTTTGGAAAATCCAAAAAAAAATCTTGATGGCATCTGATATAACTCCTGAAGAGAGAGAGAGTTAGAGAGAAAATAAAATAAGGAAGAAAAACTAGTTGCAATTAGGAGATTGGATGAAAACTCACTAAGAGCACTAGAACCTTTCTGATTACCCGTCGAAGCGATCTCTGGATAAGACAGAACCTGGAAAATGATTTAGGCAATCTTTTCTTTGTATAGCTCTCTAAATGACTATTTCCTACCCTTGTTCTGTAATCGCTTGCTAGCCCATTGAGCCTTTATGCAGGTATGCTGAATGCGTACCAATTTTGTTGTTACACACATTAAAACTACCCCATCGCCTAAAATGATTTTGGCTTCCCCTTAGAAGAGTGGCCGCTCTAAAACTGATGGATGTACATTTGAATAATTCTTTGGACTATTAAAAATTGCCTTGATAAGAGCAAGTTCAGACTTTGGAAAGAGGGTTTAATCATGCATGAAAGGCATGAGCTCAGGAAGAAAAGAAGCAAAAGCAAAAAGAAGAAAAAGAAAAAGAAAAATGAAAAATCCAAAAAGAAAAAAATGAATGAAAAAAAAATGAAAAAAAGAAGCAAAAAAAAAAAAGAAAAAAGAAGAATCAAAAAGAGAGCTCAAAATGGTCATCAATTGACTAGTTTCAATTATTACCCTTTTTGTTCTGATCTCAAGGAGCTAGAATGTTATCGAGTCCAAATTCAAGAATACTTTTGAGCCGAGAACGGTTCATCCATCAGTTGAGAAAATATCGCGGCCATTTTTCTCTAGAAACCTGATCTTTCTTTGACAGCCATCTACCTAAACCTGAAATTACAACCAAAGTAAGACCTTTTGATTCTGGGTTCAGTCTTATCCAATTAGCGGAGATGACCTTTTAATAAGGTTTGGTACGTAAGAAGAGGCCTATGGTGTTTCTTGAGCTTCAAGCGAGAAGCCATGAGTGCATTCATGCATTCGAGTTAAGTCTCGTCTCCGACGTTGCTTCTAGAATTCGCATTCAAAAAATAAAATGAGAGCAGAGAGAAAATATGCAATCATGAGAATCAAAAAGAGCGCAGATTGATAACAGGAGTTTGATGCTTTCAAGATCTATCCCGAGATTGGATGAGGTTTTGTATCTTGAGATTAATGCCAAATAATGATCATATATTATGAAATCAAATTGAAATATGTGCATTTATGCAATGGTATTGATGTAACCAGAATAGTTCATCTGATGTACAAAAAAAGAAAAAGAAAAAGAAAAAAGAAAAAAGAAAAAAGAAAAAATGGCCGTTAGAGATGAAAACCATAATTGGTGCTCTAAGCAAAAGTTAGGCCAAAAGGATAGGGTGAAAACCTGAAAACAGGCAGTCTGTCCTAAAAAAAAAAAAAAAAAAAAAAAAAAGAAAAAAAGAAAAAATGAAAAAGTCGCTGGATTGGGTTGGGTCCATTTCAGGCAAAAATAAGGCACAGGGTCATGTGAAAATCCGAAATGACGCATTTCCCGCCAAGAAAAGCTAGTGTGAAAATCCACAAGGGACGCACTACCTTAAAATAATGACTATAGGTTTCAGATGAGAAGCTCATGATCCCCAAAGAGCATGAAATTCAAAGGCAATTCCAGAAGGCACTGATCTTACTGCAAATTGCAATCAAATCGGCTGTCGCCTCCAAATCCACTTAGATGAATTTTTATACTACATTGCTGCATACACATGCATCTCACATGCATACTCACAATTTTTTCTGTATATCTGCCTTTCTAAGTCTTGCAGAAAAAGAGACTCGATGCGGACACCGACAGAAACCGAGTGATGACATCATTCCAAACATCAATCATAATCAAACCCAAGACCTCTCAGGGGGCAGTCCTCAACCCAAGACCTCTCAGGGGGCAAATAATCAACCCAAGACCTCTCAGGAGGCAGATCTCAACCAAAGACCTCTCAGGGGGCACAATCAACCAAAGACCTCTCAGGGGGCACAATCAACCCAAGACCTCTCAGGGCGCAGATAATCAACCCAAGACCTCTCAGGGGGCAGTTCTAAACCCAAGACCTCTCAGGGGGCAGATCTCAACCCAAGACCTCTCAGGGGGCAGATCTCAACCAAAGACCTCTCAGGGGGCACAATCAACCAAAGACCTCTCAGGGGGCACAATCAACCCAAGACCTCTCAGGGGGCAGATCTCAACCAAAGACCTCTCAGGGGGCAGTTCTCATCCCAAGACCTCTAAGGGGGCACATAATCAAATCCAAGACCTCTCAGGGGGCAGTTTTCAACCCAAGACCTCTCAGGGGGCACATAATCAACCCAAGACCTCTCAAGGGGCAGATCTCAACCAAAGAGCTCTCAGGGGGCGCCACTCAACAGAATGACTAGCACGATGACGGCACTACCACTCTATGGAGGGTTAGCACGATCACGGCACTGCCGCTTCTGCAATCACAACAACCGCACTCAATTCAAGAAGACAGCCGCCTCAGGTAGGTGTCTCTGCATCTCTTTCTCTCTCTGAATTTAGGACTTTCTCTTTAAATTTTTGCTCACCTAGGTGTCTATGCCCTAACTTCTCCAAAATTGGGGGCAACTGTAGACACCGGGTCCTGAGTCCGGCATAAAATGGCAATGGTGATTTTTTGATCCTTGATTATTCCCTCCAAAAAAAAATTAAATATAAATATGTGTGTGAAATTAAAAGTTAATTAGTTAATGTAGTTAATTACTTGAGTAATTAATATTATTGTATGATTAAAGTGCATGTATAATTAAAGTTTAAAGTGTATAATTAATTAGATAAATATATATATATATGTGATAATTTAAATGGATTAAATGTTTAATTAATTAGATAAATTATATATTAAGTTGATTAATTATATTAATGTGTAATGTTTAATTAATATGTAATGTTTAAATTAATTAATGTGTGTGTTATTTGAATTAAGTTAAATTAATTAAAATTAAGAAAAGAAGAAAAGGAGGGAATTATGGAGGAAATTACCATGTGCACCCTTAGCCCTAATTTGAGGGTATAAATAGAAAATGATGAGAAAAAAATATAGGGGGCTCTCTCTCTTTCAGCTGGAACAAAAAAGAAAAAGAAAAGAAAAGAGAGGAAGAAGAAGCCATTGAAACAGAGAGAACAAAAAAAGAAAAAGAAAAGAAAAGAGAGGAAGAAGAAGCCATTGAAACACAGAGAACAAAGAGAGAGAAAAAGAAAAGAAAGTGAGAGCAAAAGAGAGAGCAAGAGAGATACCAAAGAACCAAAATCAAAAGAAATAAAAGGGAAATAGAAGAGAAGAAGAGAGGAAGAGCAGACCCAGGCCAACGGAACCCACAGCACGCCGGACCAGAGAAGAAAAAGGAAGAAAAGAAGGGAGAGAAGGCGTCGCCTCCGCCGGCCATCTCCGACGCCGGATTCAGGCACGCGCCCCGCCGCCCGACTGCCGAGGTCCAGACGCACCTCACCACGTCGTCCGATCATCCACCGCTTGCCGGAGGAGGGCGCGTCGAGGCAAAACGCCGGTGAAGGACAGTGACGCTTTATCGCGTTTTCCGGCCAAACGCCACCACATTCCGGCGCGTGGCCACCGGATCTGGACTCCCGACGAGGCGATCTACGAGGCGGTGAGGGAGGTGTCGTCAACCGCCGCTCCGGCGAATCTCCGGCGAGGGAAATCCGGTGAGTCTATTTTATATTTATTTATTTTAATATATTATTAATTAATATTAATTAATATTATTATTATAATTAATATTATTATTATTATTAATTATTTATTATTATTATTATTATTATTATTATTATTATTATTATTATTTATTTAATTTCTGATTTATTAATATTATTGTTGTTATTATTATTATTATATTTATTTATTTAATTTTTGATTTTTTATTATTATTATTATTATTATTATTATTATTATTATTATATTATTATTATATTTATTCATTATTCTGATTTATTATTATTTATTATTGTTATTATTTATATTTATTTAATATTATTATTATAATAATTATTATTATTATTATTGATATTATTATTATTATTGTCTAATTTGTGTTAATTTTATGTTGATGTTATTATTTAATTGATTTGTGATTATTTAATTTTATGTTTTAATATTATTATTATTATTATTATTATTATTATTATTATTATTATTATTATTATCATTATCATTATTGATTATTGTTATTAATGTTGCTATTTGTTTATGCAATTATTTATGTATTCATTTATTTATTTATTTAGAAATATGTAATTTTTATTTCATTCTATTTTATTTATTTGTGGTCTGTAATAATAAAATGGTTTTCGACCGCTTTTAAAAGGAACCACCACACAAATGTTTTATACCAAAATAAAATGTTTACTAAATAAAATTGGACCAATGTCCTATTTTTATCCAATAAAATAATCACACAAAAATTGTTTTCTATAATAAATGCATGCGAGAACCAATGTCCTCATTGTTAATGAATAACCCGTTTTATGCATGTATAGCACATTTATACATGAGGGTTGTATTCTGCCCTTAGTATTATTGTAAATTTATTTCATGCTTTAATGCTATTTTATTTTATGCTCTTAAATGGATGAATGCGCTTCAATTTAAATTGCATCGTGTGGAGAGAGAGCGAATCAATGTTAATTAAAATTTGATCATAAAGTATTCGAGATAGAAATAGATGAGAAATCCCGAACCCAGCTCTGGTCTTTGGGCTCAAGAGGTTAGAGGTCATCCTTCAAAATACTTCTTGAGTCACGAGACTTTAGCGTTAATCTTAGGCTCCTTAGGGCGAGAGGTTTACCTTCCAAGACCCCTTTGGCTGGCCCAAAATGGATACTAAGCACAGTCGTAGGCTCTCCGAGGCGAGAGAAACTTTCCCAATGTTCTATTGGGTGGCGACTCCATGAAACCTCCTTGTTGCCCAACATAGACGCACTTGCGATTTATTGCAAGCTGTCAACGGACCCACAATTGGCCGATCGCCCTCGAGCGGGCGGTCAGATGGGCGGCCGCGGGGATCCGACGCGCGTCACACTCACTCACATACAAACACGCATGCACTAAGAGGAAGCATACATTCATACATAACATACATCTGAAAATACAGCGGAAATTAAAACTTTAAAGAAACAAAAGCTGAATACACGTTAACTAACATACATACATATAATCACTCAGTGGAAGCCTAAGGCAAAAGATAAAACTGAGGAATAACTGAAAGCTTCATTACAATGAGATCCTTACATAACCAAATACATAAGAAAAAGGCTACAAAATTACAGAATCTGAAATACAGAAGCTTAACAAAATAACAAAATGCTTCTAACTCCTATGTGGCTGACCTTGCAGATGCACGACTCAAACCGAACCAAACCTGCCACCTGCACGGGAAGAAAAGCTCGTGCTAAGCGATAAACGCTTAGTGGGGAGAACACACAAGCAAAGTGGACGGCCATTCACAATGGTCGCCAAAGCAAGTCGCATACACGAATGGCATATGCAAATAATCACAACGGATGGATATACATATCGGTATGAGAGAGAGAGCCATGCATTCGAAAGTTCATAATCACATACAATGATCATACCCAAGTACTCATTAACTGGAAACCCATTCACATGCAATACAATTATCATACAGTAACGCACCTAACTATCATGCCGAGAACACTAGTTATCCAAACATACTTTTATCATGTCACAAGATGCATACGCTAACTGGAACTCAGGGTATAACATCAAACCACCACACTTCCACTGCGTGACTCTGATACATAAAATATCATGCGAGAAACCCTCCAATAGAAGAGACCGAGGACATAATCACATTCATAACATCATCATGCGGAAAGTACAGTTAAATCTTACATACTTACCGTCACAACTTATCCGATTCACATGCTTATATACAATAAAACCATGCTTGTATATACATAAAGCCATTCATCAGAAGATTCATATCAATAATCATATCCTCATAATAGATTATACTTCACCGTTGAATCCATACAGATATAACATATGTTTTCTCATATCATAATTCATACAAAGCACTTTAAGCATTGAAACACCTGCTGACTCAATGTAGTGGATAACGAGTGAACAGAAAGTACTTTACGGGTACCAACCGATTACGGAAAGTACCTTACGAGTACAAATCGAAAACCATTTCAATTTTCATTCACAAACATTTTTCAGAAGGACCTTAAACAAGATCCAAACACATTAAAGGGGTTCGCGAGGAACCAAACGGGGACCTGATCAGGGTCCAAACGTAACGGAAGCTGCAGCAGAAAGACTCTATTAGGCATGCCTAACTATCCACTGAACTGACTCTAGCAGGTTATGCATAATCCATTCAATTCATTTCTTATTATCCCAAAACACACACACACACACACACACACACACACACACACACATATATATATATATATATATCATGTATATATACATACGTATAAGCATATTCATATCATGGATTCACATACATATAATTTATAACATTGCCCATGCATAATACATCCACTTGTGTTAACATACTTCATAAAATAGTCCAAGCATAAACCTAAAGGTATCACAAATTTCGAAATTCAAACATTGGAATCACAAAAGAAAACTCAATTTGGAAACAAGGAGTGTCGCGATCGCGACAGAGGCGACTTGGCCCAGGTCGCGATCACGGCAACCTTCGCGATCTCACGAGGGAACTATATATATCTCACTGTCGCGCTCGCAACAAGCGTAGCGCTCGCGATAGTGAGCTGCTAGCCCAATCTATCGAGCTCGCGCTCGACAGCGCGCTCGCGACAGAGGATCACCCAAATCAGATTGGCAGCCAAGCGCTCTGTCTCGCTCGCGACATACGTCGCACTCGCGACAGAAGGTCTGCTGCACGGCTTGGCAGCGAGCTCAGACGCGTGCGAGGGCTGCTTTCACCGAGCTCGATCGCGACCTCGCGACAATGTCGCGCTCGCGACAGAGTCGTGAATTCCAACCCTTACACGAGAAATTTGCTGAAAAACTCCACTTCACAAAACCCAATCTCAAACCAAGTATCAAAACGTTGACTTACCTCATCTCCAGCAAGCCACACATCATTGACAACATAAACACAATACCTATACCAAAAATTCCAAATAAACCATGCCACTAACAATGTCCATTCACACAATCTATACTATTAGCAATATACGTCATTCATCTCAATCGCACCCATGTTAATATGCGTTAATATATATGGTACAACATGCCTAGGTTACTCATGACATCAACACATATTAATACTCATCCATAAACCAACCTTCACGGAGTTATATCTATGGACATTCACTAGCTAGATCCCCAATCCTAATCATACTCATAAGTTTTCCCAGAGATAACTACTTACATAGCCATTTAATTACCCTAAACGTGCATAATAAGCTGAGGGGAAGTTACGGGATTGATCCGGGTCAACCCAGGGCTCAAAAATAGAGAAGAAAAGGCTTAAAACATGCTTTTCTGTAGCGAGGTCGTGACACTGTCGCGCTCGCGACAGAGGCTCACCTCTGAAACCAAACGAGACTGCTTAACGCCCCAAGCTTGTATTGCCTAAACTGACCTCTAAAACTCATTTTTAGCCAAAGCTTCCTTCTTAACAAATGTTCCCTAGGATGTTAAAGTTCAAATATAACAAATTTCAGATCAAAAGGAAATCTAAAACTCCTGATATGATCTCCACAACCCAGACTATTCAAATAACCCGACCCAAACAGAAACACTACGATATTTGTCAATTTTCTGGGTCTTAGAGCAAGAATTTTCCCAAGGCTATTTCTGAGACATTTAAAGGCATGGAAATCATGGTTCTAATGGCTTAAGAATCACATGATTTAGAGCTATATAACTACACTTATAACAAAAACAATGCACGGAGGTCAAAAGAGAACTGAACAGGATTACTAAAATCACCATAAAACATCAAATTCAAAGAAATCCCCAAACTCATGCATTTCAATGCCAACCCACATATACATTTATCTCAAATTAGTTCATGCATAAACTCATATCAAATACTCAAATTTCCGGAAAGCAAACAACAATACAAACTCATGATCCAAGGAGAATAGGCAAACACAACTCAAAACTCAATTGGAAAATTAAAGCTCCCAAACCTCAAATTGCCAATGCAATCTTCAACCTTCAAGTGCCCACTTTCTCTTTTCTTTTATTCTTACTCTTAATACTCAAAGCTTGCACAAAACCAAAACCCACAAATTACTTTTCCAAAAACCCCAACTTAAATAAACCAAAGAAGAAGAAGAAGAAGAAGAGGAAACAAAAATCCAAATACAAGAACCCTAACTTACCTCTTCAATTTAGCTCCAAACCCAAACAAAATCACCTTAAGCAAAGAACAATCCAAGCCAAAAGAGAAGAAGAGGAAATGAGAGAGGGAGGGCAACGGGAAATGTAAATTTCTGTGTTCTCTCTCTCTCTTTCCCTTCTTTTCTTACTTACTCATCAATGCCCACCAACCAATGCCACATGGCAAGCTCCTATTGGACCACAATTCTCACTTTTGACTTATTCCTCCTTGCACCATACACCATCCACACATTAACAATCTCTTATAATAATATCTCCAAGGTACCATACTCAACTCACACTATAACTTTTCTTAAAAATCCATTTACATCCTACTCCCATACACTACAAGCACACACTAGATTAATCCCAAATAACATACCCTACATCCATACACCACCTGCACACCTTAATATTTCTCCTCTTAACATACTTAATTAATTTTCTTGATCTAAATCCTTAATATCCAAATTTTCCTCTTACACAAATTACTAAAATACCCTTAATACTCCGACTTATCGCGCAAAATTCCGACTAGGCCCTTTTTGGGGTGTTACAAGTCGTGTCATCCCATCCGACTCGTGATCCTCCTCCTCATAGCTCCTTCTTCTCTTCTTCAACCTCCTTTCAGTGCCTGCATCCTCACGAGTCGTGAGTTTCATTCATGACTCATGAGCATCCTTGATATCATCCCAGTTCTTCTCTGTTTTTCCCCAATTTATGCTGTTTTCTTACTTTTTCACCTAAATAAGCCTGTGAGCACAAAAACACATAAACTAACAAAAATACCCGAAATATAAACATATTAGCAAACTTAACTTACTTAAATTCACACAAAACACATGCTAAATATTACTTCAATTAAGCACGTATCAAATTTTCTCACATTTAACCCTTGCTTGTCCTCAAGCACGACAAAAGAAATAGAAAAATTCAACAATCAGTAAATGTTATTATACAACATTATCCATTCAGCATATATAATAGAATTGAAAAGATCAAATATCGTAAAGACTCAAAAATATTAGTAAATCAAATTTCAAAGCATGTATTTAAAATTTTAATAAGTCACTTAATTTTACTAATCCCAACGTTAAGAGTATAAGTCTCAAAAACTAAACATGATTTAAAGAGAGAAATTTGATCATAAAGTTGAAAATTCTAAGGTAACTAGCTGCATTTAGGACAGTTTTTGTGCTCACTTACCCTTAATCCAATCTCATGGCATTTTTAGACTTTTCTTTCTTTTCTTTCTTTTTTTTTTCTTAGACATGGGTATATTTCTTGATTTAATCCCATATATAGCAAAAGAAGGTAATATGGGTGCGTTTTACGCTCCATCCCATATTTTTTTGCAATTTTGGATATACATCTTGCTAATTATTCTTGAAAATTGTGGGTGCATTTTATGCTCCATCCCACTTGTGATTTTCTTTTATTTTTTCTAAGTCCTCATCCATTATTGAAAGAAATAAGGGTAAGTATTATGGCTATAGTTTCCACTAAACAACTAGAAACTTAAAATTTTAAACTAAATGAGCAAATTCTAACTTTACAAACATGGTTAATAAAAAAGACTAAATAATCTATAATGTTGAAAGAAGTAAAAGAAAATAACTTGAAAAAGTTAAAACATATACCAAAAACTTTGAAAAACTGATAAAAATGAGCATAAAAGATAAATGTTCTAATAACCTATATTACATGCCAATGGAACAATACCTTATAATAAAATTTACTAAAAAAACTAATTGAGAAACAAATACACATGCAATTAACATACAAAATATATATAAACATATAAAACAAAAACAAACAAACAAACACACTCACTCCCCCACACTTAGAACACACATTGTCCTCAATGTGAAGAAGTGAAACAAAACAAACAAATAAAAGTAAGAAATAAAACAAAGAGAAGAAAAACTCCCTGCTCATGGTGAAGGTGGAGGCGATGGAACCTCAAATCCCGATTGAGCGATAAAATTGTCCATCCTATACTCTAATCGCATTTGGCATCTTGCTATAGAGGAAAGCTGATCTTGCATATGAGATTGATTTTGTAAAAGCTGCTCAAACATAGCTGATATGTTATGGCTAGATGATCTAACATCAGGTGCTGCAGCCACATCTGCTGGAACATCAGACATAGCTTCATCTACACTTGCCCCCTCATCACCAACCTCTTCTTCTTGTGCCTCTTCTTGTGGCGCAGAAGATCCAGGAATATCCCTCCAACATGATCGAGCACGATGTGGAATTTTCTGAAAATTATTACCAACCACCTCTCCACGCACCAACACATGCTTAGTAAAATAAAGACAAGGAAAAACTCGATAATATGCGCTAAAATCCACATTTAAATTCCTTACAATACTACAAATAACATGCCCATGAGTTAAAGGTGAATCGTGTTTATTAAGACATTGCAACAGTTGAGTAAAAACCCAATAAGGCCAACATACATCCTTACATTTATATATACACCACATCGAAAATAATTCATGATATGAAACTCTATTAAATTCAGACCTATTAAAAACTACAGAAGCTAAAACCTTATGTAAAATCCAATATTTCAAATCTTTAATAAACATAAACTTAGAATCTCTAGCTCTATAAGGTGTTGGTAAATCAGTTAAAAAGTTTCAAAATTCATTAGGCTTGAAAGATTTAGGCGGATCAGTTAAACCAGTTTGCAAAAACCTAAACATCCTGTTCATCATAAAATATGTCAAAGTATATGGTTTACTAACCAACCTAAAATCCAACCAATTCTCATTATCTTCATTCCTTTTCAATGTGGTGTAAAACTCTAAAACTAAATCAGGATGAACAGCTTCATGCATAGTTGCAAATTTCAACAAGCAACAAAATCTCAACATTTCATTTACAACATCTAACATGCCAATTTGTGTAAGCAAAGAATTGGGAAAATACTTACATTGCAACAATGGTCTATCACGAAGAGTTAAATACCTAATACCTTCATCCACCGAAAATATGGAAAATAGAGCACCAAAATGAGCAGCAATGTTGCCATCTTGAGCATCCTGTCTTGCTGGTTCAGTACGTGAGGAAGATGGGTTTTTAGTTCTCACCATTGTTCAATGGTTTTTTTAAAAGCAAAGATTGAAAGGAGATGAAACCCGTAAACCAAAGATAATGAAAGTAAAAGAATAGAAGGAGTGCTGACTATGAAATGAACTTACGACAAAGAAAAAAAAATAGTCTGAAGAGATATGTTTAAGAAACAAAGATTCACAAGAATTAAAATCACCTAAACCCTAAGAAAATAGAAGATATGGGGAAAGAAACAGAATGTGAGAAAGAAGAAGAAAGAATAATGGAAAAGAAAACAAAGGATTAATAGAGTATGATCACGTGAAGATTCTTTGTGGAGGAAGAAGAAATAAAGAAGATGAAAGGTCTATTAAGGGTGTTTGACTTGTGACGAAAAACACGCTAGAGGAAAATAACATGAAGAGGGAAAAGTTAAAAGCTAAATGAAATAATAGAAAAGAGAAGAAAACGAAAAGTCACGTTTTTAGGGTGAAATTACATTTTCCCTCTTTTACTTCTGATATTTAGATTTTAGGGGTTTAAGGAAATCTAAAGTAAGTTAAGTAAAATTAAAGCAGATTAATCTAATTAGAAAGACAATTAATTCAAATTGAAAGAAAACGAAATAAAACAAAACAAAATAAAAATAAAAAAAAAACTTACCTGCTGGGCTTCACGAGTCGTGAGGCATCTTCACGACTCGTGAAGCTGCCTCCTAACCTAGGCAAGCGTTGCACGCCTCGTGAATTAACATCACGAGTCACACACCCTGCTAGCATCACCTTCTGTTGTGATCACGATTCTTGCCGCGATCGCGACAGAAGCCGCAAGCGCAAACTTAGTACATTCTGTCGCGCTCGCGATTGTAGTCACGATCACGACAAAATATCACGTCTGCAAAATATATATATATATATATATATATTTTTATGTATTAACAATCAATAAAACAATGCCTAATCTTACTAATTTAACCTGTAAAATTAAAACAAAATGTGTTAATAATAGAAAAATACATAATATAAAATAAAATGACTTAAAATAACATAAAACACACTTAAAAAGAAAATATAATTAAACAACCGAAACAAGAGACATAAATATTAGGATTTTATATGGTCTCTAGGATTTTCTTCTGTATTGCTTGGAAGGCATCCTAAACTTCTAGATGGCAAAGAACTTGCTAATTGGCCCAATTGAACCTCAAGATTATGAATAGATGAAGCATGATTTTTAGTGATTTGGTCAATTTTAGCCTCAAGCTTCTTTTGAGTTTCATCTTGAGAACTAATTCTAAAATTAATCTCCTCAATAAATTTATCAATTTTTCCTTTAAAAGCTCCAAATCTATCTTGTGGTTGTTGGTATCCCACACCCCTATTTTGGTTATTATTATTATTTCCCCATGAAAGATTAGGATGGCTCCTCCAACCAGGGTTATAGGTATTTGAATAAGGGTTCCCATGCCCTTGGCCTTGTACAAAATTAACTTGTTCCTCCATACTAACTATACCTAAATTGCAATTGTCACTCATATGCCCTTGTTGACCACAAATATTACATGCATTTGATAGATTACCTCCCATATTTAGGCTATTAACCTTATGAGTTAATGCTTCAATTTGGGCTTGTAATGCAACCATAGAGTCTATGGAATGTACCCCCCTAGCATTAGAATTATTAGACTCCCTTACTCTTTTAGTAGGCCACATACAGTTATTCATGGACATTTCCTCCAATAACTCAAAAGCTGCTTCAGTAGTTTTCCTCATTAAAGAGCCACCAGCTGCAGCATCAATTGTACCTCTTGTGGTAGGATTAACTCCATTGTAAAATGTTTGCATCAATAGCTCCCTTGGAAGGTTGTGGTGTGGACACATTCGCTGTAATTCCTTAAACTTTTCCCACGCTTCATACAAAGACTCATTATCATTTTGTACAAAAGTGGTGATATCCTTTATGATTTTGATAGAAATGCTTGGGCCAATTGGTCCCAAGTGGTTATAGATCCCCTCGTAAGTGAGTTCAACCAAGCCTTGGCTTTGTCCTTCTGTAGACACCGGGTCCCGAACCCCGGCATAAAACGAAAATGGTGATTTTGATTCTCGATTATTCCCTCCGAAAAAAAAATATAAAAAAAATGAAATAAAAAATAGGAAAAATATATATAAATATGTGTGTGTGAAATTAGGTAATTAATTAATTGATGTTATTAGTTAATTAAGTGGTTAATATTATTGTGTTAATTAAAATACATATAAATTTAAAGTGTATAATTAATTAGATAAAATATAAATATATATGATAATTGATTAATTATTGTAATGTTTAATTATTATATTAATGATTAATATGTGCATGGTTAATTAATTAGTATGTGGAGCCTTTAATTATATATATAATATATATATAGATTAATTGTATTAAGATGTGATTAATTAGTGTAATGTTTAGTTAATTAGTGAATTAATGTGTATGTTTAATTAATTAATGTGTGTGTTATTTGAATTAAGTTAAATTAATTAAAGTATAAAATGAGAAAAAGAAAAGGAGGAAAATACATTGATGACCCTTAACCCTAATTTGAGGGTGTATAAAAAGAAAAGAATGAGGAAAATGAGGGGCTCTCTCGGATTGGAACACAGAAAAAGAAAGGAAAAGAAAAGAGAAGGAAAAGAAAAGAATAAAGGAGGGGAGCCGAAGAACAAGAGAGAGAGCAAGCAAGAAAGACACAGTGAGAGCAAAGGAAACAAAGAGAAATCAAAAGAAAGAATAGAAAAGAGAAAGGAAAAGAAATAAAAGGTAAAGGAAATCAAAAGAGAAAAGAAAGGGATCAAAATCTAGGAAATAAGAAATACAAAGAAACAAAGGAGGACCAAAACAGTGGGAAGCTAACAGGGACGCCGGAGAGAGAAGAGAAAGAAGAAAGAGGAGGGGAGGAAGCGTCGCCTCCGCCGGCCAGATCCGGCAACCGATCGCCGCACGCGCCCCGCCGCCGTGGACAGGAGGTCCAAACGATTCAGGCGACGCCCACCGTTCTTCCATCGGACTCCGGCAGACGGCGCGTGAGGAAGAAGAAGCTGAGACAAAGGCAGCGGCTTCGCACGCGATTTCCGGCTAATTGGCGCCGGCTTCCGGCGCGTGGACACCGCCGGTAAGACCCTGTGACGACGATCTACACTGCGACGGTGGAGGTGTCGGCCACTGCCTCTCCGGCGAGCCTCCGGCGACCGGTAAACCTCCTTTCCCCCTTTTTATTTATTTATTATTATTATTAATATTATTAATATTATTATAATATTATTATTATTACATTTATTTATTTATTATTCTGATCTAATATTATTTTTATTTATTTAATATTATTTAATTATTATTAATTATTATTACTATTATTATTGATATTTATTTATTATTATTATTTAATATTCTGTTTTATATTTATTATATTTATTATTAATTATTCTGTATATTATTTATTATTATTATTATATTATTATTATTATATTTATTTAATTTCTGTTTTTATTATTATTAATATTATTATTATTATTGCTATATGGTTATTGTTAATTAATTGTTATATTTATTTATTGTTAGTATTTTATGTTATGTTAATATTATTATTATTATTATTATTATTATTATTATTATTATTATTATTATTATTATTGAGTTCTATGGTTATTTAATTTTATTGATTTGTGATTATTATTTAATTTTATGTATTATTATTATTATTATCATTATTGATCATTGTTAGAATTTAGTTATTTATTTATGTATTCATTTATTTATTTATTTAGAAATATGTAATTATTATCTTATATTATTTATTTATCTGTGGTCTGTAATAATAAATGATTTTTCGACCGTGCTTAAAAGAACCACCACACAAATGTTTTAGACCAAAATGAAATGTTTACTAAATAAAACTTGGACCAATGTCCTATTTTTACCCAATAAAATCATCACATAAAAATTGTTTTCCATAATGAATGCATGTGAGGACCAATGTCCTCATTGTTAATGAATAACCCGTTTTATGCATGTATTGCACATTTACAAACGAGGGTTGTATTCTGCCCTTAGTATTATTGTAAATTTATTTCATACTTTAATGCTATTTTTATTTTATGCTCTTAAATGGATGAATGCGCTTTAATTTAAATTGCATCGTGTGGAGAGAGAGCGAATCAATGATAATTAAAATTTGATCATAAAGCATTCGAGGTAGAAATAGATGAGAAATTCCGAACCCAGCTCTGGTCTTTGGGCTCAAAGAGGCGAGAGGTTTACCCTCCAAGACACCTCTTGTGTCACGAGGCTTTAGCGTTAATCCTAGGCTCCTTAGGGCGAGAGGTTACCCTACAAGACCCCTTTGGCTGGCCCAAAATGGATACTAAGCGCAGTCTTAGGCTCTATGAGGCGAGAGAAATTTTCCCAATGTTCTATTGGGTGGCGACTCCATAAAACCTCCCTGTTGCCCAATATAGACGCACTTGCAATTTATTGCAAGCTGTCAACGGACCCACAATTGCCCGATCGCCCTCGAACAGGCAGTCGAATGGGCGGCCGCGGGGATCCGGCACGCGTCACAGTGGCGACTCCGCTGGGGACGATATGGTTTGAGATTTCAATTTGAAAATACCTCATTTAACATTTATGGTTAAAATTTAATTCATAAATTCGCTTTCTCTCATTTGCATTACATCCCATTAGAGATTTAGAACTATGCTAGTTTGGTCCCTTTATTAGCCCCGGTGCGTTCCTGAAGCGCGACCTCATTTTCACTCAATTTGGGGAAGTATTAAGGATAATCACCAGCCCAAGTCTCCTACCATCGTGGTATATAAAATGGTTACCCGATCGATCGTTACGCTCGTGATGAGCTAGACCCGTCGGCAGGGATCATGCTTGGGTAGCCCTAAAATTTCATCACCCATGACCAAAGCCCATGTAATGGCAATAGAAACTTCCATTAGGTGACATGTACCATAATATCGTGCTTGCTATTTGGGCTGTCATATATTGAACAAAATCAATTTAATCAAATGGGTTTCATCAAAGGCTTTCATGCCCCTTCGGAACCATCTTAACTTAGTTGAATTGTTTAAATATATAATGGCCAACCATCCATGCGCATGTGCTTTAAAGCAAGAGTTGTTATGCTGCCGGTTTTTCACCGTGCACTATACGCTTCCATTGGGTTCCCTGTTAACCCTTGGATAAAGCCCACCTAGGAAAGAGACCGCACGACCTCGTGTGTGGGAGAAATAAGGTTGGAAGGTTCTACTTGCTTGCATATGGCTGTGAATGCTGCACATACATCACATGTCATTCATGTCAAAAAAAAAAATCAATCAAAAATAAAAAAATATATAAAATATAAAAAATAAAAAAATAAAAAATACATTTCATATTGTGTGTATATATCCTTTTGCCTGCATATTATTTTTCACATACATATACAATCACGTGTATATTTATTTTCATGCATTGCATCGCATAATTGCAATTTATTGATTTTTTCACTCCATCTGCACAATTCACGATCATGCATTGTATATTATCATACACGCATCATACTAACAATTTAAATTTTCAGCCATCATAGATTCTTCCAAGTGGATTAGAGGTCCCGACGGTCGATTAGTACGAACAGACTCGCCCTTTGGATTGTTGCAATTAGTGCTCGATTGGGATCCCGATACACTCTCGACATCTAGTACCCCATCCTCCATAGCGGACGAAACTGGAAACCCATCCACTCAAGACCTTGCCTGGAGGTTGGATGAATTTGAACGAAGAATGCTAGATATGATGGGCGCTATGGTCGAAAGAATTGCCCATCCCCCTGCTGCGCAAGCACCTCCTATTCTGCAACCACACATTGCTCCACAAGTACCAGCAGTCCCTCCTCGGGGGCAAGTTGAACCGCCTGCTGGTGGGGAGGCTCCCTTCATTGGAGTGGCTGCTCGCCAACCTATTAATGAGAACGAAGCCACACCCGTTGAGCCAAGAAGGGCAAGGGTTAATAATCCTGAAGAGGATTTTGTAGAAGAGGAGGAGATCGAAGACATAGCGGCCCACCAACCTGCGAGGGGTAGAGTACCCAAGGTGGAGGATGAAACTATGAGGGCAATGAGACAGCAGATTGAGGCCATCACCCGGATGTTGTCAGCTGGAAAAGGGGTCAACCCTGAAGATAGAAATTTGGGAGATGAAGAATTGCTTCCCCAGAGATTTAAAATGCCTGAGCTGCCAAAGTTTAATGGTACTTCAGACCCTTCTGCGCATGTCAAGCAGTACACCTTAGTGATGAAGGGCACAGGACTGAGCAAGAAGCAAAAGGTGGAGTTTTTTTGCCTCAGCCTGTCGGGTCCTGCAGTGGATTGGTACCATGGCCTGGATAGGAGGTGTAAAGAAGACTGGGACCTGCTGACCGACGAATTTATGAAGCAGTATGACTGCAGCACCAGAATGGAGGTCACCCTGAAAGACCTCGAACTCCTACAATAAAAGCCCGATGAATCATTCCAGGAGTACCTCACAAGGTGGAGGAACAGGGTCATGGAGATGAAACGAAAACCTGACACAGCTGATCAGATTAGGCTATTTATCAGAAACTCCTGTCCTTACCTGAGGGATTTGCTTAGCTTCAAGGGGCTTAGAGACTGGGAGTCATTGAAAGACATTGCTGTAGAAGCTGAGGGGGCCTACCTGGCGAAGAAGGCGAGTCAGAATAGCTTTTCTTGGAGGAATTCTGGAAATCAGTCTGGGAGTAGACCGAGTGGCGCTGAGGGTAGTAACAGCAAGAATGGCAAGACTGCTGAAGTTTCAGCTACCGGAATGGGACAAGGTCAAAGACACTTTTCAAATTTGGGCCGTCCTTTATCCTGGGTATTAAAAAGACTGATAAAAGAAGGGAAGCTGCAGCCCCTACCTCCTAAGCCAGCCCAAACCCAAGGACAACCGGGTCATAAAGATGATGAGTATTGTGCTTTCCACCAGCACACGGGGCATATGACAGACCGTTGTGCGAGGCTAAGACATGAAATTCAAGATCTTATTGACACGAAGCAGATCGTCGACCCTGAGAAGAGGGAGGAAAAGAAGAAGCCGGGCTACAATGCAGTCCCTCCACCGAATATGTGATCGGACCCAGTCCATCGGAGTGGCATATTTTGCAAGAACTACAAGGAGATATTATGTATTATGTCTCTGTATTTTGAGAACTCTTTATGACATTTTGGTTATGTTAATATAATGAACAATGTTTTTGCGTACTTGTATATTATTTCTAATGATTTCATTTCTTATGATCATGATACATTCATTCATTTTGACATTAATTCAATTGATACTACTGCATTTAATCTTGGAACTTTGGAAAATCCAAAGAAAATTTTGATGGCATCTGATATAACTCCTGTAGAGAGGGAAATTTAGAGAGAAAATAAAAATAAGGAAGAAAAACTAATTGCAATTAAGAGATTGGATGAAAACTCACTAAGAGCACTAGAACCTTTCTGATTACCCGTCGAAGCGATATCTTGGTAAGACAGAACCCGAAAAATGATTTAGGCACCGTT
The DNA here is from genome assembly GCA_947683425.1 of Excoecaria cochinchinensis. Taxonomy (NCBI): domain Eukaryota; kingdom Viridiplantae; phylum Streptophyta; class Magnoliopsida; order Malpighiales; family Euphorbiaceae; genus Excoecaria; species Excoecaria cochinchinensis. Next base: position 315,472 of record CANTUQ010000008.1, on the reverse strand, counting down.
TCTTTGTATAGCCCTTTAAATGACCATTTCCTACCCTTATTCTACAATCGCTTGCTCATTGAGCCTTTATGCAGGTATGCTGAATGCGTATCAATTTTGTTGTTACACACATTAAAACTACCCCCTCGCCTAAAATGATTTTGGCTTCCCCTTAGAAGAGTGGCCGCTCTAAAACTGATGGATGTACATTTGAACAATTCTGTGGACTATTAAAAAATTGCCTTGATAAGAGCAAGTTTAGACTTTGAAAAAAGGGTTTAGTCATGCATGAAAGGCATGAGCTCAAAAAAAAAAGAAAGCGAAAAATCCCAAAGAAAAATCCAAAAAGAAAAAAAGAAAAACAGAAGCAAAAAGAAAAGAAAAAAACAAAAGAAAAAAAAAGAGAGCTCAAAATAGTAACCAATTGACTAGTTTCAATGATTACCCTTTTATTGTTATTCTGATCTCAAGGAGCTAAAATGTTATCGAGCCCAAATTAAAAAAAAAAATCCTTTGTATATACAACTGAGCTGGGATCGGTTCATCCATCAGTCGAGTGAATGTCGCGGCCATTTTTCTCTAGCGACCTGATATTTTTTTGACAGCTATTTACCCAAGCCTAACATTACAACCAAAGTAAGACCTTTTGATTCTGGGTTCAGTCTTATCCAATTAGCGGAGATGACCTTTTAATAAGGTTTGGTACGTAAGAAGAGGCATATGGTGTTTCTTGAGCTTCAAGCGAGGAGCCACGAGTGCATTCATGCATTCGAGTTAAATCTCGTCTCCGACGTTGCTTCTAGAATTCGCATTCAAAAAATAAAATAAGAGCAGAGAGAAAATATTCAATCATGAGAATAAAAAAGAGAGCAGATTGATAACAGGAGTTTGATGCTTTCAAAATCCATCCCGAGATTGGATGAGGTTTTGTATCTTAAGATTAATGCCAAATAATGATCATGTATTATGAAATCAAATTGAAATATATGCATTTATGCAATGGTATTAATGTAACCAGAATAGCTCATCTGATGTATAAAAAAAAAAGAAAAAAAGAAAAAGAAAAAGAAAAAAGAAAAAAGAAAAAAGAACAAAAGAAAAAATGGCCGTTAGAGATGAAAACCGTAATTGGCGCTCTAAGCAAAAGTTAGGCCAAAAGATAGGGTGAAAACCTGAAAATAGGCAGTCTGTCCTAAAAGAAAAAAAAGAAAAAAAAAAGAAGAAAAAAAAAGAGAAAAAAAAGCCGCTGGATTGGGTTGGGTCCATTCCAGGCAAAAATAAGGCACAGGGTCATGTGAAAATCCGATAGGACGCATTTCCCGCCAAGAAAAGCTAGTGTGAAAATCCACGAGGGATGCACTACCTTAAAATAATGACTACAGGTTTCAGACGAGAACCCCACGATCCCCAAAGAGCATGAAATTCAAAGGCAATTCCAGAAGGCACTGATCTTACTGCAAATTGCAATCAAATTGGCTGTTGCCTCCAAATCCAATTAGAGGAATTTTTATACTGCATTGCTGCATACATACGCATCTCACGTGCATGCTCACAATTTTTCCTGCATATTTGCCTTTTTAAGTCTCGCAGAAAAAGAGACTCGAATGCGGACACAGGCAGAAACCGAGTGACGACATCATTCCATCCATCAATCAAGACAATCAACCCAAGACCTCTCAGGGGGCAGTTATCAATCTCAAAGTCCTCTGAGGAGGCAAATTCTTCAAGTCCTCTGAGGAGGCAAATTCTCAAAGTCCTCTGAGGAGGCAAATTCTCAAAGTCCTCTGAGGAGGCAAAATCCCAAAGTCCTCTGAGGAGGCAAATTCTCAAAGTCCTCTGAGGAGGCAAATTCTTTAAGTCCTCTGAGGAGGCAAAATCTCAAAGTCCTCTGAGTAGGCAAAATCCCAAAGTCCTCTGAGGAGGCAAAATCCTAAAGCCCTCTGAGGAGGCAAAACCCCAAAGCCCTCTGAGGAGGCAAAATTCTGTAAGCCCTCTGAGGAGGCAAATTCTGTAAGCCCTCTGAGCAGGCAAATTCTCAAATTCCTCTGAGGGGGCAAAATCTCAAAGCCCTCTGAGCAGGCAAATTCTCCAAGTCCTCTGAGGAGGCAAAATCTCAAAGTCCTCTGAGGAGGCAAAACCCCAAAGTCCTCTGAGGAGGCAAATTCTCAAAGCCCTCTGAGCAGGCAAATTCTCCAAGTCCTCTGAGGAGGCAAAATCCCAAAGTCCTCTGAGAAGGCAAACCCCAAAGTCCTCTGAGGAGGCAAAATCTCAAAACCCTCTGAGGAGGCAAAATCTCGAAGTCCTCTGAGGAGGCAAAATCTTGAAGCCCTCTGAGGAGGCAAATCTCCAAGCCCTCTGAGGAGGCATCTCTTTATCCAACTCTCAGCAAGAAAGCAAGGTCTCCGCCAAAGGTATGTAATCCCCTCTCTCTTCCTCTTTGAATTTTGGCTCACCTAGGTGTCTATGCACTAGCTTCTCCAAAATTGGGGGCAACTGTAGACACCGGGTCCCGAACCCCGGCATAAAACGAAAATGGTGATTTTGATCCTCGATTATTCCCTCCGAAAAAAAAATAAAAAATAAAAACGAAAAAAAAAAGGAAAAATATATATAAATATGTGTGTGTGAAATTAGGTAATTAATTAATTGATGTTATTAGTTAATTAAGTGGTTAATATTATTGTGTTAATTAAAATACATATAAATTTAAAGTGTATAATTAATTAGATAAAATATAAATATATATGATAATTGATTAATTATTGTAATGTTTAATTATTATATTAATGATTAATATGTGCATGGTTAATTAATTAGTATGTGGAGCCTTTAATTATATATATAATATATATATAGATTAATTGTATTAAGATGTGATTAATTAGTGTAATGTTTAGTTAATTAGTGAATTAATGTGTATGTTTAATTAATTAATGTGTGTGTTATTTGAATTAAGTTAAATTAATTAAAGTATAAAATGAGAAAAAGAAAAGGAGGAAAATACATTGATGACCCTTAACCCTAATTTGAGGGTGTATAAAAAGAAAAGAATGAGGAAAAATGAGGGGCTCTCTCGGATTGGAACACAGAAAAAGAAAGGAAAAGAAAAGAGAAAGAAAAGAAAAGAATAGAGGAGGGGAGCCGAAGAACAAGAGAGAGAGCAAGCAAGAAAGACACAGTGAGAGCAAAGGAAACAAAGAGAAATCAAAAGAAAGAATAGAAAAGAGAAAGGAAAAGAAATAAAAGGTAAAGGAAATCAAAAGAGAAAAGAAAGGGATCAAAATCAAGGAAATAAGAAATACAAAGAAACAAAGGAGGACCAAAACAGTGGGAGGCTAACAGGGACGCCGGAGAGAGAAGAGAAAGAAGAAAGAGGAGGGGAGGAAGCGTCACCTCCGCCGGCCAGATCCGGCCACCGATCGCCGCACGCGCCCCGCCGCCGTGGACAGGAGGTCCGGACGATTCAGGCGACGCCCACCGTTCTTCCATTGGACTCCGGCAGACGGCGCGTGAGGAAGAAGAAGCTGAGACAAAGGCAGCGGCTTCGCACGCGATTTCCGGCTAATTGGCGCCGGCTTCTGGCGCGTGGACACCGCCGGTAAGACCCTGTGACGACGATCTACACTGCGACGGTGGAGGTGTCGGCCACTGCCTCTCTGGCGAGCCTCCGGCGACCGGTAAACCTCCTTTCCCCCTTTTTATTTATTTATTATTATTATTATTAATATTATTAATATTATTATAATATTATTATTATTACATTTATTTATTTATTATTCTGATCTAATATTATTTTTATTTATTTAATATTATTTAATTATTATTATTATTATTATTATTATTATTGATATTTATTTATTATTATTATTTAATATTCTGTTTTATATTTATTATATTTATTATTAATTATTCTGTATATTATTTATTATTATTATATTATTATTATTATTATTATATTTATCTAATTTCTGTTTTTATTATTATTAATATTATTATTATTATTACTATATGGTTATTGTTAATTAATTGTTATATTTGTTTATTGTTAGTATTTTATGTTATGTTAATATTATTATTATTATTATTATTATTATTATTGAGTTCTATGGTTATTTAATTTTATTGATTTGTGATTATTATTTAATTTTATGTATTATTATTATTATCATTATTGATCATTGTTAGAATTTAGTTATTTATTTATGTATTCATTTATTTATTTATTTAGAAATATGTAATTATTATCTTATATTATTTTATTTATCTGTGGTCTGTAATAATAAATGATTTTTCGACCGTGCTTAAAAGAACCACCACACAAATGTTTTATACCAAAATGAAATGTTTACTAAATAAAACTTGGACCAATGTCCTATTTTTACCCAATAAAATCATCACATAAAAATTGTTTTCCATAATGAATGCATGTGAGGACCAATGTCCTCATTGTTAATGAATAACCCGTTTTATGCATGTATCGCACATTTACAAACGAGGGTTGTATTCTGCCCTTAGTATTATTGTAAATTTATTTCATACTTTAATGCTATTTTTATTTTATGCTCTTAAATGGATGAATGCGCTTTAATTTAAATTGCATCGTGTGGAGAGAGAGCGAATCAATGATAATTAAAATTTGATCATAAAGCATTCGAGGTAGAAATAGATGAGAAATTTCGAACCCAGCTCTGGTCTTTAGGCTCAAAGAGGCGAGAGGTTTACCCTCCAAGACACCTCTTGTGTCACGAGACTTTAGCGTTAATCCTAGGCTCCTTAGGGCGAGAGGTTACCCTCCAAGACCCCTTTGGCTGGCCCAAAATGGATACTAAGCGCAGTCTTAGGCTCTATGAGGCGAGAGAAATTTTCCCAATGTTCTATTGGGTGGCGACTCCATGAAACCTCCCTGTTGCCCAACATAGACGCACTTGCAATTTATTGCAAGCTGTCAACGGACCCACAATTGCCCGATCGCCCTCGAGCGGGCGGTCGAATGGGCAGCCGCGGGGATCCGGCGCGCGTCACATTTTCAAAGTGAAAGGAAAAAGTCTAAGCTTAATTGCATCAACCGAAACCCCATTAATCTTAAAGGTATCACAAATCTCTAAAAAGTTTGCCAAATGAGCATTAGGATCCTCATTTGCCAATCCATAAAATTGTATGCTATTTTGAATCATTTGTAAGAGAGAAGGTTTAATCTCAAATTGATTAGCGTTTACCGTAGGTCTTACCACACCTTGTTGAGCACCACTCAATGCGGGTGTGGCAAAGTCCATCAACCTAGGTGGATTTCCTTCTTCAGCCATGATATGTCTCTTATGCTTATTCTTCTTTTTGTTGGATTTGCGGTTACTTGACAAAAATCTTTCAATTTCAGGATTTAATGGTTCAAGATCTTCTTGAGAACTTCTTGTACTCTGCATGAACTAGCAAATCCTGTGTAAACAAAAACAAAATAAAAAGTCAAACAAAACAAACAAACGAATACAATAAAATAAAATATTGTAATCCAGAATCAAAAATCAAGATTCATAATGGTAAAAATCATCCATTCCCCGGCAACGGCGCCAAAAACTTTTTAGCATATTTTATAGGTGCTAATTTTCGCAAGTATACGGTGTACCGAAATAGTACAAAAGATGTCGATCCCACGAGGAATGTGATTTTTACTCACTATTACTACTTGATCTTAATCTTGTTTACAATGATCATTAATGGTAGGTTAATGTTTAACTACTTAATTATGCAAATAAATTCAACCTATTCATTTATAATCGAAAGAAAGACAAAATATATATAATGAAGAACTTAAAATTATGAACTTGATTCCATCATTCCCATTAATAATAATCATCTTTTCATGCAAGTCAAGTTGGAATATATTTCTAACTCGTTCTCTCGACATGAATTAGCATGCTCAAAGAATACATTTAAAGCACTAACTCCTAATTCTCATTAGTGAACTAGTTAACTTTAATAACATACTCTAAGATTATTTACCAACCTATAACAACTATCTCAACATACTGATCTCTCTAGTTATGTTTTGATAATGAAATTCTATTAGATTTAAGTTAAAATAATCTCTCGACTCTATCTTTACTTATAAAAATCATGCAATTGTACTAATAGAAATTCCGCATTCAAAGACTATTAGAATAGATGGAAGTAGAGAATAACAATAACATTCAAATTCAATGAAGTAATGTTCATTAAATTTATAGAGAATAAATAAAAGATAAGAGTAATGAGAAAGATGACTTGTGCACTTTCCTCAAGCCCTTGTAATAAATTTTCCTTCTCCTTGATCTTCTTCTTCAAAACATGAAAAACTACTTAGAACTTTTACAGAAAATAAAATTTAACTTGTAATGAAAATAATCCTCTAAATTACATTATATTAAATTACAGTTGAGATCTAAATTTATAAAAGTCCAAAAGTTGTGTTTCTCCTTCAAAAGTTGCAAGTGTTGGTGAAAAATTATGCCTTTTCATGTGACTTTTGAAGAATAACTGTCCAACGGTCACCTCTGTCGCGCTCGCGAGAAATGTTGCGCTCGCAACAGTACATGGAGCTCCCCTTTTTTTCCTTTTTCTTCTTAGCTGGCTTTTCTGGTTTCTCTCTACAGCCTCACGACTCGTGACTTCCTTTCACGAGTCGTGAGCCTTTGCGTGAGTTGTCACTTTTGCTCACGTGTCATCTCTTCTTTATTCTTCTCTTTTCTTGCTTCCTCTCTATCTCTGGCCAATCACGACTCGTGCTATACCTTCACGAGTCGTTATCCTAGCTCTGCTTTCTTCTTGTTTTCTTTTAGCGCTTTTCTCCCAGGCAATTACTTCACGAGTCGTGTCATCCCATCCGACTCGTGATCCTCCTCCTCATAGCTCCTTCTTCCCTTCTTCAACCTCCTTTCAGTACATGCATCCTCACGAGTCGTGACTTTCACTCACGACTTGTGAGTATCCTTGATCTCAGCCCAGTTCTTCTCTGTTTTTCACCAATTTATGTTGTTTTCTTACTTTTTCACCTAAATAAGCTTGTGAGCACAAAAACACATAAACTAACAAAAATACCCAAAATATAAACATATTAGCAAACTTAACTTACTTAAATTCACACAAAACACATGCTAAATATTACTTCAATTAAGCACCTATCAGGTGGTTTGTGAGTTTGCTTAATTTTGGAGCTTTTGTATTTGATACATATTTGGAAGTATATATGTACATGTTTAGCTTGAGTTTTAAATAATTGGTTTAATTCGCCAAATTCTTAAGGAATATCATGGTTTATTTTATTTTGATAACTTTATGTGCATAGTGAGGGTTATGACTTGGCAAAGCACTTTAGTATAGGCCCTTTGCTGAATCAAGTCTTTTCTTTAGTCCTGTCAGAATGGTTTGATTAGTTACTTCGGTCATACCGTTTAATTATGGGTGGTATACGGAGGCAAAGTTGGATCTTCAATTCCGAACAGTAGCTCTTAAATGCCGCATAATCGAACTATTTACCATTATCGATGATGATGGCTTGTGGGATTCCAAACCTTGTGATAATAGACTTCTGGACAAACTTGATTAGGTTTGCGGGAGTGATTGTGGCTAGAGGTTCTGCATCGACCCACTTGGTGAAATGATCAACTACCACAACCAAGAACTTCCGCTACTCGGTAGCTAAGGGAAAAAGGCCTGGAATATCGATACCCTACTGAGCAAATGGCCAAGGACTGCGAATTGGAACCTGATAGGTTGACTTCTGATGAGTTATATTATCGAACTGCTAGCACTTATCTCACTTTTGGACGAGCTCCTTGGCATCCTTCTCCATACTAGGCTAATAATATCCCTGCAGCAAAGCCTTCCGAGTTTCTACTTGTCCCCCTTCATGTGCACTATAGATGCCTTCTTGGATTTATCTAAGCATATGGTCACCGTCCTCCATGCTCAAACACCGCACCTAAGGGGCAAAAAAAGATCGCCTATATAGCTGGTTGTCCAAGATTGCATAGCGACTGGATAGCAGAACAACTTTTCGAGCTTGCACCTGATCCTCAGGAAGAACTTTAGTGCTCAAATATTGGTAAATTGGTAGTTGTCAGCCATCCATTGGTTCTTGCAATTGAACCTTGTAGGTCTCGTGAGTTGGAACTGATAGGACTGACCAGACAATATTCGCCGTAGATGTTTGGTTCTGAAGGCAAGGCTGTTTGGCCAGGGCATCCACTCCTTCATTCTCTGCCTGGGGTATCTGCTGGATCTACCATGTGCATCTCAATTTCTCCAATTGAAAGAGAAAGGCAGCTATCAGCTCTCTGTATCGGACCATTGTTTGTTCCTTTTCCTCAAACGTTCTGAGCATCTGGCTAATAACTAGCTGTGAGTCAAATAAAATAGCCAATGAATTTGGTTTTACCTTGATGGCGAGTTGTAAATCGAAACTGAGAGCTTCATACTCCACAACATTATTAGAGGCTTGAAATGCTACATGAGCCATTCCTTGGATTGTTATCTTTTCCAGCATAATAAGGATCACTCCAGCCCCAGCACCTGTTGAAGAAGTAGGTCCATCCATAAATAGATTCCAAGAATATGGGTTCGACTTTGGTGGTGGGCATGTAATTGTGCTACAAAGTTAGCCAGAACCTGAGCTTTCATTGATTGGCATGCCTCGTACCGAACATCGAACTCACCCAACCGAGCTGCCTATTCTGTAACTCTTCCAAATACTTCTAACCTTTGGAGCACTTTTCTAAGGTTTGATTTTGTACGATAGTGTGCCCTAGGAAAAATGGCTGATATAACCAGTATGAAGGCGAGCTATTCCAATATGGGGTACCTCAGCTCGACTCCTTTCATTACCTTACCGGTATAATAGATTGGGAACTGCTGGCTATCCTCTTATCGGATTAGAGCCAAATCGATAGCCCTAGATGAAACCGTCAGATACATGTATCAAGTTTCGCCTAACTGAGGCCTACTAAGCAACGGCGGCGTGCTGAGGAACTGCCTCAATTCTTCAAATGCATTCTGACAGTCTGGAGTCCACTCAAAATTTTTTACCCTTTTAAGAGCACTGTAAAATGGGAGACCGCATTTAGCCAAATAAGAGATAAATCTACCAAGCGTTGTTGCCTTCCCATTGAGTTTTTGCACCTCCCTGACTGACTTTGGTGGTTCCATCTCCAGACTTCTTGAGGTTAAGCTTGAGACCAAACTTTTGGACGGTTGTGAAAGCCTCCGTGAGCTCGATTGGTAGGCTCCCAGGTGTCTTGCTCTTGACAATCATGTCATCTACATAGACTTCCATGTTTCTTCCGAGCTGGTTAGCGAATAGCCTATTTATCAGCCTCTAATAAGTGGCACCAGCATTTTTTAGCCCAAACGGCATAAATCGGTAACAGTATATTGCCTGGTGTGTGATGAAGGCAGTTTTTTCTTTGTCAGTCGGATCCATAGGTATCTGGTGGTAACCAACAGAGGTATCTAAAATGGTGTATTCTTCAAATCTAGCAGTGGAATCAACCAGAAGGTCTATGTTGGGTAGCGGGTAGCTATCCTTAGGGCAAGACTTGTTAAGATCCATAAAATCCACGTATATTCTCCACTGTCCGTTAGACTTCTTCACCAATACCGCATTTGATAGCCAGTCCGAGTATAGAACTTCTCGTATGGATCCATTCCTCAATAGGGAATTCGTCTCTTCTGCCATTGCTAATTGTCGCTCGGGAGCATGATTCCTCTTTTTTTGTTTAACAAGTTTGCAACTAGGTCGAATGTTTAGTGAATGGCACATTACCTCGGGAGATATGCCCTTGATATTCGAGGGCTGCCAAGGGAACGCATCCATGAATTTCGAGAGTACTGCTATGAGCGCCTCTTTTTCTTTACCCATCTTATTAGCAGTTATTTTGACGATTTTCCCTGGTGCGAGCTCGATTTCTTGCATCGAGTCTAATGGTTTAGCTTTTCAAGCTATGTTTATAGGAATATCCAATGCATCTAAGGGCAATGCTTGATTTTCTTCCTTTAACATTGTAACATATGTGTCCCGTGCAGTTTTTTAGTTTCCCCTAGGTACTGCAATGCCTCCTGAAATAGGAATCTTTAATAATCACTTGTGCATTGAAATGTGCGCATCCATCCCTACCAGTAGAGGTCTCCCAAAGATTACATTATATGCGAGGGGTATATCTACAACCACGAGCAACTTTTACAGTTGCAAATGACTTCGTCATCCCCGAGCTAAAGATCCTATGTGATCGACCCTTCAACTTTGACTGGTTGTCCGAAAATCCCAATAAGTGGAGCAGAGACTGTCTCCAGAATGTTGGTAGACATTCCCAGTGCCCTATATGCTTGAAGAGTAATGAGATTGACCGCATTACCCATGTCTACCAATATCCTCTGCACCGTGCAGTCTTGAACTAGAGCCTCAACCACTAAAGAGTCAGTGTGCGGTGTTCGGACATGAGCTCCGTTAGCTTTAAAAAATTTTATCTCATAACCCTCACTTGGTAAGCTAGCTTCTAGAGAAAATACCTCTTTGGCTTTTCACTTTCTAGAGTCCTCAAAAATGTCATAATGCTTGCCCCCTACGATGACATGGATAATTCTAGCTGGAGCTTTCTTATTGGTACTGGCTCTATTTTCTTGCCTCTGAGGTGATAGGGACCGATCCCTACCCCTCTTATTCCCACCTTTAACATATTGGGCGAGCTTGCCTTTCTAAACTAAAAGTTCAATCTCCCTCTTGAGTTGCCGATAATCATTCATCTCATGGCCCTTATCTCTGTGAAAAGAATAGCACAGGCTTTGATCTCTGTTGGGATCCTCCCTCATGGGACGTGGCTAGTTGACCCACTCGTTCTCTTCCATCCATTGCAAGACTTGGGACCTTGAGGCTATTAAAGGTGTCAACCTCTCTTCCTGTCGATCTCCAGAGTTCTATTTGCTGACCACATATATTCGTTTGGAGATGACTGATCCTCTATTTCTAGAATCATCCCGACCTCCGTTACTTCTTTCCCGAGCTGGCCATGCATTTTTCTCCGATTCTCTGAATTGAGAGCTATATCTAAGCCTGCGAGTTTCGTCTATCCTAATATACTTATGTGCCCAGGACATGAGCTCGGTGAAGTCACTTAGCAGACTCCGTGAGGGTTTGGGGGAAGATTTTACACAAGGCTGCATTTTTCGTTTTATGTACCAGCATGGTATAGTGAAATTCATCCAAATGAACTCAGGGATCAGTACTGCCATTATACTTTAGCAAGTGCGATAACCGTATTTGAGGGAAGGGAGCAGCCAAAATATCCCTAACTAGGGGTGATCGAAAGCTTCCCTAATATTTCAAGGTGTTACGATTTTAGTACTTTTGCATCCTCTCTTCAAGCAGCTTTTCAAACTGATTGGCTGTTAGGGCTACAGTTATTTCTGGGGCCAATAAGGAGGGTTTGGGCTGCTTAAGGGTTTAGGGCGGGGATTGTATGGATAGTGATGGTTTAGGGTGTTACCGGTGTATAAGTTTGTGTTTGCGGGAAAAGTTATCATACTGGGAGTGGTGAAATTTGCTCTTGTTGGGTGGGCATTTGGTGATGGAATGTCTGGCCAAAAAGATGGGCCGGGGGCTGAGTGATGGTTTCAGGCTGATTTGCTGGTGGGGTAGCAGAGATAGGTAAGTCGAAAAAGAGATCCATAATCGTCAGAAAATCTCAAGGTCCACGCTCACCGCACAAAAGATGACTGTTTAAATTTTTGGTCCGTCAATCGGAGTAAGTCACCTGAAAAATAGGAAATTCAGTGGGTTTTCGACAAGGGATACTCAGACGTTCAAGTCAGAAAAATTTACAAGAAAGTATATGTAATATTCTTAGAAAAATTCCAGTGCTTCAACATACCTTGATTCCTTATTTTATAGAGTTTTTTCACCATTTTGGAATAGGAAACAAATTTTAAATAGGAGAGAGCTCTTGTGAATCCTTGATTTGTACTTGATTCCTGATTTGCAGAGATTTCCTTAAATAATGGCATATAACTTACCTTATAATGAGATTAAAATCTTCTGAATATCCTGCAGATATCCGCAAATACTGACTTTCCAAATGCTGATTCCGACCTATTGAGATAAACCGAGTTATTGACGTGGAGAATATCTGAAAGAGTCCGGTTACCGAACTCCTGGATAGAGTGTCCGGTTATCATTTTTAATATTATTGGCAACATTATTCTCATAATTATCTTTAAATAAATAATTATTATATAAAATTATTATTATGGTGAATCACTTGCAAAAACATTGTTTGAACATAGTTTTAAAAAAAAAATCTTTTGGACATAGATTTACATTTCCAAGTCTGATCAATGAAAAGCATGAAATGTATTATATTCATATATTTTATTATTTTTTAAATGCAAATCTAATTATCTATTAAATTTATTTGCTTAATCCATTTATAAATAAATCGTCTCTATTTCAACCATTTAAATTAATTAAAGAATTGTAAAATAATAAATGTAAAAAGTGTAAAATATTTAACATTTTTCATATTTTGCATTTTTTTTACAAATACTTTTATTTATACTTTATTTTATTTATGCCTTATATTTTCAAGTATATGAAATATTTTGCATTTACACTTTTAATCTAATTAGTATGATAATTTTAGTTCAATTTTCTTAAAGCCGTGAATAAAATATATAATTATAATATATACTAAAAATAATTTACCACGTGCACATTTAACTAATAGACCTAAATGTACAAAATATTTAAAATATGTTTTGAAAAATTGTAATATTCCATAAATGTATAATATTCCATAAATGTATAAATTATTCATATAAAAGGTTAACACATGTACACAGTACACATATAGTGAACTTTAATTTATTAATCTTTATTTATTTATTTTAACATATATAATTCTTATAAAATTTTCATTTTTTTCTTTTTACTTATTTATCATAACACATATAAAACATTATTTTTGTTAATAACATTAAAATATAAAGGTATTATAGTTTAATTTTTTTTTTCCACTTTTATACTTTTTTAGATATCTTGTATACATAGTTAAAGAGTTGAATATCTATAAATGTCCATGTAAAAAAAAAAAAGAAGATAAAGGTGGATTATGAAGTAATAAAAATAATATATCCTTTTCTAGAAGGGAAGAAATAAAATAAGTGACAATCATGTAAAATATGTTTGTTGATTAAGTTAACTTTGCTTAGAATTTTCATATTATGATTGGGTTTTGTATAAAAAATACTGAATATTACAGCATGAGCATGAATTGGTTAATCCATTCATTAATAATTTTATTAATCAATCTATTAATTTTGGTTAATCATTATATCAGTTTAGATTTTTTGCCAATTTTTTCGGATCGATTTACTGGTTAACCGTTAAACAAATTTAATATATAAATTGAATAAATCAAACAATTTGTAATGTTGTTTTTAATAGTTAAAAATGCTTCAAAAATGAAAAATAAAAATCAAATATAATATCCATTAAAAAAATCACAAGAAAAATAAAATTTTCATAGTTAATTGTAAAAATTGAATATATGTAATATGAAACTAATAACAGAGTGCTAATTATGCACATATAATACATAAATAATTATAATAAAAAGAAAATTTCAATGTTCATAATATTTATAAATTATAAAAATATTAAACAATTTAAGTGTAAAAATTAAAATATAATATATAAAATGTATATAGATCGATTAATCTTTAATCAACGGTTAATTGCCATTTTTTAAAATTAAAAACCTTAATCCTAAATTTTTTATTTAATTAATCTAAATTGATTCTATTTCGAATCTAATTAATCAAAATTTTAGTTTTTTTTTTCACCCATAGTACAAAGTCAGACCACCCAAAAATAAAACATAAAAATTTCATTAATTCGGTAGGCCTGACATAAATAAGCTTTCGTAGCCCAACCCACTATAACATCAGATCAACTCAACCTAAAAGGCCATTATATGTCCATTTTTTTTTTTGTTATTCATTGCTCAGCTTCATATTAGGTTATATATAATCGAGTGTTCAAGAAGTATGCTGAACTTACTGTATATAGTTGATAGGGCTAAGGTGTAATTTTATTCCTGAACTATTGAAAAATGGGTAATTTTGCCCCTATACTTTTTTTTGAGCCCATTTTGCTCATGAATTCGGATTTTTGGTTTGTTTTTACTGTTAAACTTAGGTTTAAGGTGTGATTTTGCCCCTATTGCTAATAGAATAGCCATGTGTCTAACAACATAAATGACAGCCAATTAACACGCGAAACATCAGCAAACTCTCTCTTAATCATCTGCCACGTGTACTTCTCTATCCTAGTCAGCATAATTTTTTAATTTAAAAATTGATGACGTGGTGGCAATACTGAAAATTTTAAAAATAATAATAATAAAAGTGTTTGGCCTCTCAGAACATGAAATAAAAAAAGGTAAAAAAAAGTGTTTGTTTCTTGAGAAAATTTGTTCTTCTAAATTTCCAAAGAAAAACTCTCATCTCTTTTCTCTCATCTTTCCTCCTGTTCTTTTCCTTCTTCTTCAAAAATCACCAACTCCTAAACATTCAAATATAAAACTCCAAAAAGATTAAAAATGACAAACAAAAATTAATAGCAAATTCAAAAATTTTACCTCTTAATTATCTGTTCTTGGTTTTCAAAAGTTAGAGAGAAAGAAAAACAAGAAGAGTTCCAACCATACTCGCCAAAGCAAATTGGATAAGGTTATGATTACCCAAATAAAATCTCACCATTCACATTGAATATCAAGGAGTTCCAACCATACTCGCCAAAAATCAGCTCGATCTAATGGCAAATGACTACAAAATAGTCAAAAAAGATAAAACTGGTCACTATATACAATATCCAGAAAAATAGTCCACTTTTGATAACCAAACCTCAACTTATAGACCTTTAAAAATGATCGTCACAGTTCACATTGAAGATCAAGGAGTTCTGACCATACTCACTAAAAATCAGCCCGATCTAACGGCAAATATCTACCTATTCGTTAGAAATGATAAACTGGTTATTGTATAAAATATCTAGAAAAATAGTTCATTTTTTGCAATAAAACCTCAACTTTCAAACTTCCAAAAATAATTTTTACAGTTCAAAATGAAGAAATATATGTCGTCTAATTGTTTACCAAAATTCAGCTTGATCGGAATTCCAATGGATATCGAATCGCCAGAAAAAATAAGCCAAGTCAATTTTGGAAAATCAAGGAGGAAGAGAAGGAAGAGATGGAAGAGAAAAGAGAGGAGAGAGGATATAGCTTTTTTTTTTTGCATTTTTTCCATGTCATCAAAGTGGTTGCCACGTTTATGTCGATGTGTCGTAATCTCATTAGATGCCGTTAACTCCGTTAGACATGTGGCGATTCTATTAGTAATAGGAGCAAAATCACACCTTAATCCTGAGTTTAGGGGTAAAAACAAACCAAAAATCCGAGTTTAAGAGCAAAATGAGCTAAAAAAAATGTATAAGGGCAAAATTACCTAATTTTCAATAGTTCAGGGGTAAAATTTTGCCTTAGCCCTAGTTGATATGGATTATTCAATTAAATATAATTTTTTTTATCCAACATTATGTAGCCAGCGCATCTAATCATCCTTTATTCTCTAATAAAGTTTTGATAGGCCGTTGCTCTTATTGGTTTTCTACCCGGTTTCATTATTCACTTCACATGCTACAGTACAATCATTACTTTTCCAGATTTTGTTGTTCCTCTTCTTATTTGCTTTTTTATTTATCGTTCTGGCCTTATTTGGTAGCTGTTGCAACTCTTTATTTCCTTGTGCTCTTTATTTATTCTCTGATTGCGGTCATTTCTACAACCTTATCTCCCTTATTCTCTGATTCTTCTGGGGTTACAATGCCTACTTTTGTTATCAAAGATCCATTACCTGAAGATGGGAAATTATTGTTTGGCCATTTGGTATCTGATGTACGATTTCCTCTCAAAACTCTAAAAGAAGTCCTCAAGGTTATCTGTCATACTAAAAAGGTTTTTATCTTCAACCAAAAAGTTTGAACATGTATGCTTTTCATTTCCAAGACTCTGAGGATGCTGCAATGGTTTTGCATGGACGACCTTGTCTATTAAACACCATCACTTGCTGGTTCAAGAGTGGTCTTCTGAGATTCCACTTGATAACCATGTTCTTAAGAGTTCTCCTTTTTGGGTTCAGGTGCATGGGTTTCTATTAAATATGTTGGCCCATGAAAATGCTCTTCAACTCCAGTTTCTTTTCCCTAATTTTATTCAATTGGATTTAGTTACCTAGGAAGTGTTAAATCTGACTTTCATTCGCATACAGGTGATGGTGGATGTTGATGAGCCTATTCCTTTAGGTTATATTTATCCTCTCCCTCAAGGTAATGATTTAATTTTAGAGTTTAGGTATGAGCGGTTGGCAAATTTTTGTTTTTTATTTAGTCATATAAGTCATCTTAGTTCTACATATCCTGCTGACAAGGAGAAATTGCTTCGCATAACTGGGGTTTTCCAATGCTTCAGATCTTCTGAATTTTTGAGAACATCATCTGTCTCCTCAAAGCCATTAGAGATTCTGAGACCTGCTGACACCGAGGCTTTACCGAATTTAGGCTTGAATTCTGTGTCTCCTTCTACTACTAAAGGTAAACAACCATTGCTTCAAGCCTCAGGAGTTTCTTCCATTCTAGGTTCTAATTTTGTTGATTCCAGTCTAGTGAAGGTCTTGTTTGGTGGTGATGACAATCTTATGCATCTTTCTCTTGTTGATGTTTTGGGATTGTGTTATGATTTTAAAGGCATGTTTCTTATCTGCAGTGATTTCCTTTGTTTTTCCATTTCTTGCCTAGTGAGTTTTCTGATGCTTTAGTCTACCATGGATCATGTGATGGGATGTTTTTTCTTCTTAGGCTAATGGGCCCTGATGAGTTCTAAAAGATCTGATAAGTTCTAAACGATCTGAGAAGTTCTGAAATATTAGAAGCTAAATGAGGTTGGATGGTAGGTGTGAGCAAATCGGTTGGATCAACAAAACTGTGCTAGTTGTAATAAAGCACTCCGAATCTAAAATCAATAATACTTTTAGAGAGAATCTCAAGAATTCAATACATGGTTTTACAATATCTTGGGCTATTTATAGTGGATGTGAGAAACCACTTGAATACTAGAAGTGAATATGCTCTAGTGTCAGAGTAGGTGAGATTTGTTTAGACTCGGTTGATAATAGTATTATTATTTGTTTCCCTAAAAAGATCTGATGGGATCAAAAACAAAAATAACATTAAAGCTTTTAGGGTACAATTTATCAATTTATCTTGAATTTTAAAATTCAAATTTGAATCTGTCCTTTCACCTTCTCAACCGATGAGTTAGTGCATTGATAGCGGACCTTTCGTCAGACGCTGGGCTTTCCCAATTGATTAGGCTTCAGCTTGTATTGAGCCTTGAGCTGATATTAATTCAAGTCCAGTTGATAATAATATTAGAGGAAATTACACAAAATACAAGGTTTTTTACTTTTTTTTTCAAAAATATATCATTTTCCTATAATATTCCATAAATCTCACTTTTTAAATTTTTATTTTCAAAAATACAACTTTTTTTTTCAATTCAACACAATTGCTCGCTTGTGCTCTAGCTCTCGCCTCCGCCCTCTCGCTCTCACCTCTTGCCATCTCGCCTGCGCCTCTGCCCTTTCGGTCTCACCTCTGCTCCTCTCGATTGTGCGTCCTCCACTCGCCGCCGCATCCTCTGTTTTGCTTCTTCATCTCTTTTTTTTATTATTATTATAAATTATGACTTTCTCTAACTAACACTTTTTTCAATTTCTGCTAATTTTTTATTGGGGTTATTTGGGTCTATTTTACTTAATTTTATTTTTCATATGGGTGCTCTTATTTGAAAATAATTTCTGGTAACTTGGAAGCTTTAACTAGATTTTTACGTTTATATTATTTTAAAGCTGTACCAAAACAAGTTACCTTCAAGCATTTTAAATAAATGGGATCTTTAACTTTTGGGATTTTGTTTTGTTTTGTTGTTTGGTAAGTTAAAGTTGCTCTTTTTATTGTGATAATTGCAGGCTCCAATCTGTTAGCAACCTCTCAGTTTCGATTAATCTTAAAATTATTAATGTCAGGTATATGAGAATTGTATTACTTGCAAATTTTTGTATACTTTTAGGAAATTTTCATGTTGCTAGGATTGCTTCAGACTCTTGTGTTGTAAACTATTTGTTCCATCTATAGTTATTGTTGGTTTCTTTTTGCTTTCTTATGTGGGGATCTTATCTTAGTAAGGGACTATACTGGAACTTCTCTTTTGCCTGCCAATTAATTCTTTACAAATAATATTATTTAAAAGACTAGTAATTTGTTAGATGTGTGATTGTCTGAGTTCAAGAAATTTATTGGATGTTAGTTATGTTTAAGATTTGATTTTTGGGGTGAAATGTTAATTTTTGTAAATAGGAGAGACTGCGGAACAAGAAGTAAGGTAGAGGGCAACCAAGGATTGCAGTTTCTTCTTCTCCACCTAAAAAAGATAGGTTTGAATTTGTGGTGTATTAAAATATTGATTTTTTTCGTTATATTGAGTTATTCAAATTTTTGTCTTGATCATAAGCTTGATCAGTATCTAATTTCAAATTCAAGCTAAGTAGTAATATATAGGAATCAAGCTTTTCACTTTCTTGAAGAATCAAATATTTTTGGATAGAACCCCAATTCTATGGATTTGGGAGATAAAGTGAAATCCTTATTTTTTTAATTATTATTAATGTTTAATGTTATTTAAATGTTCTTAGTGCCTGGTTTCATATTCAATCCCAGTAAGAATAAGTAGAATTAAGTAAAGAAAACTTAATTTTTTGCTTGCTCAGGCTTTCGATTTGAATCAATCTTTTTATGTATATGCAATATCCATTGTAATTAATCATAGGTGTTGGATCACAGTAAATTCAAGTTGAAAACTCCTTATTTTCATTTGCCATGCTTGCTTGCATTACGAGCAGTTGAGTTTATCTGCTGAAATTATGAGGAATTTTAATGTTACGTTCATGATTTTGTCATGTAGAATGAATGGCATGTCATTGGTGTCCAACAGAGCCGTGGCTGGGTTCACTATGCAATTCTTGAAGGTTAATGTGGATGAATGGAGGGTAATAAATCTGAGCCTATCGATATCTACTCTAAGTAGCTAGACCAGTGCTAGCGAGTCGACACTGAATCTTGAAGTTTTTGTTTTTCTAATCGTAGCTTCTATGAGATATAAGTCATTATTCTTAATTTTAGGAGTGTAGATGAATTATAGAATTTAATTATTTTCTTTTTCAATTTTTATAAACAATTATTAGCTAGATAAGCTTTGTTAAACAAGTTTTGAATTTAAATGAGTGGATGAGCAGATTAATTCAGTTTCAACTCCAGAGAATATTATAATACCAAATGCAATTAGGATTTCTATCTTTTTTTGTTTACTAGTGTATATTTTGTCTTGGTTTCTTTGTATATATTAATCAATATTAATGTATTTGATACAACCAATTATTTAGCAAATTACCTGCAGCTACAATTAATGTTTTCTTGTACAGTCATGCATTGTATATAATATAAACATCCTGACAATGGCTCATAAACTAGTATAAACATATAAAATAAATGAATTCTTTCCTCCAAATGTGTACAATCTTCCAACATTTTAGGTGATTTTGCTGTTAAGGACAACAAAAATATTAAGCATAAGCAACAAAATAGTTACAATCACCGTCCTTGCCTGAATATGAAACCCCAATCCAAGAAAAATTAATGGCCTAATCAATTAACATATTTTCAGTTGTTGTTTGTATTGTTGCCTTGGAGCTCTGCATGCTAAAGTCATCCCCATGCCTTTTCGATTCTTGAAAGGTGTTGTAATTTGCTCTGACGTAAATGCTAGCATGATCACATCTTCATTTGCCAACTTCATATCAATCCGAAAGATCTAAAACAGCCAAACACAATCAAAAAAGTTTGGTATCATTTAAGATATCACATAAAGGAATAAAACATAGAAAAGATAATTGTTGCAATTATTACTCTATCTGTCTCCAAGCATTTCGATGACTAGGGACTTGCCACAAGTATTCGAAAAGTTCAGCAATACTATGTCGGATGTTGAACTTGTCATAAAACTGCACGAAATAAAAAACAAAAATGAGTATTACACTTAAAAAAATAAAATAAAATAACCAGAACTATTATAAAACAAATAGCTAGAAATACCATATATGATGTTGAATACAGGTCTGAGCCTTAGTTTATAATTCAACTATAAAACATATGAAATGCATACAGTATACTGGAACTACACACAATATATTGGAGTACACGTCAAGTATATAGTAAGTACATGCCAAGTATACATACAATAAATGTAAAATATACAGCAAGTATACACACAGTATCCAGCAAGTACACGTTAAGTATACACACAATGTAGAACAAGTACACACATAGTATACAATAAGTACACGTCAAGTATACACACAGTATACAATCAGTTTTCTTGTTCATTGCTATATACTATGTGTATGTCACAAGTTTAAGTATTAAGTATTTCACCACCAAGTAAAAAAAAAAAGTATTCCATCATCTGGTTAGGAAGTATCACTACTTTAAAGGCCTATTTAACTCAATTTTAATTTTTTAAAGCTGATATTATGAGAGTTTTAATTAATTACAAATGAAATTAATCTATTTCCAATTTTTGTACTTATTTTCACTAAACTAAATGCTCCCATTTTGTGAAAGTAGAGCTAAACTAAATGCTTCCGTTTTGTGAAAGTAGTTTTGGTGCTGTAAATTTGAAGAACTATTCTAGAAATAGGGCCATTGAAGATTGAATCCCCATTGCCCTCTCTCTAACCTAACTTTTAAATGTTGTGGCCCTAGTTAGGATGATAATATTGGCATTTAGACATATACAGTACACTGAAAGTACACGAATAGTATACTCGAAGTACACGCATAGTATACATAAAGTACACTCACGGTATATATCAAATATACGAACAATATATAATAAATACACACAATATACTGAAAGTACACCTACAGCATACATCAAGTACACACAATATACATCGTATAGATATATCAGAGGCAATTCAGCCAACACAGCTTCCAAACTTAATATTCCCTCACTACAAGAAATTTGACTTTTTGTGACGCAAAAAATTGTCATGAAAAATTCATTTTTCGTCGCTGAAAAGATAAGACGACGATTTTTTATCGTCACAGAGAACGTAACGGTAGGCGCGTAACATAAAAGTTTACGTGACGATTTACTTTTTTGTCACCGTAAGTATATTTTTTGTGACAAAAATTATTATCGCCATCTTTAGTTCTTACTTTTCATGACAAAAATTATGTCATAAATAAAATTATATTTCGTCACATTATATTGTTTATCGTCACTAAAAATTGGTATTTTTTATGACAAATTTAAAATTCGTCACGAAATTAAATATTTTTAATGACGAAACTCTGTTTCTTGTTAAAACTATTAAGCACTGGTTACGTAATTATTGTCACAAATAAATATAATTTTCGTCATAAAATATTTAATTTCATCGCTAAATCTAATACTTTAAGTGACGAAAAATAATTTTGTCATTAAATTGATGTATATTAACGATGAATATAAATCATCATATTACGTTACATTTTAGTGACATAAATAGGGATAAAAATAATTGTCACAAAAAATAGTTTTAGTAACAATTTTTTATTGTCATTAAATTATATTTTTTTTATTACAATATTAATATCGTAATTATAAACATTATACCGTTATTTATGAACTAACAAGTCGACAAATTATGACAAATATACTTATCATATATGCATTGTATTAAAAATGACACATTTTAAATTTAGTGTCATACAATCAATTAAATTTCTAAAAAAAATCTAATATAACGTATTTATTCAAATAAAAGGTTAATTAAAAAAAACATACTGTCTAATACAAAAAATTAAATTTGCATCCTAATCAAGAAATAAAATCTATTAAAATTTCAAAATTTGCATTCTGCTCCTGCAAAAAAAAAAATCTTATATTAGATAAAAAAACTCAATCATGTAACACCCTTCATTTATACACATTACAACTCCAACGATACTGATTACTTGATTTTCTTAAACTACTCTTCAAATTATTGCGAAATTCAGGTAATTAATTTTTTTTTTTTTTATCCTTTCACTATACCCATCTGCCCTATAGCTATTTAGTTTTACTATTCATTCAATCAAAATATAAATATGTCACTTAATTCTACCAAAATTTCGGTAGAATTCCCTCTATAATATTGCCTATCCCCTTGTAATCAATAAAATCTTTACACTTCAAATAATCATATATTTATTCCACCCACTTCAATTCAAACTCCAACACAAGTTTGCCCATCCTCCAATTTAGATCCAATCTCACACACCATATATTATAATATTCTTATATCATCCAATTTCAGTACTCAATTCAATTATACAAAATACAAAGGTATAATATTAATACATCAAAACTATTAGCTAAAAATAAATGCACAAGTATCACATTGACGTAAATAAAAGAGAAGTTACACTTGTTACCTGAAAATTCATAAACGTCGCTATCAATTGAACAGTTTGGAATGAACCTAAATTAAAGAACTGCAAATTAAAAACCACTAAAACATGAGATACCAACCAAGTCAAAGAGTTTCAAAATCAAATACAAGAAATTAAAAGAAAATAGAATTTATGTAAGTCTCAAAACAAACTAATTACATTACAAAACTTGTATATTAATTACTTATCCAATTTTCGGCTGCTTGTTGAGATGACCAACCTTTTCGAATTGAATAATGGGTTTGCTTATAAAGATCAATCCTACCACATGGTTCTCCGTTCAATTCATGTTGAGACTATTAAAATTGATATACATTTCGATCCATAATGTCAGAAATAATCCCAGTGACACAAGTTATCATTATCTCATACCACTCCATTTATTTACCACATTTCACTAACTTATCTTCACAACATGCCATTAATCACATATATATACAATTAAAATGCCTTAACAATCATAATATACCTCGTATATACAAGTATACATTCGGACACCACTATTTTCTTCCCATTCCAAACCACCTTCATTTTATTTCATCAAACTAAGTTTATTTCATATCTTACTAATTATATATATTATTGTTTATACAAGTATTCACTACATTTCACTAGTCCAATTTTGTTTATAAATTTCCCCTTTTAAAGGTGTATAACCCAATTAATTTGTTTATGACCAGAAACTCTGATTTTCTTAACAATTTAATTAATTTTATTATTATAATTATCTTCAGGTATACTTAACTATACTCATTATTTATTAACTACACTTAATTTCTCTAATTCATTCACTTACCATCTAATTCCATTCTGGCTCTATAATACAATGCAAATTATGTTTACATAAATGATAAAACTATTAAGACTTTTTTTTTATAAGTGATGGAAAAATTCCAATCTAAAAACTCCTATTCGAATCTAAACTAGCATACTGTTCTTTTTTTTAAAAAAAATATAACTGTTAAAACTATTGTAATATCTATTAAAAGAAAATCATATGTAATTCAAACGTACTATTTTTCTAATCAATTTAAAATTCAAAGATCAGCCCCCCGCTCAATGTAATTAAAAAAATGAAAATATAAATATTAAATCTACGAATATTATAGAAATTAGCATTCTTTTTATAAGGTCACATATAGTCAAGTAGAATAAATAAATGATCATGCCGATGGTAATAATAATATAACAAGTAACAACATCCTCTCAATATTTCAATACACTTGTCGAATTTTTATAAAATTCAAACAATTAATATAACTTATTTTATGCCATGATATTTTCACAAGAAAAGTGGGTGATCTGCAGGGTGAATTTGCCAGCTTGCGGACCCAAAATAGACACCATGCTAACAGCTATCTGAGAGAAAACTTCGACAATTTAGTCCCCTTTCACTGTATACTTCCTTATTAAATCTTATTCACTTACTTTAAATCATTTTCTTCATGATAAATTCCATCCTAGTTTAATATATATATACACTTAATTTCATTTTTTTCCTAGCTTAGTTCACGTATACTTATATGGATACTGTGAATTCCACATAAAGTAAACAAGTTAAGTATCTAATATCCATTTGAACACCCCAAGTCCTCTAACTATCATCAATGACTATTTTTATTTATTTTTCATTTCAAGCATAAATTCACTAAAATCACAATCTTACATAGCTTCTACATCTTATAATTTTCTACATGCCTAAACACCATTTTAATATTATACCCTATTAACAATTAAGAGTCACTAATTGAATAAAACATAGAACACAATACAGGAGATTTCCTAATCGAGTATCTGTACAGATTCCATACTCAAGAATTCCTACTCTTCTACACATACACTAACAATCCAAGCAATAATCAAGTATTAATAACCAACCAACTGAATCATCACTAAACATACACAACACAGATCATAAACTTTCTCTAAAACAATTTAGTTGAATAAAAATCATGTTAGAAAAGTAAATTTGGCAGCCACATACCAGATTTCTACATATTTTGGTCCCTTCACGGTCGCCGGAGCTCCACCGGAGGCACCGAAACCACCAGGAGGGAGCTCAAAGCGTTGGGGTTTCTTTTCCGGTGGTCACGTGCCGACCCGTCACGCCATCTAGCCAGAATCACCATCGGGAGCTTCGGTTCAACCCATACCGATCTACTCGTCGCCGGCAAGTGAGGAGGATCCACGGCCACCGGGAGGTTCGTCTGCCCGCCAAGAGTCACATCGTGCCTTTCGTGTCATCGTTCGCAGCCGGAGCTGGCCGAAAAATGCCGGAGAAGCTCGCGGTTTTCCTCTCGCTCTCTAGGAACGGCGACGTCGCGACGGGGCAAAGAAGCTGGGATCGGCGTTGCGAGGGCCCGGTTGCTCGCTGCTAGCCTCCTCGCCCCCCTTCGCCGTCTCCCTCTCCCTCTCCCTCTCTCTCTCTTTCTCCCTCTCTTTCCCCGATCTCCCCTGTTCATGTCCCTCCCTTTGTTTTCTTTTTGTTTCTCAATATACCCAATAATTCAAGCTAAATCTCACTTGTCTAGATAATTCTAGACCCATAAAAATTATCGCATGTTATAATTACTTTTATTTGTCCATTTACATGTAAATATACATACATATATATTTATATATATATACTTATCTAAAATTTATTTGAATAATTAAATTATGTAGTTTTAAAAAAAAATTCACTTTTTATGCATCAAAAATTATCTTTCAATTAAATTTTTACCTATCCAAATACTGTTCACAACGTCCGAATTTTCAAGGCGTTACACGTAGCCCCCCTGTAATAGCCAATTTGGGTCGTTAAAAATAACGTTTAGGCTTTCGTTTTTCAATTTAAAGTTTAAGGTGTATTTTCGTAATTTTATTAATTTTTTAATATAAATTGTTGTTTACCCTACTTTTGAAAGGAGACTTGGAATTTTAAATAAAATATATTTTTCATTATACTTTCGCTGCATCACATAATTTTTTTTGTCATATATTAACATTACAACCAACTGTTACGAAAAAATATTATTATCATTAATTGATTGTATTGATGACGAAATTGTCTTTCGTCATAATATATTCCTTTTTGTAACATATTTATTTATCATAAATAACATTATTGTGACGAAATAATTTTATCGTCACTAATTCATTAAATTGTGATAAAAATAATTAATGTCACAAAAAAAATAAGTATTTCATGACGAATTTATATGTTGCAAATAGTAAATTTTTCCATTATATTTTTTCCCTCCAAAAGAAAAAGGTTAGAAATTTTTCCTTCATATCAAAGGTGACGAAATTGTATGTCGTCACAGTATATTCATTTTTTGTGATATATTTATTTGTCATAAATATAATAATTTTTTATGCCTATATGTTATTCGTGACGAAATGATTTTATTATCACTAATTTATTTAATTATGACAAAAATAATTCGTCACTAATTTATTTAATTATGACAAAAATAATTCGTCACGAAAAATAAATATTTTGTGACGATTATATACGTTGCAGTAAGTTATTATTTTGTCATTAAATTTTTTCCCTCCAAAAAAATGGTGGAAAATTATCTCTCCTAAATAAATCATGACGAAATATATTTTTTCACCACCAAATTAATCTTTTAGTGACGATAATTAAAACATAAAATGACGCAAGATAATTTCGTCACAGTAATAAATAGTATGGTGACGTTTTAAAAAATTTATCGTTGTAAATTACAATTAGTGAAGAAATTTTATGTGTCATTAAAAAATTCGTCACAAAAAGTCAAATTTCTTGTAGTGCCTTAATTTAACTAAATATCTTAATTAAGTTCTTTTTATTCCTAAATACACAATTAATCATATCAATTAGGCAAACTAACATAAATCCTAAAATTTTAAGATCAAACATAATGTATGTACAAGTAGTAATTAACAATTGACACTTTATAAAATCAAACCACATATGCCAAACATCATATTTAGTCCCTAATTATCTATTTATAACATCAATTTCAACAATTTCCAATTTTTCATCAAAAATCCTAAATTGCATAACACAGAAATTTAGAAAAAAATAAAATTGCATGAACACATACCAAAATTGATGCCAATATTTCAAATTCGGTTCAAATCGCCAAGGTCAGTATTTTGCCCCGTGGGTTGCCAGTCACCGGAGCTTCACCGGTGTGGAACTTAGAGCACCTAGAGGAAGTTGGCACCACCAAGGTCCCCGATGGAGGTTGTCACACGCCTTACAGCTTCGTGGTTTGGCCGAAATCGCTGTCCAAAGGTCGCGGGTTCCTCAGCTCCGATCATCTCGTCGGCGCCAAGTGGGCATGATCAATGGGTATTAGCAGGTGTGCCTTGACCTCAGGAGCTTGGTGGTGTGGCTCATGTTGCCGTTCGTCCCCGGTTCTGGCCAGAGAATGGAGGAAAGCATTCGGTTTTGAAGAGAGAGATCCCCAAACCGAAAACGCGGTGGCTGCGACAGGTGGGACAATGACGGTGAAGGGACAGCGTTGGGCTGTCGCCGATGCTAGTGAGTGGACCGTCGGAGGCCGCCGGCCTCTCCTCCTCTCTCTCTCTCCCTGTAAAGTGAGAAAGATGAATGAAATTATTTTATATTTTTGTAAGAAAAATTGTGTATAAATGAAATTATGATTTTAAAATATTGTATATTTGAAATATTATGTAAAGGGTATTTTTTTTGTGTATGATTATGTAAAAAGCCCATAATATTATCATATCCCTAATTTCTGTGGATTCTGAATTTGTACCTTTGCGTGATGAATGGTTTGAGGATTTGTTTGCTATCTCTGCTTCTGGGCCGTCTGTTATGGGCTCTTCTTCACATTCTCAAGTGGTTTGCTCGCTCAATCAGGTTGTGGACAGTCCACCTTTGAATGATTCTGTGCCATTCATACATTTCCTGCTTCACCATCTTCTTCTGCTGCAGATCCTATTTCTCTCATTCCACGTCATGTTCTTCAAATATCTCCGCTCCCTGATATTCAGGAGTTATCTGCTGAGCTAGTGGACATTGTCAAACCTAAGACAAAAAAGAAAGCTAAAGTTTCTTATGTTTTGTGTTCCAGGAAGAGTTCGAAGAAATCTGCCTCTTTTGTCTCTGCCTTCTGTTGTTCCCGGTAATTTGCAGACCTGTCAGTGTAATATTTCCTCTTGCACGGCTTTCGTTCACTCTGGTTCATCCTCGGTTTGGAAGGACGTTTATGTGAAAATTGATCTTGATGGTTGGAATTTGCCTAATCCATCTAAGATATTTTCTGCAAGCTCTCTTGCAATTGTACCCTCTTGTGATTCCTTTTCTGTGTGTAAGTGGAAGAGACGCCCTAAGTCATTAATTGTTTCTGCTGGTTTTCATTCAGTCTGTTTGCTTCTTTCTTCTGTGATACCGTCTGAGGCGGTGGTTTCTCCTAAAAAACGATCTTGTTTAAGCTTTACTGATGTTGGTACTGTTTCAAAGAAAAGGAAGGATTGTTCTACTGACAAGTCTGATGTGGTGGAGGTGACCAGCTCAGAATGGTCCCAACCTCGGTTCTTTTTTGGAACTGTCAAGGGTTGGGGAATCCCCTAACAGAATGCCACATAAAAAGTAATTGTCATTTTTTTTTTGATAAGCTAAAGTAATTGTCATAATTCATATATACGTGTCATTTATGATCAGTGGCTGTGTTCATTTATTGACCAAACTCAATAAAATATAATTAACTCTAAAATAGTGTGATGAAACCAGATGTTGCCTAAGTGACGTGTAATTGAGCACCTACAGATATAATTTGTTGGGCATACATGGGTTAGATCAAAACACTTTCTTTTAATTTTTCTTTTCATTGCCCAACTGACTCGTTGTTTAGATGAGACCAAGGTATTCGGATCCAGATATGATATACAACTAGAGAAGGCAGAAGGTAAAGAATTTAAGGTTTGAGGATTGAAAAAATTAGTATACACCAATTAAACATATTTCAAATAATAATCTCCATAATAAAACGTTCAAATTCATCATAATTGATAACACAGCAATTTACATTTGCTCAAAGGTCCATCCAGTCGGTCCATCTAACTGGCAAGGCCCAAGGACCAGCAACCAAAGCAGGCGCGAGCTCCTAGGCAGCCCACACGCCCGATCGGCTGATGTGACCGCCAGTCCCATCAGCCGCCTGACATAAGGCAGCGCCCATGCCTACCATCTGCTCCCTGTCATGTCGCCGAATACATACTCTGACAGCCAGTAATCACTTCCCAGACACTCAAGTGCCCCTCAACCATCTCATATAAATAGCGCAGCCAACGATGGTACCAGGTATTGAATCTCCAGCATTCTCTCTCTAAAAGCACATTCTCTCTCTAAGCTACTAACTTAAGTTTCGGAGTGCTCACGCCTGATCCGACCGGACACTTTTTACGGCAAGGTTGTTCTCATCCGATCGGCTCGTTTCCTCCTCTCCAGATAAAGACATTTCCAGCTTTATCAATAATGATGTTCACATTAATATAATAATCATGTTTCAATAAAAAAAAAATAGACAATTTAAACATAATAAGTCTAAATAATAATTCGCAATAATAAAATCTAAAAATGCTCGTACAAATATTATATTTGATTCACAAAACCCTTAAAAACCGCTCTAATTCGGCCGGTTTCAATAGTTTTTCAGCAGATAATATTTATAGAGATTCTTAAAATAATTCAGTGTGGAATTAAAGTTGAATCACCGTTAATCCAATTGAATTGGTCAGGCTGGACCGGTCTTTACAACATTGGGAGAGAAATGCATATATACACTTCAATATTTCGAATTGTGAAGAGAAATTTGCGTCATTGCTTTGATCAACAAATTAAATTAAAAACCAAACATTATGAATTAGTTTGAGAGGGAGACTATTAACTTACTAAATATGATAGACCACAAGAACATTGCTTAGTTCTATATGATTTATGAAATATTTTCTTTTAGAAAAGCAAAAGCGAAGCTTTGATTTTGTGGGTATCAGTTTAGAAAATTTACGAAAATAGTTTTTTCAATTGATAAAAGTTGTATTTCAAAAAACTGTATTTCAAAAATTAGATAACTGTTTGGTAAATAAAATTTAAAATGACTTATAAATTTAAAAACAGTTGTTAACTTTTTTGTAAATTATATAATTAAAAATGACTTTTTAGAGTGAAGAGACAAAAAATGACATATACAAATCTTAATATATTATATTCGGGACAAAGATTTGATTGGGGTTTTTTTAAAAAACTATTTACAAAAGTAGGGTAGTTTTAAAAGTAATTCCGGAAATAGGTGTGAGTTAGAAGCCGCAACTGACGCCTGCGGCTTGTGACTGTGGGACCCACACTTTGGGTCTCTTATATATATATATAAATAAAGGAGCATGCTGCCGCTTTTATATATATATATAAAGGGGTAGCAGGTGCCTACCTGCTGTCCCTTGTTTTTTTTTTAAAAAAAAAATAATAAATAATATTATTATATTAATATTATTTATTATAATAAAATAGAATTATAATAGAGATAACATTTAGTAGGAAATATATTTATTAAATATAATAATATAATTATGATAGAATGATATTTAAATAATATACGAAACGAAACTCTATTTTTTAATTGTTAATTTATAAATTTTACAAAAATATTAAAATTTTCAAAAGACTTTAATATTTTTTTTGTATTTTTATTTTTTTATGTGTAAAGTATGAAATTTATAGATAATATAATATAAAAATTTTATAAGTAGCTCAAACAAACAATTTAGTGCAAAAAAAATAATTAAGAAATATAAATTTTCATAAATGCATGAAACAATTACCATACGCTATATATATATATATATATATATATATATATATATATATATATATATATATATATATATTAATTAAAAAACAAAAATAAAAAATAATAATGGATATTTTTTAAAAAACGTGAAGGTGAAAATTATAACAAATATAATTCACGTGGAGATAACATTAATAAATGGTACCTATCTCTTGTAGCACATAAACTCGTTGCGGAAGCGTCTACAAGGATCCCGTTTGTTTTTTGTCACTGGCCTAACTCTTATCCACATGCGAGACAATAGCAGCTATTCCACAATCTAAATGCCCCTGAAAGATTAAGATAAAA
Source organism: Excoecaria cochinchinensis (assembly GCA_947683425.1). Classification (NCBI taxonomy): domain Eukaryota; kingdom Viridiplantae; phylum Streptophyta; class Magnoliopsida; order Malpighiales; family Euphorbiaceae; genus Excoecaria; species Excoecaria cochinchinensis. The sequence goes on along the minus strand of CANTUQ010000008.1, from coordinate 284,686 downwards.
AAAACTGTGAGTGGGAGCGAGCAGCCTTGCGGCGTATACGTTTTCTCATTACCAAATACTGAGATCTCCCATCTATTTATAGAAATCCTAAAAACTAGAAACCTAACTCTAGTTTAACTCAGACTTTTTCTGAGATAAGATTTGGTAATTTTAATCAGATTGAATTACTTAATTATATCTGGATTGGACGTTTATCCAAATTAGAGTCATGGGCGTACCCAAAATCTATCATCTCCCACTCGCACATGACGTAACGAATTCCAATCTTAATCTTCAGTTATACTGGTAGATAGATTGTGTGACCAGCGTACCTCGAGAGCACTAGTACTATACACCTGTTAGGAATATATAGCGTCTCGAAAAACAAGATCATCGTTTTCACGTACCTAACCCTAGATTGCCTTCTCACATTCACTGTTTTAACTCATGATCTCCTAAAATAATTTTTATGTTTACTATTATGTCTTTACTCATAGAAACTATAATAGGCTAGCCAGTGAACCACGAAACCTTATGAAAGTGATCAAAAGGCTATCTTTCCCTCTTACTGTATGCCATCCATCATGATTCAACTCGCTTTTCTAGTTAGATCCTCCAAGCCTAAAATTTTCTCGGACCCCTTAGAAACTAACTAAGCTAGCCACATTGAACTATATTTCAGGGATAAGTTAAGGGTTCTAAGGGTCTAAATATAAATAGGGTCTCACAATAGGGAAAGTTGAGATCATTAATATTATTAAATTCCCATCCCTTTCGTCACATAATCACACACAGTATAAAACATGTGTTATGGTGTTCTTTCCTTCCCTTAAAGGAGCACATGTCTCACATTTCAATAATGTGTGTATCAAACACCATACAGAAGCGTAAGGTTGCGATGCACCGAAACACCCAACTTTAGTCCGCGTACTTAAGGATTACTTCTGGCTTTTTAGACAGAACATGGTAGTTACATATACTTACCATCGGATTCCATATAATCCTTATTTGGATCTCAATCCAAACCATACAACTTTATGTATGTTTTTATCTCGCACCTTAACAAAACTTATCTTATAATTTCTGCAAGACGGCACTTTTATTTTGAACAGACTCTCGAGCATTCTCATATGTTCAAAAATTGCCTCATCTTAGTCTTTGCCAACTCATTGACAAAACGAAGGTGACACCCTTATGAGTGGGCTACTTCTCTGTCCGACATGCTCAATCTCATATCAATAACAGTAAATGTTTACACATAAACATTCACACTCATGTATTGCCAATAATGAACTTTAGTTATTATTCACAAATAATAACATTAAGGGATTAATTAAAATATAACTGTACCAATAAAATTCTACGCAAACCTCGAGATCTGATGTATTTCTCAAAACACATCTCTCGTTATAGGTTTACTCAACGGATCTGTATGCATAGAAACATACTGTAAGTTCACTTCTCCTCGTGCAACAATATTTCTCATGTATTAATACTTAATATCGATATGCTTAGCTCTACTATAAGCTATCAACGACTGACTGTCACTAATACCTCTGAGACAATTACCCTTAAATGGCTCACAAACCATTTCAGCCAAACTGTCTCATGTACTGTAATTGAGGAAGTGACAAATTCAACTTTCACTATTAATAGGGCTACATAGGTTTAATTCTTGTTACTCCACGAGATAACACTCTTGCCAAACAAAAATATGAAACTTGAAGTGGATTTCCTCTCATCCACATCTCCTATCCAATCAACGTTTTTGTATTCTCTCAATGCAGATCATTTTCTTGATAATAGAGAGAATAGTCTGTAGTACCTTTAAGGTATATAAGTATCCTTTCAATTGCTTCCAATGTGCTTTTCTTGGGTTAGATTGATATTTATTTACCATGCCCACTACATAGCATATATCATATCTTGTATACAACATCGTGTACATAAGACTACCCATGACACTGGCATATAGAACATTCCTCATACGTTCATTTCTTCTGGCTTCTTAGGACTCACATTTTTGCTAAGAAACTAATTCTTGGCAATAGGGTAATCTATGAGTTTAAAATTTTGCATATTAAATCGTTTAAGGTCTTTGTTGATATATTTCTTTTCGAGAAACAGACAACAATTTTCTCAAACGATATCTTGAAATCTTAACTTCAAGAATATAATATGCATAACCCATATCCTTTGTCTCAAAGTTGGACGATAACCAATCTTTGAATTCATTTATGTACCATTTATCATTTTTAGCTTTAAGTATGTCGTCTACATATAATGCCAAAATAACAAATTCATTTTCAGAGCTTTTACTATAAACACAATGATCTTCATCAATCATGTTGAACACATTCGACATGATTGTATGATGAAGTCTCAAGTACCATTGTGTTGAAGACTATTTAAGGCCATAGATTGAACTCATCAATCAGCAAACCTTATGTTTGCTGCCTTTTTCGATGAAACATATAGGTTGTGCCATCCAATTCTCCATTGAGAAAAGCAGTCTTTCCATCTATTCGATGAAACTCTAGGTTCAAACTCACCACTATGGCCATAATCAACCTTATGGACATAAATCTTACAATAGATGAGAAAGTCTACTCATAGTCAATCTCTTCATGTTGTGTAAACCCCTTAGCGACTAGCCGAGCCTTATATCTTTCGATACCTCTATCAGCCTTTCGCTTTACTTTGAGAATACATTTATTCCCAATTTGTGTCCTTCCAGTAGATCAACTAGTTCTCAAATATGGTTTGATCTCATGGATGCCATTTCTTCTTCCATTGCTTTAATCTATTTTTTTTTTCTTAAATGGGCATGAAAAAGCCTTTTGAATATTTTTATGCTCTTTCTTTGTCTTATAGGATAACTAAAATGGCTTCGTTCAAGCTTTTAATTTTAAATCGTCAGCATGAAACACTTATCCTTTTAGATTTTTGCAGTTCTGAATCTTGATAAACATGTCTAATATATTCATTGTGATTCACAATGCTCCTACCACACTCCCACTGGAGTCAGGAATACCATATTCTTTACTTCCACTGGAATCAAGAATACTCCCACTAGAATCGGGTCTCGAACATTCGGATTGTTTGGAGGATGAGGGTCTTAACCTTCTTCCTCTAACTCCCTCCCACTAGGATGGAGTGATCCTGATGATTCTCTTCCTAAAATTAATAGATAGTGAAATCTTAATTCACTTTTTCCAACTTTGAAAATTCATTCTCTTAAGAATATGACGTCTAGTGATTCAAAACCGGTCAGTATGCCATTCTCTTGTTTATCCATGAAAATGTATCCTTTTAATACTTCAAAATATCTCACATAGATACTCTTTTTGCCTCTTGGTCTCAAATTTACCAAATTGAGGTATCATGGATGCAAGCATTATAACCCAAAAGTTGTAAATGGCTTAGGTCAGTTTATTGACCAGTTCACAACTCATAAGTTGTGGAAGTGACAGATTTAGAGGGCATACAGTTCAGAACATATGTGGCAGTCAATAAAGTATCTCCCTAATCGGAGATAGGCAAATTTGCCTCTACCATCAAAATCTAACCATATCCAGGAGAATTATATATCTCCTTTTCGCAACACCATTTTGTTATGGATTTCTAGAAATGAACAACTAATGTTCAATTCCTTTTTCATCACATAAAACTTTAAATTTATCTGTAGGATATCACCGACCTCTGTCAGTTCTTAAAGCTTCGATCTTTGTATCTAATTGATTCTTAACTAAACTCATAAAAGTGTTGAAGGAACTCAATGCTTCTGACTTGTGAGAAATCAAACAGACATGACCATACTTAGTATAGTCATATATAAATGTGATGAAATAGTAGGCCCCATGCCTTGCCCTCACATTCATTTGACCACATACGTCAGAATGGACTAACTGCAATGGAAATTTGGTTTTAGTACCTTATTCGAATTATTTTCTATCTAATTTTTCCTTTTAGGCAATGCTCACGTGTGGGCAATTCAACCTTATTTAAATTTCCTACTAAACCTTCTTTGACTAACTGACTCATTCGGTCTTGTCCAATATGTTTTAATTTAGCATGTCATAATTTCACATTATTCTCATAGCAATATGAAAAATAAGAAATTAAAGGAAAAATTAGTTTTACTCAAATAGTTATGGTCCACATCTATAACAATAAAATCATTCAGAATATAACCAGAACCATAATATTTATCATTCAAGCATAAGCGTACACTGTCATCCTTAAAATGTAAATTGAAAATAAATTTCAATGAGGCGAGAACAGAACCTAAATTTCATAACAAAGACATCTTTATCTCTTGTTACATGGTCCATTGGTCCTGAATTTATCATCCACAAAGGATGAAATTCAAAACTGGATACAAAAATTCCGCTCACTCTTAAGTCAGAATAATGTATCATTTTAGGCACAATGCGGTCTCTTGCATAGTGTCCTTTCTATTGGCAATTGAAATATTTCACTCTTGAAAAGTTTACCTCCTTTTTCGTGATTCTATTCCTTTTGCTTTTCAGGCTCTCGAGCCTTTCCTTATCCCTATTGTTGAAGCTTATTTTGTTGTTCTAGTGAGAACTTATTCTATTAGAATAGGACTGTGCCATATGCACTAAGGTATTGACCTTAATCGCTACCATACGGTCCCCTTTTAAGCTCCAAATGACGAACGACATCCTCAAATGTCTTTATGTTGTCCATATGAGTTAGTTGCATCTTTACATGCTACCAACTCTTGGGTAAAGAACATATAACAGCTTGGACCTACTGCTCGTCAGTCAACTTATGACTAAGTTCACTAAGCTCATTTATTCTTTTCCATGCCATATAGGCATCTCGGTCCTACTTATGCTAGGCTATAGTGCCATCCTTAGGTTCAGCCATAACCGAACTTGAGGGTTTAAGAGCCTCTTGCTCTTCAAGCACATTCTGGATCTTCATATTCCAGATTTTATAATTAGCAGCATTTAGCTTCATATCTTTATTAAGCTTAGTAACAATTGACTTGGAAGCAGCATCCATTAGGATCCTCTGATCTCAAATGGAATAATATTGAACATATTTAAGGGAGATAAGGCAACACATGCAATTTATTATGCATCTGAAATAATATCTTAGTAAAATTTTCTATTAAGCTCAAATTCGAAAAGCTTACTTATAGTATCCATTTACCCTCTAAGTCCTAATGTTCAACCTTACAGGTTAAAATTTCATGAATAATAAATCTGAATTATTGGATTATTAAGTTCTCAAATTTATGAGGGGGTTATTATTAAGCCTATACTTAATAAACATGCAATTATTTTACTCATAAAAATTGCAAAGTAATTAACAATTAAAATAAACACATTTATTATAAATTTAAATGCCATCATAATAAATAAACACATTTATTTAGCCAATAAATAAAATTCAATAATTCCAAAATAAGACACTCATGTCAAATATTAATAGGATACATAAATTATATTTAACAAAAATAAACGCTAACTTAAAATTGACACTTATGTCAACTATTGTAAAAGTCCAGATTTCATAAAATCTTTCTTGATATTGGGATTATTTCATCAGGCAACTCATAAGTCTATTAATGAAACTATGGACGATGCACACTACGTCCATTGCTTAGTGTTATTACACTTTCCTTTTGGCAACTCTAACCAAAAAGTGAATAATAGATTATAAAATCTATTTTCTATGAACTAGGTAGTTTACAATAACTTAATTAGTTTCGGATGATATTCAAATGAATCAGTCAACACTTTAACCAAGACTCTATCATCCATTTCCATACTCAGACCACCAGTCCAAATGCACTCTTGCATTTGTTCTCACACATTTACTATTGCATCAATATCATCAGCTCAAATCTTCCTTCACATTCTCATATTACTTATTGATTGCACTCTTACATTTCTCAAAGCAACCTATGCGTAATTTAAGGAAGACCTAGTGTCCTTATTTAATATTTTTGTAATATATTATAGAAAAATTTATACACTTATATATAAATTCACATGATTGAAACGTATTTCAATCAATAAGTAAGGACAGAACATCAAAAGTTTTTCAAAATATTAAAAAAAATATAATCGAATGCAAAAAACACATTTTCTACAATTTTTTAATATTTTATTTTGAAATTAAACACATTTAAATATCAAAAATACACAATTTATTTTCTCGTCATTAAAAAATTTGGAAAAAATGACAAAAAAAATCTAAAATAATTTGAAAAATTAATTTGCATAAAAATGGAGCTGATTTGGTGGTCGGAGGACTACGTACACGCCAACACGCACCTAGGAAGGGAGAGCAGACGCGCCCCATACGCACGACGCCCTCTCACGTGCATCTCCCTCGGATCCGCCACGTGGTAACACCTTATAGAGCCACGTGTCCACATCCAGTCACGCCACATGTCTGAATGCTATTGGTCCACCTATCTACCACGTGGCACATTGGTAACACATCACTGGCCACATGGCAGACACGTGTCATGTTCTAATTGGTCCATGTGTTAATGATGCCACATCATCACTGACACAAAATGTGACACGTGGCACGTCCTCAGTTGTCCACGTGTCTCCCCTGGTTAGGACACGTGTCACTCAGTTGACACATCATCACGGTACGTGGCATGACCTCAGTCATCCACGTGTCACCCTCTGGTTTGTCCATGTGTCCACTCCTCCTATATTCCACGTGGCATGGCCTCTACCACCCATGTGGCGCTTAGCCATTGGGCAATGTGTCAGCAGTGACACATTACTACTAACACATGGCGACGCGTATGTGAGCTACCACCCATGCTCACGCGCCAAGCGTATGGTGGCGCGTGTAGTCCATGCGCCGCCTTCCCTAGGGATTCTGGTGCCCTGATTTCGGCTGGTGGGGGATTTTTGGGGTCTGTGAACCCAATGGTGAGGTCAAAAATTAAAAATCCCGACTTCTAGTTATGCGTTTTGAGCACTCATGTTCGTCCCCTCAAATCGCAATGTGCACATACAAAATTTTTTGAGCCGTAATATATACACATATATATTATTAACACAAAAAATATTTTTATTGTGTTTCATGCATTCTAGATCTAATAATTTTACACATAAAATTTTAGATCTATTTAGCCACATGCTAGGACGCAAAAACAATGGCTTTGATACCAATGAAGGTGAAAATTATAACAAATATAATTCACATGGAGGTAACATTAATAAATGCTACCTACCTCTTATAGCGCAGAAACTCGTTGCGAAAGCGTCTACAAAGATCCTATTTGTTTTTTGTCACTGGCCTGGCTCTTATCCACATGTAGGATAACAGCAGTTATTCCACAATCTAAATGCCCCTGAAAGATTAAGACAAAAAAAAACTGTGAGTGGGAACGAGCAGCCTTGCGGTGTATACGTTTTCTCGTTAGGAAATTCTGAGATCTCTCATCTATTTATAGAGATTCTAAAAGGTAGAGACCTAACTCTAGTTTAACTCATACTCTTTCTGAGATAGGATTTGGTAATTTTAATCAGATTGAATTACTCAATTCTATCTGGATTGGACTTTTATCCAAATTAGAGTCATGGGCGTACCCAAACTCTATCAAAAAGATATTAATAGTGATAAAAAAATTATGTGTTTTTACAAAGATATTTTATAAATGATTACAAGTAATTTTGTGTTTTTGTTAAATAAATTAGTAAAAGATAATTAAAAAAAAAATCAAAATGTTACCTTTTAGAAAGGCAACTGTTATAGAATGGCAAATAGTCGCCAACTCATGTTTTAAAAAGTTAACAAAATTCTTAAAGGGAGTTGTTAGGATAAAAAAAGATCACTAGCTTCTTTCAACAATTAAACTATTATTCTTGTATTTTTATTTTTTATGTGTAAAGTAGGAAATTTATAACTAAAAGAAAAATATTAAAACCTTAAGAAAATTTTAATATTTTTGTAAAATTTATAATTGGACAATTAAAAAATAGAGTTTCGTTTCGTATATTATTTAAAGATTATTCTATCATAATTATATTATTATATTTAATAAATATATTTCCTACTTTATTTTATCTCTATTATAATTATATTTTATTATAACAAAAAATATTAATATAATAATATTACTTATTATTAAATTATTATTTTTTAAAAAAAAAAACAAGGGGCAGCAGGTAGGCACCTGCTGCCCCTTTATATATATATATATATATATATATATATATATATGTGTGTGTGTGTGTGTGTTTATTGATGCCGCAGCCGCCAGCTGCGACATCAATAAAGAAAAGTGACCCAAAGTGTGGGTCCCACAGTCAAAAGTTGCAGGCGTCAGTTGCGGCTTCTGACTCACCCCTATTTTCGGAATTACTTTTAAAATTACTCTACTTTTGTAAATAGTTTTTTAAAAAATCCTAGTCAAATCTTTGTCCCTTATAATCTATATCTCAATAAAAAATAATAATTATTACCAGTTGTTTGTACTTTTTTATTTCACTAAACTATTAAAACCATATATAATTAAATAAAAATAAATATAACATAAAAAATTAAAAAAAAATATTCTTTTCACAATTCATCATACATATTATTTTTTTGTAATTCTAAATAATTAAACTAAATTCTTTTTTTCTACTAAACTAAACGCAATTTGATCACGGATAGAATACATTTCTGTTATTCTACCACTTGTATAATTTTTTGAATCTAAAGTATGCTCAACATCTTTAAAGTTATCTAGTGGCACAAAATTGGAGTTTTCATCAAGTGTCGTAAAAACTGGATCACTTGAAAAATGTCTTAGAATATAGTTATGCAATGTCATTATTGTAACCACAATATTTGTTTGAGTTTTAAATGAAAATGAACGCATGTCATGTCAAATTTTCCACCTTTGTTTCCAAACTCCGAATATTTGTTCAATGCAACTTCTAAGTGATGAATGAACACTATTAAAAACTTCTTCATATCCTTTTGTAGGTTCAACACGTTGAAATTTAGGAAGATGATATCTTACTCCTTTGTAAGGTCGTAGACATCCTCTCATTTGTGGATACCCCGCATCTACCAAATAATATTTGCTTATATTTAAAAAAAATTATTAGCTATATAGAAAAATAAAAATTAAAAAAAAATTATTATGAATTGACATCAATTAAATTAAATTGAATATTACCATAAGGTGGCTTTGGAAAATTTAATTCTTTTTTGTTGATTGTATGAAAGCATATGCTTGTATTATGTGCTGTTCCTTCCCATCCGGCTAATACAAATGTAACTTGCATATCAAAATTGCATGCAACCATGATATTCTGTGTTAGGATTCCTTTCCTTTCTATAAATGGTATTTGATTTTTCAGACTTATACGCATTGGTACGTGTGTACCATCAATAGCTCCTATGCAGTCCCAAAATATAGAGAGAGATATATAAATAAATAGATAACATTTTTGAAATTTTATGAAATAAAAGTATGATATTTAGAAATATTACCTTAAAATAAGGCACATATCTACCTCATGTAGAATTTATAGTGGAATTTCACTGAATTTGGTGTCCTTAGGCTTTATCAAGTCTTTTGCCAAAAGACAAAAAACATCCGACACTTCTCCAAAAACTCTACTAATAGTTTTACCTGAATGTTGAAAATGATCTTCAGCATGCCTATTAGATGCTCCTTGAAAAAGTATGTATAGGCAAATGCATACTTTCTCAATTAATGACATATTTTTACTATGTTTCAATCCATAATTGGATTATAAATCCGATATTAATTGGAGCACTACATCTTTTCTCATTCTAAATATATTAATCTTTTCTCATTCTAAACATATTAACACTACGTTTTTCATGACCTTGCATTATTTCTAATAACCATTTTATTCCCGTTTGATAAGACACCATACAAGGTTCCTTATATATAAATGATGCATAATACACCCCTATTGCTGTAATTGCATATGTGACAATTGATAAGAATTCTTATTCATCACCATCACCATAATCATTATAATTGTCATCATCTATATCTAGAAAAAAAAAATATAAAAGATATCATTATGCACAACAATCTAAAGAAATATATGATAACACAAAAATAATATATATATATATATATATATATATATATATATATATATATATATAAAATCAAACGAATATAGAAATGAAATCATTCAAGTAAAGAAATAGTTATTACAAAATAAATATAAAGAGTACATGAGCCAATAAAACTTAAGCCATCCCATTTTCCTTTGCTTCTGAATATTTCATATTAAAACTTAAGCCATCCCATTTTCCTTAATTGAACGCATCAAGACATAACCTTCTCTCTTTGGCTTTTGCTCAAAAATATAGGAAGCAAAATAATAAAGTTCACTACCAGGAACAATATAAGGCAAAGACTTTATATCATCCATAATTTCTGTAATACTAGCTCCTAGCAAATCTACTTTTTTAGAAGTCAAATTACTCCTACTTTCAACACTAGCCACTAATCTAGATATATCTTCTCTTAATTTAGCTGCACTTCCTAGACTTCTTTTACCTTTTCTTCCTCTCTTATCTATTTTTGCTTGCAAACTACATCCAATGTCTCCTTTTTGCTTTTTCTTTATCCTTCCTCCATCAATTGATATGTCATCACGGTTTGTAATATTTGGTGAGCTATTACCACTAGCCATGAATTCATTTAAGCTTTGATCAAAATCTTCCTCTATTGACCCATCAATGTCTTCTAATGAGATAGGTCTCTTTTTAGATACATCAATATCAATATTAACAATTTGTGGCTCTGAAGTTGATAAAGGTGTCCAAGCAAATTCTCCAATAGCAATAGTATCTCCAAACATTATGTCTAACCTTTCTTCAAATTCAGGTTTAAGACCTACACTTCGAAACTTTACAGCTTCAGGCATAACTTATAACATATTATATTCAAAAAATAACATATATGAATAATGAATATAACTTCATGAATTTATTAACTATAGAATTATTATTAATTTAGAACTAACCTTAATTTTTTCATCCCGCTATTTGGAAGTAGAATTAATAGTTTGCATCTTTTCATCCCATCCTAATCCCATTTCCTTGCCTTTTAAATCTTTCCAAATCTTCCAATCTTTTTTCATAACATCCAACTTATTCTTTAATTGAACTTTATCATATTCACAACCACTTTCTTTGCAAAAGTTTGTTCTAACATATTTCCATCCTTTTTTCGTAAAATGAGTTCCATTTTGCAGGCCTTTATGAATAGCTTGGATACATATGTCACAATACAATAAAATCATATTATCATTCCATACATCTTTGGTTGCCTTTTTCTTCTCTTCTTGAACAGATGAGAAATGTGACATCTACGATAATTATATTTTAATTAATATATAAATAATTTCTACCTTAGGAAAATAGTATTAAATTTATATAAGGTGTTACTCCTAAATTATTTATTTTAACAAGATGAATAGCATTATTAATGCTCAAAATCTTCTAATGAAACAATCAATTAGAGCATTCTTAACAAATAAGCAAGTTACAAGCTAAGAACTAATCAAAATTATACAATTAGAGCATCAAAATTATACAATCTAGATGATGCACAGCAAAGTAAGAACTTCACTTTTAAATGCCATATATACTCTATCAACTCCTTAAACTTCCATCCAGTAATTAAGTTTTGTTATCTTTGCCCTCTTTTATCCTTTTCATATATTAAATTATTTGTTTTATTTAATGGTCTTCAATATAAAATATTAGTGTTAGCAGTGGTAATTGTACATAGAAGAAGAACCTCATTGATCTCTTTTTGGTTACTAATTGGTAACTCACAGTTATAATTTACTTGCCTCTAAAGGTACTGATGATAGTTCAAAATTTTTGAGCTAGCAGCTTGAAACAGTCACCCAAAAATAAAGAATTTCGGCGGATTTTCGATCAAAAATACTCCGACGATCAAGTCAAGAAGATTGACAATAATTATGGTATTGTAATTGGAAAGAATCAAGAAAAAAAACATACCTGGATTCCCCTTTTTATAGAGTTAGGAATCAGTGTTAGAGAAGGAATCCTTTTTCGCGTGGGACATGTATTCCCAATAGAGATGAAGCTTAGAGCTGGGGCTGGGAGTCCTAACTGTAGTACAACTCGAATTATAAATAAATAAGAATATTTCCTGATCAGATAAGGATAATTCCCATTTGGATAAGGTTGAACTACTGATTAGATAAGATTGATCACGAAGAAAATGCGTTGCTAGGGATTAGAAGTCCTTGAAGGATTTCATCAATCCTGATGATGCCAAGAGATGAGCTCTTTTCTGGGCTACTAGATAATATCGAGATGTTATTCAATTCGGCTATCCGGGCTTAAGAGCAAGACGAGATCGAACTTCTTGAAGGGCGATAAGACGAAACTAAACTCTTTGAAGGGTGTCCGGTTATCATAAGTCCCCCCCAAGTGCATGACATTTATAACATTTAGGCGATAAACTAAAATTTCAAAAAATTAATTGTCAGGCGCATGAGGCATTAAAAATTGAGAGGATAACTCTTCATTTCATGCGAATAAAGCCTCGGTATCCACGAAGTGATGGCTAGGGTTAACATGCCATCATTGTGACGCTTCAATATCTGCACCTCACTTAATGATCCCTGACACAACTACACAGTGCTTGCCATATGTCATATAATCATTGGCTTACCCCACCTATATATTTCATTTCATTTTAGGGATTTTTCTTTTCTTTCACGCTTTTGATCCCTAATTTACTATTCATCTCTCTGGCTTTTTCCCTCTGTTCTGTCTCACCATTCTAAATTTTCGTATTCTTCTCCCTATTTCCTAGATTTGCTGCTATCGCAAGCAATCATCCCTAGGCGTCCCCTGATTCAACTACGTCCAGACTTACTTCGAGGCCTTTTTTGAGATTTTTAGGTTTGTATTATTTTCCCTCTTCATCTGTTTTTACCATAAGTGCTTCTGAGAGTTCTATCAAAAGAGTAAGGGTAGAGGAAGGGCTTACTGCTCAAAGTCCCTCGATTCTTCTAGCACTAACCAATGAAGATAGGAAGGGAGAAAAGAACTATGGAGGCTTCCTAGGATGGGAGCATAAGCTCCATTCTAAAACCCAGTGATATGAATACGTTAAGGGAGAAGCTTGGTATTCCTTATGAGTACAAAATGCATGCTGCTGGCATTTCTCTAAGGGCCAATGCCAAGATCTAAGGGAGGAAGGCACTCATCGTCCATGAGGCAGATTTCAAAGCCGGGGTGAACCTTCTGCTAACTGCCTTTGAGCTCGAATTTCTGAAGTTATATGATATGACCATCGGGCAGCTGCATCCCAACGCTTGGTGCACCCTCTCAGCATTGCAAATCTGGGTCATCAAGCACGATATAGACCTCACTATTTGGCTCTTCTAGGCTACCCATAATATCGGACTCCTGGCCAATGGGGAAGACCATAACTACATTCAATCCCATCCGGGAAATAGGGTATTTACCGGGAACCTTGAATCTCTGAAGAACTTGAAGAACCGATTCTTTGTTATAGAAAGTGAATCGGACTTCCCCTTTCGAACTCAGGAACTCAGTGGGGCCGATTTGTGAATAGGAATGACAACCCTCTATTGCTCAGTGATGAGGAGGAGAGCACCCTAGCTTGGTGAAGGGAGCTAGTAAAAGAGAAGACTGATATAAACTTACAACTCCAGTGCAATGTACCTCTACCTCCTCTCAAACCGAGCTCGAAGAAAAAGGGTACAATTCTTATTTTCTCTTCCTTGCGTTCTAATCTGTTTCTTATTATTTTCTTTTTTGCATTCATGAAGAGAAGCTCCAATCCGAGCATAGCCGAACTCATCAGGGCCAAGGGGCAGAAACCTAGAGGGAACCCTTTAGCTTCAATAAACCCTTTTGCTGCACTAGAAAGCCAAGGCCACTAGGCACCACCGAACCCCAGCTCTCCCGTAACCTCATTGAGCTCGAGTGTTCCAGCATAAAGTCCTTTGTCTGCAGCTCCCTGTAATCTCCAATTGTTGTACCCGACCACTATCCCCAATCTTTTGAGCACCCCTCCGAAAGCAGGGATCAGGCGCATGCTCCCGACCCCGAAGTCGTGTGCTGAGGAGCTGAAGACTCTTGCTGACAGTGTGCACAGATTTTGGCAACTATAAGGGAAGTCTTGGATGAAGGAGAACTCGGACTTCAACATCTTCATTCACTAGACAGTGTACGTTCCCTCCGAAGCCACGACAATGGTGCAAATGAGTGTCGAGTAGCTGAGTAATGCCATGAAAAGGCATGAAGTGGATGTAGGTTACAAAGCTTAGTAATTCTTATATGCCTGATAAGTAGGATTGTTGATACAGTAACTGTTCATTTAGGGATGCATGCTGGTGGGAGTGGCCATCAAAAAAATAAACAAACTCATCCTTGGCTGGAAAAAGGAGAAGAAAGAGGCGACCCGGCTCCAACACCAACTCGGTGAGGTGAGGGCTAAGCTGGAGGCAGTGGAGAAGCAAGCTCTAGAGGTCGAGAGAAAAATGCTCCCCTAGGGGAGCAACATAGCCGAGGCCAAGGAACGAGCCGTTGTAGTCAAAGCCCGCCTAGTTCAAGAGAAGGAGAGGAGCCGGGCTGCTGAATCGAGCTTAGAGGAAGCATGGCGAGGACAAGAAGCCGCGAACAAAGAAAAGGCTGAGCTGGAACAAAGGTGTTCGGAGCTCGAGTACCAGGCAGTAGACCTAGCGGCTGACAAATGTGTTTCGTTCTGCTGTAAACTGATTTAATCAGTGAAAGACTGGCATCCGAACATGGACTGGTCCTGGCTAGATGAAATTTACCCCGACGAGTAAAAGCCGAACTTCCCATTTTTGTTTTACAACTTTGAATTGTAACTCTTATTCAATATAAATAGAATTGAGTTTTTCTTTCGAACTAAATAATTGTAGAGTTATTACATAAGCCTACATGAAGAGTTCTATATGCTCGGATAACGATATAGTTACTTCATGTGTAACTTTTGAAAAATCGATAAAGTATTAGAAGGAGAACCATAAATTGAAAGAATGCTCTTGGCGATATTGCTGAACTGAGCTTTTCATTGATAATAAGACATGCTTGTATAGCGATTTAGCTGTATCGAGCTTACAATAAGTAAAAGTGCTCAACCTGCTGAAATGAGCTTAAAATAAAATAAAAAGAATGCTCTTAGCGATCCTGCCTAAATGAGCTTACAAATAATAAAGAAAAAGAATGATCATGGCGAACCTACCGAAATGAGCTTAAATAAAATAAAGGGCTCGTGGTAAACCTGTCAAACTGAGCTTTTTATTGAAAATATAACTTCAGATTAGAAATATTCCAAGAATGAGGGAGTAATTTCCCCGAGAGATCCTTCAATCTATAAGCACCACCTTTGACTTTATGTGCCATATAAGGACCTTCCTAATTCGAGCTTAGCTTTTTGACCCCCAGGCACCGTATGAGCTATAACAATTTTCTTAAAAACAAGCTGTCCAACTCGAAAGGACCGGGATTTAAGGTTCCGATCATGATACGATGACATTCACTACTTATATATTGCCAATTGCAACTAGGCAAACTCTCTGATTCCCTCCAACTGATCTAGGTGATACAAGAGATTTGCCTCATTTTCCTTAGCATCATATGATGAAGTTCGGACACTTGGCATGCCAATCTCACATGGGATGACCACTTCCATCCCATATGTCAAAGAAAAAGGAGTAAGGCTCGTCGCTGCTCTTGGGGATGTTCGGTACGCCCAAAAAAATATTATTGAGCTTGTCAACCCAAAGAGCCTTCGCATCATCCAGCCTCTTCTTCAGCCCAGCCAAAATAGTTCGGCTTATTACCTTAGTCATACCGTTTGATTGCAGGTGGTATACCAAGGTGAAATAAAGTTGGATATTTAGATCTACACAATAACTCTTAAAGAAAGAGTAATCGAATTGCTTGCTGTTATCAGAAATGATTGTGTGTGGGATTCCTCCCGAACCTTGTGATTATAGCCTTTTGCATAAACTTTATGATGTTTGCCGGAGTAATTATAGCCAAGGGCTCTGCCTCCACCCACTTCGTAAAATGATCAATCGCCACTACCAAAAACTTCCTCTATCCTGTGGCCAATGAAAAAGGTACAAGGATATCAATTCCCTACGAAGCAAATAGCCAAGGACTGTGAATGGGCACTTGCAGGGCAGATTTTTGGTGCAATATGTTGCCGAACCGTTGTCATTTATCACACTTCTCAATAAGCTCTTTAGAATCCTTCTCCATCGTGGGCCAATAGTACCCCTATAACAAAGCTTTTCGAGCTATTGCTTGTGCGCCTTTATGCGCGCCACAAATGTCTTTATGAATATCTCGGAGTATATAATCACCCTCTTCAATGCTCAGACATAAAGTCCAGGGATGTGAGAAGGATCGCCTATACAACTTTTCATCTAAGATGGCATAGCAGCTTAACTGTCGAACTATTTTTTGAGCCTTAACCTGATTGTCTGGGAGAACCTCGAACTAAGATACTAATATATCGTCAAATGCCAACCATCAATCGGCTCATTCAATTAAACTTTGTATGTTTCATACGTTGGTGCTATTATGACTGAACACACTATATCCGCCGAGGATATTCTATCCTGACTAGAGGCTCATTTGGCTAAGGCATCTGCTCCCTGATTTTCTGTTTGAGGTATCTACTCAATCGACCATGCACATCCCATTTTCTCCAACTAAAATAGTAACAGGGTAACAAGCTCCTTGTATCGAACTATTGTGTTCTCCTTAGCCTTAAATTTGCCAAGTAATTGGCTTACGACTAACTGCGAGTTAGAAAAAAATAGCCAATAAATCAGGCTTTACCTCAATAGCGAGCTGTAATCCAAAACAGAGAGCCTCGTATTCTGCCGCATTGTTGGAGGCCGGGAATGCTATGCGATCCATTCCTCGAATGTTTATCCTCTTTTGCCCAATAAGGACTACACCGACACTAGCCCCTTCAGACGAGCAGGCTCCATCTACAAACAACTTCTAAGTGTGGGTTCCTGGCTCAGAAGGTGGAGCATGCAACTCAGCCACAAAATCAGCCAAAACCTAAGCCTTCATTGACTGTTGGGCTTCATACCGAACATCTAATTCTTCGAGATGAGCTGCCCATTTTATGAGCCCCTCGAATGCTTTTGGCCTCTGGAGCACTTTTTTGAGATTAGAATTTGTCTGGACTACCACAGTATGTGTATGAAAATAGGGCCGAATCTTGATGGATGATATAACCAGTGACAAGGCTAATTGCTCTAGAATGGGATAATTGAGTTCGGCACCTCTCAGCACCTTGCTCGTATAATAGATCGAGAACTATTGAGTGCTTTCCTCTCTGATCAAAACAAAACCAATAGCGCTGGACGAAACCTCAAGATACAGATACAAAACTTTGCCCCAATGAGGCCTACTTAGCAATGGCGGTGTGCTAAGAAATTGCTTAAGCTCCTCAAAAGCTTGCTGGCATTCCGGAGTCCATTCAAACTTCTTCAAGTTTTTGAGTGCCCTGTAAAATGAAAGACAACATTTAGCCGAATAAGAGATAAACCTACCTAAGGCTGTTACTTTGCCATTAAGTTTCTGCACTTCTCGAATGGACTTCAGGGGTCCATCTCCAGAATGGCTTGAATCTTGGCCGGATTAGCCTCTATACCTCTCCTCGAAATCATGAACCCCAAGAACTTCCCGAACTGTACTCCAAAAGCACACTTTTCTGGGTTGAGCTTCAAATCGAACTCCCTGAGAGTCGAGAAAGTTTCTGTGAGTTCGGTAGGCAGTTCACTAGATGCCTTACTCTTGACTATCATGTCATCCATATACACCTCCATAGTCCTCTCGAGCTGATTAGCAAATAGCTTGTTCATTAACCTTTGATATATAGCCCCTACATTTTTCAACCCAAATGGCATAGCTCGATAGCAGCAAGTAGCATGATGAGTAATAAATGTCATTTTCTCCTCATCTTTTAGGTTCATTGGAATCTGGTGGTAACCAGATGAGGCATCCAGAAAAGTATATTTTTTGAACCCCCGCTGTTGAATCAACTAGGAGGCTGATGTTCGGCAGTGGATAGTTATCTTTAGGGCAAGCCTTATTCAGATCCGTGAAATCTACACACATTCTCCATTTTCCATTAGTTTTCTTTTCCAGAATAACATTGGATAACCAGTTTGGATATAAGACCTCCCGGATAAATCCATTCTCAAGTAGGATATCTGTTTCTTTCAACATTGCTATCTACCTTTTCGGAGCATAGTTTCGCTTATTCTTTTTGACGGGCTTAGAGTCCGGTCTGATATTCAGTGAGTGACATATAACATCAGTAGATATCCCTTTAATATTCGAGGGCTGCCAGGTGAACACATTAACAAATTTCTACAAAACTGCAATAAGTGCTGACACTTCATCCCCTTTCTTGTTCGCCCCAATCTTTACTACCTTGTACGATGCTATCTCAACTTCCAGTAATGAATCTAATGGCTCCGCTTTTCAAGCATCACTGGTTGAAACATCCAAGGAGTCCAATAGGAGGGCCTGATTTGTCTTTTTAAGCATCGTAACATATGTTTCTCGAGCCACCTTTTGATTTCCCTGCAGCACCGCAATGCCTCCAGAAGCAGGAACCTTAAGCAATAGCTTTCGCATAGAGATGTATGCATCCACCCCAGCTAGCAATGGCCTTCCAAAAATGGCATTATAGGCCAATGAGATATCCATGACCATGAAATAGCTAGTACAAGTTCAAACTATCTCATCATCTCTGAGCTGTATAGACAATTTCACTGATCCTTCTACCTTGACCGGCTGACCAAATATCCCAATGAGTGGGGCAGTAACTGGTTCTAAGATATTATTCGACATTTTCAATACCTGCAGAGTAATGAGGTTAACCGCACTACCTGTATCCACTAGAATTTGCTAGACCAAATAGTCACCAAAGGATATGTGTGCAGTTGTTTAACATGTTCACCATCCAAATTCGAGAACCTTACTTCATAGTTCATTATAGGGGGATTGGAATCCAAGGAGAACACTTACTTAGCCTTCCTCTTTTCGGAATCATAAAAAACATCGTAATATTTGCCCCCCGCAATAACATGTATAATGTCGGCTGAAGCCTTCTTACTTATACTAGCTCTACTATCTTGCTTCCGAGGTGATCAAGACCGATCTCTTCCTTTGTCACTCTTAACAAATTGGGCGAGCTTCCCCTTCCGAACTAGGAATTTGATCTCCCTCTTAAGCTGATTGCAATCATTCGTCTCATGACCCTTGTCCTTATGAAAGGCACAATAGAGGCTCTGATCTCTATTAAGGCTATCCCTCATGGGTCTTGGCCAGTTTACCCTGTGATTCTCCTTTATCTACTTTAAAATTTGTGCTCTTGAGGCATTTAAAGGTGTCCACCTCTCATCATTCTGATCCCCAGACCTCGATGAGACCACGTAAGCTGGGTTGGAGCCACCAGACCTCCGATTTCTTGACTCGATTCTCCTGCTACTCCTCTCTTGTCCCGATCTGTACGAATCCCTGCCTGTATCTTCATACATAGTACTACTTCGGAGGCATCGTGCCTCATTTATCCTTATATACTTATGAGCTTAGGACATAAGCTCGGTAAAATCATTGGGTGGTTTCTTGCTCAGTGAGTCACTAAAATCTTGACACCAGGTGTTGCGTATCAGGGCATTGTTGGCCACCTCTAAGTTCAGGTTCTAGATGTCCATTGCTACAATGTTGAACCTTTCTATATAGGATCATAATGTCTCCCCTTTATCCTGCGGAACTAGGTTGAGATCGGCTGAGACTTTAGTGGGTCGTATAACTGCCACAAACTTCGCAATGAACATATCGTTAAACAATTCGAAACTTGCAATGGAATGCTTGGGCAAATTTTGAAACCAAATCTGAGCGAACTCAGTAAGTATTTAAGGGAAACTCTTACACATGGTAGCATCCTCCAAGGTGTAGACGAGCATCGCGTGGTGGAATTGATCCAGATGAGCCCGAAGGTTTGTACTGCCATTGTACCTGGGCTAGTTTGGCAGACTGATCTTTGGGAATGGGGTAGCCAAAATCTCCCTGGCTAATGGTGATCAAAAATTTCTTTAGTACTGCAAAGTATTTCAGTTCTGGTACTTTTGCATTTGTTCCTCAAAGAGCGTCTCAAACTGATCAAAAGTAAGGGTTATGGTCGAACCCGGGGCAAAAGTAGGTGGAAAAACAGGCGGGGTAGGTGTGGAAGCCTATGGAGCTAGCTAAAAAAAATTGCGTGAGAGCTTGAGGGATAGGTTTTTGGGCGAGTGGTTGAGGGGCAGGTGATTGAGCCACCATTGCGTTTAGGATAGCCAAGAAGGCTTGAGCTATTTAGAGAGTGAGGCTAGGAATGGTGGGAATGGAAACAGCTTGGGGAGCTGGATTTTGTGCGTGGTAGTAAGGTTGAGGAGCTGGTGGCAGTGGTATTGGCTCATATGGGGTCGGTGTAGGTTGTATTATTTGTCCAAATAATTGGATGGGAGGTGGCTGGATTAATTAGAGTTAGATTTATGGAGGCTGAATTTATGAGAGCTGGTTGGCCAGAGGACCGGCAGCAGCAGCTAAATTAGGGAAGAGATCCATTGATAAATTTGAAAGTCCACGCTCACCTCATCAAATGATGACAGTTCAAAATTTTTGAGCAGGCAGCTTGAAATAGTCACCTGAAAATAAAGAATTCCAGCGGGTTCAAATCAGAGATACTCCAACGATCAAGTCAGGAAGATTGACGATAATTATGGTATTGTAATTGGAAAGAATTAAGAAGAAAAACATACCTAGATTCCCCCTTTTATAGAGTTTGTAATGGCGCGAATACGGGTCAGTAGTGATCAGTGAAATCTATAGAGTATATAGTGTGAATTTCATGTGAAAGAATTAGTGACTGTGCCTTAAAAAATAGTAGAAGAGAAAGGATAAACGTCAGGTTAGGGAAGCCCCTGATAGGTGACCTGCCGGGAAACCTATAGGAAAAAATATTTTATTGGACTATTAGAAAGTGCATGTTAAACGGAGTCTATTAATGTAATTTGGAATGAAAATGAGGTCAAATAGATTCGCGAAAGTCAAACTGAAGAAAAGCCTCTTGTTCAATTCAAATAGTGACTAGTTTGATCGAAGTTTGACCGAGACTTTAAAGATAGTAAATGATATCTGAAAAGTTATCTGAAAGCATAAATAGACTCAGGATAGTGTGTACAACAGTTTGGCGGTGAAAAATAAATTTTATGGGGACATTGAAAAAAATTAGTGGACCAGACCGATTCAATTGAACCGGACTGGATAAGGACTCTGATTGGGATGAAATCAAGGTTAATGGGCTATAAGTAAGTAAAAATGATGTTAAGAATGGAAAGTGAACCGAACTGGTTCAACCAGTGAACTGGACCGATCGGACCAGTTGACTTTGGTTTGACTAGTTTGACCGAGGTTTGATCGGGCTGTTAAAAATAGCAGATAATCTCTAAAAATTACCATAAGCTCCATATTTTCTGTAAATAATATGTAGAATTATTTGGCATAGAAAAATAAATTTTAAAGTGACACCGAAAATTGTCTAATCGGACTGGTTTAAGCTAACCAGATCAGGAAACGGTTTTCGATTGAGCTAAAATTTTACATTGAGGCTAAATTATATATTTTAAGAATTATGGAATTTATTTTGGGAGAAATTGAATTTGGGAAGTGAGGAAAATTATTTTTTGTTGGAAAATGGGCTTAAATTACTTAAATGGGCTTTGGGTTTGGCCCATTAGGAGGGGCCATATAAAGGCTGAAATATCAGATTTCTTTAGAGAAATCATCAGAATTCCAGCAGCTCCTCTTCCTCCTCTCTTAGCTGAATTGTTCCTTCTTTCTTTTTACCAAATTTCTTCATCTTTCATCCAATTCTCTCTCTAAATCCAAGCCTCTTAAGAAAATTTCAGCCTCTCTATCACATGGTAACAGCCTCTAATATTCATTTGAGGTGATTAAAGTGGGAAAAATCAAGGGTTCAAGGTTATGTGTCAAAAATGAGGTAAGTGATTAAGAGTTCTATACTTTGATTTAAAGGTTCCAATAGGTATTTTAAGGTATGTAGAGTATATTTAAGAGGTCATATTGAATTTAGAAGTAAAGAAAATGATGGTTTTGTATCCTTAAAGATTCGGCCACTTTAGGAAAATTTTGTGGAGAAAGGTGTTTCAAAGGATTAAGGCATGGATAAGGGAACTCTAAGCATGGAAAGCAAGGATCTAAGGTTAGTGGATACAATATCCTTCTTTTTCCATTGAAAAAGTATGATTTTAGGTTATGTTCACATTGCATGTATGTGATTTATGCATGTATAATTGTATCAAATCTTATAAACATGATTAGGAGGGTTAAAAATGGTTATGTATGTGTTTAAAATGAGAAAATAAGATCTTGATGATGAAACTTAACTTGGGACGAATTGAACATTAAGAAACAAATTGAATTTCTTTGGTAAATTAGGCATGCAAATTGTATATTTGAAGTGTACAACATGTAATTTAACTAATTGAGTAAGTAATGGAATGGAAAATAATCTTAGTAAAGATTTAATGCTTAGGCTGAATGATAATCAATGGGATATCTAAATGTATTTTAATAAATTGATAAGTGTAAAGGTATGAAATGATTATATAATGAAAATGGAGTGTATAATAACTTTATTGGAATTAATGGATTTAATTTGAACACATTTTGGTATGTTACCCTATTATGTGAAAAGTGAAAATATTGTTACGTGTCATGAATATTATGATGTATGTTATAATTAGTGTTAAAATACTTAAATATATGAAATGGAAGTGAATTATAAGTAATATGAAAATTTTTAAAGTAAAGTGTATTTGATGGCCGAATGGTATATATTGACATATTAAGTGAGATAAGTGAAATTTTGATATTATTTGCCCTTAGTTGTAGTCTAGTAGTAAAATCTAGTTCAGAATATAAATGGCTAGTCATAGAGATTCCACACCGCGGCCCGAGTCATGACGACTCATTTTCGATAGGCCAATGACAGTCTATCTCAGTGCAGTATTCAGTATAGTGCAGTGCAGTATTGAATGGTTTCATTGGGATCATTCTTTAGCGTAGTCGATCTGTGGGTTCCATGTCCCGCATATCCGATTCATAGATTTCTACTGGATGTATACTAGGGGCAGTATGGTAAATATGTAATAAAAATAATTAAAATAGTGATAAATGAGAAAATAAGTGAAAATGGAATTAAATTGAAAGAAATAAAAAGATTAGGGGCAAAACGGTAGTTTTACACTCAAGAGTGAAAATAAGTGATAATTAAGTAAAAAGTGTAAATAAATTGATAATAGTGTAAAGAAATTAAAATATAGGGACTAAATGGTAATTTCACGTGAAAATGGTAAATTAGGGACTAAAATGTAATTTGGTAGGTTATGTAATGATTAAGATGAAAGAAGAGTGTAAATAAGGGTATTTTAGTAAATAAGGTAAAATTGGGGACCTAATCGTAATCTCTATTATTGTTGAGGACCTAAGTGTAATTTTACAAATGACTAGCAAATTAAAGGATTAAAGTGTAATTATTGATTAATGTAAGTATCTAAGTGGATAAATGAATTTAATAAGTGATTTGAGAACTAAGTTAAAAGAACTAAAAAGTGAAAGGGTAAGACGGTAATTTTAATGTATAATTGAGATATTAAGTGTTATTAAAGAAAAAGTGTAATTAAATGATTAATAATGTAATTTGATAATGTGCTAGGGACTAAAATGAAAACTGGCATAAAATATGATCGGAAGAACTAAAATGTAAATTTGTATGTTAATATTAAATTAAAAATAAAATTAAGAATACTTAGTGGCATAATTGTAATTATAGTGAAATTGAATGGTAAAATTGAAATATAAGGATTATAGTGTAAATTGGTTTAAAGATGATAGTGCAAGGATTAAATGGTAAGTTGTAGGTCAAGTAATAAATATTAAATGTGAGAATAAGATTAATAAGCGGCAATTTTATAAATACGAGACAATTAAGGATAAAATCGTAAATTTATAAAAGTTTAAGGACATAATTGTAAATTTACAATAGTAAGTCTAATTAAGGAAATAAAGTGTAATTAATTAATAATATAGGTATTAATCGCATAATTGATAATTAGTGAATAAATAATCAAGAATTATAGAATATTGTTGTGTAAATAATTATTAATTGTATAATAGTTACAATTGATTTATATATATGGTCATTGTGAATGTGTGTGTAACTTAATAAAGTTTAAGATGATGAAGTAATTGTAAATAAGTGGCAATGAAGGATAGAAAGGTAAATTAGTGGCATTATTGTAAATAAGTGAAAAAGAAGGGACTTAAATGTAATTGATTATAATGAGGTTAATGTTAGGACTTAAATGTAAATTGAAAAGGAAATGGACTATTAAGTGAAATTGTGAGAACATCGATTTGGATATATGCTGGTAAATTAGGGAATGATAATTGAAATTAATAAAATTAATAATGAGAAAAATAATGATAATATTAATAAAGTGAAATAGAGGGTAAATTTGTAATTGTGGTAAATGTAAAGGACTAAATTTGTAAATTATTTATAGTAAGATTCTTAAAAGGATTTTAGTGAATTAAATTATAGTGTTAACCATTTAAGGGTATAATAGGACTTGCAATTAATTAAGTTTAAGTAACACAGTGAAAGATTTAATAAAGTGAACAATATTAATGCAAGTATAAAATGCAAAACAGTTAGTGTAATACAAGAAGAGTAAGGGAAGTGTTAAGTACATAAAGAAAATAGTAATATTAATCAGTGTCGTTAATATCAAAAATAATGACTATTTTAATAAGTGATTCAGCAAACAATAGAGTGTCCAAGAATAGACTGTAATTAAATATATAAGTTAAGGAAGAAGAGAAGGAACCCAAAAGTTATAAATATAGATAAAATAACAAAAAGGATTGTTAATGAAATTGATTATTAATTGACAGACTGAATGTAAAGTTACAATTGTTAAGATTATTAGTGCAAACAATAAAGATACTGATAATAGAAGTGAAAAAGATAAAATAATTGATAAAGAGTAGTTACAGAAATAGAAGCAAAAGGATACATCTATAAAATACTTATAAAATTGTCTTTATAACTGGTCCTTAGATCAATAGAAGGAACGTAATAATAATATATTGTAAAAGTTAACAGTGTAAATAATAATGATATTAATAATAGCAATAATAACGACAAATATGATTGCAATAATAATGACATATGAAAAAGATAAATGATTACAGTAAAAGTATGTCATAAACTGACTAAAGACTCAGAAATAAATATTCCCATAAATAGAATAAAGAGAAATATTTGTGTGTGTGCTTGCATGTTTTGTTAGTGTGAAAAATTTAGGATATGTATCCACCACTGGGCATTTTTAATGCTCAGCGCATAGAGTATTACTGCGCGCAGGTTATAGTAAATTTTTGATGTGGCCGAAAATGTAGTGACGACCGGACGAAGCTTTAAACAGCAAGGATAGATGGATTGGCATGACATGTATATGATCGCAGTAGGGAGAAGCAATGAGTTATGGTTAAGTGTTTGAACTGTATATAAGTGTACTGTTATGTTTATTGTATATATAAGATTGTGATTATTGTTGTAAAATTTTTTTTTTCTACAAAACTATCGAGTGCATTGTAGTGTTCGTCAGTGCAGTGCTGTGATATCTGGTATCCATATCATTTACGGGTATAAGGGTGTTACAGAGTTAGGAATCAGTGTTAGAGAAGGAATCCTTTTCCGCTTGGGATAGTTATTCCCAATAAAACTGAAGCTTAGAGCTGGAGCTGGGAGTCCTAACTGGAGCAGAACTGGGATTCTAAATAAATAAGAATATTTTCTGATTAAATAAGGATAATTCCCATTTGCATAAGATTGAACTACTGATTAGATAAGATTGATCATGAAGAAAATGTGTTGCTAGGGGTAGAAGGCCTTGAAGGATTCCATCAATCCCGATGATCCCAGAAAATGAGCTCTTTTCCGAGCTACTAGATAATACCGAGCTGTTATTGAGAGATTTCATATCAGCATGACTATCCGGGCTCAAGAGTAAGATGAGACCGAACTTCTTGAAGGGCGATAAGACGAAATTGAACTCCTTCAAAGGTGTCCGGTTATCAGGTACCATGTGACTTGCACTGGAAATTCAATTCACACCATATACATGATTCCATAGCATATTCCACAGCATATTCCAATGTTAGTATCTTTTTTTATCCTTTTCCTTTACCAACGAGTGCTAATAATACAAAAGAAAATAATAATAATAATAATAATAATAAAAAATTATACTGCCAAATACAAAGAGCTTGTAAGTCCAAAGACTCAATTTTATTGTTAAAAATAATTCTTTTGTCTCCTTATGATGATTAACTTGTAAGTCCATTGACTCAATTTGACAAATCTAATTTTCAGGTCCTAATAGTTTTTTTTTTCTGTCATTAGCAGGAAGTTCGGTGTATATATATATATATAACTGGAAGAAAAAGAGAGCCATGAAGAACAATGACAACACAATACGAAGAAAAAGAGAGCCATGAAGAATATCGACAACAGTGCAATAAAAATATATACATAATTACCAGCAACAAGAATAAATTGAGGAAAAATTCCATAAAAATATAATAAATAAAATGAAAGATGAACTATCATGGAGTGAAGTTTACCTTTTTTAAAGAGAAGCAAAACTAGATTAAAGAGAGACTTTTCTTTTTCCTGATTTTTAATTAGTTTATATACATAGTTTGATTGTAATTATGAAACAATAAAAGGGATATTTTTGTCTAAAAGCTAAAATAAATTAGCTTGCCTGAAAAGTTAAAGATCAAATTTTTTAAACAACTTCAATTTTTAACTTTTTTTAATAGCAGATTTTTTTACTTTTCATAAAATTGATTTTTCTAAAATTAGTATTTGCCAAACATCCATTTTTATCCCATAATCATCATTTTATCCAATAATCAACTTTTGTCCCTCTAAAAGCAATGCCAAACACACTCTATAGTCCATGATTTTCGCATTCTTGATCTTGATGATATTCATCACGAATTTAGTGATTTGTATATATCTTACTCCCATATTTAGCTTTTCTTTCCTGTATATATATTTAGGATTGTATTTTGTCAAATTGCAGAAGTTAATATACTTATCATTATCCCTCTCTTTGTTTTATTCTTTATCAATTATCATTGCATCAGTGCCAAGTTCTATATTTTAACTTTTGCATTTGCTGTTGTTATTTTCAGCACTTCATCTCTTTAGTGCTCTAATCATTCGACTTTTTTTATTTCATGGAGAAATTCGAAGTCTCACATCCTATTACCACTATTCTTGATGGAAAAAATTATGTCATTTGGTCCTACGAAACCTCAAGCTTCCTCCGAAATAGAAAGCTATGGCACTATGTTAATGATGATGCAACAAAACCATGCAAGAATAAAAATGATGAGGGTCAATCTAACTGTAATCAGCAATTTGAAGAATGGGACAGTAAGAATCACCAAATTCTTACTTGGTTTCGGAACATTTTCATCCCATCCATCAATTTGGGCGTTTAATACTATAAAAGAGGTATAGGAATTACTATCAAAACGTTATTCAAAAACAAATTCCATTAACATATTTCATCTTTATGGTACTCTCACTTGAATGCATCAGAAACCAGGTCAGTCCATCAATGAATTTCTATCTGAAATGACTGCTGCATGGGAACAATTATCTTTGTCTAAACGAATTTTGCATAATTATCGTGATGCTGAGCTCTATGCTAAAGAAAGAGATGAGCTTCGAGTTTATCAATTTACTTTGGCTTTAAATAATGACTTTTGAGTCTGTTAGGTCCTCTTTGCTACATAGAGACCACCCTTTTCCACATCTTGACATCCATCAATTTGGGCGTTTAATACTATAAAAGAGGTATAGGAATTACTATCAAAATGTTATTCAACAACAAATTCCATTAACAGATTTCATCTTTATGGTACTCTCACTTGAATGCATCAGAAACCAAGTCAGTCCATCAATGAATTTCTATCCGAAATGACTGCTGCATGGGAACAATTATCTTTGTCTAAACGAATTTTGCATGATTATCGTGATGCTGAGCTCTATGCTAAAGAAAGAGATGAGCTTCGAGTTTATCAATTTACTTTGGCTTTAAATAATGACTTTTGAGTCTATTAGGTCCTCTTTGCTACATAAGGACCACCCTTTTCCACATCTTGACACTGTAGTTACAGAATTATTGAATAAAGAAGCTCGTTTGGTAAATTTGAGATCTCATCAGCTTGTCCCTTATACTGATATAGTCCTAGCTATTACTACATCTTTTCAAAATAAAGGGAAAATTTATCGGTACTGCCATAAACTAGGACATCGTATTTTCAAATGCTTCACGTTACAAGCTAAGTAAGGAAAATCCAACCAATCCAAATCTAAATTTGTTATGGCTTTTACGCATACCACTGCAGCTGCCACCACCCGAGAGGATTCATTTTCTGGTAATTCTTCATCTCTAAATGAGCTTCTCAGCCAGATAGATATTGACACCTTAAACCAAGCTCTAGCTCAATCCTTTGTTGGTAATTCTACATCATTTGCTTTATCTAACACCCAAGTTACGTCTTTCTCTTGGTTATTTGGTTCTGGTTGTTGTAACCATATGACTACAGATCCTCATTTATGCAAAACTAAAAATATCATGTGTTACGCTCTTGTTATACGTAATGTTGACAATTTTTATCTATCGATTAGCTATATTGGTCATATTTCTACTTCCAATTTATCTTTACCAAGCACTTTTCTTGTCCCTAAGCTTTCATTAAATCTTATCTCTATTGGACAACTTTGTGAAATGGGTTTCGACTCATTTTGATTTTTCATTGTTAAACATAAAATAAATAAATAAATTAAATTAAAAAAAATAAAAAGAAAGATTGGAAGAAAAAAAACATTAAAATCGGGAAACAAAAACAAAAACATAAGAAAAGAAGGGAGAAAGAAAATGCAGGGGAGGGAGAAAGGGCTCGCCAGTGTTGGCGCACCCTCACCGGGGAAGGAGAGACTGCTCGACAACATCGGCGAAGCCCTTACCACGATAGCCAACCGCACCACTGCCCTCTTTTCCACGAGCAGCTGCCTTCGTTTCTCTCTCTTCTACCCGAAATGCTTATCTCCACTCTCCGGTCAGCTCCGGTATCAGATGGCGACACGGATACCATCACCGGACTCCTGGCAACCTGGCACTCCTTTCTATGCCTATGGATCGTCCCCACTCGCCGACAAATGGAAATCGGAGAGGGGGAAGCGGCAAAAGACGAGGAGTTTGGGTGCCTGACTACCGGCGATAGGTTTTGGGTGTCTTGGGCTTTATATCGACAGTGGTGGTGCATCTCGGAGCCATTTAGTTCGATAACACAATTCAAATATCATACACTTGGACCGAGCTCTCTGAGCCATTCAGTCTGGTAACACATATCATGACGCAGTATTAGCCCTAATTAGCATGCCAACCTTATCACATTCCTCAAATTCCTATCTAATTTTACTTAGGTATATCTAATTAAATTCCCCTTACAATTTAATAATATAGTCTCATAATGTTCCTTAACTACAATTAGTCAAGCCCCTTTCGTATGATTTCCTTCCATATTCAAACCATTTCATTTCATTTCATTCTTAATAAACATCATCAATTTGTGATTTAACATAAATTCATCTTTTATCAAGCATCAAAATAACCAATTCAAGCGATTCGATATTCGACCATTATACGTACATTTATTATTCATAATCAAGTCTCCAACATCATAGTGTTTAATCATTAAAATAGCCATACTTATGCACCTTATAACGTTTTAGTTTAATCCATTTTCGCAAAGTTCTAACATTTCCATCTTATCTAGTCTACATGAAAACATTGGCAAATTTCATACCTATAAATTGTTCCTCATGGTTAATTCCATTTACAATGTTATCTTGATTCTTAAAGCGCAATTATCAATCAAGAGTAATTTCTAACATGTACCTATACGTATACATATATGTCGCTTCTTACACGAACATAATCAAGATTATTCTTGCTTCTATGTACCTTACTCTCTCTCTATATATATATACACACACATACACACACACACACACATATATACACATATACATATACATATATATATATATATATATATATATATATATATATATATATGTCGCTTCCTACATGAACATAATCAAGATTATTCTTGCTTCTGTGTGCCTTACTCTCTCTCTCTCTCTCTCTCTCTCTATCTATATATATATATATATATATATTGTAGACACCGGGTCCTGAGTCGGTCTAGATCAGAGATTGCCCGATGACGAAAACGATGCCCATTTCTAAAAGAACGGATAGAGTTCGGGAATTTTGGCCCTTCACGCTCACGAGAAGCAAGGATTTTCATTCGCGTTTTTTTTTTAATATATATATAATAAAATAAAATAAAATTTTTGGGGGAGTTTTTAACTTAAAATTTGGATGTTTGCTCCACAGACGGCCAGCCTGTCGGTCACTCGAGGGGTGGTCTACCCGTCGGTGACTCGAGCGATGGGCAGCCCATCGATGACTTTCGACGAGCGGGCAGCCCGTCGGTGGCTAGACGGGCGGGCAGCCCGTCGGTGGCTCGACGAGCGGGCAGCCCGTCGGTCGATCGTGCCTATAAATAGGATTTCATTTCATTTGAAAAGGAAAAGAGCAAAAGATTTGGGATTGAAAAATCTTAGGGGGGAAAAGAAAAAAAAAAGAGCTCTCTCTAAAAAAGATCCGATTTTTCTTCTAAAAATTCCTTTTTTCATCTTTTCAAGAGCAAAATATTAAAAATTTGCGTTTTTGATATTTTGCCTTCTTGTGAAGCGTGTGGGGCCGAAGCATTCGAACATCCGACCTAAAGTCAGTCAAATCTGAGGGTAAACATTCTAGACTTGATCTCTTGATTTAATTTTTATTTTTATCATTTTTGCTAATATTCAAATTAATAAACATGTAGATCTACATATTTGTTGTTGATTTATTTATTTTATGTCATTTTAGATGTAGATCTAACTTTTTATATTGTTCTTAGACGTAGATCTAACTTTTGATTTCGTTATTTGTTCCCATTTTCTTTTAATTGTTCATCCTTATTATCATTATTGTCATTGTTCATCATTATTTTCATTGTTATTATATATTATTGTTGTTCTCATTATTATTATTATTATTATTATTATTATTATTATTATTATTATTATTATTATTATTATTATTATTATTATTATTATTATTATTATTTACGTATTTACTTATTTTTTGTTATTACCATCATTATATATGTCATTAGTATATTGTTATTAGTGTTATTTATTGTTATTATCATTGTTTATCGTTATTGTTGTCGTTATTATTGTTATTATTATTTTTATTGTTGTTGTTATTTTTATTATTATTACTTTATGTTTTAAATAGCTATCTATTAATTTGTTAATTTATTTTAATATGTCATTTAATGTATTTATCACATGGTATGCATGTTTCATTTAATTTATGCATTGTTATAAATGTCTAATTGATTTTCTTGTTTCGATTACTAACATTAAGTTTATTTGTGTTTGTTGTCGGTGTCAAATACTTGTATTCCCCTGTTTGAGTACCCGTACGAATGAAGGAGGAGATCCAAGGAGTTGTTGTTTTTTATTGTACTTGTTATTTTTCCTTTACTTGTTTTATTGAGTTATTGGGCATGTAATAATTAATTGAACCATTTATTTTATGCACGCTTAATCAAAAATCACACAAAAAAATATTTCTATAAATAAAATTGGATTTTCTAATAAAATGGGACCAATGTCCTAGTTGTCCATCCAAAATAAATTACCACTTCAAAATGAATTTTTAATTATGCATGAGAGGACCAGCGTCCTCAACATCAATAAATACCCCGTTTTATGTATGATCTATATTTCATTTACAATGGGGGTTGTATTCCGCCCCTAGTTTTATTGTAATTTATTTTTATCTTTATTTTTATATTTATTTGTCGTTTTATATGTGATTGATATGCGCTTTAATAAACTGCATTAATTGTGTGAGATGAAAAATGAAATTTTATAATTTAAAAACTCATTTATAATTAACCAAGACACCAATAAGTGTGAAGTTCCGGACACCATCTCTGGTTTAGACCAACAGAGGTTTTTCCCAGTTTCTTGTAAACTGGGTGGCGACTCCAAATACCTCAAAAGTGCCTAAAGATGTTATGGCGATGGATGGTCCTTTTCAATGTTCTATTGTGAAAGGAGGTGCCGAAAATATCTCATAACACCTAAAATCGGAAAAGACGCGAACCTATCCCTCGAATCCTAAAAGCGGATTCCCGGAGAGGGCCTTGCTGGTTCTGGCGCGCGTCACATATATATATATATATTTCACAAACACAATTGAACATACAGAACGTGTTTATTTCTATCTCATTCATCCATATTGTCCTACTAAAGTATAATCTAATTTATTTATTCATACTTAATCATAGTGACATACATTCATATTGCATATAATCTATGCACTTTTGTTTAGCCTAGTACAAGTAAGTTAAAGCATTTATTCTATTAAAAATAATACTTAACAAAATCTCATCTCATTTATAATTACCGTAACATATTTATATTATCTAATATCAAACAAAATTAACATTGCTATATGCACCAGCAACCTAAAATTCGGGTATGTGCTTAAACTAATCTCGTTATTTCTCAAAACTAAAGATTTCATATGGGTATTCCTATCACATTAATTCATATATTGTTAATCACATATATTAAATGTTTAATCAATCAAATTAAAACCAAACACGGTATACAATACCCTATGCAATTTGTCCAATTAAGCTTCCAAATCTAATGTTCAATTCTTTTCAACTACACACCTTAATTAAGTTCTAATTATACCAAATACATAATTAGCACATCAATTAGATAATTATCATATCAATTAGAAGAATTAACATAAATCGTAAAGATTTAAATTATACATAATGTATGTGCAAATAGTAATTAATGATTTACATCTTTTAAAAATCAAATCACGCATGCCAAACGTCATATTTAGTCCCTAATTAAAATTTATAACATCAATTTCAAAAAATTCCCAATTTTCATAAAAAATTCTAAACTACGTAACACATAAATTTAGGGAAAAATAAAATTGCATAAACAGATACCAAAATTGATGCCAATCCTTCAAATTCGGTTCAATTCGCTAAAATAAACATTATGTCCATCGGTCATCGGAGTTTCACTGGAGCCTTGTCGATGATGACACCGCCATTACTGGAACGAAGTTCGTGGCATCAGGAAGCTCCCGCCGGTGGTCACATGCCCAAAAGCCACGCCACTTGTGTAACACACCCTACCCATATATAGGCGATCCTATCCGATAAGGAGTGAGATGCCGTATGAATCAAGGTGCCACCACGCAGATACAATACAAATCATACATTCATTCGTAACATACTGTGACGCGTGTCGAACCTCGATGCCTCCCAAAAGCCCGCCTTAGGGCGATCGGGAGAGGTTCATAAAAACTTGTAAGGTATTTACAAGCTGCGTCTATTTTGGGCAACAAAGAGGTTTCTTAGAGTCGCCACCCAATAGAGCATTGGGAAGGGTCGTCTAGCCTCATCGAGCCTAAGACGGCGCATACATATCCATCTTGGGCTAACCAGAGAGATTTTGGAGATCTCAGCCTCTACCCCCTAGAGCCTAAGATTGTAATCGTTGAGCCCAAAGACCAGAGAAAGTTCGGGACTCCCCATTTATTCATACCTTGGCTAAGTTTATAATCAAGTTTTGAATTTAGTATTTCATCCCATTTCTCATTCAATTTTTAATGCAATTTAGTTAAACGCATATCAAACATATAAATAAATTGGTAAATAAAATAAATGAAAGCAAAATAAATTACAATAAAACTAGGGGCGGAATACAACTCCCATTTGTAAATAAAATACAACTCATGCATAAATCGGGTTATTTATTAAAAATAAGGACATTGGTCCTCTCATGCATAATTAATGAAAATAATTTTAAAGTTACAATTTATTTTGGGGGAAAAGCTAGGACATTGGTCCCATTTTTATTTAGAAAAAAAATCAAATTAATTAATATAAATATTTTTGTGATTTTTTAATTAACGTGCATGAAAATAAATTTATTATTACAAATTACATAATAATCAATTAAACCAAAATAATAAAAAGCAACAAAAATATAAACAACTCCCAAGTGGAACTTCAAATCTCCATGGGCTTCCACTTGACAAAAACTCACATATGAAAAATAAGTATTGAAAAATAGGAAAAAAACAAATAAAAATGAAATTAGTATAAAAATAATTAAACATATAACTTGAAAATAATTAAATTAAGGCAACAAAATTGAATCATATATGATAAGCCAATTAAAATGACAAAATAAAAATATGCAATTTAACAAATTAATAAAATCAACGTGCATAAGAAATAAATAACATGATAATAATAAAATTCAACATGCAAAAACAAGCATAAAATAATGATGATAGAATTTAACATGCATAAAGACATAAAATAATAACAATAATATCCAATCATGCATAAAAAGTATAATACATATAAAATTCAGCATACATAAAACATATTAATAATACCAACATGTATAAAAAGCAAAAGGTAATAATAAAATCAACATGCATAAGAAATAAATACTAATAGTAATAATAAAATTAAACAAGAATAAGGATAATAATAATAATACTAATGATGGTAATAACTACAATAATAACAAATAATATGAACAATCAAACATAATAACAACAATAATAACAAAGAATATGAACAATCAAACATAATAATAATAATAATAATAATAATAATAATAATAATAATAATAATAATAATAATAATAAAAAATAAAAGAAGATAAACAATATGAAGAACATGAAGAACATGAACAATATGAACAATTAAACAATTGAAATAATATGAACAAAAAAATAATAGTATGAACAATTAAATAAAAAATAAGAAATATGAACAATTAAATAATAGATCTAAAAGAATTTACATGATGATTAATTAAATAAAATTAAAAGAATAAGAAAAGAATAAAATGATAGAACTAAAAGAATTTACATGTTAATTAATTAAATAAAAACAAAAGAATGAAATTAAAAATCAAACTAAGAAATTGAGCCAAGAATGTTTACCCTCAAAATTGATCTTGAAGAAATGAAGGTAGATGATCCAATTCCTTGTCTTGATTTGAAAAATATGATTAGAAGAAAAAATAAAGTATTAAAAGATAACTTTTACTCAAGAACAAACAATTAGTTTATTTGTCTTAAAGTAAAAAGTTGTCAATTGAAAATAAGAAAAATTTTCAAGAACAAAAATTGTTATTTTTTTGTCTCAAAAATTGCTGGAAATTCCTTTAGAAATTGAGAGAATTTGGTTGAGAGAAGAGAGAAGAAGAAAAAAAGTTTTCTAAAGAAAATCCCCCCTAATTCTCTCTCCAAAATCCTTTTTATTTCCCCCAAAATTCAGATTTTTTAATTAAAAAAATTAAATTAATTTAATCCCCATAACTCAAAAAACAACTGAATTTGGAGAGTTGAAATATACAAGGATTTTTAGAATTAAATTTTGCAAAAAAAATGAGTTAAAAAGCATTTAAAATGAAGAATTTATGGCCAAAAAGGCCAAAATAGGCAAAACGGACGAACAGGGGCGCGGAGGGGCGCGCGGCGACCGACGGCCTACCCGTACGTAGGCGCTACCGACGGCCTTCCCGTGCGTAGGTGAGCGACGGGAAGCCCGTCCCTCGCGCGAAATTTTTTTTTTTAAATTCCTATAAAATATAATAATTTAAAAACTCACTTTTTTCCTCACAAAATAAATATTAAAATACTTTAAAAAATATTTTTGAAATACATTTTTATTTAATTTTAAAACAACAAATCGACAAGGAAAACGTCACTTCCAACTTCATTCTTTTTGCCTATAGATCTGCACACTTAATTTCATCATTGGGTAATCCTGATTTTGGCTACTCGGGACCCGGTGTCTACAGTTGCCCCCAATTTTGGGGAGGCTAGTGTGTGGGTGCCTAGGTGAGCCAAAATTCAGGAAAAGGAAAGAAGCGTGTACCTGAGGCTGCCTCCTTCCAGCTGCTCCCTCGGGAACAGTGCTGTGATTCATCCTCTTGAGTTGCACTAAGTCGCTGACAAGACTACAAAGTGCCAAGGAACCATCCTAAGACGGTGATGCGTCGAGTCGCTACCAAGACTACAAAATGCTAAAGATAAATCGCACCGAGCCGCTGACAAGGATACTAAAAGTGCGCTGCACGGAGTCGCTGACAAGACTACTAAACGTACAGGTGCTATCTGCAGATAGCGATGCGCCGAGTCACTACCAAGACTACTAAAAGCGCAGAACGAAAAATGCACCGAGCCGCTGACAAGGCTATAAAAAGTGCGCTACACGGAGTCGCTGACAAGACTACTAAACGTGCAGGGTTCCATCCTAAGACGGTGATGCGTCGAGCCACTGACAAGGCTACTAAAAACGCACAAGAGAGACGCACCGAGCCGCTAACAAGGCTACAAAAAGTGCGCTGCACGGAGTCACTGACAAGACTACTAAATGTGCAGGGTTCCATCCT
The DNA here is from genome assembly GCA_947683425.1 of Excoecaria cochinchinensis. NCBI lineage: Eukaryota > Viridiplantae > Streptophyta > Magnoliopsida > Malpighiales > Euphorbiaceae > Excoecaria > Excoecaria cochinchinensis. The sequence goes on along the minus strand of CANTUQ010000008.1, from coordinate 247,833 downwards.
AAGACGGTGATGTGCCGAGCCACTGACAATGCTACTAAAAACGCACAAGAGAGATGCACTGAGTCACTACCAAGACTACCTAAAGTGCACGAAAGAACTACACCGAGCCACTACCAAGGCTACCAAAAGTGCACTGATCCTTCTTCTGATTATGATGCGTCGAGTCGCTGATAAGACTACGAAACGCGAAACTTGCTCTTCTGAGCCACACCGAGTCTGCTACAGACTACCAAAAGTGCAAGAGAGAACTAAACTTAGATATTTCCTGCAAAATTATGCGCATAGAAATATATACAAAAATTTGAGTGTATATGATATGAGATGTAAATGTTTGCAAAAATAAATTAACCCTATTCTAGGTGGTTAAGGGTCTGCTGAGGATATAGCTTGGTTGCTCCACCATGCCCCCGGAATCAATAGGATTGTCATCTTGGCCTTAGGGATTCCGTCCCTAATAAGTTTTCTGAAAGAGACATCCAGTCATCTTTGCCCCCCGGTCGATGATCATATTCCCAGGATTCTGACTCATGTCCTGAATTATGCCTTATTTAGCTGAATAGAAGATCATCCAAGGTATACCGCCTTATCACTCCATGCATCGGAAGTCATTGTTTTAAAGGTAGTGCGTCCCTTGTGGATTTTCACACTAGCTTTTCTTCGTGGGAAATGCGTCCCTTTAGGGATTTTCACATAACCCTTTGCCTAATTTTTGCCTGGCATGGACCCAACCCAAACCAGCGGCTTTTATTTTTTCATTCATCATTTTTTTTTGTAGGCCAGACTGCCTATCTCCAGGTTTTCACCCTGCCCTTGGCCTAACTTTTGCTTAGAGAGCCAGTTACGATTTTCATCTCTAACGACCTTTTTTTTTTATTTTTTTATTTTTTTAACTGCAAGAGAAAGCTATTATCCCCTTACGGGTGATCAGCACACATCTACTTAGATATCTTCACATCTGCTTAGGTATCTTCAGATAGAATGAGTAGACAATAGTCATTAGATAAATAGATGATAAGTCCCTTTTTAAGACAGAACTAAAAGAACAATGTAAACTGTATTCTTTTATTCATTGCCAAATTGAGTACATTTCCATATGATTTCATCATACATGATCCTTATTTAACAAAAATTCAAAAGCACGAGACTACACCTACTCTCGGAATAGATCTTGTAAGCATCAAACTCCTGTTATCAATCGGCCCTCTCGGGTTTTCTCGATTGAACATTTTCTCTTGGCCCTTAATTTTTGCCCAGGATGCCTTTTTTCGGTTTTCACCCTGATAGGGCGCCCAATTTTAGCAAGGCCGCCTTTTTTCGATTTTCGACCTGCTGGGTATTTATTCTCTTCTTTTTATTTTTTTGGTCCTTAGCCATGGAACCTTTTTAGTCTATCGATATTGACCGGGTCTTTAAACTCATTCCCATCGCTGTCTGCCAAGATTGCTGCTCCCTTTGTTAGCAACTTTTTCACAATGAACGGACCTTCCCAGGTTGGTCTGAATTTTCCTCGTATGTCTGGCACTTCCGGCCTCATCATCTTAAAGACCAAATCCCTTTCTTTCAATGGGTGCTTTCGTACCTTCTTGCCAAAGGACCGAGCTAGTCTCTTCTGATAAACCTGATTATGATAATAGGCTCTCAACCTATCTTCATCCAATAGATTCAACTGCAACAATCGCTGTTGTGCCCATTCTGTCTCTGGAATCTCGGCTTCCATAACTACCCTCAAGGATTTCAGCTCAATTTCAACTGGCAGAACTGCTTCGGTTCCATATACCAGGGAGAATGGGGTCGCTCCTGTAGAAGTTCTGACTGTGGTTCTATAGCCCCAGAGTGCAAAAGGCAGCTTTTTTGCCCAATCTTTATAGCTCTGAACCATCTTGGCCAATATTCTTTTCACATTCTTGTTCGCCGCTTCAACCGCACCGTTAGCTTGAGGACGGTAAGGAGAAGACTTATGATGCTGGATTCCATACTTCTGAAGTATCTGCTTGGTTTCTGCTAAGAACTGCACCCCATTATCAGACAAAATGTGGTGTGGGAGGCCATATCTGCATATCAAATTCCTCTCGATGAACTTAGCCAAGTCTCGGGCATCAATCTTCTTGAAAGATTCAGCTTCGACCCACTTAGTAAAATAATCAATGGCAACTATAATGAATCTGTGCCCATTAGAAGCTGTAGGACGTATCTCACCTATGATATCTATCCCCCAAGCTGTAAATGGCCATGGAGATGTCAAATTATGTAGCTCTAAAACTGGGACATGCCTTAAATTCGTGTACTGCTGTCATAACTAGCATTGCTTCACATATTTTGAACAATCCGTATCCATTGTGATCCAATAGAATCCTTGGCGCATGATATTCTTCGCTAAGGCTAAACCATTCATGTGAGCTCCACAGACTCCGGCATGAACCTCTTCCATAACCTTTTCAGCTTCTTTCTCCACCAAACATCTTAACTGGATGCCATCTACTTGTCTCTTATACAAAGTGCCATTTACACTGATGAACTGAGTGGACAACTTTTGAATCATCCTTTGGTCTTTCTCAGTGGCTATCTCTGGAAAAATTGACCGTTCTAAATAATTCTGAATGTCATAGTACCAAGGGTTTCCATCAGTGGCCCCAACATCCATCACCTGCTCAGCTTCAAAATAAGGCTTTTCCGAGCTAAAGATTAGCACGGGTTTCATAGCAATCCCTGTTGGATTATCCCACATGGAAACTAAAGTCGCGAGAGCATCAGCCAATTGATTTTCATCCCTGGGGGTGAAGTGAAAAGTGCAAGTCTCAAACTGGCTACTCAACATTCTCAAGTGCTTCACGTAAGGTAACAACCTCTCTTCCTTAACTGACCATTCCCCTCTGATCTGATGAATTACTAATGAAGAATCTCCGAAGACTTCTGCGGTCTTTGCCCCCAGAGCCAGCAATGCTTCCAATCCAAAAATGCAAGCTTCATATTCTGTTTCATTATTGGTCGCCTTGTACCTCAACTTTTTGGCTAATGGCAGCTTTTCACCATCCGGGGTCGTAAGAATGATCCCTGCTCCTGCCCCTTTACTGTTAACTGCCCCATCAAAGGACAATTGCCACCCTTGTACTGCTATGGCCATGACATCTTCATCTGGGAAATTGTATTCGAATTGGTCGCCCTCAATAGGATGCTCAGCCAAGAACTCAGCTACAGCTCTTCCTTTAACGGTTTTCCTAGTGATGTATTCGATATCGAACTCCTGCAATAGTAATAACCATCTTCCCATCTTTCCCAGCAGAGAGGGCGCTTCCTGAAGGTACCTAAGCGGGTTATGCTTAGCAACTGCTTGTACACTGAAGGAATGAAAGTAGTGCCGCAACTTCTTAGAAGCCCAAATAACTGCTAAGAAAATCTTTTCCACTTCCACATATTTGGCTTCATATGTCAAGAATTTCTTGCTAAGATAGTAGACAGCAAACTCTACCCCAAAATCATCCTCCTGGGCCATCATGGCACCCACTGAATTGTCTTCTATAGCCAGATACGGATCAGTGGCTTGGCATGCCTTGGTGGTCTTAAAACTGGAGGATTCAGGAGATAATCCTTAATAGTATCAAAAGCCAATTGACAATCATTATTCCACACCACCGGCTGATTCTTCCTAAGAAGCTTGAAGATGGGCTCACATACTGAAGCCAGCTTGGCAATAAACCGGCTGATGTACTGAAGCTTTCCCAGGAAACTTCTAACCTCTTTCTCTTTCTGAGGCACTGGCATCTCTCTGATGGCCCTAACCTTGTCAGGATCTACTTCAATTCCTCTCTGGCTTACCACATGGCCTAACAGCTTACCCGAGGTAACTCCAAAAATGAACTTCTTGGGATTGAGGCGTAGATCATATTTATTAATCCTTTGAAAGAACTTTTCCAAGGCCTCGAAGTGACCTTCTCTGGTAGCTGACTTGATCATCATGTCATCAACATACACCTCCACTTCTTTATGGATCAGATCATTGAGAACTCTGGTGGACATCCTCTGATAGGTCGCTCCCGCGTTCTTTAGTCCGAAAGGCATAACCCGATAAGCAAATGTACCCCATTCGGTGATGAAGGCTGTCTTAATCCGATCCACTATCTTGTTAAGGATTTAATTGTACCCTGCGTATCCATCTACGAAGCTATACATCATGCAAGCAGCGGCACTATCTACCAGCACATCAATATGAGGCAGAGGAAAATCATCTTTCGGGCAGGCTTTGTTCAGGTCTCGATAGTCCACACATACTCGAACTTTTCCATCCTTTTTAGCCACAGGAACCACATTAGCCAGCCACGTCGGGTATTTAACCTCCAGTAGAAACTTAGCCTCAATCTGCTTATGGATCTCCTCTTTCACCTTCTGAGCCCATTCTGGCCTAAGTCTTCTGAGCTTTTGCTTGACCGGTTTACTTTCTCGGTAAGTTGGAATGGCATGTTCGGCGACATCTCGATCGATTCCCGGCATGTCCTCGTAGGTCCAGGCAAAGACTTTTTCATATTTTTTCAATATTCTCTCAAATTTTAGCCTCTCCTCAGGAGTTATATCTGATGCTATCAAAATTTCCTTTGGATTCTCCAAAGTTCCAAGATTAAATGCAGTCGTGCTAGTTGAGTTAATGTCAAAAATGAATGCATTATGTTTATGATCAGGAGAAATGAAATCATCAGAAACATCACACAAGTAAGCAAAGTTATTCATCTCATTGATGTAATCAGAAACATTAACATTGTCATTAAAATGTTCTGGCATAAAAATATTATCTAAATAACTATTGTCTTCATCCCCTGTCTATGATGATGCTGCAGCCAATTGGGCTTTAACTTCTTGGCTTGGTGGAGGCTTTTCAACTATCTCCAATGAGATCTCCAAATCTTCAATCTCTAGCTCTGACTCTACCATCTTTTCCTTTCCTTTCAAACTGGTAGCTAACAGCTTATCAGTAACAATCTCCTCAGGCTCATCCCTATCCCAGACGCTGCACTGAGTCTCCTCATCCTAAAAGTTCTCTGCGGACTTGATAACTTCAACATCCCAGTCGAAGATATCATTAAAGATTTCAAACCCCGTAACAATCTTTCCATCTACCCATAGAGGCTCCTCCTCTCCCGTGTAAGCACAGATCCAAGATTAGGGAACAAAACTCTCTAAAATGTGGTGAATTTTCTCCGACACTTTCTTCTTACCATGCTCTCCTTTGTAGCCCAGACCCTTCCGATCTTTCTGGCCCTATGTGGTGATAACATCCTGCAGCCCTTGCGAGTTTTTACCCAGACCAGCCCCTGGGAGAAAGTGCATCTTCTTCATCATATTCACCACTTGAGGACTATCTGCCAAGCCCTGCTCCTCTCCTATCATCGATATATGAAAACCACTGAATGGCTGATTAGAGATCCCCAAGGCAGACACTTGGTTTTCTCTAGCTGCTTTAATAGTCACCACCTCTCCTTCATGAGGTATCTTAATCATTTGGTGTAGGGTAGAGGGCACTCCTCCCAATTTATGGAACCATGGCCTTCCAAGTAAGGCTGAGAAATTGGCTGGGATAGGCAAAACCACAAAATCTGCCTCCGTCTTAATAGGCCCAGTCCTAACTAGAGCTCTGAAAGTTCCCAATGCTTGTCTTCGAGAATTGTCATAGGCTGTGATGGTTAAATCAGACTTGCTCAACATGCTTTCATTTAGCCCAAAAGCTTGAAGTGCAACTAGAGGGCAAACATTTATGGATGAGCCATCATCAACCATAACACAAGTGGTATGCTTGTCATTAATTTGAGCCTTGATGTACAGCGGCCGATTGTGATTGCGGCCCTCTACCGGTAAGTCTGCGTCAGAAAAAACCAGTTTCTCTCCGAATCCCCCTTTTACAAGGTCTAGCAGCTCAGATGGAGAAATTGTAGTGGCTATAGTGGACTCACTTAATGCCTCAACCAACTTCTGTCTGTGGGAGGGGGACTGTCTCAAAAGGTCCCAAATTGATATCTGAGTCGTGGTCTTTTTCAGCTGCTTCACTATGGCACTTTCTTCCGGCTCCTTTTCTGCAGGTGATTGCGCTGGGTCATGTGGCTTCTCAACTTCTGGGACCACTCTCCTACTTTTTATTACAGCCTCAACTCTTTCCTCCTCTTCCGAATCCCATGGATCCGCGAATTCTCCATCTTTCTCTTCATCTTCTTCATCTCCACTCTCACTAGTGGACCAACAGTCTATTGCCGCCACGGGAATCCCTTCTTCACTTGCCTCAGGGCGAGTGATAGCGACGTACTGGTTTCCATATAAATCCTGCATCACATACCATTCTGGTAGGCTAGACCCAACCATAAAGACAGGTGGTGGCACAGCATTGAAATTAGCCTTCTTCTTGCTTTCTCTCTTTTCAGGATCGGTGATCTGCTTACTATCGATCAGATCCTGTATCTGGTGCCTCAGCCTATAACAATTGTCTGTCAGATGCCCGGTATGCTGGTGAAAGGCACAGTATTCATGCTCTTTATGCCCTGGCTCCCATTGGGTCCTAGCTGGCCTAGGTGGTAGGGGTTGTAGCTTCCCCTCCTTCATCAATCTCTTCAGTACCCAAGATAAAGGCCTACCCAAATTCAAGAAGTACCTCTGATTCATTCCTGTTGCCGACACCTCAGCTATCTTTCCATTTCTATTACCACTGCTGGAACTAGTTGACTTGGTTGCACCTTGACTACTGTAGCCCTTCTTGGCATAAGCCTCACTGCTTGCCCTTCTGGCCATATACTCTCCTTCTGCCTCTATAGCAATGTCCTTCAAGGACTCCCAATCTTTCAGCCCTTTCATTTTAAGTCCATCTCTCAGATATGGGCTGGCATTTCGAATGAATAATCAGATCTGATCAGAAGTATCAGGCTTGCGCTTCATTTCCATAACCCGGTTTCTCCACCGAGTAAGATACTCATGGAAAGACTCCCCAGCCTTCTGCTGTAGTAGCTCTAGATCCTTAAGTGTGACCTCCATGTGAGTACTGCAATCATATTGCTTAAGGAACTCCCCAGTCAATAAGTCCCAATCTTCTTTGGACCTCCTGTCCAACCCATGATACCAATCGACGGTGGCTCCTGTGAGACTCAAGCAAAAGTACTCTATCTTCTGCTTTCTCGTTAAAGTTGTCCCTTTCATGACTAGTGAATACTGCTTGATGTGTGCAGCAGGGTCAGAAGTGCCATCAAATTTTGGGATATCAGGCATCTTGAAGTTCTGGGGGATCAGATCATCACCATCGAGCTCTCGATCCTCGGGATTCATTCCCCTTCCAATCGTCATCATCCTGGTCATAGCCTCAAATTTCTCCTCCATCTTCCTCCACATTGCTTCCTCCAGCTTGGGTGACTTTCCCTTTGCTACCATTTATTCCTCTTGCTCCTCTTCCCATAAGTCAACCTCAGACCTAGGTCCTTCTCTACGCTCTACAAGTGCTGGTGCTCTTTGCTCAACTACATGTGGGTCAGCTACAGCAGGGGGGTCCTCTCTCACAGCCCCTTGTTCATCTTGCCCCCTTATAGGAGCAGCAGCTTGTTGCCCTGTAAGTGGAGCTAAGGTTGTTGCAAGGTTGCCCATCATGGCCATCATTCTGGCCTCAAACTCCTCCATTCTTCTTCCCACTTCTTCGGCGATCAACGCCCGGATTGCATCAGACCCACTGCCTGGATTAGACATACTTGTATCAGCTGATGATTCCGAAGAGAAAGTCTCACTACCCTCTGAAAGAGAATCTGAGCTCTGATATGTCACTAGCTCTGGTAACCCCAAGAGTGGAATCCTTCTCAACCGACAGTCGGGACCCCTAAACCACCCAGGAGAATCTATGATGGCTGAAAAAAACACATCTCGTTAGGATGATGCATGATTGAAATGCAATGCATGGTCGTGCTGATGCAGCATAGACAAACACATGCAAGCAAATAGATCCTTCCAACCTTATCTCTCCCACACACGAGGTAGTATAGTCTCTTCCCTAGGTGGGCTTTATCCAAGGGTTAACGGGGAACCCATTGGATGCGTACGGTGCACGATGAAAAAATTGGCAGCATAACCTCTTCTATCTAATGTACATACGTATGGTTGTTTTGACCATCATGTATTTAGGCAGTCCGAATAAGTTGACATGGACCTATCTGGGCATGAAAGCCTTTGATTAGGTGACCAATCAGATTATTAGGGTTTCTCCAATACAAAATGATCCATATAGCAAGCAAGGTATTACGGTTCATACCACATAGGGGAAGTATCTATTGCCATTATATGAGCTTTGGTCAAAGGTATTGATACTTTAGGGCTACCCAAGCATGGTCCCTGCCAACGGGTCTAGTTCATCACAAGCATAATGACCGATTGGGTCACCATTTGATATACCATAAGGTACGAGGCTTGGGCTGGTGATTATCCTTAACACTTTCCTAAATTGAGTGAAAATAGGGTCGTGCTTCGGGAACGCACCGGGGCTAGAAAAGGGACCAAACTAGCATAAATCTAAGGCTCTAATGATATGCAAATGCATTTTCGAAAAGGGATGAAATTTTAAATTAAAACTCAATTATAAATTTTAGCCAAGGTATTTTCGAAGGGAAGTCTCTAATTTCCCTAGTGGAGTCGCCACTGTGACGCACGCCGAACCTCGATGCCTCCCAAAAGCCCGCCTTAGGGCGATCGGGAAAGGTTCATAAAAACTTGTAAGGTATTTACAAGCTGCGTCTATTTTGGGCAACAAAGAGGTTTCTTGGAGTCGCCACCCAATAGAGCATTGGGAAGGGTCGTCTAGCCTCATCGAGCCTAAGACGGCGCATACATATCCATCTTGGGCTAACCAGAGAGATTTTGGAGATCTCAGCCTCTACCCCCTAGAGCCTAAGATTGTAATCGTTGAGCCCAAAGACCAGAGAAAGTTCGGGACTCCCCATTTATTCATACCTTGGCTAAGTTTATAATCAAGTTTTAAATTTAGTATTTCATCCCATTTCTCATTCAATTTTTAATGCAATTTAGTTAAATGCATATCAAACATATAAATAAAGCGGTAAATAAAATAAATAAAAGCAAAATAAATTACAATAAAACTAGGGGCGGAATACAACTCATGCATAAATCGGGTTATTTATTAAAAATAAGGACATTGGTCCTCTCATGCATAATTAATGAAAATAATTTTAAAGTGACAATTTATTTTGGGGGAAAAGCTAGGACATTGGTCCCATTTTTATTTAGAAAAAAAATCAAATTAATTAATATAAATATTTTGGTGATTTTTTAATTAACGTGCATGAAAATAAATTTATTATTACAAATTACATAATAATCAATTAAAACAAAATAATAAAAAGCAACAAAAATATAAACAACTCCCAAGTGGAACTTCAAATCTCCATGGGCTTCCACTTGACAAAAACTCACATATGAAAAATAAGTATTGAAAAATTGGAAAAAAACAAATAAAAATGAAATTATTATAAAAATAATTAAACATATAACTTGAAAATAATTAAATTAAGGCAACAAAATTGAATCATATATGATAAGCCAATTAAAATAACATAATAAAAATATGCAATTTAAATAATTAATAAAATCAACGTGCATAAGAAATAAATAACATGATAATAATAAAATTCAACATGCAAAAACAAACATAAAATAATGATGATAGAATTTAACATGCATAAAGACATAAAATAATAACAATAATATCCAATCATGCATAAAAAGTATAATACATATAAAATTCAGCATGCATAAAACATATTAATAATAGCAACATGTATAAAAAGCAAAAGGTAATAATAAAATCAACATGCATAAGAAATAAATACTAATAGTAATAATAAAATTAAACAAGAATAAGGATAATAATGATAATACTAATGATGGTAATAACTACAATAATAATAACACAATAATAACAAATAATATGAACAATCAAACATAATAACAACAATAATAACAAAGAATATGAACAATCAAACATAATAATAATAATAATAATAATAATAATAATAATAATAATAATAATAATAATAATAATAATAATAATAATAATAATAATAATAATAATAATAATAATAATAATAAAAATAAAAGAAGATAAACAATATGAACAACATGAAGAACATGAACAATATGAACAATTAAACAATTGAAATAATATGAATAAAAAAATAATAGTATGAACAATTAAATAAAAAATAAGAAATATGAACAATTAAATAATAGATCTAAAAGAATTTACATGATGATTAATTAAATAAAATTAAAAGAATAAGAAAAGAATAAAATGATAGAACTAAAAGAATTTACATGTTAATTAATTAAATAAAAACAAAAGAATGAAATTAAAAATCAAACTAAGAAATTGAGCCAAGAATGTTTACCCTCAAAATTGATCTTGAAGAAATGAAAGTAGATGATCCAATTCCTTGTCTTGATTTGAAAAATATGATTAGAAGAAAAAATAAAATATTGAAAGATAACTTTTACTCAAGAACAAACAATTAGTTTATTTGTCTTAAAGTAAAAAGTTGTCAAGTGAAAATAAGAAAAATTTTCAAGAACAAAAATTGTTATTTTTTTGTCTCAAGAATAGCTGGAAATTCCTTTAGAAATTGAGAGAATTTGGTTGAGAGAAGAGAGAAGAAGAAAAAAAGTTTTCTAAAGAAAATCCCCCCTAATTCTCTCTCCAAAATCCTTTTTATTTCCGCCAAAATTCAGATTTTTTAATTAAAAAAATTAAATTAATTTAATCCCCATAACTCAAAAAACAACTGAATTTGGAGAGTTGGAAGATAGAAGGATTTTTAGAATTAAATTTTGCAAAAAAAATGAGTTAAAAAGCATTTAAAATGAAGAATTTATGGCCAAAAAGGCCAAAATAGGCAAAACGGACGAACAGGGGCGCGCGGCGACCGACGGCCTTCCCGTGCGTAGGTGAGCGACGGGAAGCCCGTCCCTCGCGTGGAAATTTTTTTTTTTTAAATTCCTATAAAATATAATAATTTAAAAACTCATTTTTTTCCTCACAAAATAAATTTTAAAATACTTCAAAAAATATTTTTGAAATACATTTTTATTTAATTTTAAAACAACAAATCGACAAGGAAAACGTCACTTCCAACTTCATTCTTTTTGCCTATAGATCGGCACACTTAATTTCATCATTGGGTAATCCTGATCTTGGCTACTCGGGACCCGATGTCTACACATACATACAGAAGTACGAGATAAATAAAAACTTTAAGGGAAATAGAAGCAATAGCGGATCATACATTAATATAACAAAACCATTACAATAATGTTCTGATCAAACTAGCTGATACAAAAGATAATATATCCAAAATATACAATTGCGAAAGCTATTACAAAACATAAATATAAGAGAGTTCTATTACAAAAAGAGTCATCATACTATAAAAAGAATAAAGACCTAACACTAATCCCTCCTGTGTTGGCTTGACTCGCGGAGACTCTCCCAAAGCAAAACATCCTCCGCACCTGCACGGGTAGAAACACCGTGCTAAGCGATAAACTCTTAGTGGGAAAATACACAAATAATATGGACGGCCATTCACAATGGTCGTCAAGGCATAACATATTCATAATGGCATATGCAAATATCCATAGCATAGTATATATATAAACATGCTTACATGTTAAGGCCATACATTCCGCATCTCATATTCATATTAACTGAATATACATCTCATAATTATACTCAATCGAATATAACATTCGTATAATCATATCGGAGCAAACAAAGCAAATAGAACACATAATACCTGCTGACTCATGATAGTGGATAACGAGTATACAGACAGTACCTTACGGGTACGAATCGAAAAACCATTTCATTGTGTCACATTCAAAACATTTTTACTGAGGGATCTTAAACAAGATCCAAATACTGAGGGTTCGCGAGGAACCAAACGGGGACCTGATCGGGGTCCAAACTGAACTGAGGCTGCTGCTAAATACTCTATTAGGCATGCCTAACTATCCACCTACTTGACTCTAGCAGGACATGCATCATTCAGATCATACTTCCAAGTGTAACACATAATTATACTCACATTCATAACAGGGAATCATAAATAAGACATGCATAACCCAATATCATTCAACAACCTATAACATGCAATATCGTATACATTACTTATTATTTGGCTAAGTTAAAATACCAATTATATCATTTGCACTTTAATAGCACATAAATGAAGGCTAAAGAACTCAAAACAGAAGAAAAAGGATTGAGAAAGACCCAAATACGTTTGATAAAAACAGAAGGGGCAGAGGCCTAGAGGGGCACAAGTCGTGCTTGAGGAACACTACTCGTGCTCCTTGAGTCCTGAGGGGCACGAGTCGTGCTGAGGAGCACGACTCGTGCTCCTGCTCCCAGCTAAGGGAGTGCGAGTTGTGCTCCTAGAGCACGACTCGTGTCCAGGAGCACGACTCGTGCTCCTGCTCTCTCAGGGAGCGCGAGTTGTGCTCCTAAAGCATGACTTGCGCTCCTGCTCTCTCGTCCCTGACATCGTAATTTGAAACCCAATATCGTGAAAAAAGCACAAAACCCAGAATTCCCAGAAAATCATCCCATCTTAAAATTCAATCTCACCTGAAATCAGCTTCCCCAAGCACGCAAAACCAAAGTAAACAATTTATAAACACTCTCCTCAACAATTACTCACTCAAAACACAGATTAAGTTAATCAGAATCCCAAAATTCCAGAACCCAGAAAAATGACAGTAAGCTCATTCCCATCACGTTGCTTTCCATCACCTTAAAATTCAGAAGCACAATTTGAATCAAATCAAACTCATAGTAGTTTTACAACATGCAACGCATAACCCATTCAATTATCAACCAAATAAATCAACATTTCACAACATACACAAAGCATTAAAATACAGAGATTCCCAAACCTGAAGATCTGAAGCTCTAGTCACTTAGTTCCACTACTCCCTGCCTTCTCTTTTCCCTTGGGATCGCGAGGAGGCTCAGCTAAGCACAACACACCAAAGAACACCCAAAATACAAACCCTAAGTTAAATCTAAACCCAGAAATCAAGAAGAAGAAGATGAATAAAAGGGAAAACAAGATGAAAAATGCCATAACTTACCAAAGGGATGCAAGGAGATGAGTAATTTCCACCAACAGTAACTTGAATCAAGACTAGGGCTTCTAAAGAAGAGCAAAGGAAGAAGATGAGACAAGGGAGATGAAAAATCGGGAAAAAGGAAATGAATTTTGCCTTTCCCAATTTTCCTTCCTACTTAACTCATCTTTTTCCTAACCCTAACACTTGTCATTTTTCTATTGGTGGAAACTAACCACTCACACCCAGCAAGCATACCCTACTCACACACAATGCACTCCCAACTAATGCACACCCTACCAATGTGTAAATAAAGCACACAATCACAACTCAACTACTCATACCCTACAACCATGTGAGTAATACACTCAAATGTAACCCAACTGATTCACACTCTAATGCCATACATGCGTCCATATGCTAACAAAACCCTTAAAACATATATTTTACCCAAAATACCCTTATGACATGCCAAAACACACTCAATGCATGCACACACAGATGGCTCATTCTACTAAGGGGCAAACGGGGTGTGACAACTCTCCCCTACTAAGAAAAATTTTGTCTTCGAAATTCTCACCTGAACTGAACAAATGCAGATACTGAGCTCTCATCGACTCTTCTGGTTCCCAAGTCGCTTCCTCGACTTCATGATGGTTCCATAACACTTTTACCAATGGGATTTGGTTACTCCTCAGTTGTCTAACTTCTCGAGCTAGGATGGCTCTCGGTTCCTCATCATAAGAAAAATCTAGTTGCACTTGGACATCCTGAACTGACAGAACATGTGACGAATCTGATCTGTATCGATGAAGCATCGAAATATGAAAAACATCGTGCAACTTCACCAACTCCATCGGTAAAGCCAATCTATAGGCTACCGGACTAACCTTAACCAAAATCTCATAAGGACTAATGAAGCGAGGACTAAGCTTGCCTTTCTTACCAAACCGAAGCGCTCTTCTCCAAGGCGAAACTTTAAGGAAAACCTTGTCCCCGACCTCAAACTGCATATCTTTCCTCTTCAGATTGGCATAAGACTTTTGTCAATCTTTAGCCGCCGTCAGATTCCACTGCATAACTCTGATCTTCTCTTCTGTATCCCTAACCAACTCTGGGCCAATCACTGAACGCTCGGATAGCTCGGTCCAACAAACCGGAGTCCTACACTGTCATCCATACAAAGCCTCATACGGTGCCATACCGATGCTTGATTGATAGCTATTGTTGTAGGCAAACTCCATAAGCGACACATATCAGTCCTAACTACCCGAAAAATCCAAAGCACACGCCCACAACATATCCACCAAAATCTGAATGACCTGCTCTGACTGACCATCTGTCTGAGGATGAAACGCTGTACTGAGGTTCAACTTGGTACCCAATGCTCTTTGCAACTCCTTCCAAAACTTGGATGTAAACCTCGGGTCCCGATCTGATACTATGGATAATAGCACACTATGTAACCTGACTATCTCATCCACATAAATACTGGCCAACCTATCCATGGGGTAGTCAACTCTAACTGGCAGAAAGTGAGCTGACTTCGTAAGCCGATCCACTATTACCCAAACTGAGTCATGCTTCCTCTGAGTCAAAGGCAAACCAGATACAAAGTCCATGGCGATATCATCCCACTTTCACTTAGGAACGGATAAAGGCGTAAGCAATCCCAAAGGAACTTGATGCTCGGCCTTTACCTGCTGACATGTCAAGCACTTGGACACAAAATCCACAATATCTCTCTTCATACCGGACTAATAAAATTGCTTCATGTCCCAATACATCTTCTCACTACCAGGATGCATAGTAAAAACCGTACTATATGCCTCACTCAACAGCTGTTTCCTCAACTCCTCAATCTCAGGCACACACAAGTGGTTTTTATACATCAACACTCCTTCCCGAACTGAGAAATCTGACTGCTTGCCCGATCTGACCTCTTGTACAATCCGTTGTAGCCTCTCATCATCCTTCTGAGCATCCACAATCCTCTGTCTTAAGGTAGGCTTCACTCTCAACTGAGCAATCAATGCTCCATCTGAATCAAACCTCAAAAGCAAGGCTGAAACTGACTTTCGACTCAACGCATCCGCGACTACATTGACCTTACCCGGGTGGTAATCCAAAATGCAGTCGTAGTCCTTAAACAACTCAAGCCAACGGCGCTGCCTCATATTCAACTCTTTTTGCGTGAGGAGATACTTCAAACTCTTATGGTCCATTAAGATCCTACACTTGTCCCCATACAGATAATGCCGCCAAATCTTCAAAGCAAAGATCATAGCCGCCAACTCTAAATCATGCGTCGGATAATTCCTCTCATGCGACTTCAACTGCCGAGAAGCATAAGCCACGACCTTACCTTCTTGCATCAGCACACATCCAAGACCAACACCCGAAGCATCACTATGCATGATAAACTCTTTACCCGAGATGGGTTTAGTAAGTATAGGAGTCTCGACTAGCAACTTCTTCAACTGCTCAAAACAAGCCTGGCACTTATCTAACAATTCAAAGCTAACCCCTTTTCTCAACAACCTAGTCATCGGAGCAGCAATCACTGAAAAACCTTTAACAAACCGACGGTAGTAACCTGCCAAATCGAGAAAACTCCTCACTTCCTGAACATTCCTAGGCGCTTTCCAATCAACTATCGCCTCAATCTTGGCCGGATCCACTTGAATACCCCTAGCTGAAACAATATGACCCAAGAATGACACTTCCAGAAGCCAAAAATCACACTTGCTAAGCTTGGCAAACAACCGATGCTCTCTCAATACTTGCAAAACCAATCGAAGATGCTCTTCATGCTCTCTCTCATCCTTGGAATACACCAAGATGTCATCAATGAACACTACTACAAACCGGTCTTAGTATGGCCTAAGCACTCGATTCATCAAATCTATAAAAGCCGCTGGAGCATTGGTCAAACCAAACGGCATCACAAGGAACTCATAGTGGCCATACCGAGTCCGAAATGCAGTCTTAACCACGTCTGCATCCTGAACTCGCAGCTAATAATAACCCGATCGGAGATCAATCTTCGAAAAGACACTCGCACCTCGAAGCTAATCAAACAAATCCTCGACTCTAGGCAAGGGACACTTGTTCTTCACTGTGACTTTGTTGATTTACCTATAGTCGATACACATCCGCAAGGACCCATCCTTTTTCTTAACAAACAGAACCGGAGCTCCCCAAGGAGATATGCTGGGTCGAATAAACCCCTTATCCAATAGCTCTTGTAGTTGAGTTTTGAGTTCTCTCAACTCTACAGCAGCCATCTGTAGACACCGGGTCCCGAGTAGCCTTGATCAGGATTACCCGATGATGAAATTTAGCTATGCCGGCTTATAGGCAAAAAGATTGGAGCTCAGAAGTGATTTTCCTTGTCTTTTCGGTGAGTAAAAAGGGTATTTTAAAAATATTTTAAAAATATTTTTTTAAATTATTTTGGAGGAGAAAAAGTGTGTTTTAGATTGGTGGTATTTTATAAAAAAAAAAAAAAAGGTGAAAAATGATGGAAAAATGTTGAAAAGTGGAAAATAGGGGAAAAATTTAGCGACGGAAGGGCGACGGCCGAAGCCGTCGCCAATTTACGTGTGCGGAGCGCGCGCTCCGCGCGACCGACGCCCTTGGCGTCGGTCGTTTTGCGCGAGCGACGCCTTGGGCGTCGCTCGCTCCGCGCACGACGTGCGCGGAAGTTCCGCGCAACTCCGTGCGGAGACCTGCGCGAGGCGCGCGGAAATCGCCAAAATCGCCCCCATTTTGCCCACTTCGCCCATTTTCGACCCCCACTCGATTTTCAACCGTTTTTGGACGGTTTTTGGGGTTTTTTTGGTAGTTTTTGAGGGTTAAAACACTAGAAAAATTCAGAAAAAAGGGAGGACGAGTAAAGAACATTTTGGAGAGAAAAAACTGAATTTTGGAGCTTTGAGTTGAGAGAAAAAAATCCATCTTACACACTTGTTTCCAAGAGCTTTTCTTCAAGTTTTCAAGCTATTTTCTAAGGATTTTCACAAGAGAAGACAAGGAATTCAACACTTCTATCTTCAATTCTTCAAAACTGAATTTGAGGGTAATTATTCTTGGCTTTACTCATTAATTCTCTTGTTAATTTCATTTATTTTGGCTTCCAATTAACATATCAAACATGTAAATTCTCTTAGTCTCCATATTCTTCTTCTTATTTTTTTATCTTCAATTATTCATATAACAAATAAGCTTTTTAAATTCTATTATTTTTTTTATATATCAAATTATTCTTTGTTCATGTAATTATGCATGTTTTAGGTTGTACATACCTTTAATTTATTAATGCTATATCATGTTTATTATTATGCTTTCTTTTGCATGTATGAGTGTTATAATCATTATTTTATGCTAGTCATGCATGTTAAGTTGTGTTATTCTCATGTTACATTTTTAATTCATGTCTTAACTATAGTAAAATTGATTGTCACTAATTTTCCATGCACGTTAATTACTAATATTAATAAGTTGCATGTGCCATGATACTTTCTCATCTTATGCATGTTAAATTGCATCTTAATTATTCTATGCATGTTAAATTGCATCTTAACTATTCTATGCATGTTAAATTACATCATGATTATTTTATGCATATTATATTGTCATGGTACATATTATCTTTTTATGTCATATTATTTTGTTGGCTTAATCACTAACATGAATTTCTTTTGTTTTATTTTTGGTTGCACATCATTGTTTTTACTTTCAATTGAGCATCCATGCACGTTGAAGGAGGAGTTGCGGGGTTTGGTATTTTCTTTATACATTTTTAATTCCCATTTTATTTACATTGCCTTGTATATATTCATTAAATAAAACGTTTTCTTATGCGCACCAAAATAAAAATCACCAAAATATTTTTACTAAATTAACTTGGATCTTTCCTAATAAAGCGGGACCAATGTCCCAGTTTTCATCCCAAATAAGATCATCACATCCAGAATATTTTCTTTAATTGTGCATGCGGGGACCAAAGTCCTCATGATTAATAAATTCCCCGGTTTTATGCATGTTTGCACTTTTAAAAGGGAGTTGTATTCCGCTCCTTGTATTATTGTAATTCATTGCTTTACTTGCTAATTTATGGTTTTCCTAACATGTATAAATGCGCTTTTAGATTAAAATTGCATCGTGTGGAGAGAGAGCGAATTAATGATAATTAAAATTTGATCATAAATTAATCGAGGTAGAAATAGATGAGAAATCCCGGACCCAGCTCTGGTCTTTGGGCTCGAGAGGTTAGAGGTTATCCTCCAAAATACTTCTTGGGTCACGAGGCTTTAGCGCTAATCCTAGGCCTCATGGCCCAATATGGATAAAATGCGCAAGTCTTAGGCTCTCCGAGGCGAGAGAAACTTTCCCAATGTTCTATTGGATGGCGACTCCATGATACCTCCTTGTTGCCCAACATAGACGCACTTGCGATTTATCGCAAGATGTCAACGGACCCGCAAATGCCCCGATCGCCCACGTGCGGGCGGTCCGAAAGGGCGGCGCTCGGGATCCGGCGCGCGTCACAGTGGCGACTCCACTGGGGACGATATGGTTCTAGATTTCAATTTGAAAATACCTCGTTTAACATTTATGGTTAAAATTTAATTCATAAATTCGCTTTATCTCAAAATTGCATATAATCTCATTAGAGCTTTAGATTAAGTTAGTTTGGTCCCTTTTCAAGCCCCGGTGCGTTCCCGAAGCACGACCTCATTTTCACTCAATTTGGGGAAGTGTTAAGGATAATCACCAGCCCAAGCCACGTACCTCAATGGTATATCAAAATGACGACCCGACCGGTCGCTATGCTTGTGATGAGCTAGACCCGTCGGCAGGGATCATGCTTGGGTAGCCTTAAAGTAACATCTCCCTTGTCCAAAGCTCATGTAATGGCAATAGATACTTCCACTAGGTGAAATGTACCGTAATACTATGCTTGCTATATGGGCCATCATATATTAAACGAAATCAATTTAATTAAATGGTCTTCATCAAAGGCTTTCATGCCCCGGTGGGCCCATCTTAGTTAAGTTGAATTGTTTAAATACATAATTGCCAAACACCCATACGTATGTACATTAGATAGGAGCTGTTATGCTGCCGGTTTTTCACCGCGCACCATACGTGTCCATCGGGTTCCACGTTAATCCATGGATTAAGCCCACCTAGGAAAGAGACCGCATTACCACGTGTCTGGGAGATACAAGGTTGGAAGGATCTATCTGCTTGCATGTGTTTGTCTATGTTGCATCAGCACGAGCATGCATTGCATTTTAATCATGCATCATCTTAACAATTTTTGAACTTCAGCCATCATAGATTCTCCTGGGTGGTCTAGAGGTCCCGACGGACGGTTAAGAAGGACGCCGCTTTTGGGGTTAACAGAGTTAGTGTCGGATCAGAGTTCAGAGTCAATCTCAGAAAATAGTGTGGGGTTTTCTTCCGAATCATCAACAGAAGTAAGCATGGCTAATCCATCAAATGAGTCTGATGCAACCCGGGCAATAATCACCGAGGAGGTAGGAAAGAGAATGGAGGAATTTGAAGCCCGAATGATTGCAATGATGGGCAATCTTGCCGCCACTATAGCTGGGCAACAAGCTGCTGCTATTCCTGTCCGAGTACCAGCTGAACAAGAGGTTGTTAGAGAAGAACGTCCTGCTGCGGTTAACCAACCAGTGGTTGACCCACCTATTATTGAGCAAAGAGTACCTGCACCCATTGAGCGCAGAGAAGGCCCCAGGTCTGAAGTTGAGTTTGGGGGAGATGAGCATGAGGAGCATGCAGTAGCTAAAGAAAAGTTGCCAAAACTGGATGAGGCAATGTGGAGGAAAACGGAAGAGAGATTTGAGGTCATGGCAAGGATGATGACCGTGGGAAAGGGAATGAACCCGGAAGATCGAGAGCTGGATGGGGATGACCTAATTCCCCAGAATTTTAAGATGCCGGACATTCCCAAATTTGATGGAACCTCTGACCCTGCCGCACACATCAAGCAATACTCGCTGGTCATGAAGGGAACGACCTTAACAAGAAAGCAGAAGATAGAATATTTCTGCTTGAGTCTCACAGGAGCTGCTATTGATTGGTACCATGGGCTTGACAGGAGATCCAAGGAGGACTGGGACTTGTTGACTGAAGAGTTCCTTAAGCAGTACGATTGCAGTACCCAGATGGAGGTCACTTTAAAAGATCTCGAGTTGCTACAACAGAAGGCTGGAGAGTCCTTCCACGAGTACCTTACTCGGTGGAGAAACCGGGTTATGGAGATGAAACGCAAACCGGACACTTCTGATCAGATCCGGCTATTCATTCGAAATGCCAGCCCTTATTTAAGAGAGGGACTGAAAATGAAGGGACTCAAGGACTGGGAATCTTTGAAGGACATTGCCATAGAAGCAGAAGGAGAATATTTATCCAAGAGGGCAAATAGTGAGTCCTATGCCCGGAGGGGATACAGCAATCAGGGGACGGCCAAACCAGTAGGTTCAAGCAGTGGTAACAGAGTTGGGAAGACTGCCGAGGTGTCTGCAACCGGCGTAAGTCAGAGGTATTTCTCCAACTTGGGTAAGCCTTTATCATGGGTGCTGAAGAGGCTAATAAAAGAAGGAAAACTGCGGCCCCTATCACCTAAGCCGGCCAAGGCCCAAGGACAGCCAGGGCACAAAGAGAATGAATACTGCGCATTCCACCAACATACCAGGCATTTGACAGATGAGTGTATAACGCTAAGACATCGGGTCCAAGATCTAATTGACAACAAGCAGATCACCGATCCTGAGCAGAGAGAAAGCAAGAAGAAGTCTGGTTATAACACAGTGCCACCTCCAGTCTTTATGATCGGATCGAGCCTACCAGAATGGTATGTGATGCAAGACCTATATGGAAATGAGTATGTCACTATTACTCGCCCTGCAGTGAATGAAGAAGGGATTTCCGTGGCAGCAATAGACTGTTGGTCCACTAGTGAGAGTGGAGATGATGAAGATGAGAAAAATGGAGAGTTTATGGATCCGTGGGATTCAGAGGAAGAAGAAAGAGTAGAAGCAGTAACAAGAAGTGGGAGGGTCATTCCAGAAGCCGAGAAGCAGCAGGACCCAGCACAAGCAATCGCAGAGAAAGAGCCGGAAGAAAATTCAATAGTGAAGCAACTGAAAAAGACCACGGCTCAGATATCTATTTGGGACCTCTTGAGACAGTCCCCCTCGCACCGACAGAAGTTAGTCGAAGCATTGAGCGTATCCACCGTAGCAACTACAATCTCTCCATCCGAGCTTTTAGACCTTGTAAAGGGGGGATCCGGGGAGAAGTTGGTTTTTTCTGATGCGGACCTACCAACAGAGGGTCGCAACCACAACCGACCTTTGTACATCAAGGCACAGATCAATGGTAAACACACCGCTTGTGTCATGGTTGATGACGGGTCATCGATAAATGTCTGCCCTTTGGTGGCACTTCAGGCCTTTGGGATGGATGAGAGTATGTTAAGCAAATCTGACCTGACCATCACTGCCTACGACAACTCCAGGAGGCAAGCATCGGGAATTTTCAAAGCTTTGGTAAAAACAGGGCCCATTGAGACAGAAACAGATTTTGTAGTTCTGCCGATCCCAGCAAACTTTTCCGCTCTGCTTGGTAGACCGTGGTTTCACAAGTTAGGGGGAGTACCATCCACATTACACCAGATAATTAAGATACCCCATGAAGGAGAAGTAGTGACCATTAAAGCAGCAAGAGAGAACCAAGTGTCTGCCTTGGAGATCTCTAATCAGCCATTCAGTGGCTTTCATGTATCGATGATCGGAGAAGAACAAAACCTAGAAGGTAGCCCTCAAGTGGTGAATATGCTGAAGAAGATGCACTTCCTCCCAGGGGCTGGTTTGGGAAAAGAGTCACAAGGGCTGCAGAATGCTATCACTACACGTGGTCAGAAAGATCGAAAGGGGTTGGGCTACAAAGGAGAATATGGTAAGAAGAAAGGGTCAGGGAAGATTCCCCATATTTCGGAGAGCTTTGTGCCATCATCATCAGTTTGTGCCTACACCGGAGAAGAAGAGCCGCAGTGGGTAGATGGGAAGATTATCCCTGGATTTGAAATTTTCAACGATGTCTTTGATTGGGAGATCGGAGTTGTTAAAGCTGTAGAGAACTTTTGGGATGAGGAGATTATGACCCAATGCAGCATATGGGACAGGGATGAGCCTGAAGAGATCGTCACTGATAAACTGTTAGCCACCAGACTTAAGGGGAAGGAGAAGATAGTGGAGCCAGAGCCGAAGAGTGAAGATCTCAAGATTTCACCAAGCCAGGAAGCCAAAGCACAGTCAGCTGCAGCATCGGCGTCGACTGAAGTTGATAGTCATTTAGATTCTCTTTTTATACCAGAACTCTTTGAGGACAATGTTAATGTTTCTGATTATGTTAATGAGATGAACAACTTTGCTTACTTGTGTGATGTTTCTGATGATTTCATGTCGCATGATCATAAGCATGATGCATTCATTTTTGATATTAATTCAACTGGCACAACTGCATTTAATCTCGGAACTTTGGAAAATCCAAAGGAAATTTTGCTAGCATCAGACATAACTCCTGAAGAGAGAATAAAATTTGAGAGAATATTAAAAAAATATGAAAAAGTCTTTGCCTGGACCTATGAGGATATGCCGGGAATAGATCGAGATGTTGCCGAACATGCCATCCCAACTTACCCAGAGTTTAAACCAGTCAAGCAAAAGCTTCGGAGGCTTAGGCCAGAATGGGCACAGAAAGTGAAAGAGGAGATCCATAAGCAGATTGAGGCTAAGTTCCTGATAGAGGTTCAATACCCAACATGGTTAGCTAATGTGGTTCCTGTAGCTAAGAAAGACGGTAAGGTTCGAGTATGCGTCGACTATCGAGACCTGAACAAAGCTTGCCCTAAAGATGATTTCCCTCTGCCTCATATTGATGTGCTAGTAGATAGTGCTGCTGCTTGTATGATGTACAGCTTTGTGGATGGGTACGCAGGGTACAATCAAATCCTTAACAAGATAGTGGACCGGATCAAGACAGCCTTTATCACCGAGTGGGGGACATATGCCTATCGGGTTATGCCTTTTGGGTTGAAGAATGCAGGAGCAACCTATCAGAGGATGGCGACCAAGGTTCTCAATGACTTAATCCACAAAGAAGTGGAGGTGTACGTCGATGACATGATGATTAAGTCGGCTACCAGGGAAGGTCACTTTGAGGCATTAGAAAAGTTCTTTCAAAGGATAAGCAAGTATGATCTGCGGCTCAATCCCAAGAAGTGCATTTTTGGAGTTACATCAGGAAAGTTATTAGGCCATGTGGTAAGCCAGAGGGGAATCGAGGTAGATCCCGATAAAGTCAAAGCCATAAGAGAGATGCCAGTGCCCCAGAAGGAGAAGGACGTCAGAAGTTTCCTAGGAAAGCTTCAGTACATCAGCCGATTTATTGCCAAGCTAGCTTCAGTATGTGAGCCTATTTTCAAGCTTCTTAGGAAGAATCAGCCGATGATATGGAACAATGACTGTCAATTGGCCTTTGACACCATTAAGGAGTATTTGTTAAATCCTCCGGTGTTGAGACCACCACGCCATGCCAAACCACTAATCCTGTACCTAGCTGTGGAAGATAACTCAGTGGGTGCTATGATGTCTCAGGAAGATGATTTTGGTGTAGAGTTTGCCGTTTACTATCTTAGCAAGAAATTCCTGCCTTACGAAGCCAAATATGTAGAGGTGGAAAAGATTTGTTTAGCAGTTATCTGGGCTTCTAAGAAGTTGCGACACTACTTTCATTCCTTCAAGGTACAAACGATTGCCAAACATAATCCGCTTAGATACCTCCAAGAAGCACCCTCTTTACTAGGGAAGATGGGAAGATGGTTACTGCTGTTGCAGGAATTTGACATTGAGTACATAACCAGGAAAACCATTAAGGGAAGAGCTGTAGCGGAGTTCTTAGCCGAGCATCCTATTGAGGGAGATCAGTTTGAATACAACTTCCCAGATGAAGATGTCACGGCCATAGCAGTACAAGGGTGGCAATTATTCTTTGATGGAGCAGTCAATAATAAGGGAGCAGGCGTAGGAGTTATTCTTACAACCCCATATGGTGAAAGGTTACCATTGGCTAAGAAGCTGAGGTATAAGGCTACCAATAATGAAGCAGAATACGAAGCTTGCATATTTGGATTGGAAGCATTGCTTACTCTGGGGGCAAAGACCGCAGAAGTATTTGGGGATTCCTCCTTGGTAATTCATCAAATTAAAGGAGAGTGGTTAGTCAAGGAAGAAAGGCTGTTGCCTTATGTAAAGCACTTGAGAGCGTTGAGCAGCCGATTTGAGATTTGCACTTTTCACTTCATCCCCAGAGACGAAAATCAGTTAGCTGATGCTCTAGCAACTTTAGTGTCTATGTGGGACAACCCAACAGGAGTTGCGATGAAACCCGTGCTGATATATAGTTCGAAAAGACCTGGTTTTGAAGCAGAACAGGTGATGGACATTGAGGCCATTGATGGAAATCCATGGTATTATGACATTCAGAATTATTTAGAGAGATCAGTCTTTCCAGAGGAAGCCACTGAGAAGGACCAAAAAATGATCAGGAAGTTATCCACTTAATTCATCAGTGTTAATGGCACTTTATACAAAAGGCAAGCTGATGGTATCCAGTTAAGATGTCTGGCAGAGAAAGAAGCTAAAAGAGTTATTGAAGAAGTTCATGCTGGGGTTTGTGGAGCTCACATGAATGGCTTAGCCTTAGCAAAGAAGATCATGCGCCAAGGGTTTTATTGGCTCACAATGGATACAGATTGTTCAAAATTTGTGAAGCAATGCCAGTTATGCCAACAGTATGCGAATTTGAGGCATGTGCCAGTTTCAGAGTTACATAACTTAACATCTCCATGGCCATTTGCAGTATGGGGAATAGACATCATAGGCGAAATCCATCCTACTGCTTCTAATGGGCATAGATTTATCATAGTTGCCATTTACTACTTCACTAAGTGGGTTGAGGCTGAATCTTTCAAGAAGGTTGATGCAAGGGATATGGCTAAATTCATCGAGCGGAATTTGATATGCAGATATGGTCTCCCACATCACATTGTATCTGATAATGGGGTACAATTCCTAGCAGAGACTAAACAGATGCTCCAGAAATTTGGGATCCAACATCATAAGTCTTCTCCTTACCGTCCTCAAGCGAATGGTGCAGTTGAAGCGGCGAATAAGAATGTGAAGAGAATTTTAGCCAAGATGGTTCAGAACTACAAGGATTGGGCAGAAATGCTACCCTTCGCACTTTGGGGTTATAGAACAACAGTCAGAACCTCTACGGGGGCAACACCATTCTCTCTGGTGTATGGAACTGAAGCAGTCCTGCCGGTTGAAATTGAGCTGAAATCATTAAGGGTAGTCCTGGAAGCCGAGATTCCGGAGACAGAATGGGCACAACAGCGATTGTTGCAGTTGAATCTATTGGATGAAGATAGGTTGAGAGCCTATTACCACAATCAGGTTTATCAGAAAAGACTAGCTCGGTCCTTTGGCAAGAAGGTACGAAAGCACCCGTTGAAAGAAGGGGATTTGGTCTTTAAGATGATGAGGCTGGGAGTGCCAGACATACGAGGAAAATTCAGACCAACCTGGGAAGGTCCATTCATTTTGAAAAAGTTGCTAACAAAAGGAGCAGCAATTTTAGCAGACAGCGATGGGAATGAGTTCAAGGACCCGGTCAATGTCGATAGACTTAAAAGGTTCCATGGCTAAAGACCAAAAATAAAAAGAAGAGAATAAATGCCCCGCGGGTCGAAAACCGAAAAAAAGGCGGCCTTGCTAAAATTGGGCGCCCTGTCAGGGTGAAAACCGAAAAAAGGCATCCTGGGCAAAAATTAAGGGCCAAGAGAAAATATTCAATCGAGAAAACCCGAGAGGGCCGATTGATAACAGGAGTTTGATGCTGACAAAACCCACTCCGAGATTAGGTGTAGTCACATGCTTTTGAATTCTTGTCAAATGAAAAATCATGCATGATGAAATCATATAGAAATGTACACAATTTTGCAAGGAATAAAAGAATATATTTTCGTTGATCTTTCAGTTCTGTCTCAAAAAGAGTTATATCAATTTTTCATCTAATGATTATCGCTCCTCAGATATGTCCTATTTGCTCTTAACATAAGCTTTGGTGATAACCTTCTCTAAAATAAAAAAAAAAAAAAAGGCCGTTAGAGATGAAAACCGTAACTGGCTCTCTAAGCAAAAGTTAGGCCAAAGGGCAGGGTGAAAACCTGGAAACAGGCAGTCTGCCCTACAAAAAAATAAAATAAACAAAAGCCGCTGGATTGAGTTGGGTCCATTCCAGGCAAAAGTTAGGCAAAGGGTTGTGTGAAAATCCCATAAGGGACGCATTTCCCGCAAAGAAAAGCTAGTGCGAAAATCCACAAGGGACGCACTACCTTTAAAACAATGACATTCAATGCCTGGAGCGATAAGGCGGCATTATTTCAAGATGATCTTCTGTCAGTCAGACAACACACAACACAAAACATGAAATAGAATCCCAAGTAAATGATCATTGACCAGGGGGTAAGGGATATACACCGGACGTCTCTTTCAGAAAGCTTGTCAACGATCCTCAGGATTCAGGGGGCATGGTACAGCAAACAAACTATAAGTTCAGCAAACCATGGATGTCTCTTTCAGAAAGCTTGTCGACGATCCTCAGGATTCAGGGGGCATGGTACAGCAAACAAACTATAAGTTCAGCAAACCATGGATGTCTCTTTCAGAAAGCTTGTCGACGATCCTCAGGATTCAGGGGGCATGGTACAGCAAACAAACTATAAGTTCAGCAAACCATGGATCACCTAGGGCGCGATCTATACATTTTTTGCAAGCATTTGCATTCCATAACATACACACATGATTTCCTGTATATTCCTATGCATACAATCTTGCAGGAGAAATCGGCGGGAAACACCCACAAAAGCCAAGTGATGACACTAGTCCAAACATCTAAAGGAGCAAAAAAATAAAAAATAAAAAATAAAAAAATAAATCCACAGCGGTTAGCATGTTGGCGGCATTACCCACAAGAGGTTAGCACGACCACAACATATATTCACAGCGGTTAGCACGATGGCGGCACTGCCCACAAGAGGTTAGCACGACCACGGCACTACCAATTCACAGCGGTTAGCACGATGGCGGCACTACCCACAAGAGGTTAGCACGACCACGGCACTACCAATTCACAGCGGTTAGCACGATGGCGGCACTACCCACAAGAGGTTAGCACGACCACGGCACTACCAATTCACAGCGGTTAGCACGATGGCGGCACTACCCACAAGAGGTTAGCACGACCACGGCACTACCAATTCACAGCGGTTAGCACGATGGCGGCACTACCCACAAGAGGTTAGCACGACCACGGCACTACCAATTCACAGCGGTTAGCACGATGACGGTACTACCCACAAGAGGTTAGCACGACCACGGCACTACCAATTCACAGCGGTTAGCACGATGGCGGCACTACCCACAAGAGGTTAGCACGACCACGGCATTACCAACTCACAATGTTTAGCACGATAGCGGCGCCACCCACAAGAGGTTAGCGCACCTACGGTATTACCAGCTACAACCAAAAGACAGCAGCAGCTATCATCATAACTCCATCAAGCAGGAAGATCGCCGCTTCAGGTACGCGTTTCTTTCCTTTCCTGAATTTTGGCTCACCTAGGCACCCATGCACTAGTCTCTTCAAAATTGGGGGCAACTGTAGACACCGGGTCCCGAGTAGCCTTGATCAGGATTACCCGATGATGAAATTTAGCTATGCCGGCTTATAGGCAAAAAGATTGGAGCTCAGAAGTGATTTTCCTTGTCTTTTCGGTGAGTAAAAAGGGTATTTTAAAAATATTTTAAAAATATTTTTTTAAATTATTTTGGAGGAGAAAAAGTGTGTTTTAGATTGGTGGTATTTTATAAAAAAAAAAAAAAAAAACAAAAGGTGAAAAATGATGGAAAAATGTTGAAAAGTGGAAAATAGGGGAAAAATTTAGCGACGGAAGGGCGACGGCCGAAGCCGTCGCCAATTTACGTGCGCGGAGCGCGCGCTCCGCGCGACCGACGCCCTTGGCGTCGGTTGTTTTGCGCGAGCGACGCCTTGGGCGTCGCTCGCTCCGCGCACGACGTGCGCGGAAGTTCCGCGCAACTCCGCGCGGAGACGTGCGCGAGGCGCGCGGAAATCGCCGAAATCGCCCCCATTTTGCCCACTTCGCCCATTTTCGACCCCCACTCGATTTTCAACCGTTTTTGGATGTTTTTTGGGGTTTTTTGGGTAGTTTTTGAGGGTTAAAACACTAGAAAAATTCAGAAAAAAGGGAGGACGAGTAAAGAACATTTTGGAGAGAAAAAACTGAATTTTGGAGCTTTGAGTTGAGAGAAAAAAATCCATCTTACACACTTGTTTCCAAGAGCTTTTTTTCAAGTTTTCAAGCTATTTTCTAAGGATTTTCACAAGAGAAGACAAGGAATTCAACACTTCTATCTTCAATTCTTCAAAACTGAATTTGAGGGTAATTATTCTTGGCTTTACTCATTAATTCTCTTGTTAATTTCATTTATTTTGGCTTCCAATTAACATATCGAACATGTAAATTCTCTTAGTCTCCATATTCTTCTTCTTATTTTTTTATCTTCAATTATTCATATAACAAATAAGTTTTTTAAATTCTATTATTTTTTTTATATATCAAATTATTCTTTGTTCATGTAATTATGCATGTTTTAGGTTGTAAATACCTTTAATTTCTTAATGCTATATCATGTTTATTATTATGCTTTCTTTTGCATGTATGAGTGTTATAATCATTATTTTATGCTAGTCATGCATGTTAAGTTGTGTTATTCTCATGTTACATTTTTAATTCATGTCTTAACTATAGTAAAATTGATTGTCACTAATTTTCCATGCACGTTAATTACTAATATTAATAAGTTGCATGTGCCATGATACTTTCTCATCTTATGCATGTTAAATTGCATCTTAATTATTCTATGCATGTTAAATTGCATCTTAACTATTCTATGCATGTTAAATTACATCATGATTATTTTATGCATATTATATTTTCATGGTACATATTATCTTTTTATGTCATATTATTTTGTTGGCTTAATCACTAACATGAATTTCTTTTGTTTTATTTTTGGTTGCACATCATTGTTTTTACTTTCAATTGAGCATCCATGCACGTTGAAGGAGGAGTTGCGGGGTTTGGTATTTTCTTTATACATTTTTAATTCCCATTTTATTTACATTGCCTTGTATATATTCATTAAATAAAACGTTTTCTTATGCGCACCAAAATAAAAATCACCAAAATATTTTTACTAAATTAACTTGGATCTTTCCTAATAAAGCGGGACCAATGTCCCAGTTTTCATCCCAAATAAGATCATCACATCCAGAATATTTTCTTTAATTGTGCATGTGGGGACCAAAGTCCTCATGATTAATAAATTCCCCGGTTTTATGCATGTTTGCACTTTTAAAAGGGAGTTGTATTCCGCTCCTTGTATTATTGTAATTCATTGCTTTACTTGCTAATTTATGGTTTTCCTAACATGTATAAATGCGCTTTTAGATTAAAATTGCATCGTGTGGAGAGAGAGCGAATTAATGATAATTAAAATTTGATCATAAATTAATCGAGGTAGAAATAGATGAGAAATCCCGGACCCAGCTCTGGTCTTTGGGCTCGAGAGGTTAGAGGTTATCCTCCAAAATACTTCTCGGGTCACGAGGCTTTAGCGCTAATCCTAGGCCTCATGGCCCAATATGGATAAAATGCGCAAGTCTTAGGCTCTCCGAGGCGAGAGAAACTTTCCCAATGTTCTATTGGGTGGCGACTCCATGATACCTTCTTGTTGCCCAACATAGACGCACTTGCGATTTATCGCAAGATGTCAACGGACCCGCAAATGCCCCGATCGCCCACGTGCGGGCGGTCCGAAAGGGCGGCGCTCGGGATCCGGCGCGCGTCACACCATCCGATAAGGTGCTTTCGATATGGGAGTGGTACCCGGCATAATCTCTATGGATAACTCTACCTATCTCTCCGGAGGCAACCCAGGTAACTCACTCAGAAACACATCACTAAACTCCCGCACAACAGGGATGTCCTCAATCCGAACTTGATCCCTCCTGGAATCCAACACAACCGCCAAAAAAGCTTCACAACCCTTCCTGATAAACCTCTTGGCTTGCATTGCAGAAATCACATTGTTCAAAGAACTAGCACCCAAACCTTTCACAAACACAAGAGACTGACCTCTATCCCGAAGCACAACCGTCTTCCTATGGCAATCAACTACAGCCCGATGCTTACCCAACCAGTCCATACCCAGAATCAGATCAAACTCTCTGAAAGGCAACTCAATCAAATTCGCTAGAAACACAACTCCCTCAACCAACAAAGGACAATTCTTATAGACTCTACTCACATTGACACTATGTCCTAATAGACTGGTCACACATATCTCATAATCTAGCTGAGTAACCACATGCAACTTATCAACAATCTTATCCGTGCACAAGTATGAGTGTGTGGAACCAGGATCAATTAGGGCATACAATTCAGTGTTATGGAGTAGGAACTTACCAGCAATAACATCGGGCGCATCCTGCTCCTCTCTGGCTCTCACAGCATAGGCTCTAGCTGCGACTGGCAACTGACGCTCAACAGACTCTAATGCAGCTCCCTCTCTAGGTCAACCGCCTCGACCTCTACCTCGGCCTCTACCACGGGTAGCTTGTGTGGCATTAGAACCAACCCTGCTGGCCTCTCTCTGGGAACCCAAATCCTCATTCAACCTCGGACAACTAGCCAAAAGATGCTCAGTGCTCCCACACCTGAAGCACCCACATGTGAGCCACCTACACTCACCCTAATGGGCCTTACTACAATGCGAACATATGGGAATAGGCTCAGATCTACCACCTCTACCAGAACCAGATACCGCTGCAGAACCCTGTCTTCTTCCTCTAGTGGCCAGACCAGATGACGACTCATCCTGTGGGTTCCTAGATCTCTTACCCGAAGATGATGAAGATGAACCACCATGAGAAGGATTCCTCCTCTGAGCCCTCTCTCTCAACACAGACTCTGATCTCTCGGCTCTAACAGCAGCTTCCACAATCTGATAATAATTCACCCCTGGAGTGCTCATCAAAGAAATCAACATAGCCCTTAAAGACTCATTCAACCCTGCCTCAAAATGACGGCATCTGAACTCATCAGTCATAACCCCCTCTGGAGCATACCTAGACAACCGGTTGAACTCTTTCTCAAACTCTGAAACTGACATAGCTCTCTGTTTCAAGCTCAGAAACTGTGTCCATCTAGCATCCTTATAAGTCTGAGTTATGTACTTCTTCGTGAACTCTCTCTCAAATAAATCCCTAGTAATTGAATTAGGTAGCTGAGGATGTATACAAACCAATTCCCACCATTCATAAGCAGACCCTTGCAGCAAAGCCACTGCACACTCTGCCTGCTGATCAGGAGGACATCGGACTTCTCTCGATGCATGCTTCACCTTGTCTAACCATTTCTTAGCCAACTCTGACTCATCTACACCCGTGCCATAGAAATCTTCAGCACCAGCCATTCTCAAGCTCTGTATAGGGGCTCTAAGAGCGGTCACTCTCTCCAAGACCCTAGCCATGTCCTGTGACAGCTTGAACATAGCCTCAAAAGGCATGGCTGCGGCCTCGGGCTGGACCCAAGCAGGTTGAGCCGGCACAGAAACTAAAGGATCTACGGCTTGAGGGTTCACACTCTCGGCGGACTCCTCAAGTGATCCACGAATAGAGTTAAAAGCCATCTAAAACAAACAAGAAGACAACCGCATCAGCCAACACAGATCTAGATATATATACATCTATGCACCTCAACACATCAACAACACCCAGAAATGCCTAAACCTGGCTCTGATACCAAAAACTGTAACACCCCCTACCCATACATAGGCGATCCCATCCGATAAGGAGCGAGATGCTGTATAAATCAAGGTGCCACCATGCAGATACAATACAAATCATACATTCATTCATAACATACATACAGAAGTACGAGATAAATAAAAACTTTAAGGGAAATATAAGCAATAGCTGATCATACATTAATATAACAAAACCATTACAATAATATTCTGATCAAACTAGCTGATACAAAAGATAATATATCCAAAATATACAATTGCGGAAGCTATTACAAAACATAAATATAAGAGAGTTCTATTACAAAAAGAGTCATCATACTATCAAAAGAATAAAGCCCTAACACTAATCCCTCCTATGTTGGCTTAACTCGTGGAGACTCTCCTAAAGCAAAACATCCTCCGTACCTGCACGGCTAGAAACACCGTGCTAAGCGATAAATGCTTAGTGGGGAAATACACAAATAATATGGACGGCCATTCACAATGGTCGTCAAGGCATAACAAATTCATAATGGCATATGCAAATATCCATAACATAGTATATATATAAACATGCTTACATGTTAAGGCCATACATTCCGCATCTCATATTCATATTAACTGAATATACATCTCATAATTATATTCAATCGAATATAACATTCGTATAATCATATCAGAGCAAACAAAGCAAATAAAACACATAATACCTGCTGACTCATGATAGTGGATAACGAGTATACAGACAGTACCTTACGGGTACGAATCAAAAAACCATTTCATTGTGTCACATTCAAAACATTTTTACTGAGGGATCTTAAACAAGATCCAAATACTGAGGGTTCGCGAGGAACCAAACAGGGACCTGACCGGGGTCCAAACTGAACTGAGGCTGCAGCTAAAGACTCTATTAGGCATGCTAACTATCCACCTACTTGACTCTAGCAAGTCATACATCATTCAGATCATACTTCTAAGTGTAACACATAATTATACTCACATTCATAACAGGGAATCATAAATAAGACATGCATAACCCAATATCATTCAACAACCTATAACATGCAATATCGTATACATTACTTATTATTTGGCTAAGTTAAAATACCAATGATATCATTTGCACTTTAATAGCACATAAATGAAGGCTAAAGAACTCAAAACAGAAGAAAAAGGATTGAGAAATACCCAAATACGTTTGATAAAAACAGAAGGGACAGAGGCCTAGAAGGGCACGAGTCATGCTTGAGGAGCACGACTCGTGCTCCTGGAGTCCTGAGGGGCACGAGTCGTGCTGAGGAGCATGACTCATGCTCCTGCTCCCAGCTAAGGGAGCGCGAGTCGTGCTCCCAGAGCATGACTCGTGCTCGGCTTCCAGCCAGGAGCACGACTCGTGCTCCTGCTCTCTCAGGGAGCGCAAGTTGTGCTCCCAGAGCACAACTCGCGCTCCTGCTCTCTCATCCCTAACATCGCGATTTGAAACCCAATATCGTGAAAAAAAGCACAGAACCCAGAATTCCCAGAAAATCATCCCATCTTAAACCCAATTTAATCTCACCTGAAATCAGCTTCCCTAAGCACTCAAAACCAACGCAAACAATTTATAAACACTCCCCTCAACAATTACTCACTCAAAACACAGATTAAGTTAATCAGAATCCCAAAATTCCAGAACCTAGAAAAATGACAGTAAGCTCATTCCTATCACGTTGCTTTCCATCACCTCAAAATTCAGAAGCATAATTTGAATCAAATCAAACTCATAGTAGTTTTACAACATGCAACGCATAACCCATTCAATTATCAACCAAATAAATCAACATTTCACAACATACACAAAGCATCAAAATACAGAGATTCCCAAACTTGAAGACCTGAAGATCTGAAGCTCTAATCACTTAGTTCCACTACTCCCTGCCTTCTCTTTTCTCTTTGGATCGCGAGGAGACTCAGCTAAGCACAACACACCAAAGAACACCCAAAATACAAACCCTAAGTTAAATCTAAACCCAGAAATTAAGAAGAAGAAGATGAACAAAAGGGAAAACAAGATGAAAAATGCAATAACTTACCAAAAGGATGCAAGGAGATGAGTAATTTCCACCAACAGTAACTTGAATCAAGACTAGGGCTTCTAAAGAAGAGCAAAGGAAGAAGATGAGACAAGGGAGAAGAAAAATCGGGAAAAAGGAAATGAATTATGCCTTTCCCAATTTTCCTTCCTCCTTAACTCATCTTTTTCCTAACCCTAACCCTTGTCATTTTTCTATTGGTGGAAACTAACCATTCACACCCAGCAAGCATACCCTACTCACACACAATGCACTCCCAACTAATGCACACTCTACCAATGTGTGAATAAAGCACACAACCACAAGTCAACTACTCATACCCTACAACCATATGAGTAATACACTCAAATGCAACCCAACTGATTCACGCTCTAATTCCATGCATGCGTCCATATGCTAACAAAACCCTTAAAACATATATTTTACCCAAAATACCCTTATGATATGTCAAAACACACTCAATGCATGCACACATAGATGGCTCATTCTACTAGGGGGCAAACGGGGTGTGACAGCTTGACTGGCATCTATGCAGAAAAGCTGTGGGTTCCTCAGCTCTGCCCTCCTTATTGGCGGCTTGGGGGGTGATTTAAGGGCATAAGATGATTCTTCTCACCTTCAGGAACTTGTCAGTATGGTCCATGTCTCCATCCGACATCGAGAATGGCAGAAAATGGAGAAAAAGCCTTCAGCTTTTCTCTTTCGAAGAAAGGGCAGAATTGTCGAACCAGCGGCACTGACGATTGTGCTGGTGCAGGTGTTGTCGGTACGGGTGAACGAGGTCGCTGGCCTCTCCTTTTCCCTCTCCCGGGTTTCGATTTCTGCCTCCCCTTCCCCTGCGTTTTCCTTTTTGTGTTTTTATTTTCCAATTCTGTGTTTTTTTCTTTTCTTTTCGATTTTCTTTCTTTCTCGTTTTTTAAACTTTATTTATTTTATTATTTATTTATTTATTTATTTTATTTATGACTGAATTTTTTAATCAAAGTCAACATTTAACTATTCTCAGATCAAAAGTTGACATTCGGTAAATTTTTGGTCGCCGAGTAATTGTTCGCATCATAGATTTTTAGGGCGTTATAGTAAACCTATCGTGGGATGCAAATGAATTTATAAAATCAAAGTAATACAAAGCTCATTTGGTGGCCTTTTCTCAAGAATATGGTATTGATTATGAAGAAACTTTTGCTCCTGTAGCACATCGTACTTCTATTCAAAGTCTTATTGTTGTACATAGCTACAATACGCAAATGGCCATTGTTCAAAATGGATGTCAAAAATGCCTTTCTTAATAGAGATCTCTCTGAAGAAGTCTACATGAAACCCCCGCTTGGTTATGATCATCCACCTAGTAAATTTTGTTATCTTCGTAAGGCGTTATGTGGTCTTAAATAGGCACCTTGGGCATGGTTTTCAAAATTCAGCACTACAATTAAGAAATTTGGATTTGTTTTTAGTTCTTATGATAGTGCCTTGTTTCTTCGCAAAACCAATAGAGGATACACTCTTTTACTGTTATATGTGGATGATATGATTGTTACTGGAGATGATTTGATAGAAATTACAGAGTTGAAACAGTTTCTTAGCATGTAGTTTGAGATGAAATATCTTGGTCACTTGAGTTACTTTCTTCGGATGGAAGTTTCCTCTCACAGAACAGGTTATTACTTGTCTCAGGCAAAATATGCAACTGATCTTTTAACTCGTGCTAATCTAACAGATAATAAGATGTCCAATACTCCTATTGAAGCTAATGTTAAACTTTTACCTATGGATGGCACATTTTTGGATGATCCTACTCTTTACACGCAACTGGTTGGAAGTCTTATTTATCTCACTGCAACATGTCTAGACATAGCTCATGCAGTTCATGTGGTCAGTCAATTCATGGCTGCCCCTTGTTGTACTCATTTCACTGCAGTACTTCGCATTCTTCGTTTTGTTAATGGTACTTTATTTCATGGTCTTCACTATTTTGCACAGTCATCCCTAATATTGCATGCATTCTCAGACACTGATTGGGAAGGCGATCCTACAAATAGAAGATCTACAACTTGCTATTATTTGTTTTTAGGGGACTCTCTTATTTCTTGATGAAGTAAAAAGCAAACAGTTGTTTCTCACCCGAGTACAGAGGCAGAATATAGGGCCTTTGCTGACACAACTTCTGAGCTTCTTTGTTGCGATGGTTGTTACAGGACATGGGAGTTTCACAAACTAATGCCACAAGTATTTATTGTGGCATTCAAAGTGCCATTAAAATTGCTCATAATGATTTCTTCCATGAGCGCACCAAACATACTGAGATTGATTGCCATTTCATCTGGCATCATCTCATCCGTGGTGTTCTCCAACTCTCTCCTGTGTCTTCTATTGAGAAAATTGCTGATGTTTTCACTAAAACTTATCCACCTGGACGTTTTCATGATTTATCTTGCAAACTCAATTTAACAAATTCTTTACCACCTTGAGTTTGAGGGGGAATGTTAGAATATATTATAGTCCATGATTTTAGCATTCTTGATTTTGGTGATATATTCACCACGATTTTAGTGATTTGTATATATCTTTCTCCTATATTTAGCATTTCTTTCCCGTATATATATATATATTTATGGTTGTATTTGTCAAATTACAGAAGTTAATGTAATTATCTTTATCCCTCCATTTTATTTTTTATCAATTATCAGATTTTGATTCCTAAAAAGTTAATATGTGAGTGAAACCTTTACGCATGCAATAAATCCACTATATATATGATAAATCAATGTCAATAATAGTTATTATCACTGACAATAACAATAATTTAATTTTTTTTCCAAGAATATATATAATTTAATTTATTGTGTTGTTATATAGTCATCATTAATTTAATTAATTTAGACAGAGGCAGATATACCCTTATAATAAGAGTGGAGTTTTGAAAGGTAATTTATACTTTCCTAGTAATTTCAAAAAATTCACGTACGAAGGTTTTTGGATATAATATTGTTATTTGAGCTAAAAGGCCGAAGGAATTGAGCTGAGAATTCAGTTTGAAAAAGATATAGTAGCAAATCAGCTCCTGCCATTTATATAGTAAAGAAATATTAATTTTTTTAAAAAAAAATGATCACGAGAAACAGTTGGATCCTTCATTTGATTATTCAATCAGTTTACCGTAAGTGTTTTCCTTCGATATATGTTTCCCTCTTCAAACCTCTTCGACATATCTTTGAAATTTTCTCTGGGACATGTGATATTCTAAGAAATTATAGCTTTCTTGCTTATAGAAAGAGAGAGAACCCCAACCACAAATCATCCTAAAATACTCACGTTTCCTAAAATACTAATCATTTTCATAGAATGATTTATCATCTAAAATTTTATTATATTGAATTGTAGGGGTGAGAAAAAAACCAAAGTTTTGATTAATCGAACAATTGATCCGAAACTGAATCGATCATAAGTTAATCAAATTGAACATTTAAGGTTAATCGAACTATATACATTTTATATGTTATATTTTAATTTTTACACATAAATTTTTCAATATTTTTATAATTTATTAATATTATAATATATAACTTTTTAAAATATTATTATAATACATATTTTTAGTAAATAAATATTAAAATTATCATTTTATTCATTGCATATGCGTAATTAACACTCTATTGTTAGTTTTATATTCAACATATTAAATTCTTATAACTAATTAAGAAAATTTTATTTTTCTTTGGATTTTTTTAATTAGATGTGTCAAAATTAACCCAAAACCAACAATTCACCCAAACCCACCCAAAAAAAATTGACCCAAACCCAACCCAACTAAAAAATTGACCCATTTAAACCCACTCAAAATCTACCCACATAAAATACAACCCATTTAGGTCATTTTTCCTAAACCCAATGGGTGTTTTTTTTTCATTATTTCTTTAATATTAAAAACTTTTGCCTTAATGAACAAGATTTTTTGCTTAAACTGTACCGCTATATTATTATTATGTAATGTGTATGCGTATTTTTTTAGTTATATTTGTAATGGCCGAGTTATCAGGTTAGTCGTGAATAATATTTTTCGACGGAAAATAGTGAATTGGGAACAAAAATTACACCTGGAAGTAAAAAATATTTTATTTGACAATCGAAAAATACTAGTCACAAGGAGTCCGAGAGTAAAATATGGAGAAAAAATGAACTCAAATAGATCTCCAAAAGTCAAAAATAAAAAAAAAGCCCATATCATTTTAAAGGTTACCCGGTTTGACCAAGATTTGACTAAACCTCTGAAAATAGTAAATGACCTTTAAAAATTATTTTCATGATATACATAGACTTAGATTAATATTTAGAAATTTTTGACAGCGAAAAATTAATTTTTTTGTAACACTGAAAATTGTCAAAACTAACTGATTTAAATGTACCAGATCGAGAAACGGACTCTGTTTGAGCTGAAATTTTGCAGGCAGACTAATTTATATATTTTAAGAATTATAAAATTAATTTTGGGAGAAATTGAGTTTAGAGAGTGAATGAAATAATTTAGAATTACATAATTGGCTTAAAAATGGAAAAATAGCCACTTGGTTTGTGAATTATTGTGTTGTTGTACCCCTGTGTGTGACTATGGATTGTTTGAATTGTAGGAAGGGTATGTTATATATATAGCCATTATACTGCCAAAATTTTTATCAAATGAATAGTATTATTTTTATCAAAATTTTTATCAAATGAATTGTAGGAAGGGTATGTTATATATATTATTTTTCATTAAACAAATATCAAATGGGTCGACCCAAACCCACCCAACCCATTTGGGTATTGACCCATTTATAACCCATATATTTTTGACCCATTTACGACCCAATCCATTTATGACCCAACCCAAACACACCCAACCCGCCCATTTGCCACCTCTACTTTTAATGAATATTAAATTTGATTTGCAGTTTTTATTTTTGAAGCATTTTTAACTATTAAAATAACATTACAAATTGTATAATTTATTAAGTTTATATGTTAAAATTTTTTAATGGTTAACTAGTAAACCTATTCTGAAAATTTAGTTAAAAACTAAAATCGATATAACAATTAACCAAAATTAATAAATTGGTTAATAAAATTATTAATGAACCGGTTAACTAGTCTATACTCACTCCTATTGAATTGAATAAGGAAAAATCTATATTTTATCCTCTTTAATTGTATCATTGTTTTAACTATTAAATCCTCAACTTTTGTTTGTCTTCAATAAATAATACAACTTCACCTCAAAGTTAGCTACTACGAGGTGAAAATTGTAAAAAAAATCATAAAATTTATATTCTTAAAACCAGTCCACAAGAAATAATTAACGCACCCTTTTTGTGCTGAGGGTCGAATAAATACATACAGAAAATAATTTAATATAAAATTTGTAGGGTTTAACATCTGCATATTATAACACTATATATATTGGCTCCAATACTAGGTCGAAAGAAATTGACTTGAAGATTAACCAAGACACGATAAGGAGTTTATATTCTTATATTTGCACCGATGCTTAAAAAAATATAGAGTTGCTGCAAATTATTCCAAGAAGATACCTATAACATCATCAATGACGATCTTTATTTACGCAAATAATCTGAATTCCATATTGTCAACTGGCAAATATGCTTCTATAAATGTTAATAATAAACAAACTTTTCCAAGTCAATAATATTGTCACGAGAATATGGCTCTAAATTAAACTTTTTCCCATCACCAAATACGAATTTATGTTCGAGCATGTGATTTTTGAACAAAATGTGTTTGTAATTTTTATGCGTTTCTCCTCTCTCTCTCTCTCTCTATATATCATAACTCAGCATGCGTAACAATTCAGTACTTAAAACCGCAAATCTTAGAAAAGGAGAGATTGCGAGCGTTGTACACCAAAGAAACAAGGCTGTAGGATTGCAAAATAAAATAAAAAAGAATGTCAGCAATAGCATCAATAGAGGCATTAGCAATGGCGGGTGTGGATTGCGATGATATACAATTACAAAGCATCGATTTTGAAGAATTGGATTTGCCTCCGCCCCATTTGCTAGCTGAGGAAGATGATGAGTTCCATGAAGATGGCAAAAGAGGGGATGATAATTTTTAATTGCTATTTTTTGAGTTCCAGTTTAGAAAAGTTTTGCGTATTGCATATATTATAAGAGCTTTTAATTGTTTATTTATTTATTTTTTTACATTTTTATTTTATGGGAGGTAGAGGTTGTTAGATATTTTAGATTCAGTTCTTTCATTGTTATATGTTGTTGTACATAAATATAGAATTTTCCCTAATATAAAGTTTGAGGCTTATTGATTCCGATACGTGATTGTATTTAAGTTGAGTGTTATCAAAAGTTAATGTGAATTATTTGGATGGGATGAAATGAGACTATAAATACTATTTGGTCTGTAATTTTGAATTTAGCTAGTATGAATTTTAGCACATAAATTTTTCTTAATTAAAATCTTTAATAGTTGTTTATTTTCTGACAAGTTTTGTTTTTGATTTGTAGTACAAGTAAAAACTTCCTACTCTTATCAAATTTTGTGTTGTATAAGAAGTTTTAGATTTATAGAATTTTGCATGTCCGTCTAAAACATAAACTCTATAAATGTCGGCGGATGTAAATAAAGATAATCTTGTGTCCCAAAATTTCAAGATAGTTCCGTGAGAATTTTGTAGAAATTCTGTGTATTGGATTTTGGTGAGGATATTGGATGTATTTGTGATTTGGATTTGAGAGTTAAATTTCTTTGTATCTTTCTATTTTGTTTAATGGATTTTTACTTCCTTATGTCCGTAAATGAAGATTTGGTGTCAAATCACGTTAAATATTTTTTGTGTTTTCTTTTATTTTTTCACTTTCTATACACTATTACTTTTTATTGATAGCATTTTTTTCATAAAAAAGATCATATGGATTATATATAAAAAAAGTACAAGAGAATAAAGATACTTTCTTAAAACATCAATAGCAGAAATTTATTATTTCGATACTCTCTCAGGAGTTGTAATTAGTGTATTGAATCGAGCTTTTAAGCTTTTACTTGTAGGGTTATTATACATGCATTCTGTAACTTTGTATTGGATTTGACAATCCAAATAGCTCTTAATTGATTTACTTAAATTGAGCATAAAAAATTTATGCTCAAGGAAACGTTGATATCTGTTTGTTTTAACACTATTTTGCATGTGCTTTTGGCCAAAACAAGTTAGAAATCGCCCTCAGCCCATTTGTAAAATGAAGTTGTTATTAGTTTTAAAATACAGGATGATCATTTATGCCCACATATATTAATTTTACATATACAGCTAGCTACAAATAATTAAATAAAAGATCAGAAGGCTTTGGAATTTTACAATCATTAATTTTTTTTTGTTCTAATGAAAGGATCTAGTTCAGGTTATTCTGAACAATTTATAAAATATCAAACACCACAATATATATGGTATACCTAGTAAAAGTAGCCCAAAAACATAGTACTTTCAACTTTTTAATTATGTAATTTGACCCTTCAAACTTTTTCTGTCCCACTTATATTATATCTTGGCTATCCACATGTCTTCATCCTGCATGCATATCCACTGCTAGGAAAAAAGGATTTCCATGCGAAACCCTTCCCCTATTTAGATCATGATTAGGAATAGTACAGTATTGATCAATCAAGTATACGTGTAGTAAAAAATAGATTGGAAGAATTATGTCAAGACTTAAAATTTAATTTATGTATTACATTTTATAAGATAATTAATGTGTAGCTAAAATCCATTTTTTTTGTTAGATGAAATCGAAACGAAGTCTAATCCATTTTTGAACATTTCTAGTCAATTGGTTGTTTTGAAAATTTTTTAATGTATGGATATGTATGGTGTGGTATGGTATGACCTCTCCAAAATAACTTATACAAGATTATATATTATATTTTAATTATAAAATTAATTTGGTCCGCTGGCTTTCAATTATTTTATTTAAGCTCCCTCCGGAAACCTTTTATAATAACAAGAAAGTCTTATACCCTGTAGTTTATATTATCAGTTTTGAGGATAGGGCATATGGATGTTTGTGGGAAATTATAGGTTTAACTCATAAGATTTTACCCTTCATAACAATTAGCTAGTTAAAAATGTTGACATATCATGCCAAGTCAGAATCTACAATGTGATACACGAGTATAAAGTTTCAACAATGCAACATGTCATCATATGTTGTTAGGGAAACTACACGTTTTCTATTTCTTATAATTATCTTCTATATTGTATTCAGCTAATGCTGTAAATCGTATAGTTTAAATTGTACCATCAACACTATAAATATCAAGTGCTTGAATATGTTTTAAGTAAGTGATCACTACAAGAATTCTGGCAATTAGTGACGGATGTTGGACTTTTCTGTCACATGAGGAGAGAATCCAATTTGACCATTCATATTACAGATGAGTGATTTGAAAAATGTGTGTGAAAGAAAGAAATAAAAAAAGGGTTGGCAGAGAGAGTTGAAGAAAAAGAGGAAGAAAAATCTGATTTTTCTACACAAAATCAGTCCCACGATTTATTAGTTTTTTCAGAGATTCAGCTGTTGGATCGAGCTGAAATTTGGAAAGAAGATTACTCACACGTCGATCTTCATTATCAACGGTGAGGATTGGATTCTTACATCCGGAGGTCAGTTCATGGCAGGGACGGAATTCAGTTTCTAGGTATTAGCTCTCTTGCTTTTGTCTTTAATTTATTCCATATATCTTGATGTTTATTCCAAGATTATGATTATGATGATGATGATGATTATATGCCTCTAGTTCAGTATAGGGAAGATTTAATGTAATAGATAGAATACATGTTGTATTTGCCCATTATTTGATAGTGGAAGATTTAAGCGGGTTAAGGGTCCCGTGATTTTTACTCCTTACATCGAGAAGGTTTTTCACGTAAAAATTTTGCGTATTCTTGTGTTGATTGTAACTGTAGAGTTCAGAACTTATTGCTGTAGTATTTGCTTTGGATATTGCTCTATTTGTTAGTTTACCTAAAAGGTTTATTCAAGTAGTGAAAGATAAACAACGAAGACCCATTCCGCACATTTAGTATTTCCGTTGTTGGTCATTTTTCTCATTAGATTGGTATCAGAGCATTTGGTTGTTGTTGTTGTTAGACTTGTTTAAATAATGAAAGCTAATACAAGTAGAATGGTTAATTTAAATGGTTCGAATTACCATGTCTGGAAAGACAAAATGGAGGATCTTCTTTATGTGAAGGATTATTATCTACCGATGTTTATGGAAAATAAGCCTGATGATAAGAAAGAGGCAGAATGGACTATTTTGCATAGACAGGTTTGTGGGTATATACGGCAATGGGTGGATGATAATGTTTTGAACCATATTAGTGGTGAGATAGATGCACATAAGTTATGGAACAAACTTGAGCAGTTGTATGCTCGAAAGATAGGGAATAACAAGTTGTTCTTGATCAAGCAAATGATGAATTTGAAGTACCGAGATGGAACTCCTATGGGAGATCACTTGAATGCCTTTCAAGGAATTATAAATCAGCTTGAAGGAATTGGAATCAAGTTTGAGGATGAGATACAGGTTTTTTGGGTCCTTGGTACTTTAACGGACTCTTGGGAGACGTTTAGAATGTCATTTTCTAACTCTACACTAGATGGGGTTATTACCATGGAATTGGCTAAGGGAAGTGTCTTGAATGAAGAGATTAGAAGAAAGTCACAAGGTTCCTCCTCACATTCAGAAGTCTTAGTTACAGAAAGGCGGGGGAGAAGTAAGAGTAGAGATCCGAATAGAGGAAATCAGCGCAGTAGTTCTAAGGGTAAGCTTGCTAATGTTGAGTGTTTTCATTATGGTAAGAAGGGGAACACTAAAAGGTTCTGCAGAAAGCTGAAGAAAGAGAACAAACAATACGCTGATAACAGACAATGGGCTGACAACAATAAGAAAAATACTGACAGTAGTAATGAAAATGCTATGGTTAATGCTACTACTGATAACTATCTTGTTTGTTATGATTGTGATATTGTTAACCTTGCACATGATGAGTCGAGTTGGGTAATTGACAGTGATGCTACGTGTCATGTTGCATCACGAAGGGATTATTTTTCATCTTACACTCCAGGTGACTTTGGTGATGTACAGATGGGTAATGATGGGATATCAAAAGCTATTGGCATTGGAGAAGTCTGTCTAAAATTTGACAGTGGGATGTAGTTGGTTTTGCATAACGTGAAACATGTCCCAGATATGAGATTGAATTTGATTTCTACAGGCTTGCTTGATGATGATGGTTATTACAATGGCCTTGGTAATGGACAATGGAAGCTCACTCGAGGTTCTTTGATTGTGGCAAGAGGTAGCAAACATTCAAAGTTGTACACAATGCATCCAAAGATCTCCAAAAGCTTTGTTAATGTAGTGGAGAATACTGATGTGATTAATTTATGGCATAAGAGACTTGCCCATATGAGTTAAAAGGGCAT
The DNA here is from genome assembly GCA_947683425.1 of Excoecaria cochinchinensis. NCBI lineage: Eukaryota > Viridiplantae > Streptophyta > Magnoliopsida > Malpighiales > Euphorbiaceae > Excoecaria > Excoecaria cochinchinensis. Next base: position 203,109 of record CANTUQ010000008.1, on the reverse strand, counting down.
GTCTATATTGTCAAAGAAGAAATTGTTATCTGGTGTGCAGGATATTCATTTGAAGAAATGTTATGACTGCTTGACAGGTAAACAGATAAGAATCTCTTTTAAGAGCCATCCTCCTTCTAGGAAGGAGAAAATACTTGATTTGGTGCATTCCGATGTTTGTGGTCCTATGTCTACAAGGACACTTGGTGGTTCCTTTTATTTTGTTACATTCATCGATGATTATTCAAGGAAGATACCTTGAAGTCTAAAGATCAAGTATTAGATGCAAGTAGTTTCAAGCTCTAGTTGAGAGACAGACTGGGAAGAAGCTCAAGTGTATCCGGACAGACAATGGAGGGGAATACATAGGCCCTTTTGATGTATATTATAGACAATAAGGTATTCGACACCAAAAGACTCCTCTAAAGACCCTGCAGCTGAATGGTTTAGCAGAGAGGATAAACAGGACATTGGTTGAGCGAGTCAAATGTGTGCTATCACATGCAAGATTGCCTAGATCATTTTGGGGTAAGGCTTTCAATACTGTGGTACATGTTTTAAATCCAACACCCTGTGTTCCTTTGCATTTTGATGTTCCTGACACGGTTTGGAGCGGCAAAGATGTTTTTTATGATCACTTGCGCGTCTTTGGATGTAAGGCTTTTGTGCATATTGTAAAAGATGAGAGATCTAAGCTTGATGTGAAGACTAGGCAATGTGTGTTCATTGGCTATGGACAAGATGAGATGGGTTACAAGTTGTATGATCCAATTACGAAAAAAATTGTGAGAAGCCGAGATGTTATCTTTATGGAAGATCAGACTTTGAAAGATGTTGAGAAGGCAGAGACAGTTCCTCAGCGTACTGATGATCTTATTGATTTGGATCCAGTTCCTCTTCAGTATGCTGATACGTAGACTGGAGATGATGATCAGAATGCTGACCAGCAGGGTACTGATGATGTTGATGCTCCACAACAAGTTGATATGGATGAGATTATCCATGAAGAGTTACCAGTACCAGATGTACCACCATTTGTTCCACTTAGGCGGTCTGTTAGAGATTGTCATTCTTCTACACGGTATTCTGCTGATAAGTATGTGTTGTTGACTGATGGGGGAGAACCTGAAAGTTATACAGAAGCCATGGAAGATGAGCACAAGAAGAAGTGGATTGATGGCATGCAAGATGAAATGAAGTCCTTGTATGAGAATAACACCTTTGAGTTGGTGGAGTTACCTAAAGGCAAAAGAGCTTTGAAGAACAAGTGGGCGTACAAAGTGAAACAAGATGAGAACTCTTCACAACCACGGTACAAAGCTAGATTGGTGGTCAAAGGATTTAGCCAGAAAAAAGGTATTGATTTTGATGAGATCTTTTCTCCAGTTGTGAAAATGGCATCTATTCATGTTGTTCTCGGTTTAGCAGCTAGCCTTGATTTGAGACTGCTTTTCTCCATGGTGACTTGGATAAGGAGATTTACATGGAGCAAGCTGAAGGGTTTTAGATGAAAGGTAAAGAGAGGTATGTGTGCAGACTTCAGAAAAGTCTATATGGTTTGAAGCAAGCACCAAGGCAGTGGTACAAAAAGTTTGAGTCTATTATAGGGGAGCAAGGCTATCAGAAGACTACTTCAGATCACTGCGTATTTGTTCAAAGGTTTGGTAGTGATGATTTTATCATTTTATTGTTGTATGTTGATGACATATTAATTGTTGGAAAGAATACTGGAAGGATTGCCCAGTTGAAGCAACAGTTGAGTAAGTTTTTTGCTATGAAAGACTTAGGGCCAGCAAAACAAATTCTTGGCATTAAAATTACTCGAGATAGGACTGCCAAGAAATTGCATATGTCACAGGAAAAGTACATTGAAAAATTGCTTTGCAGGTTCAACATGGATGAAGCTAAAGTGGTTAGTTCTCCTTTTACAACCAACTTTAAGCTAACTGAAAAAGATTGCCCTTCTACTAGGAAAGAGAAGGAAGAAATGGATAGAGTTCCATATGCCTCAGCTGTAAGAAGTTTGATGTATTCTATGGTGTGCACACGGCCTAATAGAGCTCATGCAGTAGGTGTTGTTAGTCATTTTCTGTCAAATCCGGGTAGGAAGCATTGGGAAGCAGTTAAGTGGATATTTAGATATCTTCGGGGTACTTCCAAATTGGGACTTATATTTGGAAATGGAAAGCCAATGCTAGTTGGGTATACAGATTTTGATATGGCAGGAGACAAGGATAGTCACAAATAAACTTTTGGATATTTGATGACTTTTGCAGGAGGAGCTATGTCATGGCAATCAAGACTGCAAAAGTGTGTTGCACTTTCTACTACAGAGGCCGAGTATATAGCAGCAACGAAAGCAGGTAAGGAGATGTTATGGTTGAAGATTTTTGTGCAAGAGTTAGGCTTCAAGCAACAATGCTATGTAGTGCTTTGTGATAATCAAAGCGCGATTCATCTTGCTACAAATTCGACCCACAAGAAAACAAAACATATTGATGTGAGGTATCATTGGATTAGAGATGCTCTTGAAGAGAAGCTGTTTCAACTTAATAAGGTTCATACCGATGATAATGGTTTCGATATGTTGACAAAAGCTTTAGCTAAGGAGAAGCTAAAGGTGTGTTGCTCTATCGCCGAGATGGCGGACTCTTCCTCATAGTCAGAAAGGAGGAGATTTGTTGGACTTTTCTGTCACATGAGGAGAGAGTCCAATTTGACCATTCATATTACAGATGAGTGATTTGAAAAATTTGTGTGAAAGAAAGAAATAAAAAAGGGTTGGCAGAGAGAGTTGAAGAAAAAGAGGAAAAAAAATCTGGTTTTTCTACACAAAATCAGTCCCACGAGTTCTTAGTTTTTCTGGAGATTTATCCGTTGGATTGAGCTGAAATTTGGAGAGAGGATTACTCACACGTCGGTATTCATTATCAACGGTGAAGATTGGATTATTACATCTAGAGGTCAGTTCATGGCTGTGACATACTTCAGTTTCTAGGTATTAGCTCTCTTGCTTTTGTCTTTAATTTATTCCATATATCTTGATGTTTATTCCAAGATTATGATGATCATGATTATATGCCTCTAGTTCAGTATAGAGAAGATTTACTGTAATAGATAGAATATATGTTGTATTTGCCCATTATTTGATAGTGGAAGATTTAAGCGGCTTAAGGGTCCCGTGATTTTTACTCCTTACATCGATGAGGTTTTCCACGTAAAAATTCTGCGTGTTCTTATGTTGATTGTGGCTGTAGAGTTCAGAACTTATTGTTGTGGTATTTGCTTTGGATATTGCTCTATTTATTAGTTTACCTAAAAGGTTTATTCAAGTTGGGAAAGATAAACAACGAAGATCCATTCCGCACATTTAGTGTTTCCGTTGTTGATCATTCTCAACGATGAAGATCGAATTCTGAAGTCTGAAGATTATTTCGTCGTGGAGACAACAGAACTTTCTTCTACATAGACCAGTCTTACGAATTCTCTTGGCCCAAAGCGGACAATATCATACTAATGTGGAGTTCAGTGATGTTTGGCAGTCCTAACAAGTGGTATCAGAGCCGTGGTTTGGAGATGATCCGGAATAGTGGACTGTATTGTGCGGGAGGGTCTCCGTACGACCTTAAGATTGGAGATTCGTATTTGGTGCCTTGTGTCGAAAGTCTTCCTGATATTGTGGTGGTCAGGCGGCGTGTCCTGTTGGTTGAAAACGGTGGTGCAAGACGATTGGAGATTTGTGTTTGGTGCCTTGTGTCGAAAGTCTTCCTGATATTGTGGTGGTCAGGCGGTGTGTCCCGTTGATTGATAACGGCGGTGCAAGATGATTTGACGAATCGAATGGATTATTGCTCGAGGGGAGGACATAAGCTGTGTGGTCCTTGGTTTGAGGGGAGAATTGTTGGGGTTACAATTCAAGTCCCACATTGGAAAATTAAGAGAAAAAACACATTGAATATAAGGTGTTCACCTAACTCCATTAGTATGAGGCCTTTTGGGAGGAGCCCAAAAACAAATCCGTAAGGGCTTAAGCGGACAATATCATACTAATTTGGAGTTAAGTGATGTTTGGCAGTCCTAATAATGGAATTGGTTTCCATCGTTATATAGCAGCGAAACAAAAATTTTGTTGCTTTTTAGCGATGGAAAAAGAATTCATATCGACAAAAAAAGAATTCTTAGCAATGAAAAAATTCCATCTCTAAAAGTAGAGTCAAATACTCCCGCCATTTTATACTGACGGTATTTAGCAAAGGAAAACCTAAACCTTTGCTAAACGTGATGGCAAATATTCCCTGCACTGAAATTAGCGACGAAAAGCATTTTTTATCGCTAAATTTTGAAACTAGCAATGGAATATGTTTTCGTTGCTAAAAATATCAATTTGCGGCGGGTATTGAAATTTCATCGCTTAATTTAATGATGGAATTTTTTTCCATCTCAAAAATTGTTAATTATCGACGAAAATAAATTTTTGTTGGTAAATGTGATTTATATATAAATCATATCTCATTTTTTCTCTCTCTCCCTCCCTCCCCTCTCTCTCTCTCTAGTTGGGCGTAGATCTGCTTCACCCGCCGCCGCCACTCTCTGCCATGCTCCCTCTCGCACTCTTCCACGGGCAAATCTGCTCACCCTCTCGAGCTCTTACCCGCCCTTTGCTGGTCAACCACTATCACTAGGTATTTTTTTGTATCTACTATTTTTTCAATTTTTTTAATTTTTTGTATGTTTTTTTTTATTATGTTTTTGATTTTAGTGTATATTTTGTTGATTTTTTTTGTATATTATTTTGATTTGTATATCATTTTATATTTTTTGTGTATTATTTTGATTTTGTATATTTTTTTATTGTGTTTTGCTACAAATTTTATTAATTTACAATGAGTTATGGCTATATAACTATACATTTTGGTTGATAAATAAAACATAATTAAACACATTCCATGTCTAGTAATGGAATTTGTCGACTTGCATACTTCCATGGTTTGAAACTGTTGGTGGAATCCAACTTCAAATGCTTGCATTCTTCACTTGAAATATCTTATTTGAGAGTTTGATGCTATTTATTCCCTTTTTTTCATCAAAGGAGTAATCCCTGGTGCTGGGGACTAATAAATTTCCATGCATCCTTGTTATTATTATGATATTTTGCAACTTTTATCCTCCATTTCATTGATCTTGAATTAATAAACATTTGCATGACAAAAGGTTTTGAATGGGACCGACGGCATGCAAGTACAAATATCTATATGTTGTTTTTAATCTTTTCTTAAAGACTTATCCTTCTGTTGGCATCGTTTTGTAATCAGATTAAATGTGGCGCATTCCTTTATTTCTAAGGCTGAAATGCAGAAGGTAATGGTTTCTTACACTTGTTTTGATTTAGCTTTGTTTTGAGTTTTTTTAATTCTTTGTTTTTATTGTTATATCGATATGTTTTTGCATGTATTTGGGCCTCCTTAAAGTGAGATGTTACAAGAATCAAATTTGTCAAAGTTTAAGTCAGAAGTGCAGAGTTCTCAGGTATTTATTTCATGTTGTTTGAAATCAAATGAGGTTTTAAACAAATAGATATATGTATTTAGTTATTGTCTGTTTAGGTATGGGTAGCATTTTCTTTTTTATTTTATTAAGGAACTTCTTTAATTTGCTTTTGGAGATCTTGAATTTTTTAACCTTGTCCTCTACCCTTCATCCCTCCCTCTCTCCTCTGATATATGTGATTTACATTTCTGCTTTTGTTTCTAATTTGGTACTACATAATATATGTGATTTACAATAAATTTTGTTTGTATTTAGATGTTTTATTTATTTTTTTATTAGTATTTTTAAAATTACCGACAGAAAAATCCTTTTATAAATTTGCCGACGGAATAATCTATTCTATCGGCAAATTTACCGATGGAATAAACTATTCCGTCGATAAATTTTCTTGATGAAAATATACATTCCGTCAGTAAATTTTTTGATAGAAATATATATTCCGTCAGCAAATTTATATACGGAATGCATATTTCTATCGGGAAAATTTGCCGACGGCTTTGACAATCGGCAATTTCCATCGGTAAATTGGTTTTCGGATGGAAAATAGTTATTTTCCCCAACAATTTTCATCGGTAATCTCTCATTTTCTTATAGTGGATAATATAAAATAATCCTTTCTACCATCTGATTTTAAATGGTATCAAAGCCATTCCTTCTCTCCCTCAAAGAAATGGCAAATCCTATTTTCACTTCAACTCCTCTACCACAGCTTCTACTATCTCTTCAAGTCACCCATTCTCTATTAAACTAAATACTAAAAATCCTAGCGTGGAAAACACAATTTATTCCCATTTGTAATTATCAAGATCTACATGACATTATTTATGGGTCATTCTCACCACCAACAAAAACCATTCCCTCCACTGCTAATGCCACTGTCCAAATTCCCAATCCTACATATGCAACATGGTTCAAAAAGGATTAGATGCTCCTTTCTTGGTTGTTCTCTTCTGTCATAGAAGAAATATTTTCATATGTTATGAAACTCAAAAAGAATGACCTTCCTATTTCTCAATATTTACAAAAGGCAAAAGCTCTCTCTGATGAACTTAGGCTATGTTTGGTAAGTGGTATTGTAATGTAATTTAATAAAAAATGTAATGAATCCCTTGTTTGTTAATATAAAATTTTTGTATTGTAATGTAATGCTAAATACATTTGTAATTTCCAATACATTTACTAATGTATTTGTTAATCCTTAAAATTTAGTGGTATTTATCATTACAATGCTCCCTATTATGCGTCTTATTTTCTAACTTTTGTCTCACTGTTCTTTCTCTTGCCTCTACAGCTGCCATCGCTACTATAATAGCCTAAAACTCAATAAATCATGAATAATATTTTTCTGAATATGAATAGTGTCACTCGGAATGAATAGTACCACTCGAGGACGAAAATTTTTTTATGTGACTATTGGAAAATACTATTTATGACGAGTCGAAAAATGAAATTTGAGGTGAAATTGAGGTCAAATAGGTCCTTAAAATTCAAAAATAAAAATAAATCATGGTTCGATTTAAATAGTAATATAGGTTTTACCGAACCTAAAAGTAGTGCTAGAGACATGTGAAAAATTATTTGATCACAGGGACTCACTCTAACTAATATAGGGAATTATTTGGTAATAAAAAATTAACTTTACGGTGATACAGAAAAATGAGTTATCGAACCGGTAAAAATATACCAAATCGAAAAACGGTGTCTGATTAATTCGAAAATATTCGTGTAGCCTAAGAAATATTTTTCTATAATTAGGAACACATTTTTATGGGGAATTATATTTCAATACAAGAATATAATCTAACCAAATATATGAATGTATTAATATTTATATTATATTACTAATCCAACCAAACATAGTAATGTAATCTTAATTACATTCCATTATATTACATTTCTTAATCCATTATATTTCTCATTACATTACTTTACATTACATCCTACCAAACATAACCTTAAAGCTACTGGTAAGCCACTTTCTACTATTGAATTCAACGCAATTATTTATTGCAACGTTGAATCTAATTTTCATAGCATTATTACTGCTTTTAACCTGAGTAATGAGCCTGGCTCATTTTATGAGTTACATGGACAATTGGTGGCACGTGAGATTTTTATGTAGAGTGCCCTTGTTCTATAAGCAAATATTATTCTTAAAAATTCAAATCCAATTCTCCTAACACCACATGTGAACTCTTTTACCCACATGGATCAAATGATTCTAATTAGCGCAATGACAATGGTAACAATCAGCGCTTTAGTGGCTCTTGTCAAATCTGTGGCTACCGAAACCACACAGCTCTAACTTCTTGTTATCGTTATGCACCAAAAAATCAAAATAAATATGAAAATCAGTCTTTTCAAGGTTCCTCTACTCAGAATTATCGCCCTTCCAACCAATGGCCAACTATTCAGTTATATATGCATCCTTAACAAAATCAACGGGTTGATTTCACTCACGGTCACTCAACTTATCACTTATCGAGCAAAAGTAACCGACTTTTTTTTTCTTACTTAAATGTTACTGAACTTTTAACATTTTTTCAAAAAAGTCATTTTAACCGGAATCTGGCGAGAACCCTCGCCGGATTGATGACATGGCATGCCATATCAGAAACTACATGTCGTTTAACAATATCTACAACAAATGCTACATTTAAATCAATTTCACTCAAGGTCACTAAACTTATCATTTATTGCGCAAAAGTAACTAATTTTCTTTTTTTTCAATTTAAATGTTACTGAACTTCTAATATTTTTGCAAAAAAGTCATATATTTACTATTCGTTGCCACGTGTCATATGCCATGTCATCAATCCGGTAAGGGTTCTCGCCGGATTCCGGTAAACATGACTTTTTTGCAAAAATATTAGAAGTTTAGTGACATTTAAGTAAAAAAAAAAAGTCGGTTACTTTTGTGCGATAAGTGATAAGTTGAGTGATTATGAGTGAAATTGACCCCAAAATCAACCAATGCATTGGTTTCCTGACACTACAACAAATTACCAAATCACTCTTGCTGATCAATCCCTTAATAGCATTACTGATTACACTGGTAATGATCGTCTTCATGTTGATAATGGTCATGGCTTGCAAATTACGCATACTGGTATAACTTTTTTTTTCCCTCTTCTAAAGGTTCCTTAAAATCAAATAATGTTCTATGTGTTCCTTCTATTATTAAAAATCTTCTTTCTGTCCAAAAGTTGTTCTCTAATAACTCATTTTTTTTGAATTTTGGCGTCACTTTTTCTTAATTAAGGACCAGCAAATAAGGAAGTTGCTGATGTAAAGACCCAGTGAGTCGAGCATGCACACCTTGCATTCCCCCAATAAAGTCTTGACAGCTCAATTACCATCCCTATGAATAGTGGCATGCGTATCTTGGCCATCCGAACAATAAAATATTTCAGCTTTTATTGAAAAATAATTTAATTTCAAGTTTTACTAATCGTCTATCTCCCTATTCTAGTTGTCTATTAGGAAATTTGCTCGCATTCCTCTTGCTACGGTTGAGCACAAGAGTCGTGCTCCTTTTGATATCATACATTTTGATGTTGGGTGGCTTGCTCCTATTCATTCTTATTATGGTCATCGCTATTTTGTTTTATTAATTGATGATTTTACTCAATTTACTCGGGTATATTTTTTGGAAAACAAAAGTGATGTTTACAACATATTCTTGAACTTCGAAAAATTAATTGAATGCCAATTTAATAAACAAGTTCGAGCTTTTCACTTAGATTGGGGCGGGGAGTATAAAAAATTGCACCAGTATTTTCAAACTGTTGGTATCCAATATCGCATTGCCTGCCCTTAGACACATGAGCAAAATGTTACAGCTAAAAGAAAAATCCATCACCTTATTAACACAACTTTAACTTTATTGGCTTATGCCCTTCTACCTTTAAAATTCTAGAATTTTTCTTTAGAACAAATTTAAAATTTAATTAATGTTTTGCCAAGTCATGTTTTAAAGCAAAAATCCCCATTTCAACTACTTTTTCAAAAGGATCCGAATTATCTTGAATTTAAACCTTTTGGGTGTGCCATTTTTCCTCTTCTTAGACCATATAATGCCCATAAATTTTCTTTTCAAACCACATCTTGCATTAATTTGGGTCTTAGTCGAACACATGCAGCATATAGATGTTTTGACAAATCAAATGGTCAAATTTATTTAGATCGTCATGTGCAAATTCATTGCAATGATTTTTCTTATTTTAACATACATGTGAGTCCATTAAGGGCATGAAGATTCTGCTCCTTGGCTCAATATTAATTATTAGCAGTTCCCACTCACATAAGGTCTCTTCATCAGCATCTTACTGATTTATATATAGGACTTCATCTCTATCTCCTATTATCTCTCCATCTCCATGTTCTCCTTTAATTTCAAATCCTCCTTTATCTCAACGTTCTCCTTTAATTTCAAATCCTTCTTTGTCTTTATCTTCTCCTCAAAATTCTCTCTTATCTTCTACTCCTTTTCAATCTTCAGCTCAAATTACTAGTCCTACCTTAAATTCCTTATTTTATCTTCTCCTCAACTTTCTCCATAGTTTGGGTTCTTTCAATTTTAGGGTTCTTAGAAATGGATTGAATTTAATAAACTAGACTTCATAATTAGGATCAAACAGAATGAATTAAAAATTGAACAATCAAACTAATACTGAATTATGTATGGTTTAATTCAAATTTGATTCCGGTTCGATTTTGCAAGGCCCTATGTACATAAATATATTTAGATTATATTTAATATATTATAAATTATATATTTAAATTATAAACTACATAGTTAAATTTTAAAATTTAAACTATATATAATTTAAAATATATATAAATATCAATAAAAACATGAACAACAACATAAGTAATATAAGAAATATATCAAAAAAATTAGATCATTTGGTATGTATTGAAGTCGATCATTACTGAATCCTTAAATTTTGGACTGGGATGGGCCGGTCAAATGTTTTTATTTTTCTTTGTATGTGCCAAGATAACTAAAATGAAATTCGAGAAAATAGATAATAATTATTTCATATTTGTCATTGTTGACATCATCCTAATTAGAGAAAAGTCTCATCCCATTTCTCTTTTACTTTATAAGTTATTTGTGTACCTATTTATTTAATTAAATTGGCAAGTCTTACCAATTCAAAATGCAGAATTGGAGCTTTGTATTTGTGGAAGTAAAAAACAAAAGAATAGATGTTAATATGGCTCTTAGCAAGTAGGGAAATGAGAAAAGTGGCATTTGCTCGGGAGCTTTGAGGCAAGAGAAGGATCAATTCCGAAAGAAGGAAGCAAATGAGAGTTGACATAGTGACAAACGCAATGCATATCAGCATGAGAGAGCACTGAGCAACAGTCGCTTGTCGGGGTAGCTGGATTTGGATTAGTTACGGCCGGCTTGCATGATGCAAGGCCACTGATTGGCATGTTGCACACAGTAAATGCATTTATCAAATTACTAGCTCCAATTACAAATAGCAAAAACAAAATCTTCTTAAGTCCTTCCATTTGCCCAAGCTTCTTTTTTATTTTTGTTTTTACTTTGTATGTGGGTTTTGGATTTATTTTCTCTACTATGTTTTAGGTGTTTATATAGGAAATGATAAGGTGAAACTGTATTGCATTTGACTATGGACTAAAAGAAATATGATGCAAGCTAATGAAAGCATGGATTAATCAATTCCAGAAAGAATTTGTTTTGACTAACAACAATTAACCTGTATTCTAGTATATGCAAAGATAACAAAAATGAAATCTAACAATTATTTTATATTTTTGACTCTTGACATCATTAACATCCTAATTAAAGAAAAGTCTCGTCTCATTTCTTTTAGTTTAGAAGTTAATTGTGTAGCGATTTTCTAATTAAATTGGCAAGTCTTACCAATTCAAAATGTAGAATCAGAGCTCTTTATTTATGGGAGTATAAAACAAAAGTTGTTGTTTTATTAACAGATTTGAAATGAAAAATACGGATGACAGAGCATGATAAAATGATTATTTATTAATAACAGCATTACAGCTGCTGGTTCCAATGTTTGCGTCTTACTCAATGTTAACATGATAATGACTTAATAAATTACTTCTGATATGCATCTTTATTTTTTAAACATGAAAATGACAAAGTTAAAATACTAGCGTTCATTATTTGATAGATAATGCTTTTATTTTATCCATTCTACAGTTGACATTTTTTTCTTAAATAAAGAAGCTGCTAATTAATTTGTTTTTTTGTAATAATGAAGTATATTTAATATAAAATTAATAATAGACATATAATAAATAAATGATTGTAATAAAAAAATATTTTAAGTATTTATTTACTTAAAAAAATATGCATTATGATAATATTTTAGAAAGTCATAAATTATAAATTATAATATTTATAAATTACCAAAATATTATAAAATTAAATGTAAAAATTAAAATATAACATATAAAATATATATACACCGGTTAACTTTTAACTAGAAATTAACAACTATTTCTTCATCAAATCAATAAATTTCTAATATTTCCTCATTAAATCAAATAAGTTTCTAATATTTCCTCGTCAAATCAAGTTATTACTTATTACTATTAGTGGAATGTTAGACTGATTAACTAAATCAGAAATAAACAATTTTTAGTATCATCCTTTAAACCTTAAAAGTTCCAATTTAATACGTTAAATCTGTTGAAATTTAATTAGTTATATGTATTAATTACATATATAAGCGAAATTTAAAATTTTAACCAACCTAATTAAGATCTTGCCCTGAAATTATATAAGCTAACTATATATTAGGAAAATGACCTGTAGAGTTTTATTGATCAATTTATTTTCCTTCGCAATGGGTTGTTCCAAACTACAGTATCTGTTAAGATTTGATTTAGCTTAATTTTAGTAACAGATCTTCTATTTAGAGAAAGTCACTCTGTATTATAGGAAATTTGTAATCCCTTTAATATAGTAATTAGCCATTGTTTAGGATGCTAATTTGTTGATATCTTCTTGTAAAAAAAAGATGTATATAATCAGCTTTTGTACTGCAGTTTTTTATATATCAGAAGACACATTTATTTCTCAAATTTAATTTTCATGGTATCAGAGCATATGATCCTATTAGCTCTATAAACATACTTCCGCAAATTTTATGGATGGTACTGCTACTGATAGTGATAACAACAGTAATCATTTATCAAGAAACACATCTTTTCAAAAGAGTTCAGAAACCTCTTATCATACTATGTCTACATCTGTTATTGACCCATCTGGTCCTCTTTTCCTTCATGCTTCTGATCATCCAGGCTTGGTTCTCAAAAGTTTTAGATGGAACCAATTACGCTATGTGGAAGAGATCTATGTTGGTGAGTCTTAGTGCCAAAAATAAACTAGGATTCATCAAAGGAACTATTTAGACACCAAATGAAGATGATACAAAATATGCTTTATGGGAGCATTGCAATGATATGGTTCTTTCCTGGATCTTGAACTCCTTAATTCAAGAACTTGCAAATAGTGTTCTTCATGCAGAGACACCATCAGAAATTTGGACAGATCTTCAAGAGCGTTTTTCTCAAGGTGATTTTTCTCATTATTATCAAATTCAAAGATCTATTATTGAATTGAAACAAATCAAGATTCCATTTTCTCCTATTATACAAAGATAAAGATGTTGTGGGATGAGTTAACGACTTGCAACTCCTTAATCACATGCACATGCAGCGGACAAAAGGATTTAAAAGAAAGAGAAGAAAAGATTAAGTTGGGGCAATTTTTGATGGGTTTAAATGAAACTTACTCTACTGTAAGAGGTGAGATCATGTTAATGCAGCCTCTACCAACAGTCAAAAAGGCATATGCACTTCTTTGTGAGGAAGAAAAGCAGAGAGGAATTACAGAGGCCAAGGAAACTGATATTGTTCATGCCATGAATGTCAAAACTCATGATAACTCTAAAGAATTGCAATCAGATGCTCAAAGACAAACCAGACAAGGGTCATTTTCTTATTCCAAATCACAAAAGTCATAATGATTCAAAAAATCTCTTCTCTGCAATTATTGTAAAGGCACAAATCATACTGTGGATTGTTGTTACTATTTAAATGGTTTTCCTGTCGGTCACAAATTTCATGGAAGAAATGTTCAACCTCCAAATCGAAGTCGAAAACCTGTTGCACACCAAACCAGTGGTGAAACACACATGGACAGAGTAAAGACATCAACTGATCAGTCTCTCTTTTTTACTCCTGAGGAGCTTGCTCAAATAAAAGCTTTTTTTAAGAATGGTAAAAATCCTACTCGTGCAAATTACACAGGTATTTCTACACCTTTCTGCTCATCTTTTAGTACACAAAAAACAGACTTAAATCACTGGATTATTGACAGCGGTGCAATAAATCACATAGCCACTTCCATAACCAATTTTACTCCTTTGCCCAATGGATCTCATTTTAAAGTAACTGGAATTGGTTCCACTCAACTCTCAAATCATCTGCATATTAAAAATATATTATGTGCACCATTTTTTCATGTTAATTTGTTGTCAGTAAGCCAACATACAGTTGCCTTGAATTGTTCAATTCAATTTTTCCCACTTTTTGTATATTGCAGGACCTAGCTTCGAAGAAGATGATTGGTTTGGGGAAGCAGCTTAATGGATTGTACTATTTTGTTCATTCAATGAAGTCTCCATTGACATCTCTCCCAATCACTCATCATGTTGACTCAACTACTAGCATTACTTGGCACAAGAGATTAGGCCATCCCTACAAAGCACCTTCCAAGTTTTTAAGCAATATTATTCCTTCATTTGTATTTGATTCTAAACATTCATGTGAAACTTGCCCTTTGGCAAAGCAAACTCATTTACCATTTTCTTCAAGTTCAATTCAAACTTTGCATTCCTTTGATCTTATTCATTGTGATATTTGGGAACCTTTTCGTAATGCAACTCATACTAGGGCACACTACTTTTTAACTATAGTAGATGATTTCATACGCTTCAGTTGGATTTTTTAATGAAATTCAAATCAGAAACACAAGGGTTGCTGAAAACATTCATATCTTATGTTAATACCCAATTCAATTGTCAAGTTAAATGCATTAGATGTGATAATGGTGTAGAATTTGTGTCCATGAAGCCTTATCTCTCCAGTTTGGGCATTTCATTTCAAAGCTTATGTCCATCTACACCTCAACAAAATGGTGTCGTTGAATGAAAACATAGACATCTTTTAAATGTTGGTATAGCTTTGAGGTTTGATGCTAATCTTCCTTTACAATTTTGGGGCGATAGTTTACTTACTGCAACATATCTTATTAATCGTCTTCCCACTCCCATTTTACAAAATAAATCCCCATATGAATTGTTGTATAACAAGCCACCAGATTAGTCCCATTTAAAAGTTTTTGGATGTCTTTGTTATGCAACAAATATACACGCCTCCAATAAATTTGATTCGCGAGCTAGAAAATGCATCTTTGTGGGTTATCCTATTGGTCAAAAGGCTTATCGCCTATATAATCTTCATACTCACCAATTTTTTTCAAGCCGGGATGTTATTTTTCATGAATCGGTCTTTCCATTTCTTACTTCTGAAACATCATCAAACAACCTATCCCCACCTGTGTTACCAGATTATACCCATGAATCAAATCCACTTGTGCCAAATTTGTCTCCTTCAGCTTTAGAAAATAACGTACTATCACCTTTCCCTTCTTCCATATCATCATTTTCTTCATCACCACCACCTAATCCACCTCCTATTCTATGAAGTGACCGTGTCAAGTAGCCATCTATCCTCCTTCGCGATTTTCATTGTGGACAAGCTAGTATAATACCATCAACTGCACCTTCCAATCCAGCATCTTCAAGTAAGTCAGGTACTCGATATCCTTTAAGTGATTATATTTCTTATGATTCTTTGTCACTTACCCATAAGCACTTTGTTAATACCATTTCAAGTATTTTGAACCAACCTCTTATGTTCAAGCTATTATGGATTCAAAGTGGAGAGAAGCTATGAAACATGAACTCGATGCTCTTACTGTACAAAAGACATGGTCCTTAGTTCCTTTGCCTGCTGGTCATCATCCAATTGGTAGCAAGTGGGTCTACCGTCTCAAATACAATTCTAATGGCACCATTGAACACTACAAAGCCCGATTAGTTGCGAAAGGTTTTTCTCAACAAGAAGGCCTAGACTACACTGAAACATTTGCCCCAGTAGCCAAATTAACAAGTTTTCGATGTTTGCTTGCTGTTGCTGCTACCAAAAATTAGCCATTATATCAAATGGATGTGACTAATGCATTTCTCCATGGTGACTTAGCTGAAGAAATCTACATGACTCCACCACCGGGTCTTTGTCGATAGGGGGAGAAACTTGTATGTCGACTACATAAATCTCTTTATGGGCTTAAACAAGCACCTTGGAATTGGTTTGCAAAATTTTCAAGTGCTATTAAGAAGGCTGGTTTTATTCAATCTCACTCAGATTATTCACTGTTTGTAAAAACAAAAGGCTCTTCTACAACTATGATTCTTATCTATGTGGACGACATGGTGATTACTGGAAATGATGCAGATGCAATACACAATCTCAAGGAATTTCTTCATCGACAATTTCACATCAAAGATCTTGGTATACTTAAGTATTTCTTGGGTTAGAAATTGCAAGGTCCAAAACAGGTATTGTTATCTCTCAACAAAAATATGCTTTAGAGATCATTGATGATGCTGGTTATTCAGGTGCTTAACCTTCAAAGTTCCCTATGGAAATGAATATAAAGCTCACAAATCATGAAGGTGATCTTCTTCTTGATCCAGCTCACTATAGGAGATTAGTTGGATGATTGATCTATCTCACAATAACAAGATCTGACATTACATATTCAGTTAATATTTTGAGTCAATTCATGCAAGCTCTGAGAAAAACACATTAAGATACTGCTCTTTGAGTTATTAAATATCTGAAAGGAAATCTTGGTTTAGGTCTATTGTTCCCATCTAATAACTCTTTTACTTTAAAGGCTTATTGTGATGTGAATTGGGCAAATTTTCCCATGACAAGAAGATCAACAAGCTATTGCGTGTTCTTAGGAAATTCATTGATCTCTTGGAAGGCAAAGAAACAGAAAATTATTTCAAGGTCATCTTCGGAAGCTGAATATAGATCCATGGCAGCTGCAACTTGCGAATTAACTTGGCTAAGATTCCTGCTCAATGACATGCAAGTCTCTATAGGACCAGCAAAGCTATTATGTGATAATCAAGCTGCACTTCACATAGCAGCAAATCTAGTGTATCATGAACGCACAAAGCACATAGAAATTGACTGCCATGTTGTAAGGGAAAGAATTCAAACTGGTCAAATTATCACAAAATTTGTCCCATCTCACTTGCAACTAGCAAATGTCTTTATAAAAGCTCTTAGTGGAAAAACTTTCAAGGAGCTGACATCCAAGTTGAACATGCTTGATATTCATGCTCTAACTTGAGGGGGAGTGTTAAGATTTGATTTAGCTTAATTTTAGTAATAGATCTTCTATTTAGAGAAAGTCACTCTGTATTATAAGCAATTTGTAATCCCTTTAATATAGTAATTAGCCATTGCTTAGGATGCTAATTTGTTGATATCTTCTTGTAAAAAAAGCTGTATATAATCAGCTTTTGTACTGCAGTTTTTTATATATAAGAAAACACATTTCTTTCTCAAATTTAATTTTCAGTATCTAATTGGCGAATACATCTAATAATCGTCCATGACAGAGAAAAGTAGAATGAACCAAAGAGGAAGTACAGAAGAAGCTGAAATTTCGCTAAGACTAGTGGTGAAAATTTCAGCCGAGGAGAGAAGTAATGGAAAAAGTTTGATTCTTTTGTTATTGCAAAGTTCTATTCTTATCCCACTACTATTTTTATACTCCAAGTTAAAAGTAAAATTCTAGTAGGATTAGAAATTTAAAAGGATTGAAGTATTAACTTATAATTAAATCTTAATTAATTAATTAAATTTGTTTAAATAAATCCAAACTGGACATCCACCATAAAACCCATGCGCTGAAGCCCGCAGAGGGGGCTTTCCATCGAGGATTTAGATTTAATTATGTAATTTAACCTCACAAACTTTTTCTGTCCCATGTATATTATATCTTGCGTATCCACTTGTCTTCATCTTGCATGCATATCCACTGCTAGGATAAAAGGATTTCCATGTGAAACCCTTCCCTTATTTAGATCATGATTAGGAATAATATAGCATTGATCAAGTATACCATTACAAGAAAATGCATTTTTAGTGACAAAAATTCAGCGACGGATTTAGTAACAGAATAGCCATACCGTCGCTATTTTATAGCAAATCTATGTATTCAGAGACGGCATAAAAATTTTGTAACTAAAAATAGCGGGACAAATTCCCCTCCATTTTAGCGATATAATTTAGCGACAGAAATATTCTTCCGTTGTTAAATTAGGCAGCCAAAGATTACTGCAAGAATTTGCTATGTAATTTAGTAACGGACGTTTTATTCTGTCGTTAAATTTAGCGGCAAAAATTTTATTCCGTTGCTAAGAACATGTCTGTCGCTAATGGTTTCGAAATAGTGATGAACATGTTCTGTCAATTGCTAAAAATTGATTTGTGACTTGAAATGTCCGTCGCTAAAATTAGCGACGGGCATGTGTGGCCTATCGCAAAATAGCGACGAACCATTTCGTCCCATTGCAAAATTTGCGATGGTTATTGAATTCCGTCGCAAAATGAAAAAAGAAATAGCGAGAACATATTTTCTATCGCTATTTTTAAGGGTAAAAACCCTTTTTTCCCACCCTCTTTCCTCCTTCTCTCTCTCTGTCGGCGTGCCCCCTTCCCTCTTCCTCTTTCCCCCTCGCCCACCCCACCAATTTCTAGATCTAATGAAGTCGCTCCCCTGCCTGTGCACCCCGCCAGTGTCCTTTCATGGTCTCCCTCCCTCCGCATAGATCTCTCTTTCTTGGTCACCCTTCTATTGCCTACCTTTTCTACCTTCGATGTCCTCACCACTACAAGAAATCTGACTTTTTGTGAAGCAAAAAATTGTCATGAAAAATTCATTTTTCGTCGCTGAAAAGATAAGGTGATGATTTTTTATCGTCACAGAGAATGTAACGGTAGGCGCGTAACATAAAAGTTTATGTGACGATTTACTTTTTTGTCACCGTAAGTATATTTTTTGTGACGAAAATAATTATCGTCATCTTTAGTTCTTACTTTTCATGACAAAAATTATGTCATAAATAAAATTATATTTCGTCACATTATATTGTTTATCGTCACTAAAAATTGGTATTTTTTATGACAAATTTAAAATTCGTCACGAAATTAAATATTTTTAATGACGAAACTCCGTTTCTTGTTAAAACCATTAAGCATTGGTTACGTAATTATCGTCACAAATAAATATAATTTTCGTCATAAAATATTTAATTTCGTCACTAAATCTAATACTTTAAGTGATGAAAAATAATTTCATCATTAAATTAATGTATATTAACGATGAATATAAATCATATTACATTACATTTTAGTGACATAAATAGGGATAAAAATAATTGTCACAAAAAATAGTTTTGGTGACAATTTTTTTATTGTCATTAAATTATATTTTTTTTATTACAATATTAATATCATAATTATAAACATTATACCGTTATTTATGAACTAACAAGTCCACAAATTATGACAAATATACTTATCATATATGCATTGTATTAAAAATGACACATTTTAAATTTAATATCATACAATCAATTAAATTTCTAAAAAAAAAATCTAATATAATGTATTTATTCAAATAAAAGGTTAATTAAAAAAAACATACTGTCTAATACAAAAAATTAAATTTGCATCCTAATCAAGAAATAAAATCTGTTGAAACTTCAAAATTTGCATTCTGCTCCTGCAAAAAAAAAATCTTATATTAGATAAAAACACTCAATCATGTAACACCCTTCATTTATACACATTACGATTCCAACGATACTGATTACTTGATTTTCTTAAACTACTCTTCAAATTATTGCGAAATTCAGGTAATTATTTGTTTTTATCCTTTCACTATACCCATCTGCCCTATAGCTATTTAGTTTTACTATTCATTCAATCAAAATACAAATATGTCACTTAATTCTACCGAAATTTCGGCAGAATTCCCTCTATAATATTACCTATCCCCCTGAAATCAATAAAATCTTTACACTTCAAATAATCATATATTTATTCCACCCACTTCAATTCAAACTCCAACACAAGTTTGCCCATCCTCCAATTTAGATCCAATCTCACATACCATATATTATAATATACTTATATCATCCAATTTCAGTACTCAATTCAATTATACAAAATACAAAGGTATAATATTAATACATCAAAACTATAAGCTAAAAATAAATGCACAAGTATCACATTGACGTAAATAAAAGAGAAGTTACACTTGTTACCTGAAAATTCATAAACGTCGCTATCAATTGAACAGTTTGGAATGAACCTAAATTAAAGAACTGCAAAATTAAAAACCACTAAAACATGAGATACCAAGCAAGTCAAAGAGTTTCAAAATCAAATACAAGAAATTAAAAGAAAATAGAATTTATGTAAGTCTCAAAACAAACTAATTACATTACAAAACTTGTATATTAATTACTTATCCAATTTTCGGCTGCTTGTTGAGATGACCAACTTTTTCGAATTGAATAATGGGTTTGCTTATAAAGATCAATCCTACCACATGGTTCTCCGTTCAATTCATGTTGAGACTATTAAAATCGATATACATTTCGATCCATAATGTCAGAAATAATCCCAGTGACACAAGTTAACATTATCTCATACCACTCCATTTATTTACCACATTTCACTAATTTATCTTCACAACATGCCATTAATCACATGTATATACAATTAAAATGCCTTAACAATCATAATATACCTCGTATATACAAGTATACATTCGGACACCACTTTTTTCTTCCCATTCCGAACCACCTTCATTTTATTTCATCAAACTAAGTTTATTTCATATCTTACTAATTATATATATTATTGTTTATACAAGTATTCACTACATTTCACTAGTCCAATTCTGTTTATAAATTTCCCCTTTTAAAGGTGTATAACCCAATTAATTTGTTTATGACCAGAAACTCTGATTTTCTTAACAATTTAATTAATTTTATTATTATAATTATCTTCAGGTATACTTAACTATACTCATTATTTATTAACTACACTTAATTTCTCTAATCATTCACTTACTATCTAATTCCATTCTGGCTCTATAATACAATGCAAATTCTGTTTACATAAATGATAAAACTATTAAGACTTTTTTTTTTATAAGTGATGGAAAAATTCCAATCTAAAAACTCCTATTCGAATCTAAACTAGCATACTGTTCTTTTTTTTTAAAAAAAATATAACTGTTAAAACTATTGTTGTAACACCCTTAAACGATATATAATAACTTAATTGTCTTAAACTACTCTTACAATTATTGCAAAAATTCGGGTAATTTTTTTTTTCCAACTGTTTTATAACTATTAAATCTTACTATTCATACAATCATTCTAAAATAGGCTACTTAAATTCTACCGAAATTTCGGCAGAATTTCCCCTATAATATTGCGTATCTCCCTGTAAACAGAAAGTCTTAACACTTCTATAATCAAATACATTTTCATCCATCCTACTCCAATTCAAACTCCAACACAATTTTGCCCATCCACCAATTTAAGTCCATTCACAACTCATATAATAATTCACAATATCATCACTCACTATTTACATCAATTTTACAAAATACAAAGATATTATGATAATACATCATCTATCACTATAAATAATTTTTCAATAAGTCAGTACATTTTTACTATTGTAAAACCTAATTTTTTACTGATTTTTATGAATGAAAGTTTTTTTTTTTTTAAATTATGTGAACAGCCCCTATTGTCCATTAATTAACGCCTATTTCAATTTCATATATATATATATGAGGAACAACAAACATACCCTTTGTTACTAAGCCATCCTGGATAGTTCATTTGCATCCTTTTTAAGCTAATTCTTTAATTCAATTAACTACCATTAACCATTCTCATTTTTATTTAACATGTGAAATTGTCAGCACATTTAGAATTTAAACAAACCAGGTTAACTCCTCTTCCTAACCAAGCCGTGAGGGTCACAAAGAGACAAGTTCATCATACTCTTCTAATTTCACTTTAATTTATCATTTTACATTTGTGCAATGTTAGCTAACATGCAAGTTCAACAAGCTAACAAAATAACTTTACAATTTCGTTTTAATGGTAGAAATAGCTACACCGTAATAACTTATCAATTTTCAATATCTAATTGTCAATAAGCTAAAGGAGTTATTTAATAGCAAATAAAACCAGAACCATATATCAGCATTCCCTAATAAACATAATTTGCCAATTAGACATTAAACTTCAGTAGACATAACACAAAAAAATTCCATAGCATGGTTATCTTATATAAAATCATATGGAAAGGTAGATTTGATTTACTCCAACTAATTGCTCAATTAACACAGAAAATTTATCAATCAATTCAATAAACCTTAACCACGCATATACTGTAAATATAAATCGTACCTTAACAATTTAATTTATAAATAAATCTTTTGGAAAAGGTAAGTTTGGTGGCCACTAACCGATTTTTCTGATATTTTTGGCTCATTTTACCATCGCCGGAGCTCAACCGAAGACACTGAAATCACCGGGAGGAAGCTTGGAGCGCCGGGGTTGCTTTTTCGGTGGTCACGCGCCGTGAAGATCGTTCATTTCGCCAGAATCGACGCCGAAAGCTTCGGTCTGCTCCCTCTTTGATCTGCTCATCGCCGGCGATTTAGGAAGATCCACGGCCACCGGAAGCTTCGTCTGGCTGCCGTGAGTCCAGTCGCACCACTCGTGTCGCCGATCGTTGCCGGAGCTGGCCGGAACACACTGAAGAAGCTTTAGTCTTTTTCTCCCGCTTCCTGGATCAACGACACCACGACGATGGGAAATCGCCGTGATCGGCAACGGCGCTGCTTGCCCACGACGCCACCAACCGCTCGCCACCTTCCGCCGCTGCTCCGCCGTCCCTCTCTCCCTCTCTCTTTCCTTCTCTCCTTCTCTGTTCTCTTTCTTTTCCTTTACTGTGTTCTGTCTCTCTCCTTTCTATTCCCTTACCATCTCTTATTTTATTTGTCTATATACCCTTTATTCTTTAATTAATATTTTCTAATCCAATTACATGTAAACATACCTCTATGTTTATACATATATTTGTCTAATAATTTATTTCAATAATTAAGTTGAGTAGCTTTAAGAAGAAATTCGACCTCTTATGCGCCAAAATTTAACTTTTGATAAATATTTAGCACGTCAAGCTATTAATAAAAACACCGAAAATTTTGGGGCGTTACAATTGTAATATCTATTAAAAGAAAATCATATGTAATTCAAACGTACTATTTTTCTAATCAATTTAAAATTCAAAGATCAGCCCCCGCTCAATGTAATTAAAAAAATGAAAATATAAATATTAAATCTACGAATATTATAGAAATTAGCATTCTATTTATAAGGTCACATATAGTCAAGTAGAATAAATAAATGATCATGCCGATGGTAATAATAATATAACAAGTAACAACATCTTCTCAATATTTCAATACACTTGTCGAATTTTTATAAAATTCAAACAATTAATATAACTTATTTTATGCCATGATATTTTCACAAGAAAAGTGGGTGATCTGCAGGGTGAATTTGCCGGCTTACGGACCCAAAATAGTCCCAAAAAGGTTAGAAATTTTTCCTTCATATTAAAGGTGACGAAATTGTATCTCGTCACAGTATATTCATTTTTTGTGATATATTTATTTGTCATAAATATAATAATTTTTTATACCGATATGTTATTCGTGATGAAATGATTTTATTATCACTAATTTATTTAATTATGACAAAAATAATTCGTCACTAATTTATTTAATTATGACAAAAATAATTCGTCACGAAAAATAAATATTTTGTGACGATTATATACGTTGCAATAAGTTATTATTTTGTCATTAAATTTTTTCCCTCCAAAAAAATGGTGGGAAATTATCCCTCCTAAATAAATCATGACGAAATATATTTTTTCGTCACTAAATTAATCTTTTAGTGACGATAATTAAAACATAAAATGACGCAAGATAATTTCATCACTGTAATAAATAGTATGGTGACGTTTTAAAAAATTCGTCGTTGTAAGTTACAATTAGTGACGAAATTTTATGTGTCATTAAAAAATTCGTCACAAAAAGTCAAATTTCTTATAGTGCACGTTGCTGCTTCCGTCGACCTTTCTTGCTCCCTTGTCCGCTGCTTCACCCAACAATCAATTTTTTGTATTTTTTCATTTATTTTTTATATTAATTTTATTTTTTATATTAACTTTATTTTTATAATAATAAGTATACTGATTTTTTATTCAAATTTTTAAAAATTTTGTATTATATTTGTTATTTTACTTGTGCATAAGTTTATTATTATATTTATTATTTTATGTATATATTTTGTATTATAATTGTTATTATATTTGTAATTTATTAAAATTTGCATTATATTTGTTATTATATTTATTATTTTTATTTTATATTATATTTGTGTAAATATTTATTATTTTTGTAATTTTGTATTATATTTGTTATTATACTTATAATTTTTAAAATTTGTATTATATTTGCATTATATTTATTATTGTTTTAATTTTGAATTTTATTTTTGTATATGTTTATTATTTTTTGTTTATATTTTGTATTATAATTGTTAGTATATTTCTAATTTTTTAAACTTGTATTAAATTTTTTTATTATATTTATTATTGTTTTAATTTTGTATTATATTTGTGTATATATTTATTATTTTGTGTATGTATTTTGTATTATAATTGTTTTTATATTTATTATTTTTTAAATTTTTATTTTATTTTTTATTTTATATTATATTTGCTATTATATTTTTTTATTTTGTATTATATTTGTGTATATATTTATTATTTTTGTAATTTTGAATTATATTTGTTATTATATTTATTAATTTATTAATTTTGTATTATATTTATATATATATTGTTAAGCAAAAACAAAATTCGTAGAACTAATTAGAAATTTGAAGAAATGTACCATAGAATTGACTTTTATATAAATATGAAATTTGAATTACAATGACAAATTAGTGCCTTAGAAAATAGTAGTGCATTAGAAAATGTAGACACGTGATGGCCTTCATAGGAATTCCATAATGATAAATTAATATTAATATTGCAAATCCAATAAGTAGTTCTTTTTGTATTCTTTTTGAAGTGTCAATTATCACTTCAATTGGTATGTTAAAATGATTTTCATGTTACAGTTCATCAATGTAAATCTAATTATGTCTAACCATGTTATTATGATTTTGGCATTATAGTTTAACAATAATGAGTAATTTAGACAGAACATGGATGTATAGAATAATAACACCCAATAGTTACCTTAACCTTGAGTTTGTTGAAGGAGTTCAAGGTTTTATTGAATATGCAAGCTCTCAAGCCGCATACATGGACGGTCAAAAAATTAGATGTCTATGAAAAAAGTGCAAACACAGGTGTTATCTTCTTGCTCATAAAGTGCATCTCTATATGCTAAAAAATGGATTTGTACCCAATTATTTTGAGTGGACACGACATCGAAAGCCAATAATTTGTAGCACGTCCAGAAGTAATGAAGTTAGATCGTCAGTAAATGTAGCTAAATTTCAACGGCGGGGAAGAATTTATGACAAGCATTGTTTGTGCTATTAAAAATTCCTATTCCCAAATGGTTTTTGATGCAGCGAGATATTCATTTCAACTAAATTTAGACAATATCGAAGAAGAACCTAACCCAACTGACAAAATGTTCTTCCACTTAATTAATGCAGCTGACCAAGAATTATGCCCAAGATGTGATAATATGACCCAGTTAAGTTTTGTTTCTTGAATATTGAACATAAAATCTGAAAGTTATATTTATGATGGTAGTATATATAAAATCTTGGCTTGGTATAATGGATCATTGCCTTCAAATCATAAAATGGTTGATAGTTTTTATAATATAAAGAAGCTTCTTCGGGGCCTTGGTTTGCCAGTAGAAAAAATTGATTGTTACAGGCTGGGATGTATGCTGTTCTGAGGAGTTAATGTTGAATTACATGATTACAAATTTTGTAGTCAATCAAGGTTCAAACCAATAAATGGTAATAGAAAGTAGAAATTAGTACCATAAAAGCGGATGTATTATTTCCCGCTAACCTCGAGGCTTTAGAAACTATATGCCTTTGATGTGATTGCATCTCACATGATATGGCATAATGAACCTAAATAGTCGAATGGAATAATTAATCATCCATCGGATGTAGTCGCATGGAAATATTTCAATAACATCCATCCCAACTTTATTGTTGATAGTAAAAATATCATGCTAGGTTTAAGCACCGATGGTTTTAACAATATTCATCACGGCCAATTATAATAAATCCTTATAATTTGCCTCCATGTATGTGTATGAATGACGCTTACATGTACTTGACAGCAATTGTGGCTAGGCCAAAAAATTCGGTGTGCTAACATATGATGTGTCTTTTTAACAAAATTTTATGATAAAAGCAACTCTGATGTCAAAGGTTATTGATTTCCCTGCCTATGTTATGTTGTCTAGATGGAGTATGGTTGGGAAATTAGCTTGCCTATATTATGGCAATGATTTTGATGCTTTTTAACTTCCTAATGGATGTAAAACATCTTGGTTTGATAATCATAGGAAATTCCTTCCTCCAAATCACCCATTTAGACGTAATAAACAAATGTTGAATAAAGTTGTTCATATTATACACACCCCAAACTTTAATCCAACTACACAACATACTCAAACTATGTTCTCAAAACTCAACATTGTCAAATTAAAGCTCCTAACTAACATCTTAAGCAACTTAATTCATTAATTTAGCAAAAATCATACCAAAAATCACAAATTCCATCATATTATCACATTAACAACTTTCCCTTCAATTCATCATCTTTTCTTAATTCAATTCAAAATTCAACTCAAAATTAACAATTCTTATGTAAATATACACATAATTATGCTCAATTTCATCAATTACCAGAAATTCACATCTTAAGTCAATATTATTCAAAACACAAAATTCTCAAACCTGATATGTAAGGCCTCACCATAATCACTTGGATGAACTTCCTCCAACCTTCTTTTTCCTTTTGGCTTTTTTAGCAGGAACTTCTAAACACCAAATCAAACAAACCACAAAATCCCAACAATTTAAAACCCATACACACCAAGAGAAAAACGGAAAGAAGAAGAAAGAAAGAAGAGAAGAGAAGAGACTCGCTAACTATAAACCTGGAATTTTGCCAAAACCAATTGAAATCCACCAATTTGCACTAAGAAGAAGAGAATAAGAAGAGGAGAAGAAGAAGAAGACTGGGAGGAGGAGGTAGAAATGTAAGTTTCTGTCCCTTACTCTCTCTCTCTTCATCTTTATCTACTCTCCCTTACTCTCTCATACACTTGTCAAAATCTGATGGTGGTATTAGCAAAATCCCATTCTAATCCTCCTTCATTTCTACCCACACACTCAAATTATTTAATTAATAAAATCATGCAATTGACTCCTAAATTATCCTAATACACACAATAATACACATAAAATTGCTCATAATACTAGGGTGAGAATCGGGGTGTTACATTTATTCTATATCTAAAATAATACAGTGTATAGAATTAAATAATAATATACAAGTTGTCCTGAAATATACCAATAACTTGAAAATAATCCCATGATCCATAGCCCCTTTAACTTTATCAAGACTTTCAGCTACTTCAGCTGCAGTCACAATTATGATTGTTATGGGAAATCTATCATCAAGTAAAACTAAAGAGTTGAATAGAAAATGTAATATTAAAATAAGAACAAAAAAATTGATTTAATTATATTTTCTTATGTACTTGTAATTAGCATACATAATGGTTTACAAATCAATTTAATTTATTAAAGAAATTCACTATGCCTGCAAGATTGAGGAGATTTGGTCTCTATTTTCTAGATTTTCCAAGGGTAGAAGAGATTTAATAAAATAAATCCTGAGTTTGAGTATTTCATTAACATTACAGTGAAAGTTATAACTTTACTAATTATTTAGGTATATATGTTAATATTATTTTAGTCCATCTTGCACGAAATAAAATAAATAAATAGATAAACATGGTTGTAAGAATCAAAGGCGAAAAATTTAGTAGCTTGAACAGCTTATGCTCTAGGGTATCTAGAATCTATATATATAGTCATTAGTCAATAATTAAGTGTTAAAAATCTAATAAATATAAGAAATAGACCTAGTCTACTTACTACTAGTACGAGTTAACAAAATACCATTGGCTGGATATGGCTAAGTAGTGGTGCTGAGCAACACCCTATGACTACCCCTTGAAGCTTTGGTGGAGTTCTTGTTATTTTTACCAGAATCCATGCTAGCACTGGCCCTATTATGAATGTCACTAGTATATTCATGGGTATAAACCATCTACAATTCACTCTCTTTTTATTAGTTTCAGAATTAATAATCACAGTAATTCAAATTAAATCATTTAAAAATCTTTATACTCATAAGGGAACCAAACTTGAAAAAGTAATAACTTCACCCAGTTGGCTAACCACCAGTGTAGGACTCAACACATAAATATAAGCTGCACAAACCATTTTATATACATAGTCGAATATTAAAATGAAATGAATAAACATGGAGATTAATAAAGTATAAATACTTACATTATTGAGGCTGTGTTTTGAATTATGTCCTAGCAAATTTATAGAATATGTGGCAAGCAACAATCTGATAGCAGTAACCCCATTTTTGCCATAAAACCCATTTTTGCCTTCCTTTTAATTTCTCCCTCTCCCAAACTAAATTATATCAATATTTGGCTTCTTGTACTAGTGAAAACACAAGTCTAAATAATATAAATATAATTCTTCCATTTTACAAATAAATACCACCATTTCATGTTTTTATAGAGATTAAGTTCGGTAAATATGCTTTTATTTGGGTAATTACATTTACTACTTGAATTTTCAATATAATGCTTTTCTTTTACGAGGAATAAATCAAAATTTTATTCAAGATTTTTTAAATGCTGCCCAGCAGATCAAAAAAGCTTTGGTTAAACCTCAATGCTAGTGCCATCATGGGCTACCATTCAAGAAAATTATAAATGAGACAACACACAAGCAATAAACCTTTTTAAACTCTATATAAGTATCTCTTGGTGTATGTTGTGAAAGCTCGGGTTAATTTACACCAAATTCACCTCGAACACTAATTGAAAAAACACACACGGTAAAATTCCCAAGAAAGATTGGAGGGGTCACAAATGGTCCCACTTAAAATTCAATCTCCTTAGATAGAATTTTCTTAAGTAATTTAAAAGCACAATAATTTACTAGTAATATACCCGATAATAGCTATTAAATAGATAAAAAAATAACACCAGAATTTAACGAGGTTCAGTCAATTATACCCATGTCATCGGACACTACGAAATTATATTTTACTATTTCAAAGAAATAATACAAGTAAAATATTTACAAAAGAGAGAAAGAATTTTGTCTTAGTAAAGATGGCAATTTTGGGATGATTTAAACAATAAGGGGAGGTTTCCTTTTATAAACTGAAAAAACAGTCCTAAGTTTCTAATTTTTCGATGTGGGATAGCCTCCTTAAATAAATTAAGCCAACATTGTTAACTTTTCAACAAATCTTCACCTTGGCGTAATTTCTTATCTTTACAAATCTCTCACAAAACTCAATTTTAGTAGTGTCACCAAATGCGCTTCAAAGCGCCCAACTTTAACTTTTATAATATTGATCAAGTCCGAACAATATTGTAACTTGACCGCAGTCACCACTTTTGCCAACATATCAGCAGGATTCTCAGTGGTCCTAATCTTATAGATTATTACTCCACCTTTTTCCAGAACCTCTCATACAAAGTGATAACAAACATCGATATGCTTCATCCTTGCATGGTAAACTTGAGTTTTTGCAAAAAAAATAGCACTCTGACTATCACAATGCACTTTGATGTACTTCTATTGAACCCCTAATTCACCAAGCAAACCTTGAAGCCCAATTGCCTCCTTTATAGCCTCTATAACTGCCATATACTCTGCCTTTGTAGTGAACAAAGCAATTGTTGACTGTAAAGTAGACTTCTAACTAATTGGTGCCTTCGCAAGAGTAAACACATAACCAGTTGTTGATCGCCGTTTATCCAAATCACCAGCATAGTCGGAATCACAATATCCAACTACACATTAACCATCTTCATCATCCCACTGAAATAGCAAACTAACATCTACGGTGTTCAGAATGTACTGCAGAATCCATTTCATAGCTTGCTAGAGCTACTTTTCAGGATCATTTATATACCTGCTCATAACCCCAACTGCCTATGAAATATCTGGCCTTATACATACCATATCGAGCCCTGTACACACCATAGCATACATCAAGCTACCAACAATATTTGCATATGGTACTTTTACCATGTATTCTCGTTCTGCTTGATTCTTTGGAGACAAAGATGCACTGATCTTGAAATGATGAGCAAGAAGAGTACTACAGGTTTTGACTTTTCATTCATGCCAAAACGTTTTAGCACCTTTCTTAGATACTATTTCTTAGTCAAACAAAGTCTCCTCAATTCCCTATCTCTACTTATCTCCATACCAATAATCTTTTTGGCTTCACTTAGATCCTTCATTTCAAACTCACCGTTCAATTGAGTCTTTAACTTCTCAATCTCTATCAGACTCTTGGAAGCTATCAACATATCATCAACATAAAAAAGAAGATATATGTAGGATCTATCTTGTAACTTGCGCAAATACACACAATGATCATATTTGGTTCTTGTGTACTTTTGCCCCATCATAAACTTGTCAAATTGTTTGTACCACTGCCTTGGAGATTAGTTAAATCCATACAATGATTTTTCAAGCTTACACACCATATTTTTTTTCCAGCAAGTTTAAACCCTTCGGCCTGAGCCATATAGATTTCCTCCTCCAAGTTTCCATGTAAAAAAATAGTTTTTACATCCAACTAAACTAGTTCTATATCCAATTGTGCTACCAAAGACAATAAAATTCGAATGGAGGAATATTTTACAAATGGAGAAAAAACTTCATTATAGTCAATTCCCTCTATATGAAAGTAGCCTTTAGCCACCAGCCTTGCTTTGTAATGAACACCATCCTTATTAGGAAATCCATCTTTCTTTGCATATACCCATTTGTACCTAATTGCTTTCTTTCCCTTCGAGAGACTAGCTAGCTTCGACGTATGATTTTTATGAAGGGACTGTATTTCATCATTCATAGCTTTCCTCTACTTCTTTACTTTTGAACTTTTTTACTATTTTATTATAAGTGGTAGGAATGTCATTAGTTGCAATTTGGAATGCGTAAGCCACCTGTAGACACCGGGTCCGGAGTCGGATTTTTAAAATAGCAATGGCAATTTTGGGTCCTTGATAAATTCCTCCAAAAAAAAATAATAATAAATACATAAAATATGTAGGTAAAATTAAAAATAAAAAAAATAGGATTAGGTTAGTTTAATTAAATAAATCGAAAATTAAGATTAGGTTAATTTAATTAGTTGATATGTAAGATAAATTAATAATTAACATTAGTTGATTAATTAGTTAATATTTTAGGATAATAAAAGTTGAAAAAAAAAGAAGAAAATAAATGTGGGGTTTAATTAGATAAAATAGATGTCGTAATTTAAGTAGATTAATCAAATTAAGAAGGTAGGAAAATATAGAGTGTTTAATTAGTAATGTTTAATTAATTAATATATGTGTTTAGTTTAAGTAAATTAAAAGTGTGTAAATTAGTTAAAATAAAAAATAAAAAAAAATAATAAAATGGAGGGAATTATTTAGATGACCTTAACCCTAATTCTAGGCTATAAAAAGAATATGATGAGGAGATGAAAAGGGGCTCTCGGCTGAACAAAAAATTGAAAGAAGAAGAGAATTGAGAAAAGAAGAAAAAGAGAGAACAAGAGAGAGCAGGGGATGGGTTGAAGAACGAAAAAGGAAAAATAAAGTGAGAGCAGGAGAGTGCAAGGCATAGAAAAAAATAGAAAGGAAATATAAAAGAGAGAGCAAGTGAGAGGAAACCAAAATCAAGGAATTAAAGAAATTAAAAGGAAAGATGAAACAACTAGAAAGAATAGCAGAGGCCAATGGAACGCAGACCACCGGAGCGGAGAAAAGAGAAAAAAAGAAAGAGAGAAAGGCGGGAGCTTCGCCGGCCAAATGCTGCCGTCCACGACGGCACGCGCCCCACCTCGAGCACCAGCGCACCCGGACGAAGCTTTCTACGGCCGCCGTTCAACCATCCGTCGCCGGTAGCAAGGCGCGTGGAGAAGAACTTCGGCGACGCTCCGTGGCATTTTTCGGCATGGTCGTCGTTCTTCCCAGCGTGTGACCAGCTCTGGCGGCCTTCCGGCGTCCCGATCTACCTTTCGGTGATGGAGGTGTCGGCCACCACCCCTCCGAAGGCGGCTCCGGCGAGGTAAGTCCCTTTTCCCCTATTTTATATTATTATTATTATTATTATTATTATTATTATTATTCTGTATTATTATTATTATTATTGTTATTATTTTATGTTTAATGATATTATTATTATTATTATTATTATTATTATTATTATTATTATTATAATTTGATTTATTTATTTTTTAATGCTATTGTGTTATATTGATATTTTTATTGATAATGTTATTTAATTTATGTTTATTATGTGTTATTTGCTATTATTTTGTCTTGTTATTATTGTTAGTTTTATTTAATTTAGTTTTATTTAATTTGTGTTTAATATTATTATTATTAATTAGTTTACATTATTATTATTAATATTAATTAGTTTACACTATTATTATTATTATTATTATTTATTAATATTCTGTTTTAATTATTTTATTATTATTATTATTATTATTATTACTTAATTTTTTGTTTCATTATTATTATAATTATTATTGTTGTTGTTATTATATTATTTATTTTTCTGTTTTTATATTATTATTATTATTATTATTATTATTTGATTTATTTTTTATTGGTGTTGTTATGTTATTATTGTTATTGATATTATTTAATTTAGGTTTAGTTTACATTTATTTGTTATTGTCATGAGTATTTATTTAATATTATTATAATGATTGTTATTGTTATTTGATTTATTATTATTATTATTATTATTATTATTATTATTATTATTATTATTAT
Organism: Excoecaria cochinchinensis; assembly: GCA_947683425.1. Classification (NCBI taxonomy): domain Eukaryota; kingdom Viridiplantae; phylum Streptophyta; class Magnoliopsida; order Malpighiales; family Euphorbiaceae; genus Excoecaria; species Excoecaria cochinchinensis. Next base: position 170,138 of record CANTUQ010000008.1, on the reverse strand, counting down.
TATTATTATTGTTGTTGTATGTATTTAGTTAATATTATTTATTATTATTGATTGTAATTATTATTGCGGTATTGTTGTTGATTATAATAATTATTGTTGTATGTTATTATTGTTATTTATGTGTTATTGTTAATATTATTTATTCTACATTATGATTTTTATTGATATTAGTATATTATCGTTATTATTATTATTGTGGTTTTATTATGGTTATTATATTTATTATCATGATTATTCATTGTTATTATTAATATTAATATTTTATCATTCCATTTGTTTATTATCATTTTATGTGTATTTGTTTTGCATCATTATTATTATTTTCATCATATTGTATTGTCACTATTATTGTTATTGTTATTATATTTATTATTATCATTATAATTATTTTCGTTATCATCATCAGTATTATTATTCATTTGTTTTCCGTCTATCTATCTATTATCATTATTATTTACAGTATTATCATTAACATCATAATTTTTATTTTCATTGGTCAGTTTAATTGTCATTTGTGCTTTTACATTCAATTTATTTTATTCTGTAATTTATTTATTTGTTTATTTATTTATTCATTCATTACTCACCGATATTAATTTTCCGTTTTGACTGCAACCACGAGTGGCACGTGACTCGCCCACAGAGTTAGGTGAAGCATGGTCGGGATAAGTAGATTAGAATTTATTTATTTTGAAATATGTAATTATTATTTTATTCTTCTTTCATTCGCTAATGGTCTGTAATAATAAAAGATTTTTGACCGCGCTTAAAAAGAACCACCACACAAATGTTTTATATTAAAATGATAATTTGTTAATAAAACTGGACCAATGTCCTGGTTTTCATCCCAAAGCAAAGGTTTAAATTGATTTGAGAACTTAACTTTTCATAAAAAGTAATTGGGAACCAATGCTGCCGCCTAAAAGAATAGCCCGATTTATGTATGTATTTTTATCATTCTTTTATGGTTTCATATTTGTTTTCAAATAATTGTAATTATATTTTATTTACTACCTTTTTTATACGTGCTTGTAATGCGCTTTAATTTTATTGTATAATTTGCATGTGAGAGAAGAGATAAAATAATTGATCTTAAAAACCTATTCACATAATATTAACCAAAAGTATGAATAAGAGTGAGGTCCCGAACTCTCTCTGGTTTTGGGCCTCATAAGGTTAGAATTACTTTCCCGATGTTTTATCGAGTGGCGACTCCATGATCCTGCCTTATGGTAGCGCGATAGACGCTTAGGTCGTCTACAGTGGCTACTCTACTGGGGATATCATGAGACTCTGCTCCGAAAGTACTTTTGGTTAATTTAATGTAAATGAGTTTAGGATCAAGAAATTTTATCCCTTTTCGAAAGTTGCATTGCATCATGCTAGAGCTTTAGAATTAAGCTAGTTTGGTCCTTTTCTTAACCTCGGTGCATTCCCAAAGCATGACCTTATGTTCACTCAATATGGGGGAGTGTTCGGGATAATCACCAGCCCAGGCCTCGTACCGTCATGGTATATTAAATGATGACCCGACTGGTCGCTATGTTCATGACGAGCTAGACCCGTTGGCAGGGATCATGCTTTAGTAACCCTAAAATATCACCTTTGGCCTAAACCCATGTAATGGACATAGCTACTTCCCCTAGGGGGCATGCACCATAATACGTTGCTTGTGAAGTGGGTCGTTGTGTATTGAATGAATTCAAATAAATTTAGATGTTCGCTCCTTAAAGGTTTTCATACCCCGAGTGGCGTATCTTAGTTTATTCGAATTGTTTAAATACATAATGGCCAAAAATTCATCTTCATGCGATTTTAATAACAAGAGTTTGCGCCTCGTAGCACGCTTTACGCGCTCATTGGGCTCCCCGTTTACCTATGGGTCAAGCCCACCTAGAAAAGAGCCCGCACGACCTCTGTTTAATAGAAATACAGTTTGGAGTTTTTTTAATGTGTGTATTTGTGCTTGTACATTTTTTTATGGGTAATGGTAGGAAATGAAGCACGTTTTGTTTCATGTATAATAATAAAATCTTTGCATTTCGTATATAAAATTGCTTGTATCATAATTTGTGAATATGAATATAATACGCATTTGTCTCGCATGTACATAGCAATGCTTATCGCAATACATATATATTAACATTTTTTATGACATCCATCATGCACCATAACCTGTACATATAACATACACCACTGAACATACATGTTGACATGCATCATAGCACATGTGGATGTACTACCACCATAAAAAAAAAAAGAAAATAAAAATAAAAAGAATGCACTCATCATGTGTCATAATATGTACATATCAGTAGGCTCACATTGCATATATATATAAACATTGTGTGCTGGAGCATACGCATACAGTTGCATTAGCATATAGCGTTGGGTCAGTCATTATACACAGAAAATATCTTGCATTTTTCACATTGTATGCCATATCATGAACATTTACTATCATACATGAATTATGTCATGTACATATAAGTTCTTCATCATGCATGTTAGTCATTGTATATATCAATGCATGTCTTGCATGCTTATACCATGTAAATACACGTACTTTGTGAATGCTATTTATTTCTTGCAGACACTTTCATTGCATATCTCGTGTTGCACACATACTCCACTCACAGTACATAGTCATTCGTATATTGAGTCCCAAGTCATGTACATAATTTGTATATATTTTGCATTTTGTGAGTTTTGCCTTCCCTCACGATTCATTAGTACACATTATCATGCTAGATCATCTTCACCTTATCATGTCTAAATCATGCCACGTGCACATACGTTATGTATCATAAACATTCATTCTCATATTGTGCCATACCTTGTACTCATGCCTTAATTATGTACTGTTTACATGTACAAAGCACATCATTTGTCATGCATGGTTTATGCACTCACACTCACTTATAGTTTCTTGTAGATGCCTCAAGTACACACGTCGTTGCACATATTTCATGTATGCATTTTTATACAATATGTTTTTACACATGTTTTGCACATATAGTTCCTTACACGCATTACTGACATGCATGACGCCATTGTATGCATCTTTCCTTATACATGAATTTTAACACATAGCTTGCACATGTTTTACGCAAAAAAAAAAAAAAAAATCTTCTTTATTGGCTTACATGATTTTTATGAATATAAATTTTGATAAAATAAAATTTTTGCGTTAAGTTGTACCCTAAAAACACTGACATGTTTGCACCTTATTAAGGTACCTTTGATTTGAAGCTTGATTCCGCCTAAGTAGTTCTCAACTATGAATGGCTTTGATCTCAATTTTTAGAAATCTGCATTTCATTCCACTTTGAATTAAGTGAGGGGTAGATATGTTTGATCTTTAAGAGCTAGATCGCATGAAAATATTTGACTATACCATGTCATTTCTAAGTTCAGAGCACATTTGGCCCGTTTTGAAAATGAACTGAAAAACTAGTTGCAATTTGGGGATTGGATGAAAACTCATTAAGAGCACTAGAACCTTTCCAATTACCCGTCAAAGCAACCCCCGGATAAGGCTGAATCTAGAAAATGATTTAGGCACCATTTCTTTGTATAGCTCTTTAAATGACCATTTCCTACCCTTATTTTACAATCGCTTGCTAGCCCGTTGAGCCTTTATTTTGGTATGCTAAATGCGTACCGATTTTATTGTTACACATGTTAAAACTTCACTCTTCGCCTAAAATGATTTTGGCTTCCCCTTAGAAGAATGGCCGCTCTAGTAAAGATGGATGTACATTACGACATTCGCTTGAGCTATCAAAACTCGCCCTGATAAGGATGGGTCTGCACTTCGAGAAGAGAATCTCAATCATTGATAATTTTGTGGGTTACCCAAGAGTCACCCTGATAAAGATGGGTCTACCCCTTGGGAAATGAATTTTCAATCATCGATAATTTTTGGGCTACACTTTGGGAAAGGGGTCTAAATCATCGATAAACTTTTTGTGTAATTAGAGACATAAGCTTGCGAGCAAAAAAAAAAAAAAAGCCCCCTTGATGAGCTCAGTAGTTATCTTTTTAGCTTAATTATTATACTGAGCTTGGTAAGCTAAAGTGTCACCAAATCCAAATTCAAGAATATCCGGACATATACAATTGGGGTTGAGAATGGTGCTTTCATCCGTCAAATTAACATTGCGGCCATTTTTCTCTAGTGACCTGATCCTCCTTTGATAGCCAATTACCTAAGCCTAACGTTACAACCAAAATAAGTCCTCTTGATTCTTGGTTTGACCTTATCTAATTAGCGGAGATGACCTTCTAATAAGGTTTGGTACGTAGGAAGAGGCATATGGTGTTTCTTGAGATTCAAGCGAGAAGCCATGAGTGCATTTATGCATTCGAATTAAGTCTCGTTCCCGACATTGCATTTAGAATTTGCTTTTGAAAAATGAAAAATCTTGTTTTGGCCTTTTGCACATACACACAGAGATTGTATGGTATGCCTTGTATTTACATGTTGGTTTAGTAAACCTTGATGTCTACATACTTATCTTCTTGCCCTTCATTGGGAATGACTCCTGAATTCTTTTGCTGAGATTCAATCAGTTGAGAATGTTGTTCATTTAGTACTTTCAAAGGCAGATAGAAAACTTGAGTTTGGGATACCTGATAGGTTGCACTCATTTTACAATCTTGGGGTACTTCTTATCACTACTCGTGAAAGTGATACTTTGCATCCATTTCTATCAACATTCTTTGTACATATGTTTTCTACAAAAGTTTTTGCACGTAATTGTAGTAGACATCCTTATAAATAGTCTTACATGTATAATTCTTGGTGCATGTCTTTCGGCATAAAATTTTTAGCGAGAATATTTCATAGATTCTTTCGTATACGTGCCTCTCTAAGATTCATTTTTTATAATCACTTATTTTTACGCATTTCATGGGCATATCTTTTGCATGCATCTCACATGCACATCATTTGCACACATTTTGTACATGTATACGTGATTTTTTCTGCATTTGTTTTATATGCATAGTTATCCATACACACATCACACACATCCAATTCTTCACGTAGCCTTCATGTATATAATGACTCCCACCCACCTATTCTTCACGTCTATGCCGGTGAATGACTCTTTACCCTCACAGGTAGGATCCCTGGTATATGTTTCATGTTCATAATCCCCTTGCATATATTTTATGCTTGATCTTTTGCATCTCTACCCTCACAGGTACGATCATTTGTATATATTTCGCATTCGTAATCCCCTTGCACATATTTTATGCTTGATCTTTTGCATGTATTTCTCATTCATGATCATTTGTGGCATATATGTCATGTACACAATTTACTGCATGCATATCATATTTGTACACACACTGCACAATTAAATTTCACGTATGCATAACATCGCATGTCATTTCATACATGCATAACTCTTAGATTTCATACATGCATAACTTTGCGTGTTATCTCATACATACATGGATTTTTACATGCATTCCATGCATATATGGCTTTTTTACATGTATTCCATGCATACAAATTGCCCTGTGTCTACTAGATGATGTACAATAATCTCAACCTCGGGACTTCACATGTCGACGTTTCTCAAGCCCTTTGAAGAGGCACAATCTCAAGGTCCTCTTAAGAGGCAAATCCTTTCAAGCCTTTTGAGGAGGCCAAATCTCAAAGACCTCTCAGGGGGTAATCATTTCAAAGTTGGAGGCAAATTTTCAAGTCCTATGAGGAGGCACAACTTTCAAAGTCCTTGAGAAGGCAAAATCTTAGTCATCTGAGGAGGCAGAATCCTTAAGTCCTCTGAGAAGGAATTTCCAAGTCCTCTGAGGAGGCAAATCTCAGAACATCCGCACTTTGTAAGTCTAGAGCAGACTCGGTGTAGCTCAAGAGAGCAACCCTCGCATTTTGTAAGTCTGGAACAGACTCGGCGCATCACCATCCGCACTTTGTAAGTCTGGAGCAGACTCGGTGCAGCTCAGGAGAGCAACCCTCGCGTTTTGTAAGTCTGGAGCAGACTCGACACAACACTTCTACACTTTGAATCTTGGTAGTGATTCAGTGCAATCACTTTGTAGCTTAGTTAACAGCTCGATGATATCCCAACACTTCCGCACTTTGAATCTTGGTAGCGATTCGGTGCAAACACTTTGAATCTTGGTAGCGATTCGGTGTAATTTCAGAACTTCCGCACCTTGAATCTTGGTAGCGATTCAGTGTAATTTTAGAACTTCCGCACCTTGAATCTTGGTAGCGATTCGATGCAAACACTTTGAATCTTGGTAGCGATTCGATGTAATTTCAGAACTTCCGCACCTTGAATCTTGGTAGCGATTCGGTGTAAACACTTTGAATCTTGGTAGCGATTCGATGTAATTTCAGAACTTCCGCACCTTGAATCTTGGTAGCGATTCGGTGCAAACACTTTGAATCTTGGTAGCGATTCAGTGTAATTTTAGAACTTCCACACCTTGAATCTTGGTAGCGATTCGGTGCAATTTCAGAACTTCCGCACCTTGAATCTTGGTAGCGATTTGGTGCAAACACTTTGAATCTTGGTAGCGATTCAGTGTAATTTTAGAACTTTCGCACCTTGAATCTTGGTAGCGATTCGGTGCAAACACTTTGAATCTTGGTAGCGATTCAGTGTAATTTGAGAACTTCTGCACTTTGAATCTTGGTAGCGATTCGGTGCAAACACTTTGAATCTTCGTAGCGATTCAGTGTAATTTCAAAACTTCCGCACCTTGAATCTTGGTAGCGATTCAGTGCAAACACTTTGAATCTTGGTAGCGATTCAGTGTAATTTGAGAACTTCCGCACTTTGAATCTTGGTAGCGATTCGGTGCAAACACTTTGAATCTTGGTAACGATTCAGTGTAATTTCAGAACTTCCGCACCTTGAATCTTGGTAGAGATTCGGTGTAATTTCAAAACTTCCGCACCTTGAATCTTGGTAGCGATTCAGTGTAATTTCAGAACTTCCGCACCTTGAATCTTTGTAGCGATTCGGTGTAAACACTTTTAATCTTTGTAGCGATTCAGTGCAATCACTTTGTAGCTTAGATAACAACTCGATGATATCTCAACACTTCTGCACTTTGAATCTTGGTAGCGATTCAGTGCAATCACTTTGTAGCTTAGATAACAGCTCGGTGATATCTCAACACATCTGCACTTTGAATCTTGGTAACGATTTAGTGCAATCACTTTGTAGCTTAGATAACAGCTCGGTGATATCTCAACACTTTTGCACTTTGAATCTTGGTAGCGATTCGGCGCAAGCACTTTGAATCTTGGTAGCGATTCAGTACAACCTCATAATTTTCGCACTTTGAATCTTGGTAGCGATTCGGTGCAATCAATCAACCCAAGTCCTCTCCGGGGGCAAATCAACCCAAGACCTCTTAGGGGGCAGTCACTCCTTCAAAGTCCTCTTAAGAGGCAACTCCAAATGGTTAAACACCGACCCGGCTGAGGTTAGACACCGCACAGATTAGATGCCGAAGCGAGGAAGGTTAGGCACCGCACTCAAGTTAAACACCGACCCGGCTAAGGCTAGGCACCGCACAGGTTAGATGCTGAAACGAGGGAGGTTAAACACCGAACAATGGGCTAGACACTGCATAGGTTATATGCCCAAAAAACATGACAGGGGTTAACACGTCGGCATCCAACTTCATCCGGTTCAGAGCGTCGTTTCCTCAGGTACGTGCCTCTGCACCTCTTTTTCCTTTTCCTCTCTGAATTTTGGCCTTTCTTCTTTGAATTTTTGCTCACCTAGGTGCCTAAGCACTAACTTGTCCAAAATTGGGGGCAACTGTAGACACCGGGTCCGGAGTCGGATTTTTAAAATGGCAATGGCAATTTTGGGTCCTTGATAAATTCCTCCAAAAAAATAATAATAATAAATACATAAAATATGTAGGTAAAATTAAAAATAAAAAAAATTAGGATTAGGTTAATTTAATTAGATAAATCGAAAATTAAGATTAGGTTAATTTAATTAGTTGTATTGTAAGATAAATTAATAATTAACATTAGTTGATTAATTAGTTAATATTTTAGGATAATTAAAGTTGAAAAAAAAAAGATGAAAATAAATATGGGGTTTAATTAGATAAAATAGATGTCGTAATTTAAGTAGATTAATCAAATTAAGAAGGTAGGAAAATATAGAGTGTTTAATTAGTAATGTTTAATTAATTAATATATGTGTTTAGTTTAAGTAAATTAAAAGTGTGTAAATTAGTTAAAATAAAAAATAAAAATAATAATAAAATGGAGGGAATTATTTAGATGACCTTAACCCTAATTATAGGGTATAAAAAGAATATGATGAAGAGATGAAAAGGGGCTCTCGGCTGAACAAAAAATTGAAAGAAGAAGAAAATTGAGAAAAGAAGAAAAAGAGAGAACAAGAGAGAGCAGGGGATGGGTTGAAGCACGAAAAAGGAAAAATAAAGTGAGAGCAGGAGAGTGCAAGGCATAGAAAAAAATAGAAAGGAAATATAAAAGATTGAGCAAGTGAGAGGAAACCAAAATCAAGGAATTAAAGAAATTAAAAGGAAAAGAAGAAATAACTAGAAAGAATAGAAGAGGCCAACGGAACGCAGACCACCGGAGCGGAGAAAAGAGAAAAAAAGAAAGAGAGAAAGGCGGGAGCTCTGCCAGCCAAATGCCGCCGTCCACGGCGGCACGTGCCCCACCTCGAGCACCAGCGCACCCGGACAAAGTTTTCTACGGCCGCCGTTCAACCATCCGTCGCCGGCAGCAAGGCGCATGGAGAAGAACTTCGGCAACTCTCCGTGGCATTTTCCGGTGTGGTCGTCGTTCTTCCCGGCGCGTGACCCGCTCTGGCGGCCTTCCGGCGTCCCGATCTCCCTTTCGGTGATGGAGGTGTCGGCCACCACCCACCGAAGGCGGCTCCGGCGAGGTAAGTCCCTTTTCCCCTATTTTATATTATTATTATTATTATTATTATTATTATTATTATTATTATTATTATTATTATTATTTTATGTTTAATGATATTATTATTATTATTATTATTATGGTTATTATTATAATTTGATTTATTTATTTTTTAATGTTATTGTGTTATATTGATATTTTTATTGATAATGTTATTTAATTTATGTTTATTATGTGTTATTTGCTATTATTTTGTCTTGTTATTATTGTTAGTTTTATTTAATTTAGTTTTATTTAATTTGTGTTTAATATTATTATTATTATTATTATTATTAATTAGTTTACATTATTATTATTAATATTAATTAGTTTACACTATTATTATTATTAATATTATTATTATTATTATTATTATTATTTATTAATATTTTGTTTTAATTATTCTATTATTATTATTATTATTATTATTATTATTATTATTATTATTATTATTATTATTATTATTATTACTTAATTTTCTGTTTCATTATTATTATAATTATTGTTGTTAATATTATATTATTTATTTTTCTTTTTTTATATTATTTATTATTATTATTATTATTATTATTTAATTTATTTTTTATTGGTGTTGTTATGTTATTATTGTTATTGATATTATTTAATTTAGGTTTAGTTTACATTTATTTGTTATTGTCATGAGTATTTATTTTATGTTATTGTTTATTTTGCATTATTTATTATTATTATAATGATTGTTTTTGTTATTTGATTTATTATTATTATTATTATTATTATTATTATTATTATTATTATTATTATTATTATTATTATTGTATGTATTTAGTTAATATTATTTATTATTATTGATTGTAATTATTATTGCGGTATTGTTGTTGATTATAATAATTATTGTTGTATGTTATTATTGTTATTTATGTGTTATTGTTAATATTATTTATTCTACATTATGATTTTTATTGATATTAGTATATTATAGTTATTATTATTGTGGTTTTATTATGGTTATTATATTTATTATCATGATTATTCATTGTTATTATTAATATTAATATTTTATCATTCCATTTGTTTATTATCATTTTATGTGTATTTGTTTTGCATCATTATTATTATTTTCATCATGTTGTATTGTCACTATTATTGTTATTATTATTATATTTATTATTATCATTATAATTATTTTCGTTATCATCATCAGTATTATTATTCATTTGTTTTCCGTCTATCTATCTATTATCATTATTATTTACAGTATTATCATTAACATCATTATTTTTATTTTCATTGGTCAGTTTAATTGTCATTTGTGCTTTTACATTCAATTTATTTTATTCTGTTATTTATTTGTTTATTTATTTATTTATTTAATTATTTATTTATTCATTCATTACTCACCGATATTAATTTTTCGTTTTGATTGCAACCACGAGTGGCACGTGACTCGCCCACGGAGTTAGGTGAAGCATGGTCGGGATAAGTAGATTAGAATTTATTTATTTTGAAATATGTAATTATTATTTTATTTTTCTTTCATTTGCTAATGGTCTGTAATAATAAAAGATTTTTGACCGCGCTTAAAAAGAACTACCACACAAATGTTTTATATTAAAATGATAACTTGTTAATAAAACTGGAACAATGTCCTGGTTTTCATCCCAAAGCAAAGGTTTAAATTGATTTGAGAACTCAAAAATTTTCATAAAAAGTAATTGGGAACCAAAGTTCCCGCCTAAAAGAATAGCCCGATTTATGTATGTATTTTTATCATTCTTTTATGGTTTCATATTTGTTTTCAGATAATTGTAATTATATTTTATTTACTGCCTTTTTTATACGTGCTTGTAATGCGCTTTAATTTTATTGTATAATTTGCATGTGAGAGAAGAGATAAAATAATTGATCTTAAAAACCTATTCACATAATATTAACAAAAGGTATGAATAAGAGTGAGGTCCCGAACTCTCTCTGGTTTTGGGCATCATAAGGTTAGAATTACTTTCCCGATGTTTTATCGGGTGGCGACTCTATGATCCTGCCTTATGGTAGCCCGATAGACGCTGAGGTCGTCTACACCACCATATCAACATAGCAAGCACACTTTTTGATTGTCCTCTTTGGCTTACTTAATGCAATTGATTCAGGTTGCTGTGGTAATTTTTGGGTTAAAACCTCCTTTTCATCAGACTCCTCATCTACCATAGGAGTTTCTGCATCTGCTTCATCATTTGCTGGGCTAATAATTTTCCTTTTAAACTCCACCTATTTTGGAGTACCATCTGTCTGCGCAACACTTTCATTTGTCACCTTTCTCAATATGGTAAATTCATTAAAGTTAACATCCCTGCTGAAGATTATTTTCTTTGACTTTGGGCACTAAAGTCGATATCCTTTCACACCAAAGGTGATCCTTATGAAAATTGCTATCTTTGCACGTGGATCTAACTTTGATTCCTTAATATGATTATATGTAGTGAAACCAAACACATGTAAGAAATTATAATCTGTAACATATTTTTCAAACCATTTTTTCAATGGCATTTTACCACCAATAGCACTAGATGGTTAGTGATTAATGAGATGGAAAGTATATGTAACAGCTTCAGCCCAAAATTCTCTGTCCAACTCAACATTAGATAACATACACCAAACTTTCTCCAGTAATGTACGGTTCATGCATTTTACCACCCCATTTTGTTGTGGTATATTTATGACTGTGAAGTATTTGACAATGCCTTTATCTTTACACACCTTCATAAATGGATCACTCCTGTATTCCCCACCATTATCTGTATAGAGATGCTTGATCTTTCGGCCTGTTTGAGCTTCCATCATCTTTTTCTATTTGAGAAAATCTCCCAGTACTTCATCCTTATTCTTCATATTATACACCCAAACTCTCCAGAAAAAATCATCAACAAAGGTCACATAGTAGTGTTTTCCTCCCAAAGAAGCCGTCTTGGAAGGTCCCCACAAATCAGAATGAACATAGTCCAAAATACCCTTATTATTATGGATTGCTATTCCAAATTTTACCATTGTCTTTTTCCCTTCGACACAATGCTCGCAAAAATCCAATTTGCAAGTCTGAACTCCTTTCAACAATCCTTGTTTCACTAAGAGATTTAAGGATTTTTCACCTGCATGCCCCAAGTGCATATGCCATAACCTGATTGCTTCTAACTCCTTTTCATCAGTAGAAGCCACTGCTGTTGTACCAATAATAGTAGTACCTTAGTAATGGTACAATCTGTTATTCTTTCGAATTTCCTTCAACACCACAAGTGCACTAGAGATAATCTTCATTACTCCATATTTTGCTCACACCTCGAAATCATTTTCTTCTAGAGCCCCCACGAAAATGAGATTTTTTGACAAATTGGGTACGTAATGAACATCCTTCAGGATTCTAATTGATCTATCATGGTTTTTCAAACGAATGGAACCAATCCCATGTGTGGTGAGAGTAGTTCTCTAAATTCATAGAACCAATCTCGATTGGGACACATATGATGATTGCAGCCTAAATCAAACAGCCGTACACTAGAAGAGCTAGTTGACGATGTAACAGCAAGTGAAAAACCAGAGTCTTCATCATTACACTCAGCTACATTTAAATCTGTAATAGCCTTTCCCTTATCAGGTTTGCCTTTGTTGTTCACCTTAGGACAATCTTTTTTCTAGTTCCCCTTTTTCCGATAAAAGGCACATTCATCTTTGCTCAATTTGGGTATCGACTTCGATCTCCCTTTATTTTCTTTAGTCTGGCTCTACGACTGACCTCTCACTACTAAAGCTTATATAGCTCCATTTGTGCTATCTTTTTTATCATTTTTTTAATTCATAACTATACAAGGCAACACAAACTTCACTGGGAGACACAACAGTCTTCCCATAAAGTAGAGTCATTTCAAGAAACTCAAACTCCTCAGGAAGGAATCCCAACAACATCAAAGCCAGATCTTTATCTTTAAATATCACATCCATATTCACTAAATCAATGACTAACTGATTAAAATTGGTGATATGATCATTTATTGTGGTACCCAAAATATGATTGAAATGAGTAAGTCTTTTCATCACATGGAGCTTGTTCTGACTGTTTTTTTAAAGAATTTTTCCTCTAGTGCCTTCATTAATTTACTTGTAGAATTTTCTTTCGAGAAAGCATACTTTTGCTTTCTAGAAAGGCATAATCGAATTATTCCACATGCTAAACGATAAAGTCTCTTCTATTCTTTCTTATCAACAACATCTGGTTTCTTTTCTTCAAGGACAATGTTTAGACCTTGCTAAATTGAAAGAGAGCGTCTAGAATCTCACTTTTCCACATGCCAAAATGACCTATACGATCAAAAATTTCCACCGCAACTCTTGCATTTGCCATCTCATTTCTTGCCAAAATGAACGAGGAAGAAACAGTGGATGGATTTGTCATTTCTGGTATAATTACTATTCAATAGATATCGATGTAGAATACCAATATTCTATGGAAAATTCTTTTCTGATGTGAAATATCAAACTATGCTCCAACCACAGAGCATACTAAGAAAGAACTTAGGCTCTGATACTAATTGTTGTGGAAGCTCAGGTTAATTTCCACCAAATTCACCTCGAACACTATTACGTAGGTGAATAAAGTGTAAATAATTATACTGAAAAAAAACATAAAGTAAAATTCCCAAGAAACACTGAAGTGATCACAAATGGTCCCACTTAAAACACAATCTCCTTAGACATAATTTTTCTAAGTAATTTAATAGCATAATAATTTACTAGCAATATACCTAATAATATCTATTAAATAGACAAATAAATAACACTAAAATTTAATGAGGTTCGGCCAATTATGCCTATGTCATCAAATACTATCAAATTATATTTCACTATTTCAAAAAAATATTACAAGTGAAATATTTATAAAAGAGAGAAAGAATTTTGTTTTAGGAAAGAATGGCAATTTTGGGATGATTTAAACAACAAGAAGAGGTTTCCTTTTATAAATTGAAAAAACAATCCTAAGTTTCTAATTTTTCGATGTGGGATAGCCTCCCTAAACAAATTGAGCCAACATTGTTGACATTTTAATAGTGTAATCGACATCAATATCGTCAAAGAATTTATTGCTGCTTCTTGTTCAAGGACATTCAAACTCATCAACCCTTTTAGCCCTAGTAGATTCTGCACAAAGAAATAGTTATAGGTTAAGCGTTGATCACTAATATGGTCATTCATACTTGTAGAGATATAAAACATGTAAATACAATAATTAAAATAATCACTTAGAGGAAATAAGTGGAAGAGATGGGAATATAAAGATGGAAGTTAGGAAAACTATTAAGTACTTGGTCAAAACATGTAAAAGAAGAACACATATCTTCCACAAGTGGGATTGCTCACATCATGCTCCATAAGATTACATCTTTTTCTTTTTATCTTTTTGTATTTTTGGATAAAATTCTATAAAGACTTTGCAAGCTCCAATTTTGTATTTTCAACAGCTACTAATACACTAGATGATAAAAAAGAAGTCTTATTCTGCAAACACTTAAAATTGAAATACATATAGAAACGTAGAATTGAAATACACATAGAGAGAACATAGCTTCATCCATGGATGCACAAATAGACTATATTCTTAAACCTCTTTTATAGTTTAACTTGTAACAACTTAAAATTACTAAGATCGCAAAATTGATTAAAAGTATCTAGAATTTTAGAAAAGATTTCTAATATTGAAAAAGAAATAATGTCTCTAAGAATGCAAGAGACCAAAAATTGTTGCCAACATGGTCTCAATTTCATACCTTGTTATACCCTAGCAATATGGTCTCAGTTTCTGCATCAACTTGTTAAGTAAAAAGACAGAGAAAAAGGAGCAATAGCAGCAGAGGAGGAAGACTGCTTAGGAACTTCTTTTTCTTGCAAGATGTTCCACAATAGCATATAGTTAACATATCTTTTTGTTAATTCACATCACATAAGTAACCAAAAGCACATATTTATTTGGCATGGATCGAGTTGTATTTAAATGAGAAATAAGATGAGTTGGAACATACCTTGCATAAATTCTCAATATTTAAAGAAACAAAGCTGATGACATCAAACCCAAGTGCCTGCAAACATTTACAAACTCTCTGCAATTAAAAATGCTTGTCAAAAACCAACCCCAAAATTGGCAAAATAAAAATGCTTTTGCGGCAACATTTATCTAAGTTAACAAAACTTCACCATCCTGAGATTTGGTAGTTTCTCCCTAATGGGATATCCTCTAGGCAATCCATAGACAATAATTCAACAAATTGTGGCTATAATAATCCCACCTAATATGCAGTTCTCATATCATTTATTTTCTACCCCTTAGTTGTCATGTTATTTTTAACGTGGTTACTACAAAACTAAAATAAAAATGAGATTTACAAACTGCATGGGAATATTTTACCAGTGCAAGGACACAAAAATTTCTCCATGAGTTACAATTAATAACCTAAGGCGAAGAATCAAGCAAAACCCATACTCAGATTTCAATAGTATGCTAACAGGTAGAAAAAAATATCTCCTATACATATGAATAGTGGAAATTTCTTCTCAAAATATAGTCCATAAGCAATTTGGAATACTGGTTTGTTTCATAAATAATCTAACAAAGGAAATATACAAATAAAACTTCACGTAATTCGGTATCTCACCTGCAACTGAGTGAGTGGCGGACCAGATCTGAGCGGGCGGGCGGAGCAAATCTGAGCGGGGACAGAGCAAACCTCAGCGAGTGGGTCAACTGGGAGCGCACGACAGAGGGAGGGGGCAAAGCCGGGGTGGTGCATGTGACCAAGAGACTGGATGATAGTAGTAAGAGAGGGAGATTCCGAGAGGAAGTGTAGCATGGGGGCAACAGCAGCGGTGGGAAGGAAGCGAGGGTCAGAGGCCTCCGATTTGGGTGGGGGGTATGACAGGAGGAGATCTGTGCATAGACCTGCATGATAGAGAGAGAGAGGGAAGGAGGGAGGGAGGGAGAGGAGAGAGAGGGGAGAGAAAAAGTCAGATCTCCCTCTTATATATAGATGCATTTTTTAGTTCCAGAAATTCATATCCATCGTTAAAAGAGAAATTATAAAATATTTAATATTTTTATTTTCTTTAGCAATGGAACAGATATTCCGTCACTAATTAACAACAGAACAGATATATAGTCACTAAATTTAGCAACGAAAATGAACTTTCGTCGCTAAATAATAATAAAAATATTAATAAGTTTTTTAGTGACGAAAGTTAAAATTTTTGTCGCTAATTTTTAGCGACGGATATTTATTTCTGCCTCTAATTTTTGATATTTAGCGACGGTTTATCATTTTCGTTGCTAAAAATGGAGAAAATATTTGTCTCATTTTTTAGCGATGGATTTTAATTTTCATCGCTATTTAGAGATAAAATTTATTTTTCGTCACTAAATAACAACAAAATGTTTTCCATAGCTATTTTTTCAACGCTATTTTTGCATTTTCTTGTAGTGAACTCCTTCTCAATCTTCATCTCAAATTCCTAGTCCTACCTTCAATTCCTTATTTTGTCTTTTCCTCAATGTTCTCAATCATTTCCGTTCTTTCAATTTTAGGCTTCTTAAAAATGGCTCGAATTGAATAAACTAAACTTTATAATTAGGATCAAGCTAGACGAATTAAAAACTAAACTATCAAACTAATAGACCGAATTATCTACGGTTTAGTCTAAATTTGATTTCGGTTTAATTTTGCATATCCCTATATACATAGATATATATTTAGATTATCTATTAATATATTATAAATTATATATTTAAATTATAAACTATATAGTTAAATTTTAAAATTTAAATTATATATAATTTAAAATATATATAAATATCAACAACAACAATAATAATATAAGATATATATAAAAGAAAATAGATAATTCCGGATGCATTCAAGTCGATCCTTACTCAATATGCTTTTTTTTTGGTATATGCCAAGATAACTAAAATGAAATATGAAAAAATAGATAATAATTACTTCATATTTGTCATTGTTGGCATTATCCTAATTGGAGAAAAGTCTTATCCCATTTCTCTTTTACTTTATAAGTTAATTGTGTACCCGTTTTCTAATTAAATTGGCAAGTCTTACCAAATCAAAATGTAGAATTGGAACTTTGTATTAGTAGCAGTAAAGCAACAAAAGAATAGATGTGATATGGCTCTTAGCAAGTAGGGAAATGAGAAAATTGGCATTTGCTTGGGAGCTTTGAGGCAAGGGAAGGATCGATTCTGAAAGAAGGAAGCAAATGAGAGTTGACATATTGATAAACGCAATGCATATCAGCTTGAGAGAGCACTGAGCAACAGTCGCTTGTCGGGGTAGCTGGATTGGGATTAGTTACAGCTGGCTTGCACGACACAAGGCCACTAATTTGCATGTTACACATAGTAAATGCATTTATGAAATTACTAGCTCCAATTACAAATAGCATAAACAAAATCTTTTTAAGTCCTTCCATTTGCCCAAGCTCCTTTTTTATTTTTATTTTGGTTTTTACTTTGTATTTGGGTTTTGGATTTGTTTTCTCTATTATGTTTTGGGTGCTTATATAGGAAATGATAGGGTAAAACTGCATTGCATTTGACTATTTAAATGGACTAAAATAAATGATACAAGCGAGTGAAAGTATGGATTAAAGAGTTCTAGAAAGAATTTATTTTGACTAACAACAATTAAC
The DNA here is from genome assembly GCA_947683425.1 of Excoecaria cochinchinensis. Classification (NCBI taxonomy): domain Eukaryota; kingdom Viridiplantae; phylum Streptophyta; class Magnoliopsida; order Malpighiales; family Euphorbiaceae; genus Excoecaria; species Excoecaria cochinchinensis. Next base: position 152,476 of record CANTUQ010000008.1, on the reverse strand, counting down.
TAGTATTCTAGTATATGCAAAGATAACAAAAATAAAATCTAACAATTATTTTATATTTTTGACTCTTGACATCATTAACATCCTAATTAGAGAAAAGTCTCATCTCATTTCTTTTTTAGTTTATAAGTTAATTATGTACTAATTTTCTAATTAAGTTAGCAAGTCTTACTAATTCAAAATGTAGAATCGAAGCTCTTTAATTATGTAAGTAAAAAACAAAAGTTGTTGTTTTATTAATAGCTTTAAAATGAAATATACGAATCACAGAGTATGATAAAATGACAATTTATTAATACCGGCATGAGAGCTGCCGGTTTTAGGTAACAAATTTGAACTCTCATCGCGAAATCAGTAGAAGTATAATTACCAAAAAAAAATGCAATGTCTCTCTCTGATACCGAGCATCTTGGTCTTCCCTCCGAAGTTGATAGAGCGACAAAAAAATTTAAACACAGGGCTGAATTCGCTAGCTCTTCGGGATATAGAGACAGTCTGATCAATGAAGCTGTGAGGGAGTCCTCAATGGAAGACGTTTTTGACTCTATGGAAGTCAATTTAGATGCAGGGGATGTGAATATCGACAAATCTGGAGCCATTCCTTTGGTGAGTTTCTCTGATAACCTTCGTTCTAAACTTTCTACCACTAGGGAAAGTGGTTGTTGTAAGCCTCCTAGGACGGACGATCGGCTATAAGGCTTTGAGTGCCAGAATCCAATCCCTATGGAACCTGACTAATGCTAAAATATTAGATATAGGCAGGGGATTCTTTTTAGTGCAGTTTGCTAATGAGAATGATTATAAAAAGGCACTTTATGAAGGCCCTTGGGTTATGAATGGAGCCTACTTACTAGTGCAGAAATGGAACTCTCGGTTTAGAGTTTCCAATGGAACAGTTAACACTATCACAATTGGATTCGCCTACCTGAACTACCTTTACAGTATTACTCACGTAATGTTTTGACAGCCATTGCAGAGGCTATTGGTCCAGTTGCTAAAATAGATTATAATACCAATCAGTTTCACCGAGGTAGATTTCCTAGGGTGGCTGTGGCCATTGATCTTAGAAAACCCTTGGTCTTTATGATTAACATAGATGGGGAAACGCAGAAGGTGGAATACGAAAATTTGCCTGAGATTTGCTTCCACTGCGGTAGGGTTGGCCATTTTGATACCTACTGTCCTCATAAGCAAAGTGATAATACTAATGGGAATTACCAAGAAGGCATGTCAGAGGAATCTGCACCAACAAATGTTGGCCAGTTTGGTGAGTGGATGGTGGTGGAAAAACAAAGAAAGAGTCCTGGTCGCAAGTTCAGGGAAGAACCCCGGTTCAAAGGGAATGGTTCCAGATTTGCAGCACTGGATGGGGATGATAGCGAGATTGTAGGAGAGATTACTGCTGAAAAGGAGAACTTGCCTAATCAAAATAACGTTTTACTGGGAGGCCAAACAAAAGAGAACATAGGTAGTTTTAAGTCACGTGGGTTCAAGAATGCTGCATCATGTGGAAGAGGGGGGTCCACTAATAGAAGTTTTTCACGTGGTCATAACTCCTCTAAGGAAAACATGGTGAATAAAAACAAAACTAGCCTGGGAGATTTTTTTCACTTTTAAAAGTAAAGTTCAACATGAGGAGAACTTAGTGGTCATGCCGTCGACTCTTGATTCTGAGAAACATACTGTGGTGGGTAAACCGATCATGGAGTTAGCGGCCACTTCTAGTGTGCCAGCTACTGGCAGCTTGGAAATCTTACCAAGCATTTCTCGTCTCTTGGGGCAATTTGATAGCAGGCCTCCTGACCCCGAGCCCCAACTCCCTGCTGCAGGTAATATATCTATGAAGCTTGACAAAATGGATTCAGATGAAACTGGTCGAACAGGGGATGTAGAGGATAATGATGATTTTTAGTGATGATGAGGGGCCGCTTGATCCCTATTTGAGAGGAGAATGAGCTCCGTCTTAGAGTTATTTTCTTCTTTCTTTGTCTTTCTTTTATGTCTATATTTTCTTGGAATTATCAGGGAGCTAAAAGTCCCTCATTCGTATGAACTCTGAAGTGCTTTATTCACAGCCATAAGTCGAACTTGGTAGTTCTCCTTGAACCAAGGATTAGTGGCTCTACTGCTGATAAATGTATAGCTAAGATTGGTTTCCCTTGATCCCACAGAGTGGAGGCCACAGGTTTCAGTGGTGGTATCTAGATTTTATGGAGAGAGAATTAGAATGTTGAGGTTCTAATTAATAATTTGTAGTTTATTCATCTGTGTATTAAAACTGAGGATAATCTTGTGTTTTATTTTACTGCAATTTATGCTCACCCCGTGGCCTCCTTCCGCAGCAAGCTTTGGCCTATTCTTCAACGAATTAATTTTTGCACTAATTCTCTTTTATACATGAAGGAGAGACAGGGTGGCTCACCCAATAGATCAGGGGTTTGTAAGCCTTTTCTAGACTGGTTTAATGCTTCTAAGCTGATTGATTTGGGTTTAGGGGTCCTGATTTCACTTGGAAAAGAGGTAATCTTCATAAAAGGTTAGATCGGGGTATCTGTAACAAAGCATGGTGTGTTCAGTTTCCTGAGGCGTCCATCCTTCATTTAGCAAGAATTTCTTCTGATCACATACCTATTATGCTGAAGTTGTGTAATACTCAGAGTGCTAATGTCAATCGCCCCTTTCGATTTCTTCAAGCTTGGTTAACTCATACAGACTTTTAGGACTTTGTTCGGAATAATTGGAGAGTTGATGGGAACCTGATGACTTCGGTTAATGCTTTTACTGAGAAGCTTTAGTATTGGAACTGTACGACCTTCGGTAATATCTTTCATAAAAAAAAGAGCTCTTGGCTCGTATTGCGGGGATTCAGAAGTTTCTTTCTCGAAAATATCTCATCAGCTTGAAAATCTTGAATTAGAGCTGAAGTATAAGCTCGAGCAAGTGCTCCTTCGGGAAGAACTTTTTTGGCTCCAGAAGTCTAGAAATGAGTGGATTCAAAGTGGGGATAAGAATACTTCTTTTTTCCATCAAAGAACTACTCGGAGAAGGAAGCGAAACCGTATTGATTACCTTTAGAATTCTGAGGGCGTTTGGATTGATGATCCTTCGAGTCTCTATGCTATGGCTGTTAGCTACTTTTCTACCTTTATTTTGAAGAATGCTATAGTCGTCCGCCCTACCATATCAGAGGCCACTTTCCTTATCTTGGTGAGAAGATGACGATGTTATCCGATGATGTTTCTTATGAAGAAGTTCAGAGAGCTTTGTTTGACATGAAACCTTGGAAAGCTCTTGGAATTTATGGTATTCAAGTAGGGTTCTATCAATCACAGTGGAATATAGTGGGCAATGATGTCTGTAGGGAAGTGGTGAGGATTATTAAAGGTGGCAAGATGGATAGTTCTATGAACAAGACCCTTCTCTATCTTATCCCGAAAGTAGACGTTCCTAAGAATATGTCTCAATTTCATCCTATTGCCTCATGCACTGTGCTCTACAAGGTTATGACCAAAACCATTGCCAATAGACTTAAAAACCTTATACCTTTCTTAGTTGGCCCAACACATATTAGTTTTGTTCCTGGGCACCATATAACGGAAAATACTATTATCACTCAGGAAGTTATTCACACCATGCGGTCAAAAAAAGGTAAAACGGGATTTATGACCATCAAAGTGGATTTGGAAAAAGCTTATGATCGGGTTAGCTGGGACTTTCTCAACGACACTCTGATGGATGTTCGGATCCCTGCTACTTTAATAGATGTCATCTTGGATTGTGTTTCCACCTCTTCCACGCAGCTTTTATGGAACGGAAACATGTTGAAAGCCTTTATTCCTTCTCGGGGTCTCAGATAAGGGTGTCCCTTATCTCCTTATTTGTTTGTCCTCTATATGGAAAGGCTAAGCCATGGCATAAATGAAGCAGTCCAAAATGGAAATTGGCATCCTATGCAGCTGAATAAAGGCGGACCCCCAATCAGCCACCTGTTCTTCGCGGATGACTTGATCCTCTTTAGTAAGGCTGAGGTGCGTCAAACCCTTGTCATCAGCGAGGTTCTCAATAGATTTTTTGCGAGCTCTGGACAAAAGGTCAGTATTGACAAAACCACTGTCTTTTACTCCAAGAATGTTACCACTCACCTTCGTCGAGAACTGAATCACAAACTGGGTTTCAAGGAGGTTTCGGACTTGGGGAAGTACCTTGGTATGCCTCTCTTGCATTCTCGAATTTCCAAAAAGCACTACTCCTATATTCTTGATTGAATGAAAAGCAGAATTATTAGTTGGGATGCTTCTTGCATATCTCTGGCGGGATGTGTTACTCTTACTAAGGCTGTGTTATCTAACATGCCTTCCTATGTTATTCAAGCTTCTAGAATCCCTTTAACTCTATGTGCGGAGTTTGATAAAGTTTCTCGTTGGTTTGTTTGGGGGGGAAGTGTAGACTCTCATAGCCTAGCCTTGGTTCCCTGGAGCACTATGACTCAACCAAAAGAAAGAGGAGGTCTTTCTCTCCGAAATACCCATACTCTCAATGAAGCATTTTTGATAAAACTTGCTTGGAATCTATTCACCCAGTCGCAGCATCTGTGGGTTAGTATTCTTGCTTTTAAATATAAATTCATTCATGGTTATAGTGCTTGTCCAGTTATCCATCGCAATAGCACCCCAGTCTGGAAGGGGATTTATAATATTTGGAGCAATATTATGAATCATGTTAGGTGGGCTATTGGCAATGGCAGGAAAATCAGGTTCTGGTTTGACAGATGGGTTCTTGGACTTGATCTCCCTTTGTTTCATCAGACGTCTAAGCCTATTCCAGAAGACTTAATTGATAAAACTATTGACTATTTTGCTAATGAGAATGCAGGTTGGTGTTAACGTCATTTTGAGGATTTCTTTTCCCATCATATTCTTTTAAAAATTACAGCAGCTTGTCCCCCACACTCTTACGCTGGTGAGGATTTGGTTTTCTGGGGTCTTTCCTCATCTGGTGACTTTACAATTAAATCAACTTGTTCTAGCTTGTTGGAGACTGATTTAGAGGAAGAAGACCCTCTTTGGAATCAGATTTGGAGATTAAAAGTGTCGCAACGTATCAAAATGTTTCTCTGGCTAGCGGTTAATAATTGCATTCTGACTAACTCTGAGAGAAAGAGAAGGCACTTCACAAACAGGGATGATTGCTCTGTCTGTGGTATAGTGGGGGAAAATAGCCTTCATGTTCTGCGTGACTGCCTTGTTGCGAAGCAATTCTGGAGCTTCTGTCTTCATGATAATCAGTTTCAACACTTTATGGAGTCGATAAATTTGAAAAGCTGGGTGAAACTCAACTTGAATAACTCGGTCTCACACTATGAAGGTATTGCTTGGCCTGAGTTATTTGCTATAGGCTGTTGGTACTTGTGGAAGCATAAAAATGACTCAATTTTTCAGAACAAACAAAGACCCATCCTCTCTTTGGTGAATGATATGCTTATTTTTGCGAAATCTTGTCAGAGAGCTTTGACTTCGACTGATGCAGCTGGTAAGAAAATCTCAAAACCCTCTCTAGTATCTTGGTCGCATCCTCCCATGAACTTTGTCAAGTTAAATACGAATGATTTAATTTCTAGAGGGGGTGCTACTACTTGTGGTGGAATTATGAGGAATCACTTGGGGCACTTGTGTTTAGGCTATGTGGCAAATTTGGGGATCTGTCCTATCCTTTTAGCAAAAGTTTGGGGGATTTATCAAGGGCTCAGCAGGGCAAGGGAAGAAGGCTTTAATAATGTTATGGTGGAGAGTGACAATAAATTGGCTGTTGAGATGATTTGTGGTAATTTTGCTCTCAGTGCTTCATGCGTTTCTCTGGTTAATCGTATTCGTAGTCTTTCCGAAAATTTCTCCAATATTTCCTTCAAACATGTCCATCATAGGCGAATTTTGCTGCAAATTATCTTGCTCAACTGGGTTATGGGTTTTCTCATAGCTACCATGCTTTACATTCTCCTCCTCAGGGGATAAATTCGTGTCTGTATCATGACTCTGTGGGTGTTTCCTATGGATGTTAGTTTGTCTTCCTTGTGAGCTTGCTCACCTTCTTTAACCAAACAAAAAATAAATAACTACTTTTTTTTTTCAGTAAAATGACAAAGTTAAAATACTTCTAGCGTGCATTATTTGATAAATAATGCTTTTATCCATTCTACAATTGACAATTTATTATTTTTTAAGAAAGAAGCTGCTAATTAATTTCTTTTTCATAATTAATTTTAATAATGAAATATATGTAATATAAAATTCATAATAGAGTGCTAATTATCCACATATAATAAAAAATAATTTAAATAAATAAATTTAAATATTTATTTACTCAAAACTATGCATTATGACAAAATTTTAAAAAGGGGGTAAGCAAAAAAATCAGTAAACTCGAATAATTGAAAAACCGGTCCGAAACCAAACCATTTTTTTGATTTAAGAATGAAATTTTGATTTTTCAGTTTCGATTTAAGGTTTGAAAAACTATCGATTTCAATTAACTGGTCGATTTAGTTATACATAAATTAAATAAAAAAAAAACCCTAATCTGCCTCCCTATCATCTTCCTCTCTCGCTAGCCGCCTTCTGCCATTTCTCTGTTGTCGGTGTCACTCTTGCAAGTGTCGCTAGTTCCATCTCCCCCTCACACTGCAGCTTTGCGACTAAGATTCATCTCCCTTTTATCAGATCCATCTCCCCCTCTTCAGCTGACTCTCGCTGGTTTGGGTCACAGTAGAAATAATGAAACTCTAATTGTACATTAGTTGCTCAAACCACAAATTAGTTACTAAATCTAAAGTAAAATACAAGATTAAAAATATAAATTAATGAAATAAAATTCAATAGTTCTTAGTGTAAGAACTTGTTACTTGAAGGTGAGATTGAATTTGAAAATATATAGAAAGAGAAAATGAAAAAAAAAAACAAAGGGAGAAAATGAAAAGGAACAAGCTAAGATTGAAATTGAAACTGTATAGAAAAAAATAAAAACAAAAATAAAAAAAGCTATACATATCAAAATCATTGAAGCTTGTCAACATCAGAGTCTCTATCAGTGGCCAGCCTAAGAAAAACCGTTGATGGTGGCAAGGTGAAGGAAAATCAAAGGGAGGTAGGGAAGGAAGAACCGTCGAACATTATAAAAGGGACAAGGGATAGATTTTAGGAATTGGGGTTATTTTTAGGTTTTGTCTGATTTTGTAAAAAAATACCCAACACGCACAGTATTAACAAAAAAATCGGGTTCTCAACTAGTTCAACATTTTTGACTTTAGGTACCTTGAAATGCAGTTGTTAACAATATATATATATATATATATATATATATTGGTTAAGTGATCAGTAATCCGAAACCAATAGTCCAGTAAATCAATAGTAACAGACTGATTAATAGTTAGTATTGTGAAAAAATCGATATTAATGAACTGATTCTTTTGAACTCATTGTCTGATTAACCAGCCAATGATCACCCTCTCATATATTATAATATTTTTAAATTATCAAAATATTATAAAATTTAAAAGTAAAAATTAAAATATGAGATATAAAATTATATAAACCGATCAACATTTAACTAGAAATTAAGTAATATTTCCTCATCAAATCAAGTAAATTTCTAATATTTCCTCATCAAATCAAGTTATTACTATAAGTAGAATGCTAGACTCATTAACTAAATTAGAATTTAACAATTTATTGTATTATCCTTTAAAACTTAAAAGTTCCAATTTAATATGTTAAATCTGTTGGAATTTAGTTGATTACATACATCACATACATAAAATAAAATTTAATTTTAACTAACTTAATTAAGATCTTACCATGAATTTAAATTAGCTAATTAAATGTTAGGAAAATTATCTATGAAGCTTTTTTATTAGCTGATTTTCCTTTATATCGGATTGTCGCAAACCACAATTTTGATTGGCAAACACCTCCAATAATCATCCACACTAGAGAATAGTAGAATGAACCAAAGAAAAAGTACAGAAGAAGCCAAAATTTCACTGAGACTGGTAGTGAAAATTTCAACCAACGAGAGAAGTAATGGAAAAAGTCTGATTCTTCTGTTATTGTATAGTTATATTCCTATCTTACTACTGCTTTTATTCTCCAAATTAAAAACATAACTTTAGTAGGATTAGAAATTTAAAAGGGTTGACTCATAATTAACTCTAAATTAATCAATTAAATTTATTTAATCAAATTCAATTTAGGCCTCCATTAGAAAGCCTATGCATAGAAGTCCGCAGACTAGGTTTATTGCACAGACTTAGATTTAATTATTCAAATGGATTCCAAATCTAACCAAATTAAATATGTGGGATTCGTAACACTTATGAATCATATTAAATTTAGCTCGGCCAAAGAAATAGGCTATTAAGGCCTTCTATTTTAGTTTCTGCGTAGAAGGCACTCCTAGATCACTACAAAAAAAATTGGAAATTAGTGACGCACATTTTAGTCACTAATATGCAAAAATCAGTCGCTAATTACATATAGCGACAAGATGACTGAATGTCACTAATACGGCCATTGCAAGCATTTTAGCGACTAAATAGAAAAACAGTCGCTAATTTTAGCAACTAAACTTAGTAACAAAAATTAAATATTTCGTCGCTAATGAACCCGTAAATTTGGTCGCTAAATATGTTATTATTTAAATTGCGATGAAAAATTTTGCTGCTAAATCAGTCGCTAAAAATTACAACAAACAGTTGCATGAATGTATTTGTCGCTAAAAATTAGTGACTAATATATTTTCTGTCACTATTCGGTCGTAATAACTTATTTATTTTTAGCGACGGAAAGTTTAGTCTCTAATCTGTTGCTAAATTTATGTATTTTTAATTTATTATTTTATTTTCATATCATTAAACAATAAAATAATATATTATGTACACTACATTTAAAAAGGGACATTTATATGAATATAAATGTAAATTATGATCAAATTTATAAACATGTAATCTAAACCATTTATAATTAATATTATTATATAGTGTATATATAATTAAAATTACTAGAAAAGTAAATAAAGTTATCGTCGCACATAATATCTTCCTAAATATTAAATCGTACTAATAATTTGATCATACAAAATAAGATTAATAAAGTCATTTTGAGGTCAACCGCCACTACCAAAAGGAGAATTATCATGCAATTGAAGGCCTTGTGCACCTGAAGGGCCAACATCATCATCATGTGCGAGTGGTGCAGTTGTAGTATCAAGCTGATTGGTTGGTGACTGAGCGGCCAAGTGATGAAGTAGTGAACGAATAGTCCGTGCCATAATCTCCTCGACATCTTCCTTTGTCAAATAGGTACCACCATAATGAGAGGCAATGCTTTTACCAATAGCACACGATGGTCCGAATAGATAAAAACTAGAGGGCATATATGAGCCAAGTCCATATATTGTTTTCCTCTTATTGCATTGTGCGACCTTAATAAACAACTCTAACACATCGACGGATGACTCATTTTGCGATCTCTCATATCGGAGTTGCTCATACCTCTCCTATAAAATGACAATAATTTTTAATAAATGTAAATATAAGAAGAACACATATTTTATAACCATTTACCATTTAAATAACTAAAAACATTATCAACTGATGAAGTACATGTTACTTACATGCACCTCCCTATTACGATCTGCCACATAGGTCTTCCCATCATGATTTATGGTATTGTGTGCAGATAGGCCTCGAAAATTGTAGGTGGTCAGCCAAACTCCTTCTCCTTTATCATGTGCAGTAGAAGGTAGTTATTGAAAAAAAATAAAGATGAGTAAAAAAGATAAAATCTTTCCTGTATTATTAAAACAAGCACTTGCATTATTTTCTTTTATTTTCCTATTTTTTGTAATATATAAAATGAACATATTTCAAAAAATCAATGAAAATTTTGGCATAACCTCTCCATATTATTGCCATCCTCCTGTAAAGAAAAATCTCTTTTACACTTCTAAAAATCACAAATATACTCCAATCTCCTCAACATACTCCAACACAATTTTTCCTTCCTCCACATATATTAATCAATATATTATCAAGCAATTCGCATGTCTATTAAATTCAATTATAAAATTGGTTCTATATAAATATAAAAACTGCATGTGAGGTATATATAATCCAAACTCAAAAGGCTAACTATTTCAAAATACTGAAATGAATATATCAATGGCAAAACATTATGGAAATTGGCAGTCAGTAATATAAAAGTATAATTTCTCCTAATAATTAAAGTACTTACTAAGCGCGACATATGCTCACAAATAGAAATTGTACCACCGATGTATGATACAAGAGCTTTATCTTCAAATCCTCCATAATGATTGATCTTTTTTTCTGAGTAGAAACTTGAATGTGTGGAGGAAGATTAAAATTCTGATTCCATCTAATTCATGCAGATTCTGGAAAGTCTTTAGGCTTTTGCTTGGCCACCTTTATGTGATACACATAATCCTTATACCTCTGTTCAGCCTTGATTTCCCAACCTGTCTTAATAAGATCATTAACTTCAGCATCCCAATAGCACCTTTTCTGCATTTATATTACAAGTAATTTATTAGCAATTATAATCATACATTAATTCGATATAATTTGAATACTAAAATTTGTAATGAGAAATTACCATTAATTTTGAAATAAATATATAGATGTACCTTGAATTCTCCCCAATAAAACTCCTTAATTTCTCTAGAAACCTCCTTCCAACTAACTCCATTTGTAATGGCCTGAAATATACCCTAGTAGCTAATTGGTTTAATTAGGGTAGTTGGGATGAGATTGCATTAAGTATGTTAATTAAGGACTTAAGTGTAAGTTAATAGAGGACTCAATTGAATAAATGAAATAAGTTAAGTGGCTTATTGGCATTTATCTATGATTTAATACTAAGTGGTATTAAGTAATTAACTAAGTGAATCAAAGCTAATGATGATTTAGGGAAGAATGGCAGAGTTAAAGAAGGAGAAGTTGATTCCACGTGTGTCCTCCTTGTTCAGCCAGCTTTGAGTTTGCATGCAATATAAACCTATGAAAGAGAGAGAAAATGCATACCTTGTTGCATGTGGCTGGCTTCTTCATCTTATTTTCTCTCTTCGTTCATTTCTTCTTTCTCTTTAGTTAAGTTATGTTGAATTCTGTCGGGGTGAGTTTGAATTGAAGTAATGATTGTGTTATTGTGATCATTTGGACAAGGTAAGTGAATAGATTAGCTCTTCTTCTCCTACTCTTCCTAGTTCTATAATTTTGTTGGATGGAGGACTGATATTGTGATTTATTTCTAGAAATTGGACTCTATTATAGAGGAAGAACTAAAGAAGGATAAAGCGAAAACTAAAATTGGAGAAACAAGTACAAAGTGATCAAGAGAAACGTTAAGAGCTTAGGCGATAAGGTTTGGGAAACTATCTTTATGTGTGTATGTATATGACTTGATTTGTGTTTAATTTGAATGGTGAAATATGTATTTGAGATGAGTATGGAATAGGTAAATGGCTGGTATCATAAGTGATGTGAATTTAGAATTGCAGTAGCTTTGACATGTACCCTATTTTGACTAAACTATGTGATTGGTAATGGGTGAGAATTGATTAAAAGGAAACAGAGTTTATTAGCATGCTAATATAAACACAAATGACAAAAATGACAATTGACCTTCGGAAGATTTTAAGGGCATGATTGACTAGATAACTAGTATGGCAAAACTTGAATTTGGATTGATTTTATCTAAATTTCTGGGTTTGGGGTGATCTCCTCGGCGGTATGATATAGGCATACCACCATGTGATCGCATTCTGTTCTTCAAAATGCATGTTCTTGATTTTACACGGTGGTAAGGACTTTATATACCGTCGTGTAAAGTCATTCTATTTTAATGATTTTCTATATTGGGCATTTTACAAGGGGGTAAGGCTTTGCCAAACCGCCGTGTAAATGTATACTATTTTCTGAGGGATCCGTGTTTGGCATACTACACAGCAGTATGGTTTTTTTTACCACCGTGTAGGATGTCTTACACGGCGGTAAGTTCTTATCATACTGTTATGTAAATGCCCTCTGTCCTAAAATTTGAAAGTTTTCGATTTTCATCTTTTTCATTCCGTTTGAACTTGTTTTTGTTTTAAAAATTTATTTAGTGGCACCTTAGCTATTAAATGATAATTACGCATGTATATGATTTCAATCTTATTATAGGCATGTGATTATGATTGCATATACATGAGGTTTATGTTGGTGTATATGTATATACATATGATTTTATGCATATGCCATAATGAAGGAATTGTAATGCAAACTACAATGTATATGAACAATGTGATGAGGTATAACTGAAAGATACTATAATGCTATGATTGCTAAAATAATGAAAATAACCGGAGTAATAATTAGCCTGCGAGTCAAGTAGTGAATAGATAGGCATGCCTATAGAGTCTAAGTACTACAACCCAATGCGTCTAATTCCTCTAGAATCACAATGCGATTTGCATCCTTATTGGATTCTACAATACAAAATTTATTGATAATGTTGATATTTCTGTACCTTAGGGTACCAATGCGAATATGTGGTATCCACGGATACCAATGTGACTACTGTACATTTTAGGTACCAATGCAATACCCGTTATCTACATCTTTTAGTTGCAGGCAAGGCTAAATTAATAAGATAATTGTTTAAGCTATGTGAAGTATGAATAAGCTATTTGTGTATTTAATGCGAACTGCATGTATTAATATAATGGAATAATATGGATGAGTTGTGACTATTTAATAATTTAATACAGAATATATACATACTTGATACGTGAAAATTGTTAAGCTGAACTCATCAATATTTGCTCATAACATGATATAGCTTATACATGATTATTCGGTGTATTTTATGTTATATATATGTTGTTTTTCCCACTAAGCATTATCGCTTAGCATGATTTCTCTAATCCATGTAGGTTTGGATGCAAGGTAATCGTGTAGCATGGATCCGCATTGCCAACGGTCAATACTAGGAGTACTTATAGTGTAGGTTTTGGGATTTGGGCAATATATTTTGTATATGTTATGTTTAGTCCTTTTTAAACTAAGAAATATGCATGAATATAATAACTAAGTATTTTATCAATATACGTATGATGTATATACGTATGTGAATGCGTACGATTTCTAGTATGAGATATCTGCTGCATGTGAGTGCATGGATAATGAAATTTGATTGTACAGGTTTTGGCATAAGTGTGTAATAGAGTTATGTGTTTATGTGTGTTATGTAGTAGATATTCTCTATTGTGTTAGCTGAGCTGGTCTTTGTTACAAGTTGTGGCATCAGAGCCTAGATTTAGCCTTTTCTAGGAAATGGGGTAGTTTATGATGTGTATAGTTGTGTTGACCTAATACAGTTGTCCTTGTTTAATTGTGTAGATTGATGGACCCTTTTCATATCTCGAGAGAAGAAATAGCTGAAAGTGTTAACCCATGAGAAGCAAAAGTGTCTGGATCTGGTTAGTCTAGGCCAGCCAGTTTTGGACATGAAGTTTTGATAGTTCCAATGGAGGCTTTATTAAAAATGTCTCAGGATATAGCAAGAGTGATGGATCGAATCACAGCACCAAAGGCTCCACTGGAATCATTGAGGAAGCATGGAGCAGAGGAATTTTATGGTACAAGATTATATGAATCTGATAAGGCAGAGTATTATATAGAGAAGGTACAGAGGGTTCTTGGAGAAATAAGGTGTCCTCTGAATCAACGGGTAGAATGTCTTGTATCATTGCTGCAGGTGCTACTTATGATTGGTGGAAATTAGTCTTGCAATATCCAATGCTTCCGAATCCGATTACTTGGAAATTTTTTGAAAAAGAATTCCGAAATAAGTATGTAACCAAGGAGTATAGAGAGGCAAATTGAAAGGAGTTTCTAAACTTGAGGCAAAGAGCAGTGTCAGTGGCAAAATATGAGAAGGAGTTCTACCGATTGAGTAAGTATGCATAGCCTGGTGTTTAGATACCAGCAGTTTGAGGAAGGATTAATTGAACAAATTCAGGCATTATTGATCTCGATGACCATTGAGCAGAATGTGAGTTATTATCGGATAGTTTAAGCTGCTATGTGAGCTGAGAGGTCATTGGAGATACAAAAAGAAAGAATGCAGAGGAGGAATTCTAACTGTGGTGGGTCTCATTCAGGCAAGAGATCAAGGGATTCTCAAATGGCACCACTGGCTGAATCTGTGTATAGTTCAGTAGTCAGAGGTAAGAAGCAAGGGACATTCGTCATGTCTGGGACTGGTAGAAGTACATTTAGTACAAGTAGTGAAGTGTATGAATGTTCCTATTGTGGCTAAAGACACCGAGGGGAATATTGGAAGGTAATGGGTGCATGTTTTAATGTAGGAGCACTAAACATTTCTTAATAAATTATCTGAAGGCATATAAAATAGCTAGGAATCAGCAAGATCACAGTAGAGGTGGTTCTAATTTGCCACCAGCTAATAGAGGAAGAGGAAGAGGACGTGGCAGAGGTGGCCAGTCTAGAGGTGGAACTGAATAAAAAATAGTGGATAGGCCTTCTATGGCACTAGCTCGGGCTTATGCAATGAAAGTTCGAGAGGATCAGGATGCACCTGAGGTTATAACAAGTACCTTTTTACTTTATGATGAAGAGATGTTTGTATTGATTGATCCTGGATCAACTCACTTATATGTGTGTACTAGGAGAATATGTGATAAAATGCCTATTGCTGACTATTTGAAATATGATATATGTGTAACAAGTCCAATAGGTAGTAATGTGAATGTGAATAAAGTGCATAGGGATTGTCCATTAGTAGTGCAAGGTTGCATATATCCAATTGATTGGGTTGATTTTTTCGGTGGTCACTCAATTTTGTGGCTTGTAACGATTTGGTCACTAAACTTTAATTTGTAATAAAAAAATAATTCATCTATTATTTTGTAACGAAAAAATCATAATAACCGAAAATTGCATTCGTCGGCAACCAGCGCGTGATCGGTAAGGCAAAACCCAATGACACGTCAAAAATTTGGTCACGTCAGATTAGAGTTAATTTCTGTGGTGGTCACTAAACTTTGTGCCTTGTAACGATATAGTCACTAAACTTCAATTTTGTGCCGTGCAAATCATGTACCGGTTACCGGCGAGTACAATTTCCGATCATTGTGATTTTTTCGTTACAAAATAATAGATGAGTTATTTTTTCATTACAAATTGAAGTTTAGTGACCAAATCGTTACAATCGAAAAGTTGAGTGACCACCGAAGAAATTAACCCCAATTGATTTGATTGAATTACCCTTTGATGAATTTGACTTAATTAAGTAAGCATAGTGCAGAGTGAAGCTCAGTAGTAGTAAGGGAAGTAAAGTGACTGTGAGGGGTGTATGTGCTAATTCTCTTGTTTATGTGTTATCGGCAATACAAGCATATCAATTTTTAAGGAAGGCATGCGAGACATATTTGGCTCTTGTTTTAGATTCTAAAAGAAAGCAAGTGAGAATTTAGGACATACCCATAGTAAGGGAATTTCCTGATGTGTTCCCAGAAGAATTATCTGGTGTATCGCCAATGAGGGAAGTGGAACTATCTATTGATGTGGTCCCTAGAATAGTATTGGTATCTAACTCGCCCTATCGTATGGCTCCTACTGAGCTGAAGGAGTTAAAGACCTAGTTGCAGGAGTTGTTAGATAGAGGCTTTAAAAGGCCTAGTGTGTCTCCTTGGGGAGTACCAGTTTTGTTTGTTAAGAAGAAAGATGGAACCATGAGAATGTGTATAGATTACCGACAGTTAAATAAGGTAATAATGAAGAACTTATATCCTCTACCAAAAATTGAGGATTTGTTTGATCAGTTGAGAGGGGCAGGTGTATTTTCTAAGATAGACTTAAGGTCTGGGTATTATTAGTTGCAAGTAAAGAAGGAGGATATGCCTAAGACTACACTTAGAACTCGGTATGGACATTATGAATTTTTAGTAATGCCATTCGGGTTAACTAATATGCCTGCTGCATTTATGGATTTAATGAATAGGATGTTCAGGCTGTATTTGGATTAATTTGTTATGGTGTTAATTGATGACATTTTGGTTTATTTAAAAAATGAGAAAGAACATGAGCAGTATTTGAGAGCGGTACTTCAAACTTTGAGGGAGCATCAGTTATATGCTAAGTTGAGCAAGGTGAGTTTTAGCTTAAGGAAGTATCATTTCTTGGACATGTGGTATCTTCAGAAGGTATAACAGTGGATCCGACCAAAATTGAGGCAATTGTGAATTGGAAGCCACCCAAAAAATATATTAGAAGTTTGTAGTTTCTTGGGATTAACTGGATACTATAGAAGATTTGTGAAAGGATTTTCTGTACTTGCTTCACCATTGACCCAATTACTTTGAAAGGGAGTTAAGTTCAAGTGGTCGAAAAGGTGTCAATCGAGTTTTGAAAAATTAAAGAGGATGTTGGTAGAGGCACCAATCCAAACTTAACCTATTTTCGGCAAAGAATATGTTCTATACAGTGATGCTTCAGGTATAGGTTTGGGTTATGTGTTGATACAAGATGGAAAAGTGGTGGCATATGCCACAAGGCAATTGAAGCCACATGAGCAGATTTATCCAACCCATGATTTGGAATTAGCAGTAGTGGTGTTTGCCTTAAAGATTTGTCAACCCTATTTATATGGTGAGAAGTGTAAGATTTTCCCTGATCACAAATGTCTCAAATATTTGCTAACTCATAAGGAATTGAATTTGAGGCAGCATAGGTGGCTTGAGTTATTTAACGATTATGATTGTAAGTGGACTATCATCCTAGCAAAGCTGATGTAGTGGCTGATGCGTTAAGTAGAAAATCTGTTTCAGCTATGTTGCTAAAGCAAGTGAAAAGGAGGTTTACTTCGAATGGGGCATTGTTAGCTCAATTGAAAGCGAAACCTGTGTTAAGAGATAAGTTGATTGTTGCACAGAGGAAAAAATCTAGATTGTAACAGATTTTGCAGATGATTGGGAATGGTGACAAAACTGACAATTCAGAAGATGAGGAAGGTGTACTACTTTACAAGAATTGATTAAGTGTTGCAAATGATAGCGAATTAAGGAAAAGGCTGATGTATGAGGCGCATAACACTGTCTTTACTATGCATCCAGGTGGATACAAGATGTATCAGGACTGAAAATAATTATATTGGTGGCCTGGTATGAAAAGGGATGTAATAGAGTATGTGTCCAAATGTCTGACCTCTCAACAAGTGAAAGCGAAACATTAAGTTCCACATGGTTTGTTGAATCCTCTTTCCATTTCACAATGGAAATGGGACAACAATACTATGGACTTTGTTTCTGGATTGCTTTTGACTTCGAAGCAACAAGATGCAGTATGGGTAATTGTGGATAGTTTTTCAAAATTAGCTCATTTTATTCCAGTGCAAATGGATTATTCCAAGGACTGATTGGCTAAGTTATATGTGAAAGAGGTTGTCAGGTTGCATGGTGAGCCCTTATCTTTTGTATCTGATAGAGATCCAAGGTTCACTTCTAAGTTCTGGAAGAGCCTACAGGTTGCATTGGGTGCCAAGCTGAATTTCAGTATAGCATTCCATCC
This sequence comes from Excoecaria cochinchinensis, assembly GCA_947683425.1. Classification (NCBI taxonomy): domain Eukaryota; kingdom Viridiplantae; phylum Streptophyta; class Magnoliopsida; order Malpighiales; family Euphorbiaceae; genus Excoecaria; species Excoecaria cochinchinensis. The sequence goes on along the minus strand of CANTUQ010000008.1, from coordinate 134,838 downwards.
GCAGACTGATGAACAGTCAGAAAGGGTTATCCAAGTATTGGAAGAGTTGATGAGAGCATGTGTTTTGGACTTTTCTAAAGTTGGGATAAGTACATTTCACTCATGGAATTTTCTTACAATAATAGTTACCAAATGAGTATTGGCATGGCGCCGTATGAAGTATTATATGGTAGAAAGTGTCGAATATCGATTTGTTGGACAGAATTGGGAAAGCATAAGATGATTGGATCGAATTTGGTAAGGGATACTGAGAAAAAGGCAAATATTATACAATAACGATTGAAAGCAGCTAGTGACAGACAAAAGTCGTATGCTAATTTGAAGAGGAAGGATATTGTAGGCGACAACGTATTCTTGAAAGTGTCCCCTTGGAGATAGGTATTGAGATTTGGGAAAAAGGAAAAGTTGAGTTCGAGATTTATTGGACTGTATAAAGTGTTAGACAGAGTGGGTTCAATGGATTATCGGTCAGCTTTGCCTCTGGCTTTAGCCAAACTCCACAATGTCTTCTATGTGTCCATATTGAGGAAGTACCGATCAGATGAGTCTCACATTATACCTGTGTAAGAAGTTGAGGTTTAATTGGATTTTTCCTACAATGAGAAGCCGCAAGCAATCTTGGCAAGGGAAGTGAGGCAGCTTTGTAGCAAGCAATTTCCATTGGTAAAAGTACTTTGGCAACATCATGGAGTGAAAGAAGCGACTTGGGAGCCAGAAGCTGCTATGCAAGAGCAACATCCCCATCTATTTGATTCAGGTATGAATTTCGCAGACAAAATTCTTTATAGGAGGGGAGAGTTATAATGGCCTAAAATATACCCTAGTAGCTAATTGGTTTAATCGGGGTAGTTGGGATGAGATTGCATTAAGTATGTTAATTAAGGACTTAAGTGTAAGTTAATAGAGGACTCAATTGAACAAATGAAATAAGTTAAGTGGCTCATTGGCATTTGTGCATGATTTATTACTAAGTGGTATTAAGTAATTAACTAAGTGAATTAAGGCTAATGAGGATTTAGGGAAGAAAAGTAGAGTTGAAGAAGGAGAAGTGGATTCCACGTGTGTCCTCCTTGTGTAGCCAGCTTTGAGTTTGCATGCAATATAAACCTATGGAAGAGAGAGAAAATGCATACCTTGTTGCATGTGGCCAGCTTCTTCATCTTCTCTTCTCTCTTTATTCATTTCTTCTTTCTCTTTAGTTATGTTATGTTGAATTCTGCTGGGGTTAGTTTGAATTGAAGTAATGATTGTGTTATTGTGATCATTTGGACAAGGTAAGTGAGTAGATTAGCTCTTCTTCTCCTACTCTTCCTAGTTCTATAATTTTGTTGGATGGAGGACTGATATTGTGATTCATTTCTAGAAATTGGACTCTGTAGGAGAGGAAGAACTAAAGAAGGATAAAGGGAAAACTAAAATTGGAGAAACAAGTGCAAAGTGATCAAGAGAAGTATTAGGAGCTTAGCCGATAAGGTTTGGGAAATTATCTTTATGTGTGTATGTATATGACTTGATTTGCGTTTAATTTGAATGTTGAGATATGTATTTGAGATGAGTATGGAATAGGTAAATGGCTGGTATCATAAGTGATGTGAATTTAGAATTGTAGCAGGTTTGACATGTACCCTGTTTTGACTAAACTATATGATTGGTAATGGGTGAGAATTGATTGAAAGGAAACTGAGATTATTAGCATGCTAATATAAACACAAATGACTGAATTGAGAATTGACCTTTAGAAGATTTTAAGGGAATGATTGACTAGATAACTAGTATGGTAAAACTGGAATTTAGCTTAATTTTATCTAAATTTCTAGGTTTGGGGTGATCTACACGGCAGTATGACATGGGCATACCACCATGTGATCACATTCTGTTCTTCAAAATGCATGTCCCTGATTTTACACGGCAGTAAGGACTTTGCATACCACTGTGTAAAGTTATTCTGTCTTGTTGATTTTCTGTGTTGGGTAAGGCTTTGCCGTACTGCCGTGTAAATGCATACTATTTTCTGAGGGATCTGTGTTCGGCATACTACACGGCGGCATAGTTTTTCTTTACCAACATGTAGGATGTCTTACAGGGTGGTAAGCTCTTGTTATACCTCCGTGTAAATGCCCTCTATCCTAAAATTTGAAAGTTTTCGATTTCCTTCTTTTTCATTCCGTTTGAACTTATTTTTGTTTTAAAACTTTATTTAGTGGCACCTTAGCTTTTAAATGATAATTACGCATGTATATGATTTCAATCTTATTATAGGCATGTGATTATAATTGCACATACATGAGATTTATATTGGTGTAAATGTATATATATATGATTTTATGCATATGCCATGATGAAGGAATTGTGACACGAACTACAATGCATATGAACAATATGATGAGGTATAACTGAAAGATACTATAAGGCTATACTTACTAAAACAATGAAAATAACCGGAGTAATAATTTAGCCTATGAGTCAAGTAGTGGATAGATAGGCATGCCTATAGGGTCTAAGTGCTGCAGCCCAATGTATCCGATTCCTCTGGAATCAAATGCTATTTGAATCCTTACTGGATTCTACAATGGGAAATTTATTGATAATATTGATATTTCTGTACCTTAGGGTACCAATGCGAATGTGTGGTATGCACGGATACTAATGTGACTATTGTACCTTTTAGGTACCAATGCGATACTCGTTATCCGCATCTTTGAGTTGCAGGCAAGGCTAAATTAATAAGATAATTGTTTGAGCTATGTGAAGTATGAATAAGCTATTTGGGTATTTAATGTGAAATGCATGTATTAATATGATGTAATAATGTGGATGAGTTATGACTATTTAATACTTGAATACAATATATGTACATACTTGATATGTGAAAATTATTAAGTTGAACTCATCGATATTTGCTCATAACATGATATAGCTTATACATGATTATTCAAAGTATTGTATGTTATATATATGTTGTTTTCCCCACTAAATGTTATTGCTTAGCACGGGTTCTCTAATTCGTGTAGGTTTGGATGCAAGGTGATCGTGTAGGACGGATCCGCATTGCCAACGGTCAACACTAGGAGTACTTATAGTGTAGTTTTTGGGATTTAGGCAATGTGTTTTGTATATGTTATGTTTAGTCCTTTTTCAACCAAGGAATATGTATGAATGTAATAACTAAGTATTGTATCAATATGTGTATGATGTATATATGTATGTGAATGTGTGTGAGTTCTAGCATGAGAAATCCGCTACATGTGAGTGCATGGATAATGAAATTTAATTGTACAGGTTTTGGCATGCGTGTGTAACAGCATTATGTGTTTTTGTGTGTTGTGTAGCGGCCATTCTTGATTGCGTTAGCTGAGCTATTCTTGTGGTCGAGAATGGGCATTACACCATTTGTGTCGATGAAAGCTGTCGGTTATAATCCTAGAGCATTGGGAAGAAGGTTCCAACTGTTGGGTTTTGATCGAAATTAAATCACATTAATGCAGCGAAAAACAAAACCCAAAATAGGATCCATGCGATCCAATTGATTCAAAAGGAGATATTAGAATATTGACCTTTCGGTGTGCTTAAAAAATGAACTAATACCTTTTGTTTGATCGAATTATAGATGCTGCTCCAACCACGAACGCCCTTTATCGGTATCCACACACACAAACCAAAACAAACGATCGCAGGGGTACTACCTCCCTCTCTTACGACTAAATATTATGAAATTTTTTTCTACGTTTTTATTTCTTTTCTTTCACAAAGAAAAGGTGCGGCTAGGGTTTCTCTCAAGTTTTTTGTGAATACAGCAACCACTCATAAAATGTGATTAGGATATATATATATATATATATATATATATATATATATATATATATTTATTTATTTATTTATTTATTTCTTATTCAAATTAATAAATCATATATATATATATATACATACATATATATATATATATATATATATATACACACACACACACATATATATATATATATATATATATATATATATATATAATATTTCGAAATTAAATATAAATACATATATTTATATTTTTCCAAAATACCCTAATGAAATCCAGTTTGTTTATTATGGTCTTGGTGTGTGACCCAATAGGTTTATATTAAGTTAGCAATGGGCCTAATAACCATAATAGGCTCACAAGTCATAATTGGTTTCTAGCAAGACATTATAACTACCCAAATAATATAAATATCGTTAATCCGATTTTAACCTTACAACATAACATGTTATTATCCTTTTGTCACACGATATCTTGTTTGAACATAAGTCATGGTCCATGTAAAACTTATATTGTTCAAACATATAATTTTCTGATCACTAAGTAGATTGATAAATTCAAATGACATTAATCACACTATCAATTCATTCGAGCATGGCCATGCATTTCATAGTACTACTTATCGAGGGGCCCAATAGGTATCTCTCTCATAAGAGAGTGATAAATTCTATCTTGATTATTCACTTTCCTCTGCATAATTCTCATTATGTCCGATCATAAATTTTATAATTATTTGATTAAAGATAATATTTGATTATGTCAAAACATAATGTTCCTTATGTAGGAAACCGTGATAACCTCAGGTCAAAGGATTCAATAACACATCTATTATAAGATCACTTATGACACTATCCTATGTAGTGATCTCATAGTGGGTCTATCCAGTACCTTGTTCTCTAGCAAGTATTTATAGATTTGATTTATATCATCATATATAATCATCACATGATTATCAATGCAAATCTATACTAGTCTTAATTTATCTTTATGCCCTTTAGTGATAAATGACTAGGGACGACATGAATAGCATGGTTATTCATAAATAATACAATAATGTAACATGCCAATAATATTAATGTGAAGAAAACCATTATATATAAATGAAAATGTAATGATTACATAAAGGTCCAAATATTTGGCCTAGGGCATAGCCACTAACAATCTCCCACTTGCACTAGGCCTAACTATACATATATCTAATACCCATTGACCTAGTATGTCCATCATGTTTAGCTTGTGGGAGGGCCTTGGTAAGTGTATCAGTAATGTTATCATCGGTAGGTACTCTGCATATTTTGACGTCTCCCCTCTCAATTATTTCTCGATTGTGATGCAAATGCCTGAGTATATGTTTTGATCTCTGATGAGGTCCGGGTTCTTTAGCCTATGCGATAGCACCATTATTGTCACAGTAAAGATCCACAGGGTTGTTGATACTAGGTACTACTCCCAACTCAGCAATGAATTTCTTGATCCATTCTTCTTCTTTAGTTGCATCTGATTCTGCTATATACTCAACTTCTGTTGTAGAATCAGCGATAGTGTTTTGGTTAGAACTTTTCCTACTTACAGCACCTCCATTTAACACAAACACATATCCTGACTGCGATCTATAGTCATCTTTGTCAGATTGAAAGCTTGCATCTGTATAACCATTTACTACTAGCTCATCTTTTAATCCTCCATATATCAGGAATGCATCCTTAGTTCTTCTCAAGTACTTAAGGATATTCTTAACAGCTGTCCAATGATTTTCACTGGGATCTGACTGGTATCTTCTCATCATGCTCAAAGCATACAAAATGTCTAATCGAGTGCATAACATGGCATACATGATTGATCCTATAGCCGAAGCATAAGGAATCATACTCATGCAATCTCACTCATCAGATGTCATGGATATTAAGTCTTGCTAAGAGTAATGCCATGAGACATTGGCAAAAATCCTCTTTTGGAATTTTGCATACTGAATCTATTTAACACCTTATCTATATAAGTGTTTTGACTCAGACCAATTATCCTTTTAGATCTATCCCTATAGATCTTAATCCCAAGGATATAAGCAGCTTCACCCAAATCTTTCATTGAAAAATATTTTCCTAACCATTCTTTTATCTTTTGCATGATAGGGATGTAATTTCCAATGAGTAATATGTCATCGACATATAATATAAGAAATATCACAACGCTTCCACTAATCTTCTTGTATACACAAGGTTCATCCTCTTTTTGAAAACCCATTTGCACCCAATGGTTTTAATTCCTTCAGGTGGATCAATCAAGTTCCAAACTTGATTATCATACATAGATTGCATCTTAGATTTCATGGCTTCTAGCCATTTCTCAGATTTTGGACCTGACACGGCATCTTGATAGGTAGTAGGCTCATCTTGATCCATGAGCATTACTTCACGACTATCTATCATGAGAAATCCATATCTCTCGGGCTCGTGTTGTATCTTATCAGATCTACTTGGTACTTGCGTAATAGGTATAGGTTCCACAACAGTTTGTGAAACTTGTTGAGTTTCCATCGATGGTTCTATGTTTTCTTGTGGTTCTCGAATTTCTTCAAGTTGTACTTTACTCCAATTGGTTCTTTTAGAAATAAATTCCTTTTTTAGAAAGACACCATTTCGAGCAACAAACAGTTTGTTCTCAGAAGGGTTATAAAAGTAATATCCTTTAGTTTTCTTAGGATATCCCACAAAAAGACATTTATCATATTTTGGTGCTAATTTATCTGAGACCTGTCATTTGACATAAGTCTCAACCCCAAATCTTTAGAAAAGATAAACTAGGAGTTCTCCCAGTCCATATCTCATATGGTGTCTTTTCAATTGGTTTAAGTGGAACTCGGTTCAAAGTGAATGCGACTGTTTCTAATGCATAACCCCAAAAGGATAAAGGAAGATCTGTTTGACTCATCATAGATCGAACCATATCTAATAAAATTCGATTCCTCCTTTCAGATACACCATTCCATTGTGGTGTTCCTGGTAGAGTCAATTGTGAAACAATTCCATAATTTCTTAGATGATTGTCAAACTCTTGGCTCAAATATTCACCACCTCGATCAGATCGAAGTGCCTTAATAGTTTTACCAAGCTGATTTTGTACTTCATTTTGAAAGGTTCTTAACATTTCAAATGATTCATGTTTATGTTTCATTAGATAGACATAACCATATCTTCTGAAATCATCAGTGAATGTAATGAAGTACTGAAATCCTCTCATGGCATTTATGCTTAATGCGACACATACATCAGAATGTACAAGGCCTAATAAGTCAGTGGCCCTTTCACTATGTCCAGTGAAAGGATCCTTTATCATCTTGCCTAATAAACAATATTTGCAATTATAAAATGATTCAAAATCAAATGATTGCAAAAGTCCATCTTTATGGAGTTTAGATATGCATTTCTCATTTATATGACCAAGGCGACAATGCCATAAATATGTTGTATTTAAATCATTTGGTTTGGATTTCTTTGTATTTATGTTATATATATCATGATTTTTGGATGTTTTTAGATTTAGGACATAAAGCCCACAATATAAATCGGCAATACCATAAAGCATGTCATTATAATAAATAAAACATTTCACATTTCTTATTCTTAATAAGAAAAGAGAAACCTTCATCATCCAAACTTAAAACTGAAATAATATTCCTACTCAAACTATGAATATAATAGCAATTATTCAAAATTAACAAAATACCATTGGGCAAAATCAATTCATAAGTGCCTATGGCTAGAGCAATAACTTTTGCTCCATTTCCCACTCGTAGGTCCACTTCGCCCTTTTTCAGTTGCCTACTCCTTTTAAGTCCCTGCACATTTGTACAAATGTGAGATCCACATCCAGTATCTAATACCCAGGAAGTAGAAGTAGATAAATTAATTTTTATAGCATAAATACCTAAAGAAGTAGTCTCACCACTCTTTTTCTTCTTTAATTCTTCCAAGTAGAGCTTGCAATTCCTCTTCTAATGACCAAGTTCATTGCAGTGGAAACAAGCTCCCTCCTTTGGAGCTGTAGCCTTGTACTTGGGTTTGGGCTTAGGCTTACCACCAACTTTTACCTTAGCCTTGCCCTTACCCTTAACTTTCATGCCATTCCCTTTTTTAACCATCAGAACATGGCCAGGCTTCTTATTGATGCTTTGCTCAGCTGTTTTGAGCATGGCATGCAACTCAGCTATAGATTTCTCCATATTATTCATATTGTAGTTCATGACAAAATGGTCATAACTATCAGACAATGAATTAAGGATCAAATCTGTTGCCAGTTCTAAACTTAGGGGAAATCCAAGCCTCTCAAGGTGGTCAATATAGCCCTTCATTTTCAGAACATGAGAGCCAACTGAAGAACCTTCAGCCATCTTGCAGGAATGCAAAGCTTTGGTAGTCTCATACCTTTCTTGCCTAGCCTACTGTTGAAATGTCTGCTTGAGATGAGTACTCAACTCATAAGCCTCCATATTTTCCAGATGCTTCTGAAGCTCTGGAGCCATGGTAGCTAACATACGACAGCCAACATTCATAGAATCATCAATATATTTCTTGTGTTTCTCTTTGACAGCCCTTGTAGCATCAACAGGTGGGTCATTGGGAATAGGCTCATCCAGCATATATAGCTTCATTTCTTACTTGAGAACAATTCTTAAGTTCCTAAACTAGTCAAGGAAGTTTGTGCCAGTTTCCTTAAGTTTGTCCTTCTCAAGAACAGATCGCAGTGGCATAGTAGAAGTGTTATTTGATGCCATTAATCTATAAACATGCAAGATAAATTATATTAGTACCAATTTCATTTTTAGGTTTTCTCATTAACTCCCACTAAAATAATAACCCTCAATAAAATTACAACAATTATAATGATTTAGAAGGCTAATATCCATATTTCACCTAATTCTAAGTTAGCTTTGGCATGATGCTTAAAATTAAGTTATTTAGGTAGGTAGCTCATTTACCAATTATATATATAACTCTTAGATCATTTATGGGATTTTGACATCATATGTCCCGGCATGTTATAATCACATCTTATGCCCTTAGGCCCAAAACCGTTTTGATAGCCTAATTAAGCCTAACCATTTTAAACATATGAGTAGCACCATTACCCATCCTGCCTTACTAGGATAACCTAATGTACTACGCTTTAGCAGAACCCACATTTTGGTGATCTTAGTCTTGACAAGTGTTTTTAATATTGGGTGGCATATGACTTAAAATTATGGTGAGGGATTTTAATTTTAACTTATAATGTCTAATTAGTTATATAAATCATGCATCATATCATACACGGCATCTCATACACATATATAATCATTCATCGCATCATATACTAAGAAAATATGCATAATATATATAAAACCGTGTCATAGCATAGCCAAAATCTATTTCGATCCTCATAACCCAATATGAAGATCAAAGGTGAATCCTAGGTGTTTTTACATGGACTTGATCAATAGGTTCCATCTTGCACCTCCATCACTATGGACTTGGATTGATCTCTATTATTGCTCTCCATCTTCATTACACTAATAATACAAAGATATTCTACTACAACAATTGAATAAAATAAAGATTACAATAAAAATTAATGACAAGCAGGTCGTATTTAAAAATTACAAACCCTTAAAATAGATAGAATAAATCTCATCCACATGAGGTTTCGATTGGCCATGCTATGTACCATGCAAAGACATCATACATACATAAAATGAATCATGTTATTTCATATCATGCATAATATACCTTATTTTATAGAATTGATATATTAAAATTATCGAATAATAATTTGAACGACATAAAGGCGCTACGAAGAGGTAGCACGGTTGCCCCATCATAATTAATTTCGTATTAAACATATTAATACTATTAGTTAATCATATTAAAAGAATTGTATCAATTAAATTAATATCGTTAATCTCAAAACTTGTCAATCATATTAACACTTAATTGAGTTCGTTAATCATATTAACATTAATTAATTTCATAGCCCTTTAATATACCAGAATAAACATTACAAAATTGATTTTGTTTATATCACATACAATCTATTCATTTTTAACAATTAAAACAGAAATTAATTTCCATGTATCAACATACAAACTATCAACATACATGCCAATAGAATCATATATATATCACATACATACATAAAATATTTGAATCAATTGAATCCGCAAGTGGCTCTGATACCACTATTGGGTTTTGATCGAAATTAAATCACATTAACGCAACAGAAAACAAAACCCAAAATAGGATCCATGCGATCCAATTGATCCAAAAGGAGAGATTAGAATACCAACCTTTTGGTGCGCTTGAAAAATGAACTAATACCTTTTGTTTGATCGGATTATAGATGCTGCTTCAACCACGAACGCTCTCTATCGGTATCCACACGCACAAACCGAAACTGACGATCGCAGGGGTGCTAGCTCCCTCTCCTATGACTGAATATTATGAAATTTTTCTCTACATTTTTATTTCTTTTCTTTCATAAAGAAAAGGTGCGGCTAGAGTTTCTCTCAAGTTTTTTGTTAAAACAACAACCACTCATAAAACGTGATTAGGGTTTTTTTTAAATTAAACATATATATCTATATATATATATATGTGTGTGTATCTATTAAATCCAATAGAAAAATTAGGATATTATCTCTTATTCAAAATAATATATATATATATATATAAAATATATATATATATATATATATATATATATATATATATATATATATATATATATATATGTATATATTTATTTATTTCTTATTCAAATTAATAAATCATATATATATATATATATAATTTCGAAATTAAATATAAATACCTATATTTAGATTATTCCGAAATACCCTAATGAAATTCAGTCTGTTTATTATGGTCTTGGTGTGTGACCCAATAGGTTTATATTAAGTTGATAGTGGGCCCAATAACCATAATAGGCTCACAAGTCATAATTGGTCTCTAGCAAGACATTATGACTACCTAAATAATATAAATATCGTTAATCCAATTTTAACCTGACAACATAACATGTTATTATCCTTTTGTCACACGATATCTTATTTGAACATAAGTTATGGTCCATGTTAAACTTATATTGTTCAAACATATAATTTTTCAATCAATAAGTAGACTGATAAATTCAAATGACATTGATCATACTATCAATTCATTCGAGCATGGCCGTGCATTTCACAGCGCTACTTATCGAGGGGCCCAATAGATATCTCTCTCATAAGAGAGTGACAAATTCCATCTTGATTATTCACTTTCCTCTGCATAATTCTCATTATGTTCGATCATAAACTTTATAATTATCTGATTAAAGATAATGTTTAATTATGTCAAAACATAATGTTCCTTATGTAGGAAATCGTAATAACCTCAGGTCAAAGGATTCAATAACATATCTATTATAAGATCACTTATGACATTATCCCATGTAGTGATCTCATAGTGGGTCTATCCAATGCCTTGTTCTCTAGCAAGTACCTATAGATTTGATTTATATCATCATATATAATCATCACATAATTATCAATAGTCTTAATTTATCTTTATGCCCTTTAGTGATAAATGACTAAGGATGACATGAATAGCATGGTTATTCATAAACATTACAATAATGTAACATGCCAATAATATTAATGTGAAGAAAACCATTATATATAAATGAAAATGTAACGATTACATAATGATCCAAATATTTGGCCTAAGGCATAACCACTAACACCAACCTGCAAAATATATTATATAAAAGCAATGGGGTTAAATATGTTTTTATAACTTATTCACAATTTTTGTATGGATGAATACTTACATGCCCCTTTGGTTCACTGTTATAACATCCCAAATTAGGGCCTAGTAGAATTTGCATGAGTTGTTTGTTAATTAAGGGTATTTTGGTAAAAGTGCTAGTTAAATTGGATTTTGAGAACTTAATTGAAAGAGAATTATATTACTTTAAGAAAGAAATTATTTTAGTGACTAAAGGGATCTATACCAAGGACAATTGAGACATTAGACAAGGACTTAAAAGAAATTATAAAAGATTTGACTAATTGGATTTATGGGATTTTGACACATGGCAAGTTGGTGGGGAAAAATTAATGTGAAGTGGGATGAGAGAGGGAAGGGGCAGATTTGGGTTTAGCTTCCTGTGGAAACCACCTTCCTTCTCCTCTTTCTTACTCTTTCCCATTCTCTTACTCTCCCTTTCTTCATTTTTCTGCTCTCTACCTCTTCTCTTATGTGTTTCTTTAAGACTTAAGTTTAGATTTTCTAAGTTTAAAAGCTAGTTTTGAAGAGGTAAGTGGTTAGTTATCATAATCTTGATCGTCTTATTTTTTGTTTTGAATTTAGGTATTTGATGTTGGATTAAGAGAATTTCTGGGTTTATTTGTGCAAGAATATGAAGAGAAAAGGAAGAGTAAAGGCAAAGAGAAAGTGGATTCTTGAAGAGGTGGTTTGAAGCTTCATTTTTGAGGTTTGGGAGTTGTTGCTCATCTTCTTCTTGGATCATTGGTTGGTTGTTTTAATTTCCTAAAATTTTGAGTGTTTTGTATGTGTAAATTCATGTGTTGGTTTGAGTGAGTTGGATGGCTTTGCATGTTGGTGTTTTGATGAATTATGTGAGTTTTGAAGTGAAATTGCATGAGTATCTACCGGCCTGTGCTTCGTTGCGAGCGTGCCTTCATGCGAGCACGCGATGGGGCACCCCTCCCTCTATCGCGGGCACGACAGAGGCTCCTTTTGCCTATTTTTTGTGAGTGCTTAACATGTTGCGTGTGTGATGAGGGGCGAGCCATGCCTCTGTCGCGAGTGCGACCCTCCCTTGTGCATCAAATGTTTTATTTTTATTTTGCTCTGCATGGTTTCTCACTCGTGTTTACTCATGATTATTGTTATCTACAGTTTTTATTTGTAATTGTTGGCATGCTCTAATGTTACCTTATTATGATTAGTGATTAAATTTTATGGTTCTGTAAAGTATAAGTGATTGTTGCATAGGGTGAGAGAGTAAGCCTGAATGATCATAGTAGTGGATAGATAAGCATGCTTATAAAAGGCTAGTGATTGCAGCTGCTAGTGTTTAACCCCTATAGGGTCTAGTGTTTGATACCCTCAGGTATCCCCTATTTTTAAATAAAATATTTTGAAACTCTGGTCTCTAGTGTTCGATAATGTTCGCAGTACCTAGTGTACTCGTATCCACCACTAGTGTAAATTTAGGCTAGTGTTTCTGTTTGGCTAGTGCTTTTGAGTTATTTGTGTATTGTGATAGTTGCATCGATATATGTTTATGCATGATAGAGTGATTTTGGTTAGTGATATTCATGTTTTCATTATGCCTGGTTTATGTATTAAGTTATTGCAGTGATTATGCCTTTTGTTTCTTTAGTGTTTGTTCTGCTTATGACTTCGTTAGAAGTCTTTTATTTGTGTTTCCTCCCACTAAGTATTATCACTTAGCACGGGTGTCTTCCCGTGTAGGTGGTAGGTCCAGTTCGGTTCGAGTCATGTCGCTCATCTACAGGTCGGCAGCTCCTGTAATTTATGTATCTGTAATTATGTATTTATTTTTGTATAGTGGTATATGTATATGTATATGAGGATGATTTTGTAAATTTTTGTAAGTAATGCATATTTTTGATGTTGGAAATCTATATAAGTATGAGCTGGCTTATACTCCTCTGAAGTTAATGCTCTATCATGAAGTTCTGAGCATGTTCGGCCTGGGTAAGTGAAAATTATTAAATTTCCATTATTATTTTCCCCACAATCTCTATCATCATTAAGAGGAGGGTGTCGGTGTCTGGTACTGACATGAGGTTCAAAGTAATGCGAGAAAAAATTTGATGATTCTGAGAGTAAGTACGCATTGCAAATAGATGCCTCTACTGTTAATTTGTTACCAATTTTTTTTTAGAGTTTGTAGGAACCTGCATATGACGGACATTAATAATTAATTTAAACATGACTTGGTATATAAATATATACTAACATAATGTTCAGATTTATTAATATTTACCTCTCAAATGGATACATCCATTGATATTGTATAGGGCCAGCAACCCTGGCTTCATATGTTAAGTGTATCATTATGTGCTCCATTTAGTTGAAGAATGACGGAGGAAATATCTGTTCGAGCTTGCAAATGATTTGTGGGATGTTTGATTCCAATGCCTTGATATCTTCGGCACGAAGAGTACTAGATGTCAAATCTTTAAAAAATAAGCTTAGCTCTGTAACACTACAAGAAAATCATAAAATAGCGACGGAATTTTAGCGACGGAGTTAATTCCGTCGCTATTTCAAGATGGAAAATAAATTCCGTCGGGAAATAGCGACGGAAAATAAATTCCGTCGCCAAAAATGGCGCCAAGAATTTTCGCCAAAATTATCGACGGAAATTAGCGACGGTTTGTAAAAACCGTCGCTGAAAATAGCGATGGAAAATATCTTCCGTCGCTAAAAAAATTAGAAAAAATTTAATTTAATTTCGCGACGGATTTTAATAACCGTCGCTAAAATTAGCGACAGAAATTTTATATCCGTCGCTAAATAAAAATTAATAAAAATGAATTATTCATTTAGCGACGGAATAAAAATCCATCGCTAAAAATTGCGACGGAATACTTATACCGTAGTTAAAAAGTAAATTTTTTTTACTTTAGCGACGGAGAAAACTTCCGTCGCTAAAAATACCTACGGTTTATTTTATTCCGTCGCGAATAAATTTTAATTTTAAAAATTAGCGACGGAATAAAAATCCGTCCTTAAAAGTAAATACCAATTAAATTCCTCACTCCTCTCCTCTCTCTCTCTCTCTCTCTCTCCCTCTCCCTCTCCCTCTCCTCTCTCTCTCCCCTCCCTCCCGTTTTTCATTTCTGCCCGCCACCCACCTCCGGCAACGCTCCACTGGCCGGATCCACGCCTCCCCCTTCCCTCCGGCGCCGATCCGGCCCCGCTTCCCCTCCTCCTCCTCCCCCCCTCTCTCTCTCTCTCTCTCCTCCCTCTCCCCTCCCTCCCGTTTTCCATTTCTGCCCGCCACCCACCTCCGGCGAGGCTCCACTGGCCGGATCCGCGCCTCCCCCTTCCCTCCGGCCCCGTCTCCCCTCCTCCTCCCTCTCCTAGTAGTGGTAAGCAAATTCTTCCTTGTTGCTTATAGAAATTTTGAAGAATTAATAAATCATAGTAATTGATAATCTTCAATGTATATGAATCTAGCTCTTAGTTTGTATTCTTTGTTCTTTTAATTAAATTGTTGAAAAAAATTGACTATCCACTCTGTTTTTCCTCATCATTTTCCTGTTCAAACAATGGTTTAGGGTTTTTGATTGATCCGTATTTGTCATTCATTTATTTAAATGCTAATATGCTGTCAGTTTTTCCTTTTCTTCAATTTATTAGTTACTGAAATAAATTTGCTGATGACCTAATAATGAAAGCCCAATTTTCTTGTGTCCATGTCTCCATCCTCTTAAGATCACAAACTATGACACAAGCGTTCGGCTCTCAAAGATTTTTGCGGCTGCCTAAAGAAATTTGTAATGCGGCAAGTTTTAGGTGAAACTAGTAATTGAAGAATGAGTAAGTTAGAGGTTTAGGGAATTATTTCAAATGAGATATGAGATGAGGAATCCTAATTATTAGGGATTTGGATGTAATCGAGACTAATTAAGCAAGCTTGTTTGTATGGCTTTTAAAGGATTTTATGGTTTCAAATGAGAAACTAGAGAGTGGTAACTGTATCTTTTGGGAGGAGTTTGAGACTAATGTGGATTAGGTGGTTTGATTTTTAGATAAATTGGTGTAATGTGTATGTTACAAAAGCTGATGGCTTGATATGTTCATACCAGGCAGAGAGAAATCTTTATCAAAAGATGTTATTGACATTTCGGATAGTGATGATGAATCTGCACCATGTGATATTTCAAGTGCAAGAGAGATGGAAATTCAAAAACACATGGAAGCAGACTCGGGGAAAACTGTTGCTGAAAATGAAATGGGAGTCCGCAAAAGGACACGGGCTTCATTTGAAGAGAAAAATGAGAATTCTGATGGGAAGAATGGTAGCTCTGAGGGTGTAGATTTCAGATGTCCAGTCAGTAAATATAAGAGAACAAAATTCGAAGAGTACGTGCCTATTACTTCTCCTGTCAACCTATCTTCGGATACAGCCTCCAATCCCAGAGGAGAGGATTTTCGTCTATCAAAACTAACTTTTCTTGAACCACATGGTGATAAATCTCAAGATCTTATTTTTTCGAGTTCCAGTTCCAGTTCCAGTTCCTCAGACTCAGAAGATCTAGATCTTGAACTTGATTATCCTTCCCTTTACAAGACGGCTTTTGATCCAATATAGCTGGTATGATTAAACTCCCATTTCATTGGCATTTTCTTCTTTTGTTATGTCATTAATTGCATTTCCTGTTACTGATCCTCTTTTTTCATGCGAATCAGTTTTTTGCTATAGTTACATTTCTCTACACAATACATTGTGCATAATTCTCTTGAAGTTGCCACTGCTGCGTTCCACTTTAAATTTCTTAGCTGACAGGAAATAATAAAAGTTAGAAAAAGAGCAAAAACAGCTTTGAACAGATTTGCTTATGGGTGCGCTTGCTTTTGTAGGTACTAAGTTACAACAAATTATAAACTTATATTTGGAAACTACGAATAGCAACTTTATGATTTCGATTTGTACTCAAGATCTTTCTTTTCGAGGGTCATGTAGAAAATGGTACTTTTTGGCTTACTGCAACAATGCTTAAGCTTGTAGAACTCTTGGCTGATAGAGCTATGTTCTTGTGGCTTAGTATAGAGTTTGAACTGAAAAGTCATGCTGATGTGTGATAATAAATGGTGTAATAAGGCATAGTAGTTTGGGAAATTGTATGTTTTAGCTTCCTTAGTCCTTTGATTAGCTAGTTCGCCACTTGTTCTTTAAAACCGCATTCAATTTTATCAAACAATGACTTACATGTTTTCCAACTGCATAGACTAATAATGATTTACATGTTTTCCAACTGCATAGACTAATAATGGAAATGCATTCAGAAACAGTTTGATGTGGTTTTGCCATTAATAATATTTATGAAATTCATGGGTTTTCAATTTATGGATTAAGATTGATTTAAGTCCACAATTAGGTTGGTTGAGTTGTACTCTCCCATCAATTAACAACAGCCATATGTTTTTCCTCATTATTTTCCAATTCAAACATGTTGGCACGTTGAATAAAGCAGGGCAATTCTGAATTTTTTTTTATTTTTTTTAAAAAATTCCCGACGGAATTTAATATTCCGTCGGTAATTACCGACGGAATATTAAATTTCGTAGGGAAATTCTGAAATTTTTTTATTTTTTTAAAAAATTCCCGACGGAATATTAAATTCTGTTGGGAAATTCTGAAATTTTTTTATTTTGTTAAAAAAATTCCCCCACGGAATTTAATATTCCATCGGGAAATTACCGACGATCACATTGCCGACGGAATTGCATTCCGTCGGCAATTACATTTCCCGACGGAAAATCTTGGCTTTTCGTCGGGAAAGCCTTAAATTCTTGTAGTGTAAGGACTTGCCACACATTTCCAGGAAGTAATTCATGGAAGGCAACAGGCAGTAATCGTTGCATAAATATATATGACAATCATGGTTTTTCATGCCATATAATTTAAGCCTTGTCATGTCAACACAATGACCTAAGTTTGAAACATATCTATTTGGAAACTTAAGTTCCTTCAACCACTCAAATAATTCTATTTTTGCTTCCTTATCTAATGTGAAACATGCTTTTGGATATTTGCCACTGATTGGATCCATCGCCAACTCTAGACGGCAATAATATTTCTCTAAATCTAAACGTGCTTTTGCATTGTCTTTGGTTTTGCCTTCAACTTTTAAAACTTTGTTAATCACATTGTCGAAAAATTTTTTTTTCCAATATGCATGACATTAAGATTGTATCGAATCATGTTTGTTTTCCAATAAGGTAAATCCCAAAATATGCTTCGTTTTCTCCAACCACAAAAGTGACATATGATCCCATTAATCTCGTTTGCATCAAGCTCAGTTACTTTGACTATACCCCACTGATCAATTTCTTGCAGAATTTCTTCCCCAGCTTTAATTAGTAACGGTGACCTTGTTTCAATATGCCCGATTCTGAAGTTCCTTTTATTTCTCCTAAAAGGGTGATCAGGGGAAAAAAATTTTCTATGATTGTCAAACCAAGTTTGTTTTCCACTACTCTCTAGTCTAAATGATTGTGTATGCTCCATGCAATAACACTACAAGAAAACCGGAAAATAGAGACCGAAAAATAGAGACCGAAATTTTTTCGTCTCTATTTAGAGACAGAAAACAGTTTCCGTCTCTAAATAGAGACGAAAAACAGTTTTCGTCTCTAAATAGAGACAGAAAAATTTCGGTCTCTATTTTTCCGTTCAAATTTTGGCGGGATGCCTTCCCTCCAAAATTTGAGACGAAAATTAGGGACGGAAAATTTTTTGGTCTCTAAATAGACACCGAAAATAATTATCCGTCTCTATTTAGAGAAGAAAAAAATTCGGTTTCTATTTAGAGACGGATTTTATTTTCCGTCTCCAAATTTAGAGACCGAAAACGACTTTCGTCTCTATTTAGAGACCGAAAATGATTTCCGTCTCTATTTAGAGACGGACTATTATTTCGGTCTCTATTTTAGAGACCGAAAAATTAGTTGGTCTCAAAAAATAAAGACGGTAATTGAATTCGGTCTCTATTTAGAGAAGAAATTTTAGTGCGGTCTCTAAATAGAAACGGGCAGAGGGCAGAAACGGGGAGAGGAGAGGGAGGAGAGAGAAAGAGAGAGAGAGAGAGAGAGAGAAAGAGAGAAGGGGAGGAGGAGCGGGAAAAGAGTGAGGGAGGGGAGGCCGATCGGCGCCGGAGGGAGGGGGAGGGGCGGTGGTCGACGACGACTGGGCAGAGGGCAGAAACGGGGAGAGGAGAGGGAGGAGAGGGAGGAGAGAGAAAGAGAGAGAGAAAGAGAGAGAGAGAAAGAGAGAAGGGAAGGAGGAGCGGGAAAAGAGGGAGGGAGGGGAGGGAGGGTGCGCCGATCGGCGCCGGAGGGAGGGGGAGGGGCGGTGGTCAGCGACGGCTGGGCAGAGGGAGGAGAGACGGGGCAAGGAGAGGGAGGAGAGAGAAAGAGAGAGAAGAGAGAGAGAGAGAGAGAGAAAGAGAAAAAAGAGGGAAATTAAATTTAATTTAACTTTAGCGACGGAAAGCATCTTCCGTCGCTAAAAAAAGAGAGGGAATGGAAATTTTTTATCTTTAGCGATGGAAAGAATATTTCGTCGCTAAAAAGAGAGGGAAATTAAATTTTTTTTATCTTTAACGACGGAAAGCATATTCTGTCGCTAAAAATAGCGACGGAATATTCAAACCGTCGCTAATTTTAGCGACGGTTATTTTTACTCCGTCGCTATTTTAGCGACGGATTTTTATTTCGTCGCTAAAAATATAATTAAGTTTTTTTTTTTATTTTTTTCAGCGACGGAAAAGAATTTTCGTCGCTATTTTTAGCGACGGTTCCTAAAAACCGTTGCAAATATCGGTCGGCAATTTTGGTGGGAAATCTTGGCGCCATTTTTAGCGACGGATTTTATTGTCCGTCGCTATTTACCGACGGAAATTAAATTCCATCGCTAATTAGCGACGGAAATTAAATTCCGTCGCTAAATAGAGACGGAGGTTAATCTCCGTCGCTATTTAGCGACGGAAATTAAATTCCGTCGCTAAATAGAGACGGAGGTTAATCTCCGTCGCTATTTAGCGACAGAAATGACTCCGTCGCTAAATTTCCGTCGCTAATTTATCATTTTCTTGTAGTGTTAAATGCCCACCAAAACCAACAATATTTCATGCAATTTCATGTGGTTTTACATTATTTCATGGCATATTAATACAAAAAACCTTAAAATAACTCAAATCACAAGCAAAAAACAACAAAATGATGAATTGATCACATAAAATTTCATGTTTTAAGAACATGCAACAATGGTGGGAAAATAAAGAAAAAAGATAGAATAATTCAATTAAACCCAGAAATGTACTCTCATAATTGTTAATCTTGAAATGTTAGGTCGTGAATTATTTTCCTTGTCAAGATTCATAGGAATCAGACTAAAAAATAAGAAAAAAAATAAGTTTCTCTCTCTAAAAACTCAAGAAATTATTTAAATAAAAAGAAGAAAATTTCACAATTTTAAGAAAAGAGAATTTATTTCTCTATCTCAAGTATCGTTTTTTAGATCAAAAGCCAAAGATTTTTGAAAGGAACCATTTAGGAGAAAATCAATTTTTTTTTAAATCCCAGGAAAAACTCTCATTTTTCCTCTCTTTCTCTCACTCCAAAAAACTCTTTATATTGTTCTTCCTCAAAACAAAATTTTTGGAAGTGATTAAGTCAATTAAATTCCTATTTTTAATGTTGAAACAAAAAAATGGATGTTGTGACGCCCATTCCCTAACGACAACTAGCTCAGCTAATCTTAGTTAGAGAAGGTCGCACACACACAGAACACATGCGGAAACTGAATAATAAAATTTCATTACACACTATTTTAATTCATGCATCACATGCCAACTACTATTAGTCACACGCCTTAGCTATTCACATGACACACATACATGTGGGAGGTTACATCCGTGATTACTACATTATTACATGCCTTTACATATTCAAAATACATATTAACCATATAAAACTTATACAAAAGTCCAAAATAACAAACCCCCAAACCTACACTATATACTTCCTATTGTTGACCGTACCAAAATGCGGGGGACGTCCTTCAGTCACCTCTCGTCCGTACCTGCACGGATTAGAGTAAATCCATGCTAAGCGATAACGCTTAGTGGGGAACTCATACATATAGCATATAATTTATCACACATCAGAATCATCATACATAACATGCTAATAAACATGCCAGATCAACCATTACTATATTCAATCATAAGGCATCATTTACTTATTCACATTTCCATACTTCCTTATATCACAATCACTTCTGTTTATATTTAATTAACTTTTAGCCGATTAACCAATTAGCCTTTTTGCCACTTTGCCTGCAATTCAATGACGCGGATAACGGGTATCGCATCGGTATCTCTCAGATACCAATAATCTCATCGAGACTACTTTTTCACATTTAGCACCTTCTGGTGCTTCATATCACATTAGTACCTTCTGGTACTTTTCATCATTCCACATATAACACAATCCAGTAAGGATAATCGCATTGTGATTCCCATGGAATCAGACACATTTAACGCATGGGCTGCAGCACTTGACCCTATAGGCATGCCTAACTATCCACTACTTGACTCGCAGGCTTAAGTTGTTTAAACACGTTATTCAGTTCACTTTTCACTTTACACATTTGTATTAGCACACAACCATACATTTCATTTGCATATTCAATATGCTTTCAAATTCAGTCTTCACATTTGATATTCACATAACTTATCACATTCAGAAGTCATCATAGTTGTATGCATTTGTAGATCACTTAACACATAAACATTACTTACTCATGCTGTCCTTCATTTCAGCTTAAAGCCATGCCATTTGAATGACCAAACACATTAGGATTATATTGCCAAAACAGGGTGGGTCACGGTCACAATGGATTTCATTGTCACCGTGACATATTGAAGTCCAAAACAGAATGCAAATTGGGGACATGTCAGGGTCACAACCAATTTCATTGTCACCGTGATGTGTTCCCAACTCTCGGCAGAATGCAACCTGAGGGTATGTCACGGTCACAATGAATCCCATTGCCACCGTGACATATTCTCACTTTGCAAAACAGAATGCTCCCTTGGGTACCTCACGGTCACAATGAAATTCATTGTCACCGTGACATACCAAAATCCATTGGGCAGAATTGAACTCAAGCATACCTCACGGTCACAATGGATTTCATTGTCACCGTGACCTATGCAAAAACACCATAACATGGTTATGTTTTTCAGTCCATTTCTTCCTTCTCATTAAGACTTCAAATCTCATTCTCACTTTTGGCAATTAACCCAAATACATGAACCACACAATCAATAATACATACCTGATTTTCCCTTCTTATTTGGCATTCATTAATAGTACAAATCATAATCACTTTCAAGCACTTTATCACAATCATATTGCTACTATAATCATACAATTTAGCATCACATAATTCATGCTCAACCTTCAATTTCACATGTCATGCAATTCAGTTCAAAACCCTATTTAACCAACACTAATCACATATTCATACAATTAGGGTTTGTTCCCAAACCTCGTCGCCTTAGCTCCTAATTACGACGGACGCTCGGTTCGCCGATTACAGCCTTTCCCTTATCTCTCTTCACTTCTTCAGCTAGCAAAACCAATTCAAATTCCAGAATTGAGCACAATCCATCAATCCTCATTCCAAACTAACTCAAAACCAAGAAGAAGAGTAGAAGATGAGAATATGCACACAAAACCACTTACCTTAAGGTCTTAACACTTAATTCTTGTTCCAATTAGCTACATGCACACATCCACTTAAACCACTCTTATCCTTACTCACGGAAACAAGAAGAAAGCCAAAGCCAAAATACAGAAAATAGCTAGGTTACCAAATGAAACCCTTTCATCTTAACCCACACTTGCATGCAAAGGAAGAGGTGGCAACCTCTCAAGAAGCCACACGGAAACCACTTCCTCAAGTCTGCCTCCACTTCCAATAAATCAAAGTTATTATATTCTTAATTAATCCTTCCATTAACTAATTAACTAGCCTTTAACTCATGCTTAGCACAAACATTCACAATTACCATTTAACTCCCTTAACTAAACTTCTTTCTTTCAATTAAGTCCAATCCTACACACACATGCCAAATTAGGTTAATTCTCTTAGGGTACAAATCCGGCCATGACAACTCTCCCCTCCTTAAAGAATTTCGTCCTCGAAATTCATACCTGAGTGGAATAGTTGTGGATGCTGTTCTCGCATAGCCGCTTCTGGTTCCCAAGTTGCTTCTTCAACACCATGGTGCTGCCAGAGTACTTTCACAAGTGGTATCTGCTTGTTTCGAAGTTGTCTGACTTCTTTTGCTAAGATCACTATTGGCTTTTCATCATAAGTGAAATCTGACTGCACTTCCACTTCTGGTAGAGATAGCACATGGGAAACATCTGACCTATATCTTCTTAACATAGACACATGGAACACATCATGTAGCTTAGCCAAAGTCGGAGGCAAAGCCAGCCGATAAGCTACAAAACCTACTCTTTCAAGCACTTCATATGGCCCAATAAACCTTGGACTCAGCTTCCCCTTTTTACCAAATCGCAGTACCTTCCTCCAAGGAGACACTTTCAGAAACACTTTATCACCTACACTGAACTCAATATCTCTTCTCTTCAAATCAGCATACGACTTCTGTCTGTCACTTGCTGCCTTCAATCTTTGCTGTATGATTTTAGCTTTCTCTTCTGTATCACGAACCAAATCTGGCCCTATGACTCTGCTTTCATTCAATTCTGTCCAGCAAATCGGTGAACGACATTTCCTTCCATACAAAACTTCATACGGTACCATACCGATACTGGTCTGATAACTGTTGTTATAAGCAAATTCCATAAGTGGAAGATACCTATCCCAACTCTTAGAAAAATCCAAAACACACGCTCGCATCAAATCTTCCAAAACCTGAATAATTCTTTCCGATTGTCCATCGGTTTGTGGATGGAAAGCAGTACTGAAATTCAATTTCGTACCCAACGCTGCCTGTAAACTCCTCCAAAATTTAGAAGTGAATCTGGGATCCCTATCAGAAACAATAGACAAAGGTATCCCATGCAATCGGACAATTTCCCTTACATACAATTCAGCCAACTTTTCCATAGAATAATCCATCCGAACAGGTATAAAGTGAGCTGATTTGGAAAACCTGTCCACAATAACCCATACTGCGTCTTGCTGTCTTGAGGTCAGAGGCAAGCCAGTAACAAAATCCATCGTGATATTATCCCATTTCCATTGGGGAATAGGGAGTGGATGCAACATTCCCTGGGGCACTTGATGCTCCGCTTTAACTTGTTGACAGACAAGGCACTTAGACACATATTCCACTACATCCTTCTTCATCCCTGGCCACCAATACAACTGTTTCATATCTTGATACATCTTGTTTCCACCCGGATGCATAATGAAAACTGTATTATGAGCCTCGTGCATTAATCTTTTTCTTAATTCTTTATCGTTGGCCACACACATTCTATTCTTATACAGCAGTATTCCATCTTCATTCACTGAATAGTCAGTCTTATCCATATCACCAACTGACTGCAAAACTTGTTGCAATTTCCCATCACTTCTCTGAGCAACTATTAACTCATCTTTCAGAACCGGTCTTGCTTTCAACTGTGCTAATAAAGCTCCATCTGCAGAGAACCTCCACTCAATCCGCTTTAACTGTAATGCTGAAATTGACTTCCTACTCAAAGCATCGGCCACTACGTTAGCTTTTCCCGGATGATAATCCACAATACAATCATAATCTTTAAACAACTCGAGCCACCTTCGCTGTCTCAGATTCAATTCCTTTTGTGTAAGCAGATATTTCAAACTCTTGTGATCCGTGTAAATCCTACACTTCTCACCATACAGGTAATGTCGCCAAATCTTTAAAGCAAACACTACTGCAGCCAATTCCAAATCATGAGTCGGATAATTCTGCTCATGCGGTTTCAATTGCCTTGACGCATACGCTATCACCTTCCCCTCTTGCATCAATACACAACCCAATCCGACACCTGAAGCATCGGTATACAATACATACTCTTTACCAGTCATAGGCTGTGTAAGAATCGGTGCCTCTACTAACATCTTCCTCAACCGATCGAAACTGGTTTGACATCTTTCAGACCACTCATATTTCACTCCTTTACGTAACAATCTTGTCAACGGTGAAGCTATTACTGAAAATCCTTTCACAAACCTTCTGTAGTATCCAGCCAACCCTAAGAAACTGCGAATTTCTAACACATTCTTAGGCGGTTTCCAATTCACAATTGCTTCTATCTTAGTTGGATCCACTTTAACTCCTTCAGATGAGATCACATGACCCAGAAATGATACCTCTTTGAGCCAGAACTCACACTTACTGAGTTTGGCAAACAGCTGATGTTCTTGCAAAGTCCGAAGTACAACTCTCAAATGCTGTTCATGTTCCTTTTCATTTCTTGAATATACCAAAATATCGTCTATGAACACAACCACAAACTGATCCAAGTACGGTCTGAACACCCGATTCATTAAATCCATGAATGCAGCTGGCGCATTAGTTAACCTGAATGGCATTACTAGAAATTCATAATGCCCATAACGAGTTCTAAACGCGGTCTTAGGTACATCTTCCTTCTTCACTTGCAACTGATAATACCCTGAACGCAAGTCAATCTTTGAGAATACCCCGGCTCCCCTTAACTGATCAAACAAGTCTTCAATTCGAGGTAAAGGATACCTATTCTTTACTGTTACTTTATTCAGCTGTCGATAATCAATACACATTCTCATTGTACCATCTTTCTTTTTAACAAATAACACTGGTGCTCCCCAAGGAGAAACACTAGGTCTAATAAAACCCCTGTTCAGTAATTCTTGCAACTGCTCCTTCAATTCCTTCAACTCAGTTGGAGCCATTCTATAGGGTGCCTTAGATACCGGTACAGTTCCTGGTACCACGTCAATTGATAACTCAACTTCTCTTATTGGTGGTACACCGCTCAATTCTTCAGGAAACACGTCAGGAAACTCTCTGACTATTGGTATCCCTTGCATCTTCACCTGTTCTCTCTTACTATCTAATACCAGGGCCAAATAAGCTTCACATCCTTTTCTCATACACCGACAGGCTTGCATAGCAGATATCACATTCACAAGAGGATTAGTGCACACTCCTCTCACTGTCGCTCTGTTACCCTTACCATCAGAGAGTATAACTATTTTCTTCTTACACTTAACATCCGCATCATACTTAGTTAACCAATCCATACCCAGAATCAAATCAAACTCATCGAACGGTAGCTCAATCAAATCCGCTGGAAATATTATACCTTGAACTTCTAATGCACAGTTTCGATACACTCTGTTCACATTAACATTACCTCCCAAAGGGCTAGACACACATATATCATATTTTAAACATTCAACTTTAGGCATCTTTTCACATATCTTTTTATCACATACATATGAATGAGTTGAACCAGGATCAATAAGTGCAAACATTTCCACACCACAAAATAGAATAGTACCTGCTATCACCTCAGGCGCGTCCTGATCCTCTCGTGCCCTCATAGCATAAGCCCGCACTGGAGCCTCATCAGGTCTATCCACAATCTCAGAATCGACTGCACCTCTGGACTGACTACCTCTGCCACGTCCTCTTCCTCTTCCTCTGTTCGTAGAAGGCAAGTTTGAACCACCCCTACTCTGCTCTTGTTGATTTCCTGACATCTCATAGGTATTCGGGCAATTAGCAATGAAATGCTCAGTGCTTCCACATCTATAACAAGCACCCGACACTCTCCAGCATTCTCCTCTATGCCTCTTACCACAATGAGGACACTCATGAACCTCACTTCTGTTACCAGATGTTCCTCTTCTAGAACCAGATGCTGAGGGAGCGCCTCGCTTTTTACCTCTCGCTGCAGAACTGAACCCTGATTCCGCAGGTGATGCCACATGAGAATCTCTTGATCTTTTCCCCGTCTGGGAACCACCTCTATTCGCATTCTTCCTTTGTCTCCATTCTCTTTGGGCTCCCAAAGTCCTTTCAGCTCTCAAAGCTGCTTGTACAATTCGATAGTAACTTATATTCTGCTCTGTTGTTAAAGAAATCAGCAAAGCTTTAATTTCCTCAATCAATCCATCCTCAAACTGTTGACATCGCAACACATCAGTTAACACACCTTTCGGCGCATATTTGCTTAAGCGACAGAATTCTGCTTCATACTCCGCCACTGTCATAGTCCTCTGTCTCAAACTCAAGAACTTCTTCCAATTTGCCTCTCGATGTGCTTTAGTAATATACTTGTTCTTGAATTCTTTTTCAAAGAACTCCCAGTTTAATGGTTCAGGAAGCATCGGATTCTGCAGGACCAGCTTCCACCAATCATATGCAGGACCTTGGAGTAATGACTCCACACATTCAACCCACTGATCTAGAGGACATCGTATCTCCTTAAGAATCCTTTCCACCTTCTCAATCCAGTACTCTGCTTTTTCTGACTCATCTAACCTTGTTCCATGGAATTCTTCCAAACCATGCTTCCTCAAAGATTCTATTGGGGCTCTTGGCGCCATCATACGTTCCATCACTCTCGCCATATCTTGTGTCATTTTCATCATGGCTTCCATAGGCCCAAATGGAATCTCATTCCCATAGCCAACTGATCTAGACTGCCCAGACCCTGTCACCTCAGCTTCACGAGGGTTCACACTTTTGGCAGATTCCTCACCGGTATGCCTTCCAGAATCCATCTTACTACACAAATTAAACAAGGACTTCCGCATTAGGTCAACAAACTATACACATCTTATCTACCCAATTCCCAGAAAAGACTCAACCTAGGCTCTGATACCACAACTTGTGACGCCCATTCCCTAACGACAACTAGCTCAGCTAATCTTAGTTAGAGAAGGTCGCACACACACAGAACACATGCGGAAACTGAATAATAAAATTTCATTACACACTATTTTAATTCATGCATCACATGCCAACTACTATTAGTCACACGCCTTAGCTATTCACATGACACACATACATGTGGGAGGTTACATCCGTGATTACTACATTATTACATGCCTTTACATATTCAAAATACATATTAACCATATAAAACTTATACAAAAGTCCAAAATAACAAACCCCCAAACCTACACTATATACTTCCTATTGTTGACCGTACCAAAATGCGGGGGACGTCCTTCAGTCACCTCTCGTCCGTACCTGCACGGATTAGAGTAAATCCATGCTAAGCGATAACGCTTAGTGGGGAACTCATACATATAGCATATAATTTATCACACATCAGAATCATCATACATAACATGCTAATAAACATGCCAGATCAACCATTACTATATTCAATCATAAGGCATCATTTACTTATTCACATTTCCATACTTCCTTATATCACAATCACTTCTGTTTATATTTAATTAACTTTTAGCCGATTAACCAATTAGCCTTTTTGCCACTTTGCCTGCAATTCAATGACGCGGATAACGGGTATCGCATCGGTATCTCTCAGATACCAATGATCTCATCGAGACTACTTTTTCACATTTAGCACCTTCTGGTGCTTCATATCACATTAGTACCTTCTGGTACTTTTCATCATTCCACATATAACACAATCCAGTAAGGATAATCGCATTGTGATTCCCATGGAATCAGACACATTTAACGCATGGGGCTGCAGCACTTGACCCTATAGGCATGCCTAACTATCCACTACTTGACTCGCAGGCTTAAGTTGTTTAAACACGTTATTCAGTTCACTTTTCACTTTACACATTTGTATTAGCACACAGCCATACATTTCATTTGCATATTCAATATGCTTTCAAATTCAGTCTTCACATTTGATATTCACATAACTTATCACATTCAGAAGTCATCATAGTTGTATGCATTTGTAGATCACTTAACACATAAACATTACTTACTCATGCTGTCCTTCATTTCAGCTTAAAGCCATGCCATTTGAATGACCAAACACATTAGGATTATATTGCCAAAATAGGGTGGGTCACGGTCACAATGGATTTCATTGTCACCGTGACATATTGAAGTCCAAAACAGAATGCAAATTGGGGACATGTCACGGTCACAACCAATTTCATTGTCACCGTGATGTGTTCCCAACTCTCGGCAGAATGCAACCTGAGGGTATGTCACGGTCACAATGAATCCCATTGCCACCGTGACATATTCTCACTTTGCAAAACAGAATGCTCCCTTGGGTACCTCACGGTCACAATGAAATTCATTGTCACCGTGACATACCAAAATCCATTGGGCAGAATTGAACTCAAGCATACCTCACGGTCACAATGGATTTCATTGTCACCGTGGCCTATGCAAAAACACCATAACATGGTTATGTTTTTCAGTCCATTTCTTCCTTCTCATTAAGACTTCAAATCTCATTCTCACTTTTGGCAATTAACCCAAATACATGAACCACACAATCAATAATACATACCTGATTTTCCCTTCTTATTTGGCATTCATTAATAGTACAAATCATAATCACTTTCAAGCACTTTATCACAATCATATTGCTACTATAATCATACAATTTAGCATCACATAATTCATGCTCAACCTTCAATTTCACATGTCATGCAATTCAGTTCAAAACCCTATTTAACCAACACTAATCACATATTCATACAATTAGGGTTTGTTCCCAAACCTCGTCGCCTTAGCTCCTAATTACGACGGACGCTCGGTTCGCCGATTACAGCCTTTCCCTTATCTCTCTTCACTTCTTCAGCTAGCAAAACCAATTCAAATTCCAGAATTGAGCACAATCCATCAATCCTCATTCCAAACTAACTCAAAACCAAGAAGAAGAGTAGAAGATGAGAATATGCACACAAAACCACTTACCTTAAGTTCTTAACACTTAATTCTTGTTCCAATTAGCTACATGCACACATCCACTTAAACCACTCTTATCCTTACTCACGGAAACAAGAAGAAAGCCAAAGCCAAAATACAGAAAATAGCTAGGTTACCAAATGAAACCCTTTCATCTTAACCCACACTTGCATGCAAAGGAAGAGGTGGCAACCTCTCAAGAAGCCACACGGAAACCACTTCCTCAAGTCTGCCTCCACTTCCAATAAATCAAAGTTATTATATTCTTAATTAATCCTTCCATTAACTAATTAACTAGCCTTTAACTCATGCTTAGCACAAACATTCACAATTACCATTTAA
Organism: Excoecaria cochinchinensis; assembly: GCA_947683425.1. NCBI lineage: Eukaryota > Viridiplantae > Streptophyta > Magnoliopsida > Malpighiales > Euphorbiaceae > Excoecaria > Excoecaria cochinchinensis. The sequence continues at coordinate 104,983 of CANTUQ010000008.1, read as the reverse complement.
CTCCCTTAACTAAACTTCTTTCTTTCAATTAAGTCCAATCCTACACACACATGCCAAATTAGGTTAATTCTCTTAGGCTACAAATCCGGCCATGACAGATGTAACATTCAAAGATCTCAAAAAAATTCAAAATATAATTCTATTATTTTCGAGGAAGAAAAACACCAAAAAGGGGAAGAAGATGACAAAGGGTAGCCTAGGCATGAGGGGCGAGTAGGCTACCCCTCGACCCTTGAGGGGCAAGCAAGCCATCCCTCACCCATTGAGGGGCAGGCCAACCATTCACCGAGGGGCAAGCAAGGGGCAGGATGCCCCTTAAAAGGTGGACAGGGAGCAGGTCGCCCTCGAGAGGCGGATAGGCCACCCCTCAAATTTTATTTTTTTTTTAATTTTTAATTTTTTATTATTTTTTAATATCAAAAGGAACTTGACATTGAAAATATCACTTCCCACCTTTTTGCCTGTGAAAGTGCATTAATTTTATCACTGGGTAATTCTGATCTAAGTTGTCTCGGGACTTTATGTCTACAATTGCCCCCAGTTTTGGAAAAACTAGTGCAGGAGTGCTTAGGTGAGCCAAAACTTAGAGAAAAAAAAAGAAAGAGAAACATACCTAAGACAACTATCTTTTCGGAGTCGATGAAGTTATTAGAGTAGTTTTCCTTTGTTGAAGCTAGTTACCGTGATCGTGTAAACGCTTGTTGAAGTGATATTTACCTTCAGCGTGTAAATTTTTATTCAAGTGGTAGTGTCATGGTCGTGCTAACCTTCCGTGTAATGGTAGTGCCACCATCATACTAACTCTTATTGAAGTGGTAGTGTTGTGATCGTGCTAACACTCCGTGAAGTGGTAATGCCATCATCGTGCTAACCCTTCTAAGATTTGAAATAGTAGTGACGTGATCATGCTAACCCTTTGTATAGTGGTAGTGTTGTCATCGTGCTAACCCTTATTGAAGATTTGAAGTGGTAGCACTGTGATCATACCAACCCTTTGCAGAGCGGTAGTGCCGTCACCGTGCTAACCCTTCTGATATTTGACGTGGTAGTGCTGTCATCATGCTAACGCTTATGATATTTGAAGTGGTAGTGCCGTGATCGTGCTAATCCATTATAGAGCGATAGTGCCATTGTAACACCCTAATACCCCCTAAGAGGATAAGGGAGTGCTATAGACACTCCTTCTTAAAATAAATCATAATCACACATACTAATATAAAATGAACTTAAAACAACACTGTAGACACCGGGTCTTGAGGCAGTCCAGATCAGAGTTACCGGATGAAGAGAGTAATGTCGATTTTCGTGTAAGGGGATGAAATTCGGAGGTTTTCATCTTTCGGTCTCGCAAGGATTAAAATCTTTTTCTATAGCATGGAGTTTTGAAGGAGTTGGATAAATTTTACAGAATTTGGGTAAAATTGGGAGTTTTGCTCCACAGACGGGCATTCCGTCTGTGTAGGGACGCCCGTCCCTACTTGGGGTGATACCCGTCCCTAGGCATGGTAGGGACGGACCCGTGGTAATCTAGGGATGCCCGTCCCTAGGATCGTGCCCCGTCCCTAGTCAGTTTCCCGCATTTGCCCTTAGTAGGGACGGCCGTCGGTAGGTGCAGGGAAGCCCGTCGGTACGGTAACTGACCAAATCACGTGAGATTGGATAAAATTTAATCTCTTTTCTTTTCAAAATGGGGATAGAATTTATCTAAAACTTGAATTTTAAAGTCCTTTTAAAATTCAAACTTTAAATAGAGGCTTATCTTAATTATTTCATAAAACCCTATAAATAAAGGATCAAATTTCAGTTTTTAGGGGTTAGAAAATTTGGGGAATTTGGAAAAAGAGAGAAATTTTAGAGAGATTTTATTTAGAAAAAAAGCTATCAAATATTTTTTGGAGAAAATTGCTTTTTAGAAAAAGGTTTTTCTGTGAGCAGATTACGCAAAAAGTTTATAAATCTCTATTCATCTGTAGGGTTTTATTTTGATAAAAACTTCTTTTAATTAATTGATTTCTTCAATTTTTTTTCTTACGAATTAAGTCAAATTGAGGTGACGAAATTCAGTCGTTTTCATCAATATAACTAATTCGAACACACGATCGCTATCAAACTATCAAGGAAAGAACAACATAAATTTTCTTTCTTTGATCTGATTCTTATTTGATCCTTATGAGGCACACGGGGACAAAATCATTCGACATCCACCCTAAAAGGTAAGATCCTAGGGTAAACATTATGCATTAACATTCACATAATTTAATTTGACTTACATTGATTTTTTTATCCTTTTTTACAAAAGATTTAAGAGGTTTTTTTTTATTAATTTGTTTTCCCTTACTAAGGACGGCCGCTGCCATGATACCGGAGGCCGTCCCTAGGCGAATTCTCATTTTTATTTTTATTCACGTTTTTATTGCTAACATGTTTATCCTTGTGAGTGCTTTTCTGACCATTGGAAGTTGGAATCATGAGAGATGGTGGTTGCGCTATCCTGAGGATCTCGATTCGGGTTCATTTTTCTACCCTTACCTTTTATTTATGTTGTTATGGAAATGGTTTTAGTGTCGTCAAGGTAAAAAGGACCAAAAGCTTTTTAACAATTAAACCTGGAGATTTTCCCAAAAATGGTGGACTAATGTCCCATTTCAACCAATAAAATTGACACTTCATAAAAAAACATTTTTGTAATAAATATGTATGGTAGGACCAAAGTCCTCATTACAATGAATATCCCGTTTTATGCATGTATTGCACTTTTATAAAATGGGAGTTGTATTCCGCTCCTAGTGTTATTGTAATTTATTTTGAACACTTTATCTTGATTTTTGCTTCTATTTACCACTTTGGATATGAATAATCGCGCCTTTAATAAAGTGCATCGTATGGAAAGTTGGTGAAATAATAAATTCAAAATATAATTGTAAAATTAATCAAAATACGAATAAATGAGAAGTCCCAAATGGGCGAGAGGTCTAGGACTTCCAAGACACCTCTTGAGTCCCACCAAAAGGCTTAAATACACAATCCTAGGCTCTAGGGGAGTAGAGGATGAGGCCTCCAAGATCCCTCTAGCTAGCTCAAAATGGATATGTGTGCGCCGTCTTAGGCTCGATAAGGCTAGATGACCCTTCCCAATGTTCTATTGGGTGGCGACTCCAAGAAACCTCATTGTTGCCCAAGATAGACGCACTTGTAAATACCTTACAAGTTTAAATGAATCCCATCCTGATCGCCCTAAAGCAGGCTTTCGGGAGGCCACGGGGTTCGGCGCGTGTCACAGTGGTGACTCCACTGGGGACATACTCGAGACTTCGATTCGAAAGTACTTTGATTAAAATTTACAACTAGATTTTAGCTTAAAAATTTCACCATCTTTCAAAACTTGGATTTACATTGCATTAGAGCCTTAGATCTATGCTAGTTTGGTCCCTCTTTTAGCCCCGGTGCGTTCCCGAAGCACGACCCTATTTTCACTCAATTTAGGGAAGTGTTAAGGATAATCACCAGCCCAAGCCTCATACCATCATGGTATATTAAATGGTGACCCGATCGGTCGTTACGCTCGTGATGAGCTAGACCCATTGGCAGGGACCATGCTTGGGTAGCCCTAAAGAAATACCACCCTTTGACTAAAGCTCATGTAAATGGAAATAGTTACTTCCCCTAAGTGGTATGAACCTTAATACGATGCTTGTTGTATGGATCATTATGTATTGGACAAACCCTGATAGTTTGACCGGTCGCCTAATCAAAGGCTTTCATGCCCCGATAAGCCCAGGATGCCTTATTCGGATTGCCTAAATACTTAATGATCATAACCCATCCGCCTGTGCATTAGTTAGGAGAGGTTATGCTGCAGAATTTTCACCGTGCACCATACGCGTTCATCGGGTCCCCAGACTGACCCATGGGCCAATCCCACCTAGGAAAGAGACTATGACCTCGTGTGCGGGAGTAATAAGGTTGGAAGGACCTATGTGCTTGCATGTGGCTTGTGAGTGTTGCATAGCACGATCATGCATCATTTTTTTACGCAATCATGCATTATCCTGACCCCTGTGTTTTTCAGCCATCATAGATTCGCCTAGGTGGACAAGGGGGTCCCGGGGACGGCTACGCAGAAATCCATTTTTCGAGTTACCAGAAAGGATAGAGTATTCGGACAATTCTTCTGAGACCAGTTACGCCACTTCAGATCAGTTTTCTGTACCCAAAGAAATGGCAAACTCACCGAGAGGGGCAAAGGCCACCAAGGCAATGATAGTAGAGGAAGTGGGCCAAAGGTTGGAAGATTTTGAGAACCAGATGATGGCAATGATAGCCGCAATGGGTCAACAAGCAGCCCCGCAAAACCCACAGCCTCCTCCTGTGAGGAATAATGAAAGGGAAGAGGTCAGAGAGGACCCACAAGATGAAACTCGGCCGCCACTCGTGAACCTAAGGGCTACTACTTCGGGGGCACATAGGGGAAGACCTATCCCGAGGCTGGATGATGATTGGGAAGATGAGGAATATGAGGAACGTATGTCTGAGAAAGGGAAAGCCCCTCATATTGAAGAGACCATCTGGAGGAAGGTGGAAGAGAGATTTGAAGCTATGATGAGGATGTTGACGAAGGGCCAAGGAGTGAATCCTGAGGATAAAGAGTTAGAAGGAGAAGATCTAGTCCCAATGAACTTTAAGATGCCGGACGTGCCAAAGTTTGACGGTACTTCTGATCCCCTAGCACATATAAAGCAGTACTCATTAGTGATGAAAGGCACCACTTTGATAAGGAAGCAGAAAATTGAGTACTTTTGCTTGAGCTTGACGGGCCCGGCGGTGGGTTGGTATCATGGGCTCGATCGCCGAACTAAGGAAGACTGGGATTTATTGACAGAAGAATTTTTGAGGCAATATGATTGTAGTACAAGAATGGAGGTAACCCTGAAGGACCTGGAACTGTTACAGCAGAGAGCAGGAGAGTCCTTCCATGAGTATCTAACCCGGTGCAGGAATCGGGTGATGGAAATGAAGAGGAAACCAGATACCCAGGATCAAATACGGTTATTCATTAAAAATGCGAGCCCGTATTTGAGGGATGGATTAAGGATGAAAGGACTAAAAGATTGGGAGTCCCTAAAGGACATCGCCATTGAGGCCGAAGGAGAGTACCTTGTTAGGAAAGCAGGAAATGAGAACTATCCTAAGAGAGGTAGTGGGAGTCAAGGGGCTGGTAGACCAACAAGTTCTGCTAGTGGTACAAGGAAGATTGCCGAGGTGTCAACTACAAACGCCACTCCGAGACATTTTTCCAATCTTGGGAGGTCTTTATCATGGGTACTAAGGAGGCTGATGAAAGAGAATAAGCTATAGCCTCTACCGCCCAGACCTGCGAGAACTCAAGGCACGCCAGGACATAAGGACGATGAGTATTGTGCATATCATCAGCACACTGGACATGCAACCAACAACTACAGGACTTTGAGGCACGCAATTCAAGATTTCCAGAAAAGAGAGGGGGTCAAAAGAAAGCTGGATACAATAACATGCCTCCACCAGTGAATATGATCGGGTCCAGTTTTCCCGAGAACTTTATGTTGAAGGAATTATACGGCAACGATATCCACACTGTTGTCACGAGCCTCTATGAGGGGAGTGAGGAAGGGCTTCCCGTTGCAGTGATCGATTGCTGGTCCACTGATGATAGTGGAAATGAAAATGATGATTTGAAAACATTTTCCGACCTTTGGGTTTCGGAAGAGGAAGGAGAAGACCCAAAGAGGAAAGAAGTGGGAGCTATGACCCGGAGTGGAAGGATAGCCCCGGAAGTGGAGAAACCACAAGAGCCGATTGAGGACAGAAGGGGAAAGGAGCCGGAGGAAGATCCGATTGTCAAGCAACTGAAAAAGAGGCCGGCTCAGATTTCAATATGGGATCTTTTGAGACAGTCGCCATCACATAGGCAGAAGGTGGTGGAGGCTTTGTGCGAAGCAATTGTGGCTACAACCATTTCACCTACAGAACTTCTGGAGGTGGTAAAAGGAGGCTCAGGAGAAAATGTTGTTTTTACCAGTGCGGATCTGCCGGCAGAAGGTCACAACCATAATCGGCCTCTGCACATAAGGGCGCAGATTAACCAAAGCATACCGCCTTTGTGATGGTGGATGATGGTTCTTCCATAAATGTATGCCCACAGGTAGCAATAGCAGCTTTTGGGGTAACAGAGGATATGTTGGTAAAATCTGATATTACCATCACGGCATATGAGAACTGGCGTAGGCAGGTTTCGAGAACCTTCACAGCGGTGGTGAAAATAGGACCGGTAGAGTCAGAAGTAGAGTTTGTGGTGTTGCCCATACCTGCCAATTTCTCAGCTTTGCTAGGCAGACCGTGGTTTCATAGATTGGGAGGAGTCCCCTCTACACTGCATCAGATGGTAAAGATACCTCACGAGGGCCAGATCGTGACTATAAAGGCTGCACGAGAGAATCAGGTTTCAGTACTGGAGATAGCCAGGCAGCCGTTTAATGGGTTTCATGTCACCATGATAGGCAAAGAAGAGCAGAAGGAAGAAAGCCCCCATGTATTGAATATGATGAAGAAAATGTCATTCCTCCCTGGTGCAGGGCTGGGCAAGAATTCTCAAGGGATACCGACAGCCGTTACCACTAAGGGTCAAAAGAACAAGAGGGGTCTTGGATATACAGGTGCTATAAAGAAGGGCGAGAAGTCGAAAATGGAAGTTCCCCATATTCGGAAGACCTTTGTGCCAGCAACCGCAGCATGTGCCTATGCAGGAGAAAATGAACCGCAATGGCTGGATGGAAGAATTGTGCCAGGGTTTGAGGTTTTCAATGATGTTTATGACTGGGGCATTGGAATAATCAAGCCAGCAGAGGGTTTTTGAGATGAAGAAATTATGACCAGTAGGACAATTTTGGACCGCGAGACGTCGGAAGAAATAATTACTGAAAAGATGATAACCACCCAGCTGAAAGGAATGGCCAAGATAGAGGAAGCTGTGCGGAAGGTGAATGAGGAGACTCCAAAGGGCCGATGTGATGCGAAAACGTCGACTGCGGCAGATACACTAGCAGAGGAGGAAGAGGAAAATAGTTTAGATTTTCTTTTTGCTCCAGAACTTTTCGATGATGTTAATGACAATTTCAATCTTATTAATAAATTGAATGGTTTTTCTTACTTGTGTGATGTTTTTGATGATTTCACTATGCATGATCATGATCATTATCCATCCATATTTGATATTGATTCAACTGATGCTACTCCATTCAATCTTGGAACCCTAGAAAATCCAAAAGAAATTTTGATAGCATCAAATATAACTCCTGAAGAGCGAGAAAAATTTGAGAGAATCTTAAAAAAATATGAAAAAGTCTTTGCCTGGACCTACGAAGATATGCCAGGAATCGATCGAAAAGTCGTAGAGCATGCTATCCCCACCTATCCAGACTATAAACCTGTTAAGCCGAAGTTGAGAAGGCTTAGGCCGGAATGGGCAGAGAAAGTGAAAGAAGAGATTCGCCAGCAAATCAAAGCCAAGTTTCTAGTCGAGGTGCAATACCCAACATGGTTGGCCAATGTTGTCCCTGTAGCCAAGAAGAATGGCAAAGTAAGAGTATGTGTGGATTATCGGGATCTGAATAAGGCCTGTCCAAAAGATGATTTTCCATTGCCTCATATAGACGTACTAATAGACAGCGCCGCTACTTGTGAGATGTATAGCTTCGGAGATGGCTACGCAGGCTACAATCAAATTCTCAATGAAATAATTGATCGGATCAAGAAGGCCTTCATCACGGAGTGGGGGACGTACGCTTATCGCGTGATGCCTTTTGGCCTGAAAAATGCAGGGGCCACTTATCAGAGGATGGCAACGAAGATATTGGATGAATTGATTCATAAAGAGGTAGAGGTATACGTGGACGACATGATGATCAAGTCAGCCACTAGAGAAGGCCATTTTGAAGCCCTGGAAAAGTTCTTTCGAAGGATAGATAAGTACAACTTGCGATTGAATCCTAAAAAGTGTATCTTTGGTGTTACCTCAGGGAAGCTGCTAGGACACATAGTTAGTAAAAGGGGGATTGAGATTGACCCGGATAAGGTTAAGGCCATCAGAGAAATGCCGATACCGCAGAAAGAGAAGGATGTAAGAAGCTTTCTGGGCAGGTTGCAATACATCAGTAGATTTATCGCTAAGCTTACTTCGATCTGTGAGCCAATCTTTAAACTACTCAGAAAAGATTAACCAGTAGTATGGAACGAGAGTTACGGCCAAGCAAGTCGCTGATCCTATACCTGGCCATAGAGGACAGTTCTGTAGGTGCTATGATGGCCCAAGAGGATGATGTTGGAGTGGAATTTGCTGTTTATTACCTCAGCAAGAAATTCTTAGCCTACGAAGTCAAATATACAAAGGTAGAAAAGATTTACCTTGCAGTAATCTGGGCTTCTAAGAAATAGCGACATTACTTTCATGCTTACAAAGTGCAGGCAGTCGCGAGGCAAAATCCCCCGAGATATTTGCAAGAGGCCCCATCTTTGCTTGGGAAAATGGGTAGGTGGTTGCTGTTACTTCAAGAATTTGATGTGGAGTATCTCACCCGGAAGACCATCAAAGGGCGTGCAGTGGTGAAATTTCTAGCAGAACACCCGATCCAAGGAGACTCATACGAGTTTAACTTTCCAGATGAGGATGTGGCAGCTATCGGGATTCAAGGTTGGAAATTACACTTTGACGGAGCTGTAAATAACAAAGGGGCAGGAGTAGGAGTCATTCTGATAACCCCGGATGACGAAAAGCTTCACTTGGTGAAAAAGTTGAGATTCAAGGCTACCAATAACGAAGCTGAATACGAAGCATGTGTTTTTGGATTGGAGGCGTTAATAGCTTTAGGAGTGAAGAATGTGGAAGTGTTTGGTGATTCTTCTTTGGTGGTCAATCAAATCCGAGGTGAATGGGCCGTGAAAGAAGAGAGGCTAATGCCATATATCCGGCACTTGAGAGACCTGAGCAGTCAATTCGAAGTATGCACATTCCATTTCATTCCCAGGGATGAAAATCAGTTAGCCGATGCACTCGCCACACTAGTATCAATGTGGGACAACCCTGAAGGGGTGCACATGAAGCCAGTTTTAATCTATAGTTCTGAGAGACCTAGCTTCGAATCGAGATCAGTTATGGAAGTAGAAGTGGCGGATGGAAAGCCATGGTATCATGACATTATGAATTACCTAGAGAATGCGACATTTGCAGAGGAGGCTACCGAAAAGGATCAAAGGATGATTCGCAAGCTGTTTACCCAGTTCATTTGTATAAATGGGATAATGTACAAACGGCAAGCTGATGGTATCCAATTGAGGTGTTTGGACGAAAAAGAAGCCAGGAGGGTAATGGAAGAAACACACGCCGGAATATGCGGAGCCCATATGAATGGGCTGACATTAGCCAAAAAGATCATGAGGCAAGGCTTCTACTGGCTTACGATGGATAACGATTGCTTAAAATATGTGAAGCAGTGCCAGCTATGCCAGCAATACGCAGACTTAAGGCATTTGCCAGTGTCAGAGCTACACAGCCTAACGTCACCTTGGCCATTCACTGCTTGGGGAATAGACATTATTGGAGAAATCCGCCCTACGGCATCCAACGGACACAGATATATAATAGTCGCAATTGACTATTTTACAAAATGGGTAGAGGCGGAGTCCTTTAAGAAGATCGATGCAAGAGATATGGCCAGGTTCATTGAAAGAAATCTGATATGCAGATATGGCCTCCCACATCACATAGTATCTGATAACGGGGTGCAATTCATGGGGGAAACCAGAAAGATTCTTGAGAAGAACGGGATCGAGCACCACAAATCCTCCCCCTATCGACCACAAGCTAATGGGGCAGTAGAGGCCGCCAATAAGAATGTAAAGAGAATCCTAGCCAAGATGGTCCAAACCTACAAAGACTGGGCAGAGAAGCTTCCCTTTTCATTGTGGGGTTACAGAATGACGGTGAGGACGTCTACAGGCGTTACTCCATATTCTTTGGTTTACGGAACATAGGCAGTGCTGCCGGTTGAGGTAGAGCTTAAATCACTGAGAGTAGTCATGGAAGCTCAGATTCCGGAAGCCGAATGGATACAAGAGAGGTTACAGCATTTGAACTTATTAGATGAGAGCAGGATGAAAGCTTACTATCATAATCAGATCTATCAGAAAAGGCTGGCCAGATCATTTAGGAAAAAGGTGAAAAAGCATCCGCTGAAGGAGGGGGATTTGGTGTTCAAACAGATAAGACCAGGAGTGCCAGATATCAGAGGAAAATTTAGACCAACTTGGGAAGGGCCATATATCCTCAAGAAGCTGTTATCCAAAGGAGCTGCAATCTTATCGGATAGCGATGGTAATGAATTCAAGGAACCGGTCAATGTCGACAGACTCAAAAGGTTCCATGGTTAAAGACCAAAATCAAAAGAAGAGAATAAAAGCCCCGCGGGTCGAAAACCAAAAAAGGCGGCCCTGCTAAAATCGGGCGCCTCGTCAGGGTGAAAACCGAAAAAAGGCATCCTGGGCAAAAATTAGAGGCTTGAGAGAAAATATCCAATCATGAAAACCCGAGAGGGCTGATTGGATACAGGAGTTTGATGCTGTCAAGATTTAGTTCCATGAATGAATGTAGTCTTGCATAATTGAATTAATGTCAAAAAGCGATCATGTATGCTGAAGTCATACTGAAATGTACACAAATTTGTGAAATGAAATAAGTCTGATTTATTCATTTACATTATTGTCCAATTCTGCTTTAAAAAGAAACATACTGCTCAAAATGCATGTAAAGCTAAACTATGCCCTACTACTACCCTCGCTGGACAAATGCCTCAGTCATCAGGTTCGGTTATCAGCTGCCGGGCTAAGTATCCATCTCTTGTACGCCCTGGTAGAGATGGTAGAATGGTTCCCGAACAAAGGTATAACGGTTTTCAATGGAAGTCGGCTCCAAACCTCATGATAGCGGGAGGCAAAGGCCGCAGAAAGGACTCCACCTCGAAAAGATAAAGGGAGTCTCACCACATCCTGAGTTACTCCGAGTTGACGGGAGCAACGAGCCGTGATGTAGAAGGTCGGCTCACAGAGCCCGCATAAGGGAACACATCCTGAAGACCCATCAATAACTGCACCGGACGAGGGAAGCCAAGCGTGCGTAAAGCTAATATAATCGTCGGATATCTCACTGAATCTGGCAATGCACTCATCAGGAGTCCCAGGTAAATACAGACGACGTCGAGGGAGGAAACACTTCGCAGAGTACTGACTAATGACTCTAGGAGGGGGCTCTGACAAAAGCTTTAATTTCTCCTGCAACCAAATCTAATAAGGGAAACAAAGAAAGACAAAGAAAATAAAAGCCAAAGAGAATAAAATAAAAGGCAGAGATAAGCCGCTGGAGTAAGTTGGATTTACTTCAGGCAAAAATTAGGCATAGGGCTGTGTGAAAATCCGAAAGGACGCACTTCCCGCTAAGAGAAGCTAGTGTGAAAATCCACAAGGGACGCACTACCTTTTAAAACAATGACATACCTGGAGTAATAAGGGGCTCCCAGAGAATGAAGTGGTAGGCCCGACATGAACAGAGTCCAAACCCAAGATAGTCTCAGCTAGAATGAGGGGGAAAGGTGTGAGCCCGTGATGAAAGTCATCCAGAATTCCAAACAGACGAGGGTCTCCGAGCAGCTCCTCTGAGGTCACGACTAGATACTTTATCAGGCAGAAGAGGAAGATGACACTTACACTGTATGAGGGAATGTTGGAGAATTCATCCATTGCTTTAATCAGAGGTTCCAAAGAAAATACTGGGCCCTGAGGAACTAGACGAGAAGCGTCAGAAGGAGCTACACTTAAGGACAAGGCAATATCCCGGATTTGGATCAAACCGCAGCGGGGTACGCAAGGCAAAGCACCAGGTGGATACCAACTTCCAATGATATCAGCAAATTCTTCAGGTAAGGGGCATATTTCCTGATAGGTGAACCTGAAAACATGAAAACGAGGATCCCAGAAGTGGGTTGCAGCCAAAAGAAGGGTGTAGTCTACCTTGACTCTCCGTAAAAACCTCAGTCCAGAAAGGGGGGCAAGAGTACTGTGTTCCCAAATTTGAGCATCATCTAAGACACGGTGCATCTTGGAAAGGAAAGGAAAGGAGAATTCATGTCTTGATAGCTAAAGCCACAGTTGCTAAGAGGAAAAAGGAAAAAACTAGAGAAAAGAGCCTGTTTTGGAGCTAAAATAAGGAAGGGGCACGAAATTCAAGAAAAATGGTTGAATTTTATAGATTTGGCTGACAGACGGCTAACCCGTCCCTATATTCAGATGATGAACCCGTCTGTACTTGTCCACCTGGCGAATCGTGCATTGTGCATATCACGCGCATTAATTAGGTAATTAATGAGGGAATCTGGATAGACAGACGGAATGCCCGTCTGTAGCTATATGGGCGGGAAGCCCGTCGGTACTTAAAATCTACATAAAGATGCAAGTACCGACGGGAAATCGTTTTCTTTTCCTTCTTCTTCACACCGACGCCTTTTCCTTTGTTTCCAACGGTTCTTTTTCGTTTTTGTCTTTTCAAATTGCATTTTTTCGCGCCAGTTTTTAGTTTTTGACTTCTTCAGTGGGTCTCGACTTCCAGGTTAGTAAGATACTCCCATTTTTTCTTTGTTTTATTGTTATTATTATGAGCAAGGAGATTTCTTTTTCTTTTGAATTAATGGAATTAGCGGCCTGGTTGATCCTGATTGGCACTGTAAATAAGTTAATAGGATGAAGTTTGTTTTAATGAATAAAGAGCGCATGAATGTATGCTGTTCGAGGAATAATTAGTGTTCAGAGTATAAATATGGCCTTAGGAATTCATATATTTTGAAGCAAAATAATGTGAGAATTAGAAAGCAAAGGTGATTATATTGCATCGTTGTTTGGGGTCTAAGGCCCATTCCGTTCTATTTCTTCTTCATTATGCAAGAGTTTGGGCACACCCTTGCCGAGGTGCTGCCAGTTTTTTTTTAGCAAATGTAAATATTATATTGTTGCTTGGGGCCTGAGGCCTGTCCCTTCTTTTTGTCTTTTCATGCAGGAGGTTGAGTACACCCTTGCCGGGGTGCTACCCAAATTTTTTAAAAACCTTTTTAGTTTAGACATATCCAGTCAGAATGGCCACCTAAGTTTCTATCATAAGGTCTGTTCGTACCCACAATACCAAACTAACTGTTTATCTTATTCACAGGATGCCACCACGACGATATGCTCCGCATGATCAGCCCGAGCCTGAGGCCCCAGGTTGGATGAGCGATGAGGCTAGACAGAGATATTCAGCACTGGTTCAGGTGCAGTTCCGAGCTAGCCGCTTCGTTTCTAGGCCGTTCCTCGAGGCTCTGGGGATGGCGGACGAGGTTGATATACTGATAGCAGGCGCGGGTTGGATAGAGTTTTTAACACCTGTTTTCCAGACTCACCCAGAGATGGTACGGCAGTTCCTTGCTATGCTACACTATGGCGAATATCAGAGATCTAACACGGAGGAGGGTGTCATCCAGTTTTGGATTGAGGTTCACCATTTCAGTATCACCCGTCATCGATTTATAGAAGCCATGGAGCTTCCAGTCGGGCAGGATGTCATAACACCCCAGAGATTAATGAGACGTCAGCATTGGGCGGTTATAGCCTTACCAGGAGTGCCGCATGATCATGATACGGCGAAGAGTACAGTACTTTCATCACAGGCTCTGTGATATCTTCATCGAGTTTTGTCCAGCTCATATTTGGGATGAGCTGGTAACCCAGGTTCCCTCAATGCCGCAGAGATCTGGAGTTTATGGGCCATGATGGCAGGCCAGAGGCTCAATATCAGCCACGAGATTTTGGTCAACCTGGTGAGGGTATCCAGGGGGGCAGCCCCTGTAGTGTATGTCGGGGGGGTCCTTACCAGATTGCTCTTGAGTTTGGGTGTTCATCCAGATATTTTGGGGCGCCCTTTGGATGAGAGTATTTATGTGGACGCTCCAGCGGCTATGACGATGGCCATGATACTACCGATACCGGGCCACCCCGAGGCGTACAGACTTCGCACTGTGCACGAGACTAGACGTGCATTGAGCTTGCCCTCGTTAGAGCCAGTAGAGCAGCGGGCTCAGGACCAACCTCCTGAGCACCCAGAGCAGGCTCAGGACCAGCCTCCCGAGCACCCTTAATATCAGGGGGACCAGCCTCCCCGACAGCCAGAGCATCCAGATGGTCAGCCTCTGCAGCCGTAGCACGAGGAGCAGCCGGGTACACCTTTTGATGTGGGGATCGAGTTTACTATGGATGAGTTGTTGGCTACTCCTCCAGGATAGAGAGTACAGAGTCCTACGCCTCCATTATCGAGAGTACAGCGGACAGCTCCCCGAGCGCCTGAGAGGTTTAGCCCATAAGCTAGAGTGGGGGATCCGGGAGCATCTACTTCTACAGCTCCACCACCTGAGCTGACACCAGATTCAGCTCCCCCTCCATCCTCGTCATCAGCTTTCCCAGCGCAGCTAGATTTTACTACCCTATTGACTTCTATGTTCATATCTTTGGATCATAGAAAGGAGGAGAGAGACAGGGTCCTTCTCGTGCAGCTCGGAGAGCGAGATAGAGTCATATTAGATCGGCTGGATCAGCAGCAGGGGATCATCCAAGACCAGGGGAGGCTTATTGATCATCTGAGGCAGGAGCAGGAGAGACTCGTGGATCAGCTGAGGCAGGAGATGAGGGCCTCCCAGAGTGAGGCAACCCAGAGGATAGACGCATCCGTACAGATGGTGGATGAGTCAGTTGAGGCTCTCATTTTCAGGATTCAGGTCCTAGAGGGTGCCATACCTCCCATCGCCCAGTCCCTGCAGGAGTTTAGAGAGCAGACTGAGGATAGGCTGAGGAGTATGAGGACCACCTCCACAGATCAGACCCTCCGCCTGGGCGACGCTTCCAGAGAGTTAGGGGGGTTAGTACTAGTACACTCCAGTTCATGACGGTCTGTGCACAGCCGTTTCTCAATGGATATGCTCAGGTCCAGTTCCAGCAGCAGGACTCAGCAGGAGCACGGCCATTATCGGTACCAGTGGCTGTACCTCCCAGATACCAGCAGGTAGCTAGGGATTGGGCTACTCAGCAGGCCGGACCGTCAGCCCCTCCCAGTCAGCCATCTGCCTCGGATGCAGGACCCTCCGCTGCTCCAGCACGAGACCAGCCGATTCATATATCGGACGATGATGATGACCTAGAGGAGCTCTCAGATTATGCGCCATTATAGATTGTTCAGGGAGTTCTTCTAGTTTTGTGTTTATACTTTTTGTAATCACATCTGTATATTGTACAAAATTTAACCTTTTAGTGGAAAAAATTTGGATCAACTTGTTAAATTTGCATGTTATTTCTTCATGATTTCTTAAAAGAAAATTTAAGAGAAAAAAGAAAAGAGGAATTGATCAGATGGAAAATAAGATGATGAATAATAAAGAGAGATATAAGATGTTCATAACTCTACCAATCAAGGTACTTGGCGTAAGAATTAACAAAAGTCTTTTACAATACAGGAACATGGTCTTACACCGATTCAAAATCGACCCACAGTCAAAAGGAAGAATAAATAGATCAAACATCATGTCCTTCGGGATCACAGGAAATCAAAAGATCAGAATTGTACTTTGGGGGCACGATGAGGCCGCCAAATTAAAACACCTAGTTCAGAAGAACACCCAGCTCAGAAGAGCAGTCCAGAAGGAAGCACAGTCCGAAGAAGACTCGGTGTAGCTCAGGAGAGCAATTATCGCACTTTGTACAGTCCGAAGAAGACTCGGTGCAGCTCAGGAGAGCAATTATTGCACTTTGTACAGTTCGAAGAAGACTCGGTACAGCTCAGGAGAGCAATTATCGCACTTTGTACAGTCCGAAGAAGACTCGGTGCAGCTCAGGAGAGCAATTATCGCACTTCGTACAGTCCGAAAAAGACTCGGTGCAGCTCAGGAGAACAATTATCGCACTTCGTACAGTCCGAAGAAGACTCGGTGCAGCTCAGGAGAGCAATTATCGCACTTCATACAGTCCGAAGAAGACTCGGTGCAGCTCAGGAGAGCAATTATCGCACTTCGTACAGTCCGAAGAAGACTCGGTGCAGCTCAAGAGAGCAATTATCGCACTTTGTACAGTCCGAAGAAGACTCGGTGCAGCTCGAGAAGAGTAAACCCCGCGTTTTATAAGTCCAGAACCGACTAGATGCATTATCGCTTCCCTGGCAAAAAGGTAAGGACTGCCTCAGGTATGCGTCTCTTTCCTTTGTTCTCTGAATTTTGGCTCATCTAGGTACTAGTGCGCTAGTTTTCCCAAAATTGGGGGCAACTGTAGACACCAGGTCTTGAAGCAGTCCAGGTCAGAGTTACCCGATGAAGAGATCAATGTTGATTTTCGAGTAAGGGGATGAAATTCGGAGGTTTTCGTCTTTTGGTCTCGCAAGGATTAAAATCTTTTTCTATAGCATGGAGTTTTGAAAGAGTTGGATAAATTTTACAGAATTTGGGTGAAATTGGGAGATTTGCTCCACAGACGGGCATTCCATCTGTGTAGGGACGCCCGTCCCTACTTGGGGTGATACCCGTCCCTAGGCATGATAGGGACAGACCCGTGGCAATCTAGGGACGCCCGTCCCTAGGATCGTGCCCCGTCCCTAGTCAGTTTCCCGCATTTGCCCTTAGTAGGGACGGTCGTCGGTAGGTGCAGGGAAGCCCGTTGGTACGGTAACTGACCGGATCACGCGAGATTGGTTAAAATTTAATCTCTTTTCTTTTCAAAATGGGGATAGAATTTATCTAAAACTTGAATTTTAAAGTCCTTTTAAAATTCAAACTTTAGATAGAGGCTTATCTTAATTATCTCATAAAACCCTATAAATAAAGGATCAAATTTCAGTTTTTAGGGGTTAGAAAATTTGGGGAATTTGGAAAAAGAGAGAAATTTTAGAGAGATTTTATTTAGAAAAAAAGCTATCAAATATTTTTTGGACAAAATTGCTTTTTAGAAAAAGGTTTTTCTGTGAGCAGATTACGCAAAAAGTTTATAAATCTCTATTCATCTATAGGGTTTTATTTTGATAAAAACTTCTTTTAATTAATTGATTTCTTCAATTTTTTTCTTATGAATTAAGTCAAATTGAGGTGACGAAATTCAGTCGTTTCCATCAATATAACTAATTCGAACACACGATCGCTATCAAACTATCAAGGAAAGAACAACATAAATTTTCTTTCTTTGATCTGATTCTTATTTGATTGCGAGGCACACGGGGACAAAATCATTCGACATCCACCCTAAAAGGTAAGATCCGAGGGTAAACATTCTGAATTAACATTCACATAATTTAATTTGACTTACATTGATTTTTTTATCCTTTTTTACAAAAGATTTAAGAGGTTTTTTTTTATTAATTTGTTTTCCCTTACTAGGGACGGCCGCTGGCATGATACCGGAGGCTGTCCCTAGGCAAATTCTCATTTTTATTTTTATTCACGTTTTTATTGCTAACATGTTTATCCTTGTGAGTGCTTTTCTGACCATTGGAAGTTGGAGTTATGAGAGATGGTGGTTGCGCCATCTTGAGGATCTCGATTTGGGTTCATTTTTCTACCCTTACCTTTTATTTATGTTGTTATGGAAATGGTTTTAGTATCGTCAAGGTAAAAAGGACCAAAAGCTTTTTAACAATTAAACCTGGAGATTTTCCCAAAAATGGTGGACCAATGTCCCATTTCAACCAATAAAATTGACACTTCATAAGAAAACATTTTTGTAATAAATATGTATGGTAGGACCAAAGTCCTCATTCCAATGAATATCCCATTTTATGCATGTATTGCACTTTTATAAATGGGAGTTGTATTCCGCTCCTAGTGTTATTGTAATTTATTTTGAACACTTTATCTTGATTTTTGCTTCTATTTACCGCTTTGGATGTGAATGATCGCGCCTTTAATAAAGTGCATCGTATGGAAAGTTGGTGAAATAATAAATTCAAAACATAATTGTAAAATTAATCAAAGTACGAATAAATGAGAAGTCCCGAACTCACTCTGGTCTTTGGGACTCAAAGAGGCGAGAGGTCTAGGACTTCCAAGACACCTCTTGAGTCCCACCAAAAGGCTTAAATACACAATCCTAGGCTCTAGGGGAGTAAAGGATGAGGCCTCCAAGATCCCTCTGGCTAGCTCAAAATGGATATGTGTGCGCTGTCTTAGGATCGATAAGGCTAGACGACCCTTCCCAATGTTCTATTGGGTGGCGACTCCAAGAAACCTCATTGTTGCCCAAAATAGACGAACTTGTAAATACCTTACAAGTTTAAATGAATCCCATCCTGATCGCCCTAATGGGAGGCCACGGGATTCAGCGCGCGTCACAAACACTTATCAAAAATTAACATTAACATTACTTAATTAAAGCTTACATCTTTCAAATACACAATTTTACAATGTACCATTACATAACCTTGATATATAAAAATGGTGCAAATTCTATACAATACAAAAGATTAAACCTACTAGAAGACTAAAAGACTTCTCCTAGTGGCTAGCAGATGTTCACACCAAAACTTGAGCTTCCGAACTATGAACCTACACGGGAGATAAACACTCATGCTGAGCTAGGGCTCAGTGAGGATACAAACAAAACAAAGTCTACTATAGGAAGTCATGAATTAGACATATAATAACAAAACATACTATAATTAAATAATAAGTCAAGCATTCAATATTACATGCTTTACAACATTAATATCACTATCATACAATAGATACAATATTACCTGAAATGTTATTATATCATGGCAAATATCACACATTAACACAATACTATTATCAATCAATGAAACAACCATTCTTTTATAGCCTGAATCAATATAGCAGTGGATAACGGGAACACTGGATACCAATTGGGTATCAATCACTAGATACTAGGGAAAAATAGTATCAACACTAGAGATATGTAAATCTCAATTCACTAGATACCAAACGGTATCAACACTAGCAGCTGCAAACAATAACCCTTATAGGCATGCATACTTATCCATAACTCAATTACAGGCTAAATAACTAATCCATTCAATATTCTTTTAATCATATTATAAAACATCATAGTCACATTAAACAATAATTGCATAAATCACGTCATTTACACATGTATATAGCTTATCAACAAGTCACACCTCAACATTCAATTCATTTACCTGCTTAGGTTACCGCACTATAATTTCAAAACTAAACAACTTTATAAAAATACTAAACCAACACTACAATCATTTTATGTTTTAATTTTCGTCACTAATCGATTAATTTTGTGACGAAAAATATATTTCGTCATTGTTTGTTTAGGAGGAAAAATTTCCCACCTTTTTTTTGAGGAAAAAAATTTAATGACAAAATAATAAATTATTGCAACGTATAAATTTGTCATAAAATATTTATTTTTTGTGACGAATTATTTTGGTCATAATTAAATAAATTAGTGAAAATAAAATCATTGCGTCAGAAATAAGATATCGATATAAATAAAATTATAATTATTTTTTTCAAAAAACTTTAGTTTAAAAAATAATTTTATTTATAACAAATAAATGTGTCACAAAAAATGAATATACTGTGACGAGATACAATTTCGTCACTTTTGATATGGAGGAAAAAATTCCAACCTTTTCCTTTTGGTGGGAAAAAAATTTAATGAAAAAAATTACTATTTGCAACATATAAATTCATCATGAAATACTTATTTTTTGTGACATGAATTATTTTTGTCACAATTTAATGAATTAGTGACAATAAAATTATTTCGTCACAATAATTTTATTTATGACAAATAAACATGTCACAAAAAATGAATATATTATGACGAAATTCAATTTTGTCACCGGTACAGTCAATTTATGACAATAATAATATTATGTCACAATTGGTTGTAATGTTAATATACGACAAATAAATTATGTCATAAAATATAAATTCAATTTATGACAAAAAAATATGTCACAAAAAAAATAATATATTGTGACGAAATACAAGTTTATTACTAATATAATCAGTTTGTGCGACATAATATTTTATCACAATCGACTGTAATAAAAATATACTACAACTAGATTATGTTATGAATAATTTATTTTATATAAAAATAAAAATGTCTCTAATAAATTTTTTAATAACAAAAAATAGTTTGTCATCTACTTTTTTACAAAAATAACTAAATTATATATGAAAGTTAATTAATTAATAATATAATAATAATTTAAAATAAAATATTTTAATGTAAATTAAAAAATTGTAATCTTAAAATCCAGAATAAAATTTTCTCCCTAAGTCCTTCTCTCTCTCTCTCGCAAAATCGATCTGTCGCTTGGTGACTCCCCCTCTCCACCGCGGTCCTCTCTCGGTGACTTCCTCGTCTCCTCCACAGTTCGATCTATATCAGCCACCGTCTCCGCCGCGTGCCTGTCTCTCTTACTTGCAGTCTCTACCAGACTCCTCCCTCTCAATATCAATCGCCCATTCTTCAATCAGGTTATACCTCTCTCTGTTTGTTAATGAATTTAATCATTTTCTTTCATTTTTTGGGTATTGAGTGACTTCTTGTTTGAATAATTGTTTTTGTTAGTGTGGTGCGTCATTGATCTGTGTTTGCTATGCTCGATCTAGTGCCTCCTTAACACTCCCTTGAGAGGTCAAATTTGCAAAAGTTTTTGTTCTGTAACTATTGTTTGATTTTTTTTTTGTTTTCTGTTTGTTGATGTTAGTATTTTTTTTTCAAGTAAAGTAGATGATGTACTTGGTCATTTGCAACCCAATTTCTGTAACTCTACTCTTTTACATAACAATGACTCGGCTTCTATCTCTCTAAGTTCTTCTTTTAATAATTAACTGCAGTATATTTGGTTAATCTTTGTGTGGATTGTGTTAGATTACATTTCATTGTAATTAGAAGTGAATTGTTTGATGGGTGTTAGATTTGCTGAGTTTTTGAGTTAAACAAAAGACGATGTGCATCTCTCATTGTCTCTGTTTTCGATTAATTACTATGAGAAGATGAATTTCAGTAACAGAAGCAGATGAACTGAAATTTTCTTATTATTATCATTTGACTATATATATATATATACATATGTATATATAGGAGTATGTTTGATTAACTCTGATTTTGGTTTTTTTTTTGTTATATGTCTAAATTTGGCTTTTCGATTTTGTTTATTTGTTTTGTTTTTCCTTTTTGTTGTTGTACTTAATCTGGGTTGTTGCTAATTAGATCTGTAATCTATAACCTTATTTCAATTCTTGTTTGGTTACTACCCAAATTTATACTGGGTAAGTGGGAACGTTTTAGATTTTCATTTTTTAGCTCCAATTATTAGGAATTTTTATGGTTTGATGTGAGGAAAGGAATTTTGTACAGAATATAGGTAAAAATGGGTAGAGAATTTGATTGGGGGAAGAGGAATAAATAGACAGAGCCAAAAGGATCCAGTTGTAATAAATGTCTGCTATTGCCTATCCTCTCTTGCAATAATCTGCCATGGCTTAATATCGTAAGAGATAGAAAGATATTGGGTTTGTTGGTGATTATTAGATCAGCAAATGTCAAAGTCCTGTCTCATAGGATTGGGTTGTCATTTTTGCAGTCTTTATATTCCTTTTAGAATCCACCCCATGCTTGAATTTATATTTGTGAAATCATAATGCTCTATTTTTCAACTCTTTAAATCTCTATATAGTTTGACCTATAAATCTTGGTACAACCTGTAATTCATCTAGATTTTCCATTAAACCTCAAACTTGCATTTGTTATTATGCACTTATCCCTCAATACTTTACAGTTTAATTTTTTTGGCTTTTAGCTCTTTTCATCTGTAGTTTAGAAGTATTTCATTGCTAAAACTTTTCTCAATTTGGTTATTCCTGTTTTCATATTAGAGATTAGAGCATTGGATATATATCACATTGCCTAGCTTGTTAGTTCATGGATTAGGCCTGATTCAGATAACAAACTCGAGTTTTAAAACAATAATAATCCATTTAGCAGTACACAGAATCCTGGCAAGTTTAGAACCACTTAATCCCCCTTTGTAATAGTTCTGGGTCCACTTTGATATGAATTTTGGGCAAGTTTAGAACCACTTGATCCCCCTTTGTTAGTTCTTGAATTCCACTTTGATATGGCACTTTTTCATACTTTCTTGTTGTGATTATATATGTAATATAGATCCAAAGAGGTTAATTAGCAGACCATATTATTATTGTATTTGGCTGGACTTCTTCTATTTTATGTATTTTATTTTGAATGTGATAATCAAACTCTAACTTATATTGTCTTATTTATAGAAATTATATATATGTATTGCACATTCATGGAATATTTTGTTTTTCTTAGTTTTTGATCAAGTGCTAAATATGAGCACTACATATAACTTAAGAGAACGTATTGCACATTCATGGAATATATATATATATATATATATATTTCCCTTGGTATATGATAAAGTGTAATATATTCTTAAATTTTACTTGCATCATAGCAAATGAATGCTTTGATTTGTTTGATTGTGTTAAATATCTAAATTACATAAGCTGATTATAAAATGAAGTAATGATTATAAAGTGGATGATATAAGTATATTATAATATATGGTGTGTGTGAGATTGGACCTAAATTGGAGGATGGAGAAACTTGTGTTGGAGTTTGAATTGAAGCGGGGTGAATGAATATATGATTATTTGAAGTGTAAAGATTTTATTGTTTACAGGGGGATAGGCAATATTATAGAGAAAACTCTGCCGAAATTTCGGTAGAATTAAGTGACATATTTGTATTTTGATTGAATGAATAGTAAAACTAAATAGCTATAGGGCAGATGGGTATAGTGAAAGGATAAAAAAAAAAAATAATTACCTGAATTTCGCAATAATCTTAAGAGTAGTTTAAAACAATCAAGTAATCGTGCAGTATCGTTGGAACCGTAGTGTGTGTATAGATTAAGGGTGTTATATGATTAAGTTTTTTTTTATCTAATATATGATTTTTTTTTGTTTAGGAGCATGATGCAAATTTTGAAGTTTCAACTGAATTTATTTCTTGATTAGGATGTAAATTTAATTTTTTACATTAGATAGTATGTTTTTATTTGATTAACCTTTTATTTGAATAAATACATTATATTAGATTTTCTTTAGAAATTTAATTGATTGTATAACATTAAATTTCAAATGTGTCATTTTTAATACAACGCATATATGACAAGTATATTTGTCATAATTTGTCGACTTTTTAGTTCATAAATGACGATATAATGTTTACAATTACGATATTAATATTGTAATAAAAAAATATAATTTAATGACAATAAAAAATTGTCACTAAAACTATTTTTTGTGACAATTATTTTTGTCTGTATTTATGTCACTAATTTGTAAAATAATATGACGATTTATATTCATCATTAATATACATTAATTTAATGACGAAATCATTTTTCGTCACTTAAAGTATTAGATTTAATGACGACATTAAATATTTTATGACGAAAATTATATTTATTTGTGACGATAATTACGTAACCAATACTTAATGGTTTTAACTAGAAGTAGAGTTTCGTCATTAAAAATATTTAATTTCGTGACGAATTTTAAATTTGTCATAAAAAATATCAATCTTTTGTGACGATAAACAATATAATGTGACGAAATATAATTTTATTTGTGACATAATTTTTGTCATGAAAAGTAAGAAATAAAGATGACGATAATCATTTTCGTCACAAAAAATATACTTACAGTGACAAATAACTAAATTGTCACGTAAACTTTTATGTTACGCGTTTACCGTTACATTCTCCGTGACGATAAAAATTCATCACTTTATCTTTTTAGCGACGAAAAATGAATTTTTCATGACAATTTTTTGCGTCATAAAAGGTGTAATTTCTTGTAGTGCAACATACACCTCCGTCACGCTTGCGATAGAACTCAAACATGCCTCCGTTGCACTTATGATAGAGCACGGACATACAAACCATTGCTTAACACAGCGCTGTCCCGCTCACGACAGAACCAAAATATGCCTATTTCAAACATCTTTCTACTTCTTTTGCACCTATTCAACTCAAGTACTCCCTAAACTCTTAACCAACACACACATAAACACTTTTAGTGATACAAATTGTAACTACTACATAATTAACATGCAAACATCAAAACACATCATAACTTCAAACTACCAGCAAATCTTCATTAACTTAACCATACAATCCCAAGTACAATTCAACAAAAACTTTCCAAAACCCATAATTCACCCAATCTAATCAATCATGCATCTAGTAAAGAGTTAAAATCCCAAACATTTAAAAGCTAACTCCTCCAACTTTACAAATGCAATTAACCCTTATATGAATTCAAACTAAAGAAAAAGGAACAGGAGAACAAAGCAATTTACCTTATAATTGAAAAGAGGTGACCGGCCAACTTGATGAACAAAATGCCAAAACCAACCTCCAAATCACTTATATATACATGCTAATGCTAGGTGGCATGCTCTTAGCTCTACACATGGATTCCACTTACTCTTCAATTAAAACTAATTTAATCTAACTTAACTTAATTAATCCTCACTTAACACTAATCATGCATAATTACACTTTTGTCGCTTAACTTATTTATTTCATGCAATTAGGTCCTTAATTTCCAAATTACACTTTAGTCTGAAAACTATAAACCCTAAATCAAACTCGCCTAATCACCCTAATCATGCACAATGCTACTAAGGTGGATTTCGGGTCATTACATATGTGATTGTACTAACCCTCCGTAGAGCAGTAGTGCCACCATCATGCTAACCCTTCTGTAATTTAAAGTGGTAGTATCGTGATCATGCTAACCCTCTATAGATCAGTAATGCCATCATTGTGCTAACCCTTTTGAGATTTGAGGTGGTAATGTCATGATCGTGCTAACCTTCCGTAAATCGGTAGTGCCGTCATCGTGCTAACCTTCTAAGATTTGAAGTGGTAGTGCTGCAATTGTACTAATTCTCCATAGAGCAGTAGTACGGTCATCGTGCTGACCCTCATGAGATTTAAAGTGATAGTGTCGTGATCGTGCTAACACTTTGTAAAGCAGTAATGCCATGATCGTGCTAACCCTTCTAAGATTTGAAGTGGTAGTGCCGCGATCGTTCTAACCCTTCATAGAGTGGTAACGTCGTCATCGTGCTAATTCTTCTGAGATTTGAAGTAGTAGTGTTGTGATCATGGTAACCCTCTGTAGAGTGGTAGTTCTGTCATCGTACTAACCCTTCTGAGATTTGAAGTGGTAGTATCATGATTATGCTAACCTTTTGCAGAGTGGTAGTGTTGTCACCATGTTAACCCTTCTCTTATTTGAAGTGGTGCCTCCTGAGAGGCCTTTGGTTGATCGCCCCCTGAGAGGTCTTTAGTTGATTGCCCATTGAGAGGTTTTTGGTTAATTGTTTGGGCTGATGTCACCACTCGCCTTTTTTCAGTGTCCGTATTGAATCTCTCTTACTACAAAACTGGAAAGCCAAATATGCAAAAAAAATAGTGAGTGTGCACGTGAATTATATGGGTCATGTAGAAATGCAGGATAAGAATTCATTTAAGTGAGTTTGGAGGTGAGAGTCGGGCTGGACGTAATTTGCCGTAGGATCGATGCGCTTTGGAATTGCTTTTGGATTTCGTTCCTTTGGGTTGTGAGGTTCTCATCTGATACCTATAGTCACATTTTTTTAAGGTAGTGCATCACTTGTAGATTTTCACACTAGCTTTTATTAGCAAACAATGCATCTTTTCCGGATTTTCACACAACGTTGTGCCTTATTTTTGCCTAAAATAGACCCAACCCAATCTAGTGGCCTTTTTTTTAAAGGACAGACTGCCTGTTTTTAGGTTTTTATCCTGTCCTTTGACTTAACTTTTGCTTAGAGAACAAGTTATGGTTTTCATCTGTAACGGCCTCTTTTTCTTTTTTTTTTTTTGTTACAAATTTTAAAAGAGGCTGAAGCTATTACCAAAGATCCTTCAAGAGCTATCAGTATGTACTTACATCATAGACTATAGTTGTATGAGCTTGATTCTTCTCATGAAGGTGCCGTAGAATTGGCTTCACAGTTGATAACAGGACATATCAGCTAAAGCACCTGAGTAGTGAGAGAAGTAAAGGACAGGAACTGGATATCTTTGATAATGCAAAATGAATCATTCTAGTCATAATAGTACATCACTGCATAAATGCATATGTTTCAGTTTGATTTCATCACACAAGATCCTTATTTGGCGTTAACTTAAAAAATACAAGATCTCATCTAATCTCGAGATAAATCCTGTGAGCATCAAACTCATGTTATCAATCAAATATCTCAGATTTTCGTGATTGAAAATTTTCTCTCAGCCCTTAATTTTTGCTAGGAATGCTTTTTTTTTTTTTGAATTTTCACCCTAGCAAGGCACCTAATTTTAGCGAGGTTGCATTTTTTTTAGTTTTCACCTGCATGGCATTTGTTCTCTCTCCTTTTTTTTATTTCTTTTTTTTAGTCTTTGCCATGAGACCCCCTTCAGTCTATTGACGTATACATAGTTCTTTTGAATCCTCTTTCATCATTATTAGCCGAGACGGATGCTCCTTCTAATAATGACTCTTTTTTAGCACTAAAGGCTTCATCTTGACCTTGTGCAAACTAGCTGAGGTAATGAGCTCTCCATTTAGAACTTGACTGTGAAAGCCTATACCTTCCTTTTATCGGCTTTGATGGCTCGATTTTTGAAGTATCCTTTAATAATTGAGATTAGGTTACAGGTTAGTCTTAGGTGATTTTAAGACAAAACTATGGTTTTTTTTAGGCCCAAAGCTTCATTCATCTTGAATTTAATAGTCCAACTTCTAAGGCAGCCCATTAATGATTGGAGATAAATTTTGTTTGGCTGCACTATATGCATCTTAGATGCTAAAGAATCAAAGAAATGTCTTTTGAAACTTCAATTGCTGTTAGCTTGGCATATTAAAGCAGGTTGTCCTAGCAATGCCCTTGTCAATTTTTAGTATGTCATTTCAATTTCTCTCCTTTTTTTATTTCTTTTTTTTAGTCTTTGCCATGAGACCCCCTTCAGTCTATTGACATATACATAGTTCTTTTGAATCCTCTTTCATCATTATTAGCCGAGACGGATGCTCCTTCTAATAATGACTCTTTTTTAGCACTAAAGGCTTCATCTTGACCTTGTGCAAACTAGCTGAGGTAATGAGCTCTCCATTTAGAACTTGACTGTGAAAGCCTATACCTTCCTTTTATCAGCTTTGATGGCTCGATTTTTGAAGTATCCTTTAATGATTGAGATTGGGTTACAGGTTAGCCTTAGGTGATTTTAAGACAAAACTATGGTTGTTTTTAGGCCCAAAGCTTCATTCATCTTGAATTTAATAGTCCAACTTCTAAGGCAGCCCATTAATGATTGGAGATCGATTTTGTTTGGCTGCACTATATGCATCTTAGATGCTAAAGAATCAAAGAAATGTCTTTTGAAACTTCAATTGCTGTTAGGTTGGCATATTAAAGCAGGTTGTCCTAGCAATGCCCTTGTCAGTTTTTAGTATGTCATTTCTGGTCCAGGCAAAGGCTTTTTTTCTATTTTTTTAGAATCTCTCAGAATTTTCCTCTCTTTAAGAGTTATATCAGATGCTATCAATATGTTTTTTGGATTTTCCAAAGTCTCGAGATTAAATGCAGTCGTATTAGTTGAATTAATTTGAAAAATGAATACATCATTATCATGTGAAATGAAATCATTAGAAACATCATGCAAATGAGCAAAATTGTTCAACTTATTGAAATAACTAACATTGCAAACATTGTCATAAAAAAGGAAGTTCTTGGAATAAAAAAATGCAAAACATCTGAAAAAAAAATATTATCTTCTTCCTTGTTTTCCTCATCTTTTTCTCCAATCTCACTAATGGATTAATAATTTATTGCCACCATGGGAATTCCTTCTTCACTCGCCTCCCGACGGGTGTTAGTAATGTACTCATCTCCATATAGATCATGCAAAATGTGCAACTCAGGTAGACCAGACCCGATCATTTACACAGGTGGGGGACTGCATT
This sequence comes from Excoecaria cochinchinensis, assembly GCA_947683425.1. NCBI lineage: Eukaryota > Viridiplantae > Streptophyta > Magnoliopsida > Malpighiales > Euphorbiaceae > Excoecaria > Excoecaria cochinchinensis. The sequence goes on along the minus strand of CANTUQ010000008.1, from coordinate 76,775 downwards.
ATAGCCAGACTTGTTCTTCTTCTCTCTCTTTTTAGGATCCATGATCTGTTTGAAGTCAATATGATATTGGATCTTGTTCTCCAAAGTATGAAAATAATCTGTCAGAAGCCTAGTGTGTTGATAATAGGTGCAATACTGATCACCTTGGTGCCTTAGCTATCCCTGATTCATAGCTGGCCTGGGTGGCAATGGCTGCAGCTTACCCTCCTTTACTAATCTCTCCAATACCCAAGATAGAGATTGGCCTGAATTAGAAAAGTTCCTCTAACCTTGTCCAACTTCGATAGCTGAAACCTCGGTCATTTTACCATTTCTATTATTACTTTTCCCAGCACTACCTGACTCGTACCCTAATTGGTTCCCATAATTTTTCCCAATAAAGTTATTTTGGCTTGCTTTTTTGGCTAGGTAAACCCCCGCAGCCTCTATCGTAATGTCTTTTGACTCCTAGTCTTTAAGTCCTTTGAAGCTAAGTAAATCCCTCAAGTAAGGAAGGAGTTTCAGATAAACAATCTAATCTGGCTCGGCGGTATCATGCTTCCATTTCATCTCCATGACCTTATTCCTCCATCTAGTGAGGTATTCATGGAATGACTCGTCACTCCTTTGCTGTAAAAGTTTGAGATCCTTTAAGGTGACCTCTATTCTCGTGCTGCAGTCATACTGCTTTTAGAACTCTTCAATCAAAAGATCTCAATCCTCCTTGGACCTCCTGTCTAACTCGTGATACCAGTCTACTACCTGACCCACCAGACTAAGGCAAAAATATTCCACCTTCTGCTTCTTGGCCGACTTTGTGCCCTTCATCACCAGGGTATACTGCTTATTGTGTGCAGATGGGTCCGAAGTACCATCGAACTTTGGCAGCACAAGCATCTTGAATCTTTGGGGCAGCAGCTTTTCATCCCCTAAATCTCTATCCTCATGATTGATCCCCTTTCCAACAGATAATAAGCGAGAGATTGCCTCAATCTGTTGTCTCATTCTTTTCATTGCCTCATCCTCCACCCTAAGTACTCTACCCCTCACGGTTTGATGGACTATTGGCTCTTCAACTTCATCCTCCATCACAAAATCCTCATTGGGATTGGGGATCATTTCCCTTCTTGGCTCAATGGGCACAGCGGCTCTATGTTCATTAATAGTTTAACAGGCAGCATTACCTATGAGAGGAGCCTCTCTGCCAGTAGGCAGTTCAACTTGCCCCTGAGGAGGGACTACTAGTGGTATTGGAGTAATAGGTGGTTATGCAACAGAAGGATGTGCAATCCTTTCAGCCATGATGCCCATCATCTCCAACACTCTTCGTTCAAAGTCCTCTAGCCTCCTTGTAAGATCTTGAGTGGTCAAAGCCCTAGTTTCTTCTGCCATTGATGATTCTAAGAATGATTTGCTGGTTATTGAAAGTGACTCAAAATCCCAATTAGACACCAATTTTGGCAACTCAAAGAGCAGGTTTGTCCTCACTAGATGACCGTTGATACCTCTACTCCACTTAAATGAATCTATGAAGTCTGCAAGACTCAAATTATTAGAATGATACATGAATAACATATAAAATGCATGATTATGTGTTATGCAACATTCACAACCACATACAAGCAAGTAGATCTTTTCAACCTTATCACTCTCATATAGGAGCTAATGCGGTCTATTTCCTAGGTGGACTTGATCCATGGGTTAACGGAAAACCCATTGGATGCTTATGGTGCACGACGAAAAACTGGTAGCATAACATATCTTAATTTAAAGCACATATATATGAGTTTTGGCCTTTATGTATTTAAACACTTCAATTAAATTAGGATGGGCCCACTGAGGCATGAAAGCCTTTGATGAAAAAACCATATAATTTATTTGATTTTGTTCAATATATAATGGCACACACATAGCAAGCATTGTATTAAGGAGCATATCACTTGTGAGAAATATCTATTGCCATTACATGAGCTTTAGTCAAAGGTGATGATACTTTAGGTCTACTCAAGCATGGTCCCTACCAACGGGTCAAGCCCATCACGAGTATAAAGAATGATCAGGTATCTATTTAATATACCATGATGGCATGAGGTTTGGATTGGTGATTATTTTTAACACTTTTCTACATTGAGTGAACATATGGTTATGCTTCGGGAGCACACCGGGGTAAGAATAGGGACCATCTATCATAGATTTAAGGCTTTAGTATGGATGCAATTCAATTTTTTGAAAAGCGATAGAATTTTAATTTGTAAAAACTCAATTATATATATTAACCAAGACACTTTTAAAGTAAAGTCTCAAAGTCTCCAGTTGAGTCACTACTGTGACGCGCATATAACCCGCTTTAAGTCCCGAAGGGCCCGCTTTTAGGGTCCGAGAGGGTTCGCGTCTAGATCTTAGGTAACAAGAGATATTTTGGAATCCCTACCCAATAAAACATTGAAAAAGTTAATATAATCACATGAAACCTTTCAGGCACATTTAAGGTATTTTGGAGTCGCTGCCCAATTTTAAAAAAATCAAAAAAGTCCGTCTAATCTCGAGGGTCTAAACCAGACACTAAAAAAAAAATTGATTTTACCGACGGACGTATATTCCGTCGGTAAAATTAGTATAATACCGACGGATTACTGACCAAATTTATAATGTGTTCAATTTGATGAATGCCGACATTTTTACCGACGAAAATAATTATTTATCGCTATTATTGGTGGGAAATGTTGGCGCCAATTGTTAGTGACCGATTTACCGACAGTTATTTTCATCGGTAAATATTTTTTTCAATTAATTCATGTAGTGACGGAATTTTTATCGGTAATACAAGCATTTTTTGTTTACCGACGGTTGGTAAGTAACTGCGAAAAAATCTTGGGGTTTAGTTATAGCTACGGTTGGTTTTCGTCGGTAAGCCATCGGTAATGATTAAGAAAATATTTTATATTTAATATTAATAAAATATACAATAAAAAAATTTAGGGCCCTATTTGTCTGAGTTCCTTTTTTTATAAACATCCCTTGTCTTTAACTTTTATCCTGAGCCGCTCCAACACCCATCCTTGCCATCTCAACGGCGAGGTTACACCCACCGGCCATTCACCACCGCTGCTCTAACACCATCCGTGCAATCTCCCTCCGTAACTTTTTAACAGTATTTTTCAAAGCTCTTGTATTCCTAAGTTCGATTGCGGCCTGTGTTCCATAGAGTTGGGGGTCGGTTCCACTATGAGAAGTGCGGTAAGTAGTCTACCTTTCTGGCTTTTTAAATTTATTGTGATTCAGTAAAGAAAACTAAGTTATTCAGTATCTAGGGCTATTGTATCTATTCTCTCTCTGTGTGTTTTTTCCTTTCGAATAACCTTGTTATGTTTATTTGTTCATCGAGTTGATTTGGTAGAATCAGGGTAAGTGTATTCACATGCCAGAAGAAGTTAGAAATTTAAGTAGGTTCGATGCTGAGAAGTCTTTAACTAAACTTGCCTCTGGTTGCCATCATACCCCTTTTTGATGCTTGTTTCCTTTACCTAGGCTGGCTAGAAATGTTTGAGGACATTCTGAGTGGCTCTGTTTTTCCTGCTTTGAGTTGTGATTGGAATTATAAAGCTTAGCTTTCTGTTTTTCGTGATTAGAATCCATCGATTGTCTATTTGGATTGTTAATTTTGAGCATACTGAAATAAATAAATTAGCAAAAACTAATTCATGTTCTGATGTCCTTTACCAAAGCTTAAATAACTACTTATAGAGCTTAAGTATTTGTGAGTTTATCTGTTAAATGGCACTCTGCATTTGAGAGTGCTATTAAGTAAAAATATATGACTTGGATTTGGTCAATCTTTGAATTGTTTGGATTTTGAGAAATATATGACTTGGATTTTGAGAAATATAGGACTAATTAATGGAATGCTTTTATTATTATGCACAAGTGAAGCAAAGCTGAATTGTTTTGTAAATTACCTGCAGAAGATGCATAACAACAGCTGACAGTCACATAAATATCCTTATAAAGGTAACAAAGAGTCTTCTCCTTTTTTATTAGTAGCTTTTCCGTGATTTTATTCTGTTAGAATTTTGCTTTCGTGCTGTGGCTGTAGTTTTTCTATTTTCTATATTTTTTGTATTATTAATGCATACTTTAGCATAACCTTTACCCAAATTTATGTTTCTTAAGCTGGGCATGAGTTTTTTGAGCAGTTTCTTTTTTTTTTTTTTTTTATCAAATGTTATTTCAAACTTGTATTCTTTTTACTTGCTTTCACTTTGAAACATAGCATTGGCCTTATTGGTGTTGTCAATGTTTACATTTTTCTATATTTGCAATGTTCTTTTATATCTTAATTGTTCCTATGCTGCAGGTGGCTGAAAAGATTGAGTCATGATCAAAGTTTCAGAAAGATTTCTTGGATTAGCTGGTAGGTTTCTGACTTTCATACATATGTATCATTGCCATTGGGTGGAATAGATTATATATATATATATATATATATATATATATATATGTATATATTAAACAATTATAATATTTCCTCAAAATAAAATGCAAATATGCAGTATTTGATGCTAAGATTATTAGATCATAAATATTTGCTCAAAATAAAATGTGCTGAATGTACTCAAATATCATTGGCAAGGTGCTTTGATTTGTCACTTACCCTAGGATAAAGTTGTCTCAGCGCATTTGTTATGTTGCATGTCATGTGGCAATGTAAGAACTTCAAACTCAAAGCATAATAGACCAGAATCATACTGTTCTAATAAAAAAAAAAACCTATATAAATTTTTAATTAAAGCTAACTACCATTTAGTAGAGAACTGTAACTATTGACATTTATATAGTATTTTAATATGTTCTACAGCTCTCTTTATTATTTGTACACACACTAAGTAGTAGTGTTACTAGTGTGAAATTATAAGTCTATTTTTCCTTTAATTAAGATTGTTGTAACTCATAGATAAATTATGTCCATATTTTTACCAAATGTTATGTTATATTTCTTCCTGAAAATGCTTTGTGCTGCAATTTATAAAACTGATGTCATTTTTACATTTTGAATTATGTCAAACATCCAAAGCATTTAGACTGAAATCATAAGTTTAAAAAGATACTTATTGAATAAGTAATTAGCAATTGCTAAGCTATACTCCGGTTTTGCATTGTAAGTTGTGGAGTAAAATTTATTGGAATAAGAATCATAATAATTAATATAATGATTTCAATAATAAATTTAAAAATACTCAATAAAAAAATAAAAAATAATTATCAAACCTAAAACTAAATCTAAACTAATTGAAAGAGATAAAGCACGACTTGATATTATGATCCTTTTGGAAGCAAAATATTAATTAGGTGTTCAAATTCTTATCAGCTAAACTTATTGTTTAATTCGTTGCTGAGACGAGCAATATTGAGGAGCCAATTGAAATTAATTTGAAGTAGACATACCTAATTTCAATATTCAAGATAGGAGTAAGGTATAACTATGTCATGATATTTTGCCCTTAACTTTTAATTGAGCTCAAAAATGCCCTTCACGTTACCAAATTGTGCAACTTTGCCATTCTATTCAAAAGGCTGACTTCTTTTTTTTCCTTTATATCATTCCACGTTTGACAATCTTAATTAATTAATTTTGCCAAAAGTCAATTTTAATTAATTGATATATATATATATATATATATATATATTAAACAATTATAGTATTTTCTCAAATGAAATGCAAATATGCAGTATTTGATGCTAAGATTATTAGATCATAAATATTTGCTCAAAATGAAATGTGCTGAATGTACTCAAATATTATTGGCAGCGTGCTTTGATTTGTCACTTACCGTAGGATAAAGTTGTCTCAGTGCATTTGTTGTGTTGCATGTCATATGGCGTGAATACTTTCATTGACTTTTCATATACCCAAAGGCAATTCATGAGCGGTGCAAAGATATACCAAAGTTGAGTTTCATATTTAGGTTTTCATTGTAGAATACTAAAACATGGCATAAGCAAACATGGGATGTCATTTTTTTTGGATATTAGTTAGATATATATTGAAGACAATAATTTCAACTTTTTTGTTGATCTAACCATTATTAGATGCAAGTAAAGAGAAATTATTAAACACGTTTCATTTTAGAATGATAGAAATCTTTACTTGTGATCATTTTGCTTTGTAAAACTCAATTCTCAAGGGATGATGATGACTGTCTCATGATTTGTTATTTAATATTGATTTGATTACAGGATAAGGTTGTTGAATTGAGAGAACAACATTTATCTCAAGGAAATTCAGTTGACGAGGCTCAAATTTATTATGAGGCTATTGTAGGATCGAAGAAGAGTAGGATTTATGGTCTCAGATCTGCAGGAATGCATTACTTTGGTCCTAATTTTCGTGACTCACACGGGTCAAGTGCACAGTCAGGTTCACCGTTGCATGCACAACATACAACAGTGGAAAACATACAACATATTGTGCAGGAGGCAGTTAACGCATATATGCCTAGCTTGATGGATGTTCTCACAGACAAATTGACAGAAAAATTGACTGACAAATTACTATCGGTTTTAACAAATAAAGTACGAGAAGAATTATCAAATGGGGATCAGCAACCTACCTCAGACCCTTCTGCTATTATGGATAGCCATGGTACATTCTAGCTAGTGCTTCTGAATTTACATAGGCTGTTTTAGATAATTTTTTTGTATAGTACTGCAAAACTTTATGCACAATGCCGATATTGGTATTATTTGCATGCAGTTAGACTATTTTAGATGTTTTTTGTATAGCACTGCAAAATTTCATGTACAATACCGATATTGGTATTGCTTGCATTGCAGTTACAAATATATAATTTTTTGTACTATAGCACTGCAAAATTTCATGTATAATACCGATATTGGTATTGCTTGCATTGCAGTTACAAATATATAATTTTTTGTACAACTGTAAAATATTGTGCACTATACAAATATATTTGCACAATAGTTATGATGTTTATTATTTTCGTTATATATTAAAATTATCAATTAATATATATTTTTAATTTAAATTTTAGACTTTTTTTATTCAAGTTATTGTGTTTAATTTGGGATTTGCAAACAGGAAATATATTATTTTTGCAAGAAATTATGAAAAAAGTTATACAAAAAAATTAATATTACCGACAACTTACCGACGGAAAAATCCGTCGCTCTCATTTTAATTGTATTAATATATTTACTAAATATTATTTGCCTACAACTTTACTGACAGAACAAATCTGCCGTTGTTTATATTAAAATTAATTAATAATTTATTAATTAAATTTACCGACGGTTTATCGATAGAATAATCCGTCGGTAAACGGTCAACGCGATAAAAAAGGCGACGGTTTTTTTATAAAATTACTGACGGAATATTATTAACAATTTCGTCGGTAATATCCGTCGGTAACATTACTGACCGAATTTTTCGCCGGTAAATTGGTACCTATGCACGTTTTAGGGACGGATTTATTCCATCGGTAAAATAAAAAAAGCCATCGGTAAGGTCATTTTCCATCGGTAAAATGCTAAATTCCGTCGGTAAAATCCGTTGGTAAAATGCATTTTTTTTTGTAGTAAGAGAGTAGTTCAGAACTTCACTCTTATTAGTGTCTTGATTGATTATAAATGAGTTTTTAACAATTAGTTTTCCATCTTTCTTCTCACGCAGTCATGCATTAAAATTTAAACGCATATCAAGCATCGAAATAAAGCGATAAAATAATAAAATAAAATAAATTGCAAAAAAAAATTAAAAGATAAAATTGGGATAAAAACTATAATCCCCCAAAATGTAAAGCTGAAGTAACATAAATACAATGCATACATAAAGCGGCACTACAAGAATTAAGGGAAATAGAGACGAAAAATAGAGACGGAATTCCGTCTCTAATGGAAAATAGAGACGTAAATTTTCCGTCTCTATTTCGTCGGTTGCTAAAATTAGAGACGGAAATTTTCTGTCTCTAAAATAGAGACGGAAAACAATTTTCGTCTCTGTTTTTAGAGACGGAAATTAGTTTTCTGTCTCTAACAATAGAGACAGAAAATAGTTTCCATCTCTAAAAATGGAGACGAAAACTGTTTTCCGTCTCTATTTTTAGAGACGGAAAACGAATTTCCGTCTCTATTTTTTAAAGGGTTTTTTTTTAAATATATAAAATAATAAGTAATATTAATTTTAAAATTGGCTTAATTAATTTATATAATGAAACAAATATTAAATAAACAATAAATAAATTTTAAAAAATGTATTTTATAATGTATTAATATATGTAGAAAATGTAGAAAATAACACATAAATATAAGACAATTTATAATACTGACAAATATAATACAACATTAAAATAAATAACACATAAATAATACAACATAAATAATATAATGGATGATATCCTCATGGCCTGCAACAACAAGAAGGCCAAGTTTCAGGCAAGACCAATCTAATAAGCTTTTAATTTAGGGGTAAAATCCTGGGAGTAAAATAGTTTAAGTTCTTCCATAATACCAAATTGCGTAGGCGCGGAGTATCCCACTTGGAAAATCATAACCTTGAATTAATCCTTTTCTAATAAAAAAAATGATATAAAAGAAAATGAATTCCCCTTTCTTTCAGTATAGGAAGGAAATCCTATCTATTACTATCATGTAAATTGTCATGAAATCGTGCTAAAACAACTCAGTCAGACTAGAATATATAATTGAATTACACAGGTTTAAATTTTATTCCTTTCTCCATAATCCAAGAAATGAGCAATAGAAAAGTGTAAACTTACACAGCAACCGAACACGAAAGAGCCACAAACTGCAATGGCAGTGTTGAGAAGAACCATTCCCAAACCACCATTGTCTGATATGGCCATGTCTTTGATTCGTTCTATCAATATTTCTCAAAATTAATACCTTCAAGAAAAAACACCGATAAGCAATCACTTAGGCATGGCAATTTAAAGACTGTATGCAAAGAAGAAAGAATAAATAAAATGTCTGTATATACATGAAGACGTTACAGAAAAAAAAACGGGTTGATTTCACCAACGGTCACTCAACTTATCACTTATCGCGCAAAAGTAACCGACTTTTTTTTTCTTACTTAAATGTCACAGAACTTTTAACATTTTTGCAAAAAAGTCATGTTGACCGGAATCCGGCGAGAACCCTCACCGGATTGATGACATGGCATGCCATATCAGAAACTACATGTCGTTTAACAATATTTTCAACAAATGCTACATCTAAATCAATTTCACTCACGGTCACTAAACTCATCATTTATCGCACAAAAATAACCAACTTTATTTTTTTTCCAACTTAAATGTTACTGAATTTCTAATATTTTTGCAAAAAAGTCATATATTTACTATTCGTCGCCACGTGTCATATGCCATGTCATCAATTCGGCAAGGGTTTTCGCCGGATTCCGGTTTACATGACTTTTTTGCAAAAATATTAAAAATTCAGTAACATTTAAGTAAGAAAAAAAAAAGTCGGTTACTTTTGTGCGATAAGTGATAAGTTGAGTGACCATGAGTGAAATTGACCCCAAAAAAAACCTATGCACATGTACATTGTATTACTATTCAAATGTTGTTTTTAGGGTATTATTAATTTACATGAAGCCAGTGTTCTTTTACTGCTTATATATAGACTACCATATTTAGTTTCATCTTAATTTTATCTATTTCTTATGTGGCTATTAATTATCTGAAGAAGATAATATTTCAACAAAAAAAATAATAATAAGGATAGTTATCCTTCAAATTCAATTTTCAGTAAGTCCAAGTGGATATTATAGAGATATTTAGTAGAAAAACTTAATTTTATTCAGTAACTTAATGTTCACTAAAATATTATTTTTATTATTTTATTCAAATTTGAACCAAATTTACCCTAAAATAAAAGTTTAAAAACTTAATTAATGCAAAACAAAATAAAAGTTAAGAGATTGGATAAAATATTATAATTTGTGTATTAATTATTAAATTATACATAAGCCAGGAATCATTTCTAATTCTGTCTAGATGGCCGGATATATCGATTCAAAGCTTCCATGGTATTGGCAATTTTGTTGGCTGTCAAAAAATAAAAAATAATATAAATTACTACAATTAACCAGACAAAAAATAAACCTACACCAATGATTTATACTCAACAAATTTTAATCCAAAACTGTCAATAAATTAAAAGAATAAGTGCAATATATGCCAACGTCTTTAAAGTTACAGCTGCTATCTTACTAAACAAAGTTGTAGAAATTGTTCAACCCCAGGTTGCATCTTCATTGACTGTCAAGTTCTTGGGGTTGATTTCACTCACGATCACTCAACTTATCACTTATCGCGCAAAAATAACCGACTTTTTTTTTCTGACTTAAATGTCATTGAACTTTTAACATTTTTGCAAAAAAGTCATGTTGACCGGAATCCGGCGAGGACCCTCACCGGATTGATGACTACATGTCGTTTAACAATATCTCTAACAAATGCTACATTTAAATCAATTTCATTCACGGTCACTAAATTTATCATTTATTGCGCAAAAATAACCAATTTTCTTTTTTTCCAACTAAAATGTTACTGAACTTCTAATATCTTTGCAAAAAAGTCATATATTTACTATTCGTTGCCACGTGTCATATGCCATGTCATCAATCCAGTAAGAGTTCTCGCCGGATTTCGATCAACATGACTTTTTTGAAAAAATGTTAGAAGTTCAGTGACATTTAAGTTAGAAAAAAAAGTCGGTTACTTTTGTGCGATAAGTGATAAGTTGAGTGACTATGAGTGAAATTGACTCCAAGTTCTTGCCAATTGATCTAGGTCTAAGGTTGCCGACTTTTTTGAGTTTGTTCTAATTGTTCAAAATTATAGGGCCATTCTTAATCAAAATTTACATCTGTCAATTAGATGGGTTACGTACCTATTGATTTACTTTCATCTTAATTTTTTTTATTTTAAAAAAAAATTATAGAAATCACAATAAACAGCAATAATTTTTTTTTTCTGGGATTAAATGATTCAGTAGCTCACATTTTTATAGGAATCTAATAAACAACAATAAATTAATTGTAGTGTCAATAAACAACGAATCCAATAGACTACCGTAGCCAAAGAAAGACAGTTTAATCACTAAAAAAATCAAATGAAAAAAACAAATGTAATTAAGATTAATGTTCTTTGATATCTCTCGGGAGAGGTTTGCCAGAAAGAAAGTACTTAATGAGAATTAGAAAATACTACATTAAAATAATAAAAAATAAAAAAATGCAGAAAAAAAAATACATGTGCAGCAGATCTGGCCAGAGAAGAAGCTTTGCCGGCGGCGGAGAAGCAAAGAGTAGCGGCAGGGAAGCAAGGAAAACGCCCAATCTGTGATGGCGGGGAATGAGGAGCGCAGACAGGGGGAGTGGGCGGCGCACGGTGCGGTGTCGGCACGGGGGAGAGTGACAGCATCGGTCGGTGTGGGGGAGAGGGGCGGCGCACGGTGCAGATCTGTCGGAGAGGGGAGGGGAGAAAGGGGGGAAAGAAGAAAGGGAGAGAAGGAGAGATAAAAGAAAAGGGGTTTAAATACCCCAAAAAAAGGAGACGGAAAGCATTTTTTGTCTCTAAATTTAGAGACGAAATTTAATTTCCGTCTTTAAATAGAGACGAAAAGTCATTCCGTCTCTAAATTTAGATACGAAAATAAAATTTCGTCTCTATTTAGAGACGAAAATTTTATTTCTGTCTCTATTTAGAGATGGAATTAACATTCCGTCTCTAAATAGAGACGAAATTTTATTTTCGTCTCTATTTAGAGACGAAAAAAGTTTACAGTCTCTATTTGCGATCTTTAAATGTGGAGGGAACCGATCCCGCCATTTTTAGCGACCGAATTTTAGAGACAAAAATATTTTCGTCTCTAAATAGAGACAAAAAATGATTTTCGTCTCTATTTAGAGACGGAAAAAGTTTACGATCTCTATTTGCGGTCTCTAAATGTGAAGAGAACCAATCCCGCCATTTTTAGCTACCGAATTTTAGAGACGGAAAGATTTTCGTTTCTAAATAGAGACGGAAATTGATTTCTGTCTCTAAATAGAGACGGAAATCAGGTTCCTTCTCTATTTAGAGACGGAAATCTTTTCGTCTCTAAAATTCTATCTCTATTTAACAGTTTTCTCGTAGTGCGGGGTATTACTTGAAATAGGAATATTGAATCCTTTACGCACACTTAAAAAATTGAATAGTTATATTTAGTTATTATTAAGAAAATCGGGATGAGCATTTTGAGAAAAAATAATTTTTTTTAAAAGTGAGATTTTATTGGTTAAAATTATGATATCAAACCTATTTTATTAGAAAAATTTAATTTATTAATAAAAATATTTTTGTGATTTTCTTTTTAACGTACATAAAATAAAAGAATTTTATTACAAAATATATTGCAAAATAAATTAAAAGAAAAAATAACTAAAAAAATGATAAATCACATTTTTAAAAAAAAATGATAAATCACACTAAAAAAATTTCCTTGATCCCTCCATTTGCTGGTTGGAATGCCTAAATAAGGAAAAATGAATATTGTAGACAAAATAAAATAAAATAAATATTAGCAAAAACGTCTAAAAATTAAATAAATCAAATAAATTAATAAAAATAAATATTATCACATAAAATAAATAAACATAAATAAATATTGAAAAACTAATATCAAAATAATGCAAAAGATCGCATACCATGCGAAAATAGATAAAAAAATGATCAAAACCGAAATAAAATGAAGCAAAATGCACTAAAAAGCGAAAAAAATGGTTGAGGGCGGCCTGTCCTCGTGGGCAAGGACAGCAACGCACCATGATGATTTGACACAACTTGAACTTTATTGGTGGGTGTCCATCTACCTTTAAAATTTTGAAATTTTGATTCAGAACAAAGTGCAAATTTAATTAATGTTTTACCGAGTCGTATTCTTAAACAAAAATCCCAGTTTCAACTACTTTTTTTAAAAGGGCCCACATTATCTTGAATTTAAACCTTTTGGGTTTGCCATTTTTCCTCTTCTTAGACCATATAATGCCAATAAATTTTCTTTTCAAACCATATCTTGCATTAATTTGGGTCTTAGTTTAACATATGCAACATATAGATGTTTTGACAAATCAAATAGTCGAATTTATTTAGTTCTTCGAGTGCGAATTCCATACAATGTTTTGCCTTATTTTAACACAATTCATCAGTTCATCAAGGGTTGAAGATTATGCTCATTGTCTCAATATTATTAGCAGTTACCACTCACATGAGGTCTCTTGATCAGTATCTCTCCCAAGTTTGACTTCTACTTTAACTTCATCTCTATCTCCTATTATCTCTCCATCTCCAGGTTCTCCTTTAATTTCAAATCCTCCTTCATCTCAACGTTCTCCAAGAAGTTTCAAATCCTTCTTTGTCTTTATCATCTCCTCAACATTCTCCCTTATCTTCTACTTCTTCTCAATCTTCATCTCAATTCCTAGTCCTACCTTAAATTCCTTAATTTATTTTCATATCAAATTCCTTATTTTATCTTCTCCTCAACGTTCTCTATCGTTTTGGTTCTTTCAATTTTAGGCTTCTTAGAAATAGACTGAATTGAATAAACTAAACTTCATAATTAGGATCAAACTGGATGAATTAAAAATTGAACAATCAAACTAATAGACAAAATTATCTATTTTAAATTTGATTCCAATTTGATTTTGCACAGCTCTATATACATAAATATATTTAGATTATGTATTATATATTATAAACTACATAGTTATTTTTTTTTTGAAAGAACTACATAGTTAAATTTTAAAATTTAAACTATATAAAAATATCTACCACAATAACAACAACAACAACAACAATAATAATAATAATAATAATAATAATAATAATAATAATAATAATAATAATAATATAAGAAATATATCAAAAAACATATGATAATTCGAGATGTACTCAAGTCGATCCTTACTCAACCATTAAATTTTGGACAGGGATGGGACGGTATAGATATGTACTCGAGGCATAACACTGAAAAAGCAGTATTTTGAAAAGTTGAAGTTTCTTCAATATATTAAGAATTCAGCAATGTAATTGTAATAGCATCACTTTATTATCTCTTGGAGTTGTCTCATTCCTCTAGCCATAGAAAGTGGAAACACATATTCCAACATATCACATTGATATGTATTTACAAACATTAAGTTATTAAGAATTTCTGGAGACACCTCTGTTTGAAAATGAGCTATGCCATATTTCTTTCAAATTCCATAACATCTGATGGGAAATTATAACACATATAATTAACATGCGGAGGTAACATTAAATAAATGTACCTACCTCTTGTAGCGCAGAAACTAGTTGCGGAAGCGTCTACCAAGATCTCGTTTGTTTTGGTCACTGGTCTGGCTTTTACCCACTCGGGGTAAGAGCAGCTAGATCACAATCTAAATGCCCCTGAAAATAAAACAGAAAACTGTGAGTGGGAACGAGCAGCCTTGCGGCATGTACGTTTTCTCGTTACCAAATTATGAGGACCTCACCTCTATTTATAGAGGTCCCAATGGCTAGAGACCTAACTCTAGTTTAACTCAGACTCTTTCTGAGATAATATTTGGTAATTTAATTTAGATTAAATAACTCAATTTAATCTTGATAGGAACTCAATCCTTTATAGAGTCATGGGCGTATCCCAACTCTATCATCTCCCACTCGCACATGACGGAACGTATTCCAGTCTTAATCTTCAGTTATACTGGCAAATAGATTGTGTGACCAGCATACCTCGAGAGCACTAGTGCTATACACCTGTTAGGGATATATAGCGTCTCGGAAAACAAGATCCTCTTCTTCACGTATGCCTAACCCTAGATTGCCTTCTCACATTCACTGTTTTAACTCATGATCTCATAAAACAATTTTCGTGTTCACTATTATATTTCTACTCATAGAAACTATAATAGACCGGTCAGTGAACCACGAAACCTTATGAAAGTGATCAGAAGGCTATCTTCCCCTCTTACTGTATGCCATCCATCATGATTCAACTCACTTTTCTAGTTAGATCCGCCAGGCCTAAATTTCTCCCAGACCTCTTGGAAACTAACTAAGCTAGCCACATTGAACCATACTTCAGGGATAAGTTAAGGGTTCTGAGGGTCAAAATATAAATAGGGTCTCACAATAGGGAAAGTTGAGATCAGTAATATTATTAAATTCCCATCCCTGTGGTCACATAAGCACACACGGTATAAAACATGTGTTATGGTGTTCTTTCCTTCCCTTAAAGGAGCGCATGTCTCACATTTTGATAATGTGTATATTAAACACCATACAGAAGCGTAAGGTTGCGATGCACCGAAGCACCCAACTTTAGTCCGCTTACTTAAGGACTACTTCTGGCTTTTTAGACAGAATATGGTAGTTACATTTAACTTACCATCGGATTTCGTACAATCCTTATTTGGATCTCAATCCAAAGCATACAACTTTATGTATGTCTTTATCTCGCACCTTAATAAGACACATCTTATAATTTCTGTGAGACGACACTTTTATTTTGAACAGGCTCTCGAGCATTCTCATATGTTCAAAAATCGTCTCATCTTAGTCTTTGCCAACTCATTGACAAAACTAAGGTAAACACCCTTGTGAGTGGGCTACTTCTCTGTCCAACATGCTCAATCTCATATTAATAACAGTAAATGTTTACACATAAACATTCACACTCATGTATTGCCAACAATGAACTTTAGTTATTATTCGCAAATAATAACGTTAAGGGATTATATAAAATATAACAGTACCATTTAAATTCTACGCAAACCTCGAGATCTAATGTGTCTCTCAAGACACATCTCTCGTTATAGGTTTACTCAATGGATCTACATGCGTAGAAACGTACTGTAAATTCACATCTCTCCTTGTGCAACAATATCTCTCGTGTATTGATACTTAATATCGATATGCTTAGCTCCACTATAAGCTATCAACAATTGACTGTCACTAAAGACTGTCATTAGTACCTCTAAGACAGTTACTCTTAAATGGCTCATAAACCATTTCATCCAAACTATCTCCTTTACTGCAATTGAGGAAGTGTCAAATTCAACTTCCACTATTGATAGGGCTACACAGGCTTAATTCTTGTTACTCCACGAGATAGCACTCTTGCCAAACAAGAATATGAAGCCTGGAATGGATTTCTTCTCATCCACATCTCCTACCCAATCAACGTCTCTGTATTCTCTCATTTGCAGATCCCTTTCTTGATAATAGAGAGAATATTCTGCAGTACTTTTAAGGTATATAAGTATCCATTCAATTGCTTCTAATGTGCTTTGCCTGGGTTAGATTGATATTTATTAACCATGCCCACTGCATAGCATAGATCATGTCTTGTATACAACACTGCATATATAAGACTACCCATGGCACTGTCATATATAGAACGTTCCTCATGCGTTCAAATTTCCTGACCTCATAGGACACACATCTTTGCTAAGAAACTAATTCTTGGCAATGGGGTAATCCATGAGTTTGCAGTTTTGCATATTAAATTGCTCAAGGTCTTTGTTGATATATTTCTCTCAAGAAATAGACAACTATCTTCTTGAATGATCTCTTGAAATCTTAACTTCAAGAATGTAATATGCACAACTCATATTCTTTGTCTCAAAGTTGGACGATAACCAATCTTTGATCTTATTTACGTACCATTTATCATTTTCAGCTTTCAATATGTCGTCTACATACAATGCCAAAATGATGAATTCATTTTCAGAACTTTTACTTTAAACACAATTATCTTCATCAATCATGTTGAACACGTTCGACATGACTGTATGATGAAGTCTCAAGCACCATTGTGTTGTAGACTGTTTAAGGCCATAGATTGAACTCATCAATCAACAAACTTTATGTTTGCTGCCTATTTCGATGAAACATGTAGATTGTTCCATCCAATTCTCCATTGAGAAAAGCAGTCTTTTCATCCTTTTGATGAAGCTCTACTTTCAAACTCGCCACTGTGGCTAGAATGAACCTTATGTACGTAAATTTTACAACAGATGAGAAAATCTACTCATAGTCAATCTCTTTCTATTGTATGAACCCCTTAGCGACTAGCTGAGCCTTATATCTTTCGGTACCTCTTTCAGCTTTTTGCTTTACTTTTGAGAATACATTTATTCTCAATTTGTGTCCTTCCAGTAGATCAAATAGTTCTCAAACATGGTTTGATCTCATGGATGCCATTTCTTTTTCCATTATTTTAATTCATTTTTTTTCTTTAGATGGGCATGAAAAAGCCTTTTGAATATTTTTATGCTCTTTCTTGTCTTGTGGGATAACTAAAAGGGCTTCGTTCAAGCCTTCAATTTTAAATTGTCGGCATGAAACACTTATCCTTTTAGATTTTTGCAGTTCTGAATCTTGATAAACATGTCTCATATATTTATCGTGATTCACAATGCTCCCACTGGGATCATGTTCCATACTCCCACTGGAGTCAGGAATACTTCATTCTTTGTCTCCCACTGGAGTTAAGAATGCTCCTACTCGAATCAGGTCTCGAACATCCGAATCGTTTGGAGGATGAAGGTCTTAACCTTCTTCCTCTAACTCCCTCCCACTCGGATGGAGTGATCCTGATCGTTCCTCTACCTGAAATAGAAAGTGAAATCTCAATCACTTCGCCCAACTTAGAAAATTCATTCTCTTAAGAATGTGACGTCTAGTGATTCAAATTTTATCATTATGCCATTTTCTTACTCACCCACGAAAATGTATCCTTTTGATACTTCAGAATATCTCACATAGATACTCTTCTGCCTCTTGGTCTCAAATTTACCAAATTGAGGTATCATGGATGTAAGCATTATAACGCAAAAGTTATAAATGGCTTAAGTCAACTTGTCGACCATTTCACAACTCATAAGTTGTGGTAATGACAGATTTAGAGGGCATATAGTTCAGAACATATGTGACAGTCAATAAAATATCTCCCCAATAGGAGATAGGCAATTTGCCTCTGTCATCATAGATCTAACCATATATAGGAGAGACTTATTTCTCCTTTCCTCAACACTGTTTTGTTGTGGATTTCAAGGAATGAACAACTGATATTCAATCCTTTTTCATCACATGAAACTTTAAGTTTATCTCTAAGATATTACTGACCTCTGTTAGTTCTTAAAGTTTTGATCTTTTTATCTAATTGATTCTCAACTATACTCATATAAGTCGTGAAGCAACACAATGCTTCTGACTTGTGAGAATTCAAATAGACATGACCATACCTAGTATAGTCATATATTAATGTGATGAAATAGTAGGCCCCATGCCTTGCCCTCACATTCATTTGACCACATTCGTCAGAATGAACTAACTGCAATGGAAATTCGCTTTAGTTCCTTATTCGAATGATTTTCTAACTAGTTTTTCCTTTTAGGCAATGCTTACATGTAGGTAATTCAACCTTATTTAAATCGCCTACTAAACCTTCTTTGACTAACCGACTCATTCGATTTTGTCCAATATGGTTTAATTTAGCATGCCATAATTTCACATTGTCCACATAACTATGTGAAGAATAAGAATCAATTAAAGGAAAAATTAGTTTTACTCAAATAGTTATGGTCCACATCCATAACAATAAAATCATTCAAGCATAAGTATACACTGTTATCCTCAAAAATAAATTGAAAACAAATTTCAATAAATCAAGAACAGAACCTAAATTTTAAAACAAAGGTATCTCGATCCCTTGTTATATGGTCCATTGGTTCTGAATTTATCACCCACAAAGGATAAAATTCAGAACTAGATACATAAATTTTTGCTCACTTTTGAGTCAAAATAGTGTATCTTCTTAGGCACAATGCAGTCTTTTTGCATAGTGTCCTTTGTATAGGCAATTGAAACATTTCACTCTTGAATTGTTTACCACCTTTTTGCCTTTGGACCTTTTGTGATTCTATTCCTTTTACTTTTCAAGCTCTCAAGCCTTTTATTTATCCCTATTAATGAAGCTTATTATCTTGTTCTAATGAGAACTCATTCTATTAGAACAGGACTGTGCCATATACACTATGACATTGACCTTAATCATTGTCAGACGGTCCCTTTAAGCTTCAAATGACAAGCGACATCCTCAAATGTCTTTCTGCTTATCCATGTGAGTTAGTTGCATCTACATATGCTACCAACTCTTGGGTAAAGAACGGATAACGGTTTGGACCTACTGCTCATGAGTCACTTATGACTAGGTTCACTAAGTTCACTTTTCCTTTCCATCTCTCTTAGATGTTTTTGCATCGAATAATCAGACATTTTCTGATATATATCAAATTTGATCGTCAATGATCGGAGCTTATTCAGAGTCACATCTCTGAATTTCTCCTGCAAACCGATCCACAGATCTATTGCATTTTGATACTTGCGAAATTGCTTAGTGATGTGATGCAACATAGGCATCCCGGTCCTGCTTATGCTGGGTTATATTGTCATCCTCAGGTTCAGTCATAACCGAACTTGAGGGTTCAAGAGCCTCTTTCTCTTTAAGCACATACTGGATCTTTGTATTCCAGTTTTCATAATTATAACTTGGAAGCAGCATCCATTAGGATCCACTGATCTCAAATGGATCAATATTGCACATTTTTAAAAGAGATAAGGCAACACATGCAATTTATTATGCACCTGAAATAGTAACCTAGTAAAATTTTCTTTTAGGCTCAAATTCGAAAAGGCTACTTATAGTATCCAATTACCCTCTAAGTCCTAATGTCCAACCTTATAGGTTAAGATTTCATGCATAATAAATCTGAATTATTGGATTATCAAGTTCTCAAACTTATGAGGGGATCTTTATTAAGCCTTTACTTAATAAACATGCAATTATTTTACTCATAAAATATCGCAAGGCAATTAACAATTAAAATAAACTCATTTATTATAAAGTTAAATGCCATCATAATAAGTAAATAAACACATTTATTTAACCAATAATTAAAATCCAATAATTCCAAAATAACACACTCATGTCAAATATTAATAGGAAACATAAATCCCATTTAACAAAAATAAACGCTAACTCAAATTGACACTTATGTCAACTATTTTAGAAATCCAGATTTCATAAAATCTTTCTTGATATTGGGATTATTTCTTTGACCAATTTAATCAATTCATCAAGCGACTCATAAGTCAAATGATGAAACTATAGACAATGCACGCTCCGTCCATTTCTCAACACCATCACAGAATTTTAGTGTTACTTCTCAACACTTTTCTTTTGGTAACTCAAACCAAAATTTTATTTTCATACTCGGACCACCAGTTCAAATGCACTCTTACATTTGTTCTCACATATGTATTTTATGATGCACTGTTGCATCAATATCATCAGCTCAGAACTTCCTTCGCATTTTCATGCTACTTATTGATTGCACCCTTGCAATTCTTAAAACAACCTATGCGTTTCATAAGGAAGTACCAGTGTCCTTATTTAACTTTTCTGTAACATATTACAGGTAAAATTTATACACTCATGTATAAATACACATAATTGAAACGCATTTCAATCAATAAATAAGGACGGCAACTCAAAAAAAATTTTCAAAATATTTTTAAAAATTTTCGAAAGCAGAAAACACATTTTCTACAAATTTTAATATTTTATTTTGAAATTAAACACATTTAAATTTCAAGAATTACAAAATTAATTTTCTGGTCATTAAAAAATTTTGAAAATATGACCAAAAAATCAGAAATAATTTTTAAAAATTATTTGACAAAAAACGGAGCTGAAATGGTGGTCGGAGGGCACCGCACGCGCTAACACGCGCCGACGAGGGAGTGGAAGACGCGCTCACGCGCCTCCTCCCACTAGACCTGACACGTGTCACCACCACAGCGTGCCACGTGTCTGCATTCAGTCACGCCACGTGTCTGAATGCTATTGGTCCACCTAGTGCCCACGTGGCACAGTCAACGCCACGTGTCGTCATGTCATTGATCCACGTGTCACACGTGACACGTCAGCACTGACACATGGCAGACCTCGGTCTGACACGTGTCAACACCTGATTGGACCACGTGTCGCCCACGTGGAAACTGGGTACACGTCACCGCCACATGGCGGTGTCCCATGACCACGTGTCACTTATAACACATCAACATCGCCACGTGGCAGACCTCGATCTGACACGTGGCGGCCCCTGATTGGGCCACGTGTCACTAATGCCACGTCATCAACAACACCTATCATGACACGTGGCACCGCCTCATTGGTCCACGTGTCTCTCCTTAGTTGGGCCACGTGTCACCCGTATGACACGTCATTATGACACGTGGCACGACCTCGGTCAGCAACGTGTCGTCCTCTAATTTGCCCACGTGTCCGCCCCACGTTGTGCCACGTGGCATGGCCTCTGCCATCCACGTGGCGCTCGGCTATTGGGCCACGTGTCAGCAGTGACGCAATACTACTGACACGTGGCACGCGCGTGTGGGCCACCGTCCACGCGCACGCACCGAATGAGTTGCGGCGCGTGTGGTCCACGCGCCGCCTTGCCGACCGATTCTGACTCTCCGGTTCCGGCCGGTGGGGGGTTTTCAGGGTCTGTGAATTCAATGGTGAGGTCAAAAATAAAAATTCCCGACTTCTAGTTATCCGTTTAGAACTCTCATGTTCATCCCCTCGAGTTTCAGTGTACACATACACGAAATCGAGCCGAAATATACACGCATATATATTTTTCACACAAAAATTGAATTTTTGTTGTGTTCTATGCATCCCAGATCTAATAATTTTACACATAAAATTTTAGATCTATTTAGCCACATGCCAGGACGCAAAAACGACGGCTCTGATACCAATGATGGGAAATTATAACACATATAATTAACATGCGGAGGTAACATTAAATAAATGTACCTACCTCTTGTAGCGCAGAAACTAGTTGCGGAAACGTCTACCAAGATCTCGTTTGTTTTGGTCACTGGTCTGGCTTTTACCCACTCGAGGTAAGAGTAGCTAGATCACAATCTAAATGCCCCTGAAAATAAGACATAAAACTGTGAGTGAGAACGAGCAGCCTTGCGGCATGTACGTTTTCTCGTTACCAAATTATGAGGACCTCACCTCTATTTATAGAGGTCCCAATGGCTAGAGACCTAACTCTAGTTTAACTCAGACTCTTTCTGAGATAATATTTGGTAATTTAATTTAGATTAAATAACTCAATTTAATCTTGATAGGAACTCAATCCTTTATAGAGTCATGGGCGTATCCCAACTCTATCAACATCTAATTGCAATTGTGTAATTAAATGCCTTTGAGTTGCAAATAATTTTTCAACATATATTAATTAATTGTTCAATTAGATATATATGAGTAAAAAAAAAAATAGAGCTGAAATATGTTGCATAAAAAACTATTATAAGAAAATGCAAAAACCTTAGAAATTTAAGCTCTATTCGTACTTTCAATAATTTTATTTTAAATATCCTATATATGAATAAAATGTCAAACAAAACAACGGCTGTTGTATAAGCAGAAATTCTTTGAGAGCTTTTGACAAACAGTTTGTGGGCAGTATAAGATGAACAAATTCACAGCAAATAACTGACCCACTAACACCCAAATAACTGACAACTGCAACTCCTAAAAACATGGAACAACAACTTCCACTAACGTTTAATTTTTGACTCATTCAAAGAGAATAGATACTCCCTCCGTCCCACTTTAAAAGGCTATTATTTTTTTTTCACGGTAATTAAGAAAATAATTGAAATACATCAATTTCATAAAAAAATAATATAAAATGACAAGAATGTCCTTATTTATTACATTGGGAAAAGAAAAAGTAAGTGATATATATTTAATAAATTATATAATAAATAGGGATAAATACGTAAATTTCTTTCTTAAATTGCGAAAAGAACATTTGGAATGGGACAAATAAAAAAGGGAAAACAGCCTTTTAAAGTGGGACGGAGGGAGTAATAAGCAAAGCCAACGGTAAATGGTAAATAAATTTCTACATTGACTTTCTAACATAAAAAGCACTGGTTGAATTTTAAAACTCAGATTAAATTTTGCCTTTGAACCCATTTGAGTTATAACCTGAAATTTAAAAGTAAAACTTGATTTGCAATTTGAAAGAATGAATTAGATTCAATGTAAACATAAAGCTCTTTGCTTGAAAAAATATGCTTATTTTCTTCCATAATACTTTCTTGCTCTCTTCCTCTTTTTACTAATCCAAATGTTTTCAATTTAGGACATTTTTTCACACTTGATGCTTTTACAGAGTGGCAATTCAGGGAAACATGACCATCAGCGCAAAAAGCCACCAACTCTGCAACACTCTGAACATGGAGTTCATTTAGCATAGGAAAGACTATTTCCATCTGCAACTCCTACTACATATTCCATCTTCTCACAACCCCATATTTTTAAAGTTTGAAGCTGCACTAATAGTTGTGCCACAGGTGCAAATGCTGCTTTCAGCGGACAACATTCTATCAATCTGAGCCTTCGAAGATTTGATAAATGTAGACAATTAGGTGATGGAAATAATATAGAAATCAGTTGGGCACCTCCATTTGATGCATTTGGTTTTTTCATGCCATCGGCCATTACCAGTCAAATATGAAAGCTTTTTTTTTGGCTCAATATATATATATCAATTTCACAATGAATTCAATCTTCAATTGATATTACCCTCAACTGTGAAAAACCATCATCTTTGAGCTCACAAATATTCTTCATATCCACCGCATTTTGTAATTTCCAGAGTTCAGTTGTCCTCAACAAAGAACATATCCCACTTGCTAACATATCCCACTTGCTTTAATGTCCACCCACTCTCTTTAATTTCAATTATACCACCTTCAATGCAACTATTTGTAATCGACCCATAAGAATTTTAAATTTTATCACGTTCATAAAAAAAATTTATGAGGTAAAATTGAGAAATTTGGTACCTGAATTTCTAGTTCAGTTCAGGGAAGACAAGCTAACTCCCTAAGGCTTGCATTGATTTCCTCCCAATGTCCTTTGGATTCCCATTTGTCAAATTCTACTGTCATATACAGCTCTTCTAGTTTCAACAGCTTTGATAAAACATCCGATGGAATATGATCATGCCTACGAATCTTCTTCAAGTCCATCAACTTCAAAATTTTCAGTAATGCTATTTCTTCCGGCAGCTCCTTTACATATATAACGTCAATTTCAAGAACTTCCAGATATATCAAAGCTCCTATTTCTTTTAGCAATTCTCTTAACTCAAGGTTCCCAGATAGACGCAAGGTTCGAAGATTCTAAGGAAAATCAAGTGAATTTGGTAGTGATGAGATTTCCAAACTCAGCACTTGTGGTTGTTTCATCCCTCTAAATATTTTGCTTTATTTAATATTCATATAATACTGCTATACGCTGTAACTCCAAAATGTTGAGAAAGCTTTATAGGATAAATAATGATTGACGTAAATTAGATAAATTAATATTCAGGATAGTCTTGAGCTTCTTTTACTTTAATGATGATGAAAACATACCTCTTTCTTCATGGTTCCATTGATGTCTCCATACGTAACTTCTTCCATTTATCTTCAGCAACCTCTCCATTAAGTTGTGCGGAATTAATGCAGAATTGTCATCAACAAGGCCAACAGATGAGTCCCCATTCTTGATAACCTGTTTGCTGGGAAGAAGATGTTGATCTTGTGCTTCAATCCTTTGTTGCTCTCCTTCTGTGCTTACTAATCCTTATGAACCACCAAATGATTTGATGTTTGGACAATTATACACCTCTCATTGTTTTAAAGAGTGGAAACATGACCATCAGGATAAAAACCCACCAACTCTAATAGATTCCAAAGGAGTTTATTTAGCATTGGGAACACTGACTTGTCTTTTTCTTCTTGCCTTCCATCTGCAACTCCAACTATGTGATAAACCTTCTCACAATCTTTTATACGCAA
Organism: Excoecaria cochinchinensis; assembly: GCA_947683425.1. NCBI lineage: Eukaryota > Viridiplantae > Streptophyta > Magnoliopsida > Malpighiales > Euphorbiaceae > Excoecaria > Excoecaria cochinchinensis. The sequence continues at coordinate 51,780 of CANTUQ010000008.1, read as the reverse complement.
CTCTTTAAGTTGCACCAGTGTTTTTTTGCTAGTGTGGGTGGGAGTGCTACTTTTTCACAATCTACAATAGCTAATTTTAAAATAATAAGAATATGCAGTGAAGTTATTAATGAATTTGGATGAGAACATAACTCTTTCTTCATGGTTCCATTAAGGTTTCCCTCCAATGCATGCATTAAACAATCCAGCTGTGTGATAGAGAAAATGCTGAATAAGGAGAGCTACTAGACCAGAACTCAGTTGGGCCAAGAGGACTACAAGTTTATACCCGCAAGAAGAAACAAGAAGACAGGGGCATAAAGGAAAATTAGCTAGAGTTTTTTTTTTATCTTAGCTGGAATAATTTGTTAAGGGTGGGAGGAGAAGTTAGTTTTTCCTTGTGCCTAGCTGGACACTAAGGAAAATGGTTTTTGCTTTTGGGGATTGTTTTTTAGCTCAGCTTTGAGTAAGGAGAAGGAGGTATCTTCTTTTCTTTTTTTTTTTTCAATAATGCTGCTTGAGTGCATAGCTCCATATATTCTTGGGGATTGTAGCATTTTCAATCTTGACTTTCGCAATTAATATATAAGTATTCCTCCATCATTTTCCCTTATTTGATTTAATTCATTGAGAACTATATTGCAAGTGTTTTGTTTCCATCATTTGGCGCTATGAAAAATGAAGAAGATGGGAGACCTGCCTCAAACTCGTTTACAGTCCAAGCTCGATTTACAGTCTCGAATGGATGTCCACGATGAAACTCTGGGGCCATCCAAATATCAATCGCAACTTTCCAGAAGTTTGTAGAAGAAAATATTGATGTTATGGATAAGGGTTTGCAAATGGTCGGTTCTGTTCGTTTTTAGACCGAACCGAATAGATCGAAAACTGAACTGGAGAAATTTTTAGAACCGAACCACGAACAAAAATTTTTAGAATCGAAACTAAATAAACCGAAATAATTTCGGTCGGTTCGGTTCGGTCCAATCGGTTCTTTACAAATATAGGTATTTTTTTTAGATTTTTAACTTATATGGGTCCATAAATTAAATTTACTTATATTCAACAAAATAAAACCATTTAAAATAAATAAAAAGAAAAAACATACATAAATTTTTCATGTTATGTTATAAATAAATACTAAGCAAAATTACACTAAAAAAATATACATTAAAAATAAATGCAACATAAGTTCTTATAAATAATACATTCAATGTACTTCAATTTTTTTTTAAAAAAATATACATGTAAATAAATATAACTATAGTGTATATTTAGGTTTAGGTTTTATATATATATAAGCAAAGTGGTGAGTTTAACAAACTTCGGTCGGTTTGGTTCCTTCGGTTTTACAATCATAAGAACCAAAATACCCGAAATTTAACTTTGGTTTAGAACCGAACAAACCAAAAACTAAAAAAATCGAACTAAATGGACCAAAATTCATTCGGTTCGATTTTCGATTTCGGTTCGGTTTTGCATAGCCCTAGCTATGGATGCTAAGCTACAGAGAAAAAGTGAAAAAGGAAGGGAAAGAGGTACAACGTACCACTGATGAAGTAGAAACAGGCGATGCAACTCCGGAGAGAATCCTTGTTCAATCTAGTACAAAATTTGGCCAACCTAACTTTTCCCAACTAGATTCCTGCATGCGAAATAACCATTTTGGTGTAGTCGCAATGGCTTTACCTATGGTGAAGGTACCAAAGTTTAGTGGAGCAGAGCCTCGCAACTGGATAGCCAAAGTAAAGCTGTACTTCAGCATTCACCAGACACCCGAGGGAATGAAACTCACACTAGCTTAGATGTGCATGATTGAAGCAACGATCACTTAGTTCTCCCAGGTGCTCCGAGACAATCCACATATGTCACGGGAGGAGTTTAAACTCCGACTCAATGGACAATTTGGCAGGCCACGAACCTAGAATCCTTACAAAGAACTAAGGACTTTGTTTCAAACCAAAAGTATGGATGAGTATATAGAGGAGTTTAAATCAATTACTGGGTATATTCCCAAATCTCTGAAACTCAATTTCTAGGTTATATTATGGGTGGAATAAAGGATGAAGTGGGGAGATGGTTATGATATCTGAAACTTCAGACCTGCAAAGAGGTTATGGAGCTTTCTCAGGATATTGAGTTGACTTTTAGTCATCCAGGAAGTCAAGTAGTGGCAAAAGAAAAGGGAGGAGCTGGGTTGGGTTGAGCAGAGTTAACTCACGTGACCTCTCTAATTGGGCACCTTAATATCCAGAAGGAACCGGGTTAACTTAACCCGAAAGGAAGAGATACGGGTCCAGGGCCATTTAAGCCACTTAAAATGCACCCAAATCGCACATTTCACCCCCTGGATAAGAATCAGCAATAAACCCGCAATAGAGGGCCACACCATTTATCCTTGTAGGAGATTGACGAATGTCGAAAGTTAGGGTTGTGTTTCAAATATGCCCAACCCTATAGCCCACAACACCGATGCAGCGTACGGGAATTGCGGATATTAGTGCTCGAGAATGAGCTGATTGTGGACATTGGCGAGCAGTGTAAAGAAGTGGCAGGTGAAATTGTTCAGGTGGAAGAAGAAGGCGCAGACGAAGAGTGCAATTCCATTGAAGTTTTCCATGGTCAAGGGCTAATGCACACACACCAATGACTCTGCAGGGAGCAATTCAAGGTATACTAATTGTCCTGCTCGTTGATTTAAGGGTAACTCACAACTTCATCTCTCGAAAATTGGTAAGATCATTAGGACTCCATGTTGACTCTATCACTTTTGTGAAAATTAAGTTGGGCAATGGGTATTGCGTTCCTGTTCAGGAAAGATGTAGCAATGTTAAATTATAGTTGGGTACCATCACGCTGCAATTGGATGCTTTATTGTTTGATCTGGGATCCCTTGATTTGGTATTGGGGATTGATTGGTTAAAAACTTTGGGAAATGTCATGCATAATTGGGATCAGCAATGGATGCGGTTCGAATTTGGGGCCAAACAGATTGAATTAACTGGCATTAAGGGCACTCTTTTTGATATGGATGCTTTCCAAGTTTCGTTGGGAGGGGGGGAGTCTGAAGCAAATTTGTATGGAACGACACCAACCATAATTGCCACCAGCCTCGGTATAGGGCCTATCCACTAACCAATTGATGGAAATTAAGGATATCATGAGCCAATTCTCTGCAGTACTTGAGCCATTGACTGGCTGCCTCTAAGATGATTTCATGATCATACCATTAGGCTTATTCTAGGCTATGAAGCGGTTTGTGTCCACCCATATATGTACCTCCATATTCAAAAGACAGAGATATAGAAGCAAGTAGCAGAAATGTTGCAATAGGGAATTATACGCCCAAGTCATAATGTTTTTTCTAGTCTGATTCTTTTGGTTAAGAAGAAATATAATTCATAGCATCTATGCATTGACTACAGGGTTCTGAACACGGTAACAGTGGCTGATAAATATCCCATTCCAGTGGTCAATGAGTTACATGATGAATTAAATAGGGCTGAGTTTTATTCAAAGTTGGATTTGAAGTCTCGATTCTATCAAATTAGGATGAGAGAAGGAGATGAGCATAAAACAACTTTTCGAACACATGATGGGCACTATGAATTTTTCCTTTGGGCGTATTAATGCCCCTTCCACCTTCCAAAGCATGATGAATGACATCTTTTGCCCTTGGTTGAGACGTATGGTCTTAGTTTTCTTTGACGATATCCTAATTTACAGCAAGAGTTAGGAGGACCATAGGCAGTATTTGGCCATTGTTTTACAAGTCTTGGTGGACAATAACTTCAAGGTTAACCCCCAAGAAGGGGTTTTTTGGGCAGATAATAACTTTAAAGATGCTAGGGTGATGTCTTGGATTACTGGATCATGTGATTCTCAAATTATTCTTAATTTACGTACCTATAAAAGTGCTCAAACCATGTGGGAATATTTGAAAATGTTTTACAATCAAACAAATTCAGCTAGGAGATTTTAACTAGAGTGTAAAATTGCAAATTATACACAAGGGAGTCTCTTTATTCAGGATTATTATTCTGGTGTTCAAAATTTATGGGCTAAATTTTCTGATATAGTGTATGATGCAATGTCTAAAGATTCTCTTGCTAATGTACTTGTTGTTCATGAAATTAGTAGGCCTGATCAGTTTATAATGAAGCTCCGATCAGATTTTGAAAGTGCTCCTTCTAATTTTATGAATCAACATCCTCCTCCTACCTTAGAAATGTGTTTCAGTGAATTGCTTCGTGAGGAACATGTTTTTACACAAACCACACTTGAACAGAAGAAAATGGCTACTGCACATATGGCATTTTTGGCTCACGAAAAAAGCAAGGGTCGAGATATGAGTAAGGTTTAGTGTTTTAGTTGCAAGAATTATAGGCATGTCACAATATTTTGTACCTAAAAATTTTGCAATTATTGCAAAAAGCGTGGACACATAATCAAAGATTGTTCAACTCGCCCTCAAAATTGTCAAAATTCTGCTTTTTAAGCAACAATTGATGAATCTTCTACAGATTAGATTCGATCCATTATTGTTACTCTTGAAATGGTGCAACGAATGATTGTTACAGACTTCTCTGCTCTGAAACTCCAGGGTACTGGTAATTCTTTGTCTAAGACTTGGCTTGCTGATTCTGCTGCCTCCAATCATATGGCAAGTTCTACTCATTTGCTGCAAAATGTCCGGACCTATAATGGCTCAAAAAATATTCAAGTTGCTAATGGAAATCATTTGCCCATTACTGGTGTTGGTGATATTACTCCAATTTTTAATAATGCTTTTATATCACCTGGACTTTATGATAATTTGCTTTCAATTGGCCAATTAATAGAAAATAACTATAATGTTCAATTTTCTCATGATGGTTGTTGTTTGCCGGATTAGGAATGGGGGACAATGATTTCGAAGAGGCCTAAAGTTGGACATTTATTTACTCTGCATATTTCCATTCCTAGAAATATGTCCTTAGCCTGTTCTGCTGTTATTAATAAAAATAAGGTGTGGCATAAACGTTTGGGACACCCCAATTAGACTATCTTGTCTTATTTGTTGAACTTTTGTTTATTAGGCACTAATGGTCAATCTACCAGCCTTTGTTTTGATTGTTCAATGTGTAAACTATGAAAAAGTAAAATTCTTCCTTTTCCTCTTGCTGGTAGTCATGCAAATAAATGCTTTGATATTATTCATAGTGATGTATGCGGATTACTCCTATTATTTCTCATGCACATTATAAATATATTGTGACATTTATTGATGACTATAGTCAATTTACATGGATTTGTTTTCTTCGTTCAAAATCTGATGTTCTTTCAGTTTTTAAAACTTTTGTTGCGCGTGTTGAAACTCAATTTTCTACTGTCATCAAAGTTCTTCGATTTTATTCTAGTGGAGAATACATGTCTCATACATTTCATGATTTTTTTAATGAAAAAGGTATTCTCTAACAACGTTTGTAATGGCCGTAAATGTACCCTAATAGCATTGACCTAATTTGGCATGTGTGTGAATTGGATGTGCAAATTGGACTTAATTGAAGAGAAGGAAGGACTTGATTGAAAAGAGGAAGAATAGTTAAGTGGTTATTTGGTAATTATGCAAGATCAAGTTAATGAGGAGTTAGTGGCTGATTAATTAAGCAAAGCAAGGATTAATTAAAGGATATAATAATGTTAATAAATGGTTAATTAGAAGTAAGTGGAGGCAGATTTTTATGGAGGGATTTCCGTGTGGCATTCTAAGGAATTGCCACCTCATCTTTGTGCATGCATTTGCTTAGGGGAAAGAGGTGAGCTTTCAGTTTTGCATTCTACCATTTGCTGTGTGTTGCTCTCTTCTTTATTTTCCATGAGTGAGGTATGAGAGGGAGCTAAGCTTATTTCATGCCTAAGGTTAAGTAAACCAAGAATTAAGTGCTAAATTTGAAAGGTAAGTGATTAAGTAATTGTTACTCTCATCTTCTACTCTTTCTTCTTGGCTTTAAATTGGTTTGGATGGGGTTGTTGGATTGAACTTAAACCTGTAAATTGGTATTGTGTTGTTAGCTGAAGAAGTGAAGAAGGACAAGGGGAAAGCCAAAATCGGGGAATCGAGTGCTCAACGGAATTAGGAGCTAAGGCGATAAGGTTTGGGAACAAACCCTAGTTGCGTAAACTATGTGATTTGTGTGTTGGTTGATTTGAAACTTTGTATGAACTAGGAATGTATGAATAGCAATGGCTTTGAGCATGAAATTTGTATTGCTAGGTTAAGTGATTGTTGTAGTGAAATGCTTGTGGTAAAGTTGCTTGAGAATGATTGTGATTTGTGCTATAAATGAATGCCAATGGCAAGGTGGAAATCAGGTATGTGTCAATTGTGTTTGTTGTTGATGAATTGAACTGATTGCTAAATGAGGAAGTGAGATTTGAAGTCCTGAAAGTGGAAAAGGAATTGGACTGGAAAGCACAGCTGTGTTTTGGCAAAACATAACTGTGTTATAGTATTTTTGCATAGGTCACAGTGAAAACCCCATTGGTTGTGACCGTGAGATATGCTTGAGTTCAATTCTGCCAAGTGAGTTTGGGTATGTCATGGTGGCAACCAAAATGGTTGTGACCGTGAGGTACCCAGTTGAGCATTCTGTTTTGCAAGTGCAGGTTATGTCATGGTGGCAACCAAATAGGTTGTGACCGTGACATACCCCAAATTTGCATTCTGCCAAGAGTTGGAATATGTCACGGTGGCAACCAACCAGGTTGTGACCGTGACCTATCTTCAACTTGCATTCTGTTTTGGGACTTCAGTATGTCACGGTGGCAACTAACTAGGTTGTGACCGTGACCTACCCTGTTTTGGCAATAAAACCCTAATGTCTTTGGACTTTCAAATGGCAAGGCTTTAAGCTTCTATGAAAGGCATTCTGGGTAAGCAATATATGTGTGTTTACTGATGAATATTTGCTCATGAACATGATGATTCTTGAAGCTAATCAAATATGTGGTTAATGATCATGAAAGAATGAGCTTGGGAACATAATGCATATGCAAACAAAGAGAATGCGATGATGGCAAACTATATGTGTGATATGAGAATTGATCTATGTGAATTGAATACATGTTTAACATCTTGAGCCTACGAGTCAAGTAGTGGATAGGTAGGCATGCCTATAGGGTCAAAGTGTTGCAGCCCAATGCGTTAAATGTGTCTGATTCCTTGGGAATCACAATGCAAAAACAATGCGTATAATCCTTGCTGGATTTTATTACATGTGGAATGATGTTATGTATCTGAGGGTACCAATGCGTAAATGAGATTTCAATGTGAATTTAGTACCTCGGTGGTACCAATGCGATACCCGTTATCCGCGTCTTTGAATTGCAGGCTAACCAAATGATAAATGGAAGTGATTGTAATATATTATTATATATATTGTGATATGTGAATATGTGGATAAATGATTGATGCTTTATGATTGAATATAGTAATGGATAATGCCATGCTGGTTTAGTGATTAATATGTTAGCTTTTATTCATGCACGATCTCTAGCATGTAAAGTGTGATGCTATTATTTGTATGTGCTACTTGATATATGTGTTCCCCACTAAGCGTTATCACTTAGCACGGGTTACTCTAATAAGTGTAGGTACGGACGTGGAGTGATCGAAGGACGTGCCCGCATAACTACGGTCAACAATAGGAGTGCTACTGATGTAGGTTTTGGGGGTTGATGTTAGAAATTTTGTATAGCGGTGCATAAGTTTTGTATAATTAATATGTATATAAATATGTAAAGGCATGTAATAGTATGGCGGTTAAGTAAGTATGCTTATAGACTTTATATGCATGCATGAGAAGTGTGATCCCAATGAATGATCTTTAGTCAATCGGCATGTGATGCATGTTGATATGATCGTGAAATGTTAAAATTTGATTGTACAGGTTTCAATAGCAGTTTGATGGTATGTATATGTGTGTGTGTTCCATGTGATTGTGCGGCCATTCCTGACTAGATTAGCTGAGCTAGTCTGTCCGTTGGGTTTGGGCATCACAACATTCTTGTCCATAGACACCTCATCAAAATGGTGTAGCAGAGAGAAAGAATCGTCATCTCTTAGAAGTTGCTCGTACTTTGCTACTTGAGTCTTCCGTTCCTTCACAGTTTTGGGTAGAAGCTTTATCTACAGCTATTTATCTTATTAATAGACTACCTTCTTAAATTTTAAATCTTTAGTCTCCTTATTTTTGCCTTTATCAACAACATCCTCAGTGTGGGCATTGGCATACATTTGGTTGTGTTTGTTTCGTTCTTTTGCCCCCTTTTGAATGTCATAAACTTTATTCTCAATTTGTTAAATAGTACTAATAATAAAGGTTCTGTTTGTTATGATTCTTTTTCTAAGAAGCTTCGTGTTTCTCGCAATGTTGTTTTCTTTGAACATTAATTTTTCTTTCCAACTTGTGATCAATCATTGCTAGATGTTGCTATTCTTCCTAGCTTTGATGAATCGTCTTCTTCACTTGTCCTATTTTTGCCTGGATATGTGTATGAAAGACGTTATTCACCACCGGCCCTTCCTACTCATGATCCGCCCCTTGATCCTACTTTGGCTACATTGAGGCGCTCCACTAGAGTATCCCGACCTCTTAATTGGTATGGCTCCTGTCATACATCCTTTAGTGCTGCTTTATCCTCTTTTGTGGTTCCATCTTCATACTCACAGGTAATTAAGCATGAGTGTTAGCAAAAAGTAATGCAACATGAACTTCAAGCTCTTCAGGATAATCATACATGGGATATTGTTCTATACCCTCCCACGATTAAACCTATTAGGTGTAAATGGGTATACTATGTGAAACTTTGCTTTGATGGGACTTTAGAGCACTATAAGGCTGGGTTGGTTACTCTTGGTAATCAACAGGAGTATGGGGTAGACTATGAGAAGACATATGCTCCTATTGCTAAAATGACTGTTGTGCGCACAATTCTTGCCATTACTGCTTCACAAGGTTGGCCACTTAAACAAGTGAACGTCAAAAATGCATTTCTCCATGGTGATCTCCAGGAAGATATTTACATGAAACCTCCTCCTGGTTTATTTTCCTCTTCTACTTTGGAAGTTTGCAAGTTGAATCACTCCTTGTATGGCTTAAAACAAGCTCTCCGTGCATGGTTTGAAAAGTTCAGATCTTCCTTACTCCAGCTTAAGTTTGTGCAAAGTTAATATGACTCTTCTCTATCCCTTCATAAACTTGAACTAAAATTGTCCTGTTTTTGGTTTATATTGATGACATTATTATAACAGGAATAGATTTTTTATTGATTTCGCAGCTTCAGTAGTATCTTCGAGAGTCCTTTTATATGAAAGATCTTGGCAACCTTACATATTTCTTGGGATTGGAAGTTCACTCTAACTCTTCTGGTATATTTCTTAATCAACATAAGTATATTCAAGATTTGGTTGCATTGGCTGGTCTTTAGGATTCTTCATCAGTAGATACTCCTCTAGAAGTAAATGTCAGGTACTATTTAGATGAGGGAGACCAACTTTCTGATCCATCTTTGTATCGCCAATTAGTGGGGAGCTTGAACTACCTGACTAGCACTAGACGTGACATCTCCTTTGTTGTCCAACAAGTTAGCCAATTTATGCACTCTCCATACCAATCTTCACTTGCCTATAGTTCATCGCATCATATCTTCAGGGTATTCCATGCCATGGTTTCTTTTTTTTTTCTACAAGTTCTTCTTTGTGTTTTCGTACTTTTAATGATGTCGATTAGGCTGGTTATCCCAATACTCATCGTTCTGTTACTGGTTGGTGTATGTTTCTTAGGGATTCTTTGATATCGTGGAAGAGTAAGGAATAGGATCATGTCTCTAAATCTTCTACTGAATCATAATATCGGGCTATGCTTGCTACTTGCTTTGAAATTACTTGTCTTCAGGGATTATTTACTGAGATTGGATTTCCTCAAACTGGTCTCACTCCTCTACATATAGATAATTCCAGTTCTATTCAAATTGCTACTAATCTTGTCAACCATGAGCGCACCAAACATTCATTATATTAGAGATGTTGTCTTTACTTGAGTTATTTCTCTTCCATATGTTTTCACAACTTTGCAAATTGTTGATGTGTTTATCAAATCTCTTACTCAACAGTGCCATTAATTTCTTATTGGCAAATTGATGCTTCTTTATCAATCGGCATCAATTTGAGGGGGGACTATGCCATATATAGCAAATATTTATTTTGTATAGCTTATTTATTTTATATGCTTTCCATAAGTAGTTTATACAGATGTAGGTAGAGATAAATCTCTGTAAATCAGCCCCAATTACGTATATTCAGTTATATATTCAATGAAATTGGAGAGAAAATGCATTCAACCATTCAATCAAAATTCTATCAAAGAAAAAGTTATCAGTATCACCACCACGGACCAACAGAATTGGCATGCCAAATTGCTAGGTTATGTTTTTTTATGTCCAATACAAGCCAGGGAAGCTAAACAATGCTGCCGACGCTCTATCTAGACAGCAAGAATTTGTTGAATTTGCTTCCTTCGTATTCTCCCCTACGTGGACCGAGGGCAATCAATTAATGGAAGAAGTCAATCAAAAACCTCAGCTAGAAGCCATAAGACAAGCTCTCCAAATTGATCCTACCTACAAGCCGAAATATGAGTTGAAATAGGGCATTTTATACCGAAAAGGTAGTTTGGTCATTTGTCCTACATCTTGTGCTTGATGAATTCCATAATTCAGTTATTAGGGGTCACTCAGGCTATTACAGAACTTATCAGAGAATAACAGCTAATTTTTACTGAAAGGGGATAGTACATCAGATTAAGGATTGTCAAAAATTATTCAGTGTGCCAGCAGTTTAAGGCTTTCTTTCTCTCAACAGCAGGCCTTTTACAGCCTTTTCTAATACCACAAATTGTATGGGAGGATATGTCGATGGATTTTATTATTGGATTGCCCAAGTCAAAGGGATTTAATGCTATAATGGTAATTGTAGACAGATTGTCGAAGTACAACTATTTCGTGGCTTTAAAGCACCCGTACACAGTCCAGGTAAGTGCTTAATTATTTGTTAAAGACATAATTCGACTCCATAGATTTCCAAAATCAATCATTAGTGACCGAAACTTGATTTTTATTAGTTGATTTTGGCAAGAGTTGTTCAAATTATAGGGGACTCAACTCAAATATAGCTCTTCCTATCATCTAGAGACTAATGGGCAGATTGAGGTCATCAATCGATGCCTTGAGTCTTATCTTCACTGCTTTACTGCTGATTAGCCCTGTTTTTAGAGTCAGTGGCTTCCCTGGGCAGAATTTTGGTACAACTCTTCTTTCCATACGAGTATGGGAACCACTCCCATTGAAATGGCATATAGAAGGAAACCCCCCAACCGTCCTTCAATTTGTCCTTAGCGAAATACAGGTTGAGGTGGTAGCTAGAGATCTTTTAGACCAAGATGAAGCTTTGAAGCAGCTCAAGTAACATTTATGGTAATCTCAAAAACAAATGAAGATGCAAGCTGATCAACATCAACGGGATGTCTATTTTGAGGTAGGGGACTGGGTATATTTGAAGTTAAGACCCCATAGATAACAATCTATAGCTGGCAGAATTTATTAGAAGCTATCAGCTCATTATTTCGAGACATATCAGATAGAAACTAAAGTTAGAACAATGGCCTATCGATTGCTACTCCCTACTTCTTCAAAGATTCATCCGATATTTCATGTTTCCTTGCTTAAAAGGGCTATAGGGACACATCTTAGCTCTAGCATTTTGCCACTTGAATTAGAGTTGGATCCCACCAATAATCTTATTCTAGAGAAGGTACTAGCTACATAGGCCATCCAAAGGGATGATGACTGTATCTCCCAGTGGCTTATTCAGTGGCAATCTAAGAGTATTAATGAAGCCACTTGGGATGAGTATGTAATGAAGAGTGAGCTTCCTCAATTGAGTCTTAAGGATAAGACTTTATTTCAAGGGGGAAATAATGGTAGAGAAAATGCTGAACAAGAGGAGCTACTAGAACGAAACTCAATTGGGCCAAGAGGACTATAAGTTTATACCACAAGAAAAAATGACACAAGGGCATAAAGGAAAATTAGCTGAGTCTGTTATCTTAGCTGTAATAATTTGTTAAGTGTAGGGGGTGAAGTTAGTTTTGCCTAGTGCCTAGCTGGACACTAGGGAAAATGGTTTTTGGTTTTGGGGATTGGTTTTTAGCTTAGCTTGAGTAAGGAGAGGGGGGTATATTTGGGGGCTTTTTTTTTTGCAGGGCTCCATTCTGGGAGAGGGAAGTTATCTTCCTAAGGGGATTGTAGCATTTAATCCTGACTTTCGTAATTAATATATGAGTATTCGTCTATCATTTTCCCTTATTTAATTTAATTCATTGAGACCTATATAGCAATAGTGTTTTATTTCCATCACTGTGTTTATTACTCTTAGTCTCGGAGTGTTTGATGATTGATCATAATAATAATTTTCAATCCGGTTGCATTTATCCATTTGCAAAAATTCTAATAATGGCAATTTAATTGCATTGGTTTATGTATTAAAACTCTTAAGATTAAGTAACCTTATTTGTTTCAAGGATCTCAATTGAGGAAATACAATTTTGTCCAATGTTGATTCTGGTGCTTCTTCATCCCCTTTTCCAACAATAGCTTCCATCTTTTCACATGAATAAATCCACATACGTTGTAGTTTTACCAGAAGTTTTGTCAAATGAGGTGCGAAAATAAGTATGAGATTGTCACAAGCAGCTACTTGCAAGTGTTGTAGGCTTTAAAATCCAATAATTTCTGAAGGAATCTTGAGCCATATATGTGTTAGATTTCTCAATATCTCACTTCATAAGGGAACCACTTAAAAATATTCTAATAAACAATGAAAATTTAGGAATACATGTTCAATGCAAAATACACGAAATTCTATTCCAGAAACTTCGTCAACCTTCTCATCCAAAAGAATATTATATGCCACAAAACCTAAATTTATGTATAAATTAATAAATTGATAATTAAGAGAGTGAAAATATATACTTGTAAAAAATTGATAAAATGATATTTTAATAAATTATATTAAAAAATTTATAGTAGAATTTATGTTAATGATTTTATTGATATATGTGAAAAGTTCAACATTTTCAAATTGAGTAAAATGAATGTAGTAATTTATATTATTTTAATTAAGCGTTATAAAATTTTAAATTCAAGTTCCAATTAATTTATTTTAACAAATAAAAGAAATAATTAATTTCGAAAAAATAAGGGCAAATTACAATATTGTATTTAGCTCTTGTAGCACATAAACTTTGACAAGCAGAATATAATAATCTATCTTTGTGTCACTAGCCAGACTTCATATCTTTATATGATTATTCACATTCACAAATACTTATATATTTACCTAATTATTCAAATTTAAATTATAATTTAAATTTTATTTGATATGAAACTTTATCCATATTTAGAGTTATAGACGTATCCAAAGTCCATTGTCTTTCACTCATACATGATAAAATAATTTTCAGTCATAATCTCAAGTTTTACAACTAGATAGACCATATGACTAGCATACTTCATCCGAGAGTACTAGCGCTATACACCGATTAAGGATATATAGCATCTCGAAAAACAAGATCCTCTTATCCATCTATATACCTGTTATGGCCGAAAATGTACCCTAATAGTATTGACCTAATTTGGCATGTGTGTGAACTGAATGTGCAGTTGGGACTCAATTGAAAGGTTGGAAGGACCTAATTGAAATATAAGGATAGTTAAGTGGTTAATTGATGATTATATAAGATTACATTAGGGATGGATTGATGGCTGATAAGTTAAGCTAATGGAGGGTTGATTAGAGAATAAAATAATGCTAATTAATAACTAATGAAGATGTGAGTGGAGGCAGATATTAGTGTGGCTGTCCGTGTGGCACTTGGAGAATTAGCCACCTCCACCTTTGCATGCATGAGTTATCTAAGGAAAGAGAAAAGATTCATTTGTGTAATTCAGTCAATTTTCTGTGTTCTTCTCTTTTCTTTCTTGCGTGAGAGTGAGTTTTATAGGGGCTTTAAGAGGTACATGCATATAGTTGATTTAAACAAGAATTAAGAACTAAGAACTAAAGGTAAGTGATTATGAATGCTTATTCTCATCTTCTACTCTTTCTCCTTGGTTTTGAATTGGTATTGGAATGAGAATTGATGGATTATGTTCAATTCTAGAATTGAACTGGTTTTGATAGCTGAAAAAGTGAAGAAGGATAAAGGAAAAGCCGTAATTGGAGAGCCGAGCATTCGCCGAAATTAGAAGCTAAGGCGACAAGGTTTGGGAACAAATCCTAGTTGCATGAATTGTGTGAATTGTGTTGTTTGAATAGAGATTTGGTATGAAATATGTGTGTATGAGAAGTAATGGCCTTGGGCATGAAATTGTATTGCTAGGATAAATATTGGTTGTGGTGATATGCTTTGTGGAAGTGTTGCTTAAGAAAATGTATGTCATGTGTCTATTGGAAATGATTGTGACTTGTGCTATAAATGAATGCCAATGTCAAGAAGGGAAATCAGGTATGTGCCAATTGAGTATGTGGTTGATGAATTGGTTTAATTACTAAAAAGGAAAATGGGTTTGAAGTCCTTAGAAGGAAATGAGAAATGTAGGCTGAATTGGGGAAACCTTGCGTGGGTCACGGTGGCAACCAAATTGGTTATGACCGTGAGGTATGCTTAAGTTCAATTCTGCCTAAGTGAAATTGGGTATGTCACGGTGGCAACCAAATAGGTTGTGACCGTGAGGTACCCAAGTGAGCATTATGTTTTGCAGGGCATGGATATGTCACGGTGGCAACCAAAATGGTTGTGACCGTGACATACCCCCATGTTGCATTCTGCCGTGAGTTGGGAACATGTCACGGTGGCAACCAAATTGGTTATGATCGTGACCTGTCCCCAATTTGCATTTTGTTTTGGGACTTCAGCATGTCACGGTAGCAACTAAATTGGTTGTGACCGTGACCTACCCTGTTTTGGCAAAATAATCCTAATGTGTTTGGACTTCAAACAGCAAGGCTTTAAGCTTAAATGAAAGGCATTATGGGTAAGCATTATGTGTGTATTTGATAGAGTATATTTGCATATAAACATGATGATTCTTGAATTTAATCAAGTATGTGATTAATGACCATAAAAGAATGAGTTTGGGAACATAATGCGTATGCAAATAAAGTGAATGTGATGACGGCAAACGGTATATGTGATGTGAGAATCGATCTATGTGAAATGAATACATGTTTAATAACTTAAGCCTACGAGTCAAGTAGTGGATAGGTAGGCATGCCTCTAGGGTCAAAGTGCTGCAGCCCAATGCGTTAAATGTGTCTGATTCCTTGGGAATCACAATGCGAAAACAATGCGTATAATCCTTGCTGGATTTTATTACATGTGGATTGATATTATGTACTTGAGGGTACCAATGCATAAATGAGATCTCAATGCGATTCTAGTACCTTAGTGGTACCAATGCGATACCCGTTATCCGCGTCTTTGAATTACAGGCTAACTAACTAAATGATAAATGGAAATAGTTGTGATACAATATTATATGTATCGTGATATGCGAATATGTGGATAAATGATTGATGCTTTATGATTGAATATAGTAACAGATTATGCCATGTTGAAGTAGTAATTGTTATGATAATTTTTATTCAAGCATGACCTCTAGCATGTAAAGTGTGATGCTATTATTTGTATGTGCTACTTGTTATATACGTGTTCCCCACTAAGCGTTATTGCTTAGCACGGGTTTTCTCTAATCCGTGTAGGTACGGACGTGAGGCCTAGAAGGACATGCCCGCGTAGCAACGGTTAACATTAGGAGTGCTACAAATGTAGGTTATGGGGTTTGTTAAGGGAAATTTTGTGTAACTCCGCCTTCATTTTGTATAATTATGTAATAGCTTGTGTAACCAAAATGTACTCAAGTTTGTAAGGCTTGTAATAACTAAGTAGGTTATCTTATCGGTTTTGTAAATTTGCTTGTTAAGTGAATGGGCATAGTACAAGACCTAGCAATGATTGACATAAAATGAATGATGTGTGTATGCGAGCGAGAAATTTTATTATGCATGTTTAACAGAGTTTTGTATGAGCATGTGTATGCGTTCTTTTGTTGTGTTCGGTCGTTCCTAGCTGGAGTAGCTAAGCTAATCCTCCAGTTGGGAACGGGCGTCACAATACTTAACTCTAAATAGTCTTCTCATATTCATTATTTTAACTCATGATCTCATAAAATAACTTTCATGTTAACTATTATGTCTTTACTATAAAAACTATAATAGTCATGCCTAGAAGGACATGCCCGCGTAGCAACGGTTAACATTAGGAGTGCTACAAATGTAGGTTATGGGGTTTGTTAAGGGAAATTTTGTGTAACTCCACCTTCATTTTCTATAACTATGTAATAGCTTGTGTAACCAAAATGTACTCAAGTTTGTAAGGCTTGTAATAACTAAGTAGGTTATCTTATCTGTAGCACCCCAAAAAGGGCCCAGTTGGAATTTTGCGCGATAAGTCAGGGTATTAAGGGTATTTCAGTAATTTGTGTAAGAGGAAAATTTGGATATTAAGGATTTAGTGCAAGGAAATTAATTAAGTAGGTTAAGAGGAGAAATATTAAGGTGTGCAGGTGGTGTATGGATGTAGGGTATGTTATTTGGGATTAATCTAGTGTGTGCTTGTAATGTATGGGAGTAGGATGTAAGTGGATTTTTAAGAAATGTTATAGTGTGAGTTGAGTATGGTACCTTGGAGATATTATTGTAAGAGATTGTTAATGTGTGGATGGTGTATGGTGCAAGGAGGAATAAGTCAAAAGTGGGAATTGTGGTCCAATCGGAGCTTGCCATGTGGCATTGGTTGGTGGGCATTGATGAGTAAGTAAGAAAAGAAGGGAAAGAGAGAGAGAACACAGAAAATTCACATTTCCCGTTGCCCTCCCTCTCTCATTTCCTCTTCTTCTCTTTTGGCTTGGATTGTGCTTTGTTTAAGGTGATTTTGGTTGGGTTTGGAGCTACATTGAAGAGCTTTGGGTATCAAGAGTAAGAATAAAGGAAAAGAGAAAGTGGGCTCTTGAAGGTTGAAGATTGCATCGGCAATTTAAGGTTTGGGAGCTTTGATTTTACATTTGAGTTTTGAGTTGTGTTTGCCTATTCTCCTTGGATCATGAGTTGGTATTGTTGTTTGCTTTCCGGAAATTTGAGTGTTTGATATGAGTTTATGCATGAACTAATTTGGGTAAATGTGTTAGTAATCCATGTATTTAATTGAGATAAATGTATATGTGGGTTGGCATTGAAATGCATGAGTTTGGGGATTTCTTTGATTTTGATGTTTTATGGTGATTTTAGTAATCCTGTTCAGTTCTCTTTTGACCTCCGTACATTGTTTTTGTCATATCTGTAGTTGTAGAGCTCTAAATCGTGTGATTCTTAATCCATTAGAACCATGATTTCCATGCCTTTAAATGTCTCAGAAATAGCCTTGGGCAAATTATTGCTCTAAGACCCAGAAAATTGATAAAACGCGTAGTGTTTCTCTTTGGGTCGGGTTATTTGAACAGTCTGGGTTGTGGAGATCATATCTGGAGTTATATATGTCCTTTTGATATAAATTTGTTGCATTTGAACGTTAACATCCTAGGGAATATTTGTTAAGAAGGACGTTTTGGCTAAAAATGAGTTTTAGAGGTTCGTTTAGGCAATACAAGTTTGGGGCGTTAAGCAGTCTCGTTTGGCTTCAGAGGTGAGCCTCTGTCGCGATCGCGATAGTGTCGCGACCTCGTGATAGAAAAGCATGATTTAAGCCTTTATTTCTTCATTTTTGAGTCCTGGGTTGACCCGAATCAATCCCGTACCTTCCCCTCAGCTTATTATGCATCTTTAGGGTAATTAAATGACTCTATAAGTAGTTGTCTTTGGTAAAACTTATGAGTATGATTAACAATTGGTGATTTATCAAGTGAATAATAATAGATATAACTCCGTGAAGGTTTGTTTTTGGATGAGTGTGGATATGTGTCGATCTCATGAGTAACCGAGGCATGTTGTACCGTATATGTGAATGCATAACATGGGTGCGTTTGTGATGAATGGTGAATAGTATTGATATTATAGATTGTGTAAATGGATATTGTTAGTGGCATGTTTTATCGAAATTCTTGATACGAATGTAGTGTTTATGTTGGCAATGATGTGTGGCTTGCTGGAGATGAGGTAAGTTGATGTTTCGACGTTGGTTGAGTTTGGGGGTTGTGAAGAGGGAATTTTCTGCAGATTTCTTGTGTAAGGGTTGGAATTTCTGACTCTGTCACAAGCGCGACATCGTCGCGAGGTCACGACAGAGCCCGGTGAAAGCAGCCCTCGCACACATCCGAGCTCTCCATCGATCTGTGCAGCAGAGCCTCTGTCGCGAGCGCGACACATGTCGCGAGCGTAACAAAGAGATCGGCTGCCGAATTGTTTGGATTGGCAGTTCACTGTCGCGAGCGCGATGGATGTCACGAGCGCGACAGTGAGATGCCCTAGTTCCCTCGCGAGATCGCGAAGGTTGCCGTGATCCCGACATGGGCAAGTAGACTCTGTCGCGATCGCGACACTCCCTGTTTTTCCAAATTGAGTTTTCTTTTGTGATGCCAATGTGTGAATTCCGAAATTTGTGATACCTTTAGGTTTATGCTTGGACTATTTTATGAAGTATGTTAACACAAGTGGATGTATTATGCATGGGCAATGTTATGAATTAGAAGTATGTGAATCCATGATATGAATATGTTTATACGTATGCATATATACATGATATATATATATATATATGTGTGTGCGTTTTGGGATAATATGAAATGAATTGAATGGATTATGCATAACCTGCTAGAGTCAGTTCAGTGGATAGTAAGGCATGCCTAATAGAGTCTTTGCTGCAGCTTCTGTTTCCGTTTAGACCCCGATCAGGTCCCCGTTTGGTTCCTCGCGAACCCTTATGTGTTCGGATCTTGTTTAAGATCCCTTTTGAAAGTGTTTTGTAAAAGTTAAAAAGTATCTTGATTTATCGGCTCGTACCCGTAAAGTACTGTCTGTATCGACTCATACCCATAAAGTACTATCTGTATCGGCTCGTACCCGTAAAGTAATGTCTATATCGGCTCGTACCCGTAAAGTACTGTTCGTATACTCGTTATCCACTATTTTGAGTCAGCAGGTATTCTGTTTGTTTTGCCTAATATGAACAAGAGAATGTGATATTCAATTAAGCATGATTCTGGACATGTGAATCGGTTATGTATCCGAATGTGATTATGAATCTCTGAATGGGTTAAGTGTGACCTAAACATGTGAATTGGATATATTTATCTGCATATATGGGTATATGCATAACATATGGTGAATGTATTGTATGCCAACGGTTGTGAATATAGGTACGGGAATTTAAGATGTGCGTAACTGTGACCATGATCTTTTGAATGCCATGAATTCGATTAGTTATGTCTATTTTGAATGCTATGATTAGTAAGCATGTGCACAAACGTGATTTTGTACTTTTGACGGTTATAGTGAATTATGTGAATCAAGATACGTAATGAATGTGCTCTTGACCTTGAAATGTTATATATATTGTGTTATGTTACGTGCCTCCTCCCTCTAGTTTTCCTATTGTAGTGATTTCAGCGTGTGGTCATGTATTTACATTTCAAGGCATGATAAAAGTATGTTTAGTTAACTAGCGTTCTCGGCATGATAGTTGGGTGCGTATTGTCTGATAATTGTATTGCATGTGAATGGGTTTTTCGTTAAATGCATGAGTACTTGGCATGATAGTCATATGTGTATTATCTCTCGTGTCTGTGCACGGTAGGGTACTGACACTTGATGGCCCGATAACTATATACATAAGAGTCTGTATGTATTCTTACATGAATATTTGTATCTACTGTGATCCCTTGTCTGTTTGGGGCTTTGCTTATTATGATATAAGAGTGTAGTATTCGGACGAATATGATATTGAGACGAGCACTCAGGTAATATGTACAAGTATGTGTATAGGAACTTCTGAATGCAGGGTTTTCCTATGCAGGCTTGTTTATCCATCTGTTGTGATTATTTGCATATGCCATTTGTGTATGTAACTTGTTCTGGCGACCATTGCGAGTGGTCGTCCATCTTGCTTGTGTTTTCTCCCCACTAAGCGTTTATCGCTTAGCACGAACTCTTTTCCCGTGCAGGTGGCAGGTTTGGTTCGGTTCGAGTCGCGCGTCTGCAGGGTCGGCCACATAGGAGTTAGAAGTGTTATGTTATTCTGTTCAGCTTCTGTATTTTGATTTCTGTAATTTGTAGCCTTTTGATTATGTAAGGATCTTATTGTAATTAAGTTTTCAGTTATTTCTCCGCTTTATGCTTCCGCTAAATGATCATATTTATTCATGTGTATATGTTTTGGCTTAGTGCCTGCGTGTGTGTGAGTTAATGTATGTCCAGTTTTGCTTCTCGAGATAAGTTTTTAATTTCCCGTGTTTTTGCATGAACGTATGCTTTCGCTTAGCGTATGTGTGCATGTATGTGAGTGAGCGTCGGTAGCGCACCCGCGTCCTTCCAACGGGGACGTAGGGGGTGTTACATTATCGGTTTTGTAAATTTGCTTGTTAAGTGAATGGGCATAGTACAAGACCTAGCAATGATTGACATAAAATGAATGATGTGTGTATGCGAGCGAGAAATTTTATTATGCAGGTTTAACAGAGTTTTGTATGAGCATGTGTATGCGTTCTTTTGTTGTGTTCGGTCGTTCCTAGCTGGAGTAGCTAAGCTAATCCGCCAGTTGGGAACGGGCGTCACAATACCTAACTCTAAATGGTCTTCTCATATTCATTATTTTAACTCATGATCTCATAAAATAACTTTCATGTTAACTATTATGTCTTTACTATAAAAACTATAATAGTCATGCTGGTGAACCATAAAACCGTTAAATGTGATCAAAAGGCTATTTTTCCATCTTACTATATGTCTTCCATCATTATTCAACTTGTTTGTTTAGCTAAATAAGTCAGACCGAATTTTTTCCACGGTCTCTTAAAGATAAACTAAAAAAAGGCTAACTTATTGGTTTAGATTAAAAAAAAGTAAGGAGAAATAAAAAAAATTAATTTCATATTGTTATTTTGATTGGCTAAAATGATCAAAAAAGCAAAAAATGTGTATTTAAATATGCATCAATGGGAAAAAAAGCTAATTGAAAATCTTTTTAATTACTAACAAAAATATATTTTATATATAAATAATTTGTTTTATTTGTATAGTTGCTTTTTCAAAACTAAATTCAAAAACATTAAGCATACTTTCAAATTGAATGGATGAGAAAAAAAATAGATTTAATTTATTAAATGGGACAAAGGTGAAATTTACAACCGAAACCTTAACTTTCTCTTGTAGTTAAAAAAAATGGTAGTTAGGGATGAATGCGCTTTCTAAGCAAAAATTAAACCAAAGGTGAAACTTTATTTTTAAATTTCATTTTTTTAAAACAAAATGGCCCTAAATCATTAACAATAAATGGTGCATATTTGCCATTATGAGGGTAAATATGAATCATTTTTAATACTTTGAGAGTAAATATAGATTTTTTTATTGACGGCAAATATGAAAAAATTATTCATATTTACCCTCAAAATATTGAAAATACTTCATATTTGCCTCTCATGAAAGTATTGAACAATGGCAAATTTATACCATTTTTAGGATTGAACCAAAAGATTGAAAAATCATTAAACCAGTTATTAAAACTGAGTTTAAATCGGTTTACGTAGCTAACCAATCTGATTGGACATGGACATAAACTTTAATTTTTAAGAACTATAACTAATAGTTAGACTTGGACTTTAATGTTGTCTTAACTGGTTAGTTAGGGGTTAACTGGTTTTTATATATAATTTTTCATATATATATGGTTTACAATGATAAGTTTCACATTCTAATTCTTATCATTTTACTCTATATAAATATGAGTATATTTTATACCTTAATCACCAAAAATTATCCACTTATCAATATTGATAGATGATAAGTTAGTGTAAATTTTTTTTTTATTGTCTTATAGAGCATTTATGTAATTTCTTATTATATTAGTATTAAATTTTAATGACTTAGTATTTTTATTTGTACTTTTATGTTTAAAATTTTTAAATTTATATTTTAATTTTATGAGTGTATATTTTTTTATGAAGTGTAAAGTAACTGTATATATTTAATTTTTCAATTGCTAATGGCTAATAGTTAACTGATCGCATTTACCAGTTAACCCATTGTTAATGGATTAAACATGGATTTTAATTTTGAAAAACCAATATTAACGGATTGAACTTGAGAAATAGGGATTTTTTTTTAATTTTGGTGTAATTTTTTTAAAAAAATAGAAAAATTGGGTAATAGTAAACATAGTTAAAATTGTGGGATACTAAAAACAGGCACAATTGTGTGCCGATTTTCGTCGGTATGGAAACCCGGCTGGCGTGCCAGAAACCGGCACACAAATTTATCGATTTCTGGCAAAGGCTGCAGCTCCACATGAAGGGCTACAACATTTGCAGAGTTTTATTTATTTATTTATTTATTTTTTACTTTTCTTGGTAAAACGTTTCTTCCTTTCATTTTTCCTCCCTCATTACTTTTCTTACACTCATCATTCTCTCATTCTTTCTTTCTTTACTTCATCTCATTTCCAAAATTTTCAATCATTTTAATTTAAATGCAATCCAATTATAATTAAAGGTAATGTTACTATGATTTAGTATTTATTTTTGTTAAACAAAATTTATATTTTTTAATCTTATCTTCATGTTTAATTTGTAGGTGGTGATAAGTTTGAAGATTATCTAATTTCAACATTAAAGGTAAGACATTACTATTTTTTTTTATGAAAAATAGATTGAGTTTAAGTTGATTAGCAATAGCATATATACAACCAAATGTGAAAAATGAAAAAAAAAATTATTATTTGCAAGCAAATAGCTTTATCTTGTAAATAATGATTAATATAAAAAATTAATTTTTAACAAATAAATTGCTCGAGTCCAAATTGATTATTTTTTTAAGACTAAACATCACAATAATATTTATGATATGTGTGCATATAATGTAGTAAAAAAATGTCAATCCTAGTTACTTTTATAATTCACACGGGAGGAAAATCTGGATTTGGTGTAGCTGATTTTCAGTATGACACTTCAAGCCCGTCAATGAGATCAAGGAGATTGAAAATTAGAAGCAAACTGACATTTGCAGAACTTGTTCATAAAATATTAGTTAAATTAGATTTACCTACAGTTGTGAGTGTTATTAGGGTGATATATAAGTATCCAGTTGACAACCAAGGGTCAAAATGCTGGGCGTCTATGGATTGAATCGATGATAATGGCAGTGATTAAATTTATGAAAATTTCTAAATATTTCTTGGATACACCATTGCGGAGCTAATTATTATAACCGAAGAAATTATAATTGGATATGGAAAAAATGTCTTGAATAGTATTAATCAAATGACTAATGCTGGATAAGGAGAGTCTATACCAACTACGGATGAAAGAAACATATTTGGTGATAATTTATACTATCCAATAGTCACTCAGTCCGATTTGGTACACAGTTTGAGGCTCCAACACAATGTGAAAATGTTGATGAATTAGAAATAATAGATGCAAGTCTTATTAGAGAGTTTAGGGGTCCAAATCAAATGAATTTTGCCTTGTGTTCTTCTTTTGAATGTGCAATGTTGCAAGTGATGATACATATAGAGATGAAGATAATGTTGTGAATAATGGGTATATTTCTCCAAATTGTGACCTAGATGATGATGATGAACAAATGGACTTGAATGATTCTGACCCAGAAATTACTGTTGGAAGAGATGATCACTTTGTTCCATCTAGTTCAATCCATATGATGGAAGGCCTTTAGAATCTGCACATGAATGAGGTTAGAGATCGACCTGGTGGTCAGTCCAATATTTCACAATTTCACTTTGCATCTGTTCAACACACATTTATTAATTTTGCTGAAACTAAGATTAACATTATAATGATTTGCCAATAGTAAAATGGGATGGTGTTTTCTGAGTTATGTAAAGGATTTTCCTTCATATCGAAGGATAAAGTCAAAGCATGTGTGAAAAAATTTTCAATTCAGAATAATGTTTCATATAAAGTTGTAGAGTCGAAGCCATCGTACTTGGTGGTCTGTTGTACGCATACTGGTATAGGCTATCCATGGAGACTACGAGCAATGAAGAATATGACATCTCCTTATTGGATCATTAGTGTGTATAAGGAACTCATAATTGTAATGCATCACTGGTATCCCAACACCATATATAATTAGATTCGCAAATAATTTATGATTACATATTGGAAATGGTTAGTTAGTTCTGCTCCTAATCTCAGAGTTAGCAGTATAATTGCTAATATCAAGAATCATTTCAATTATGAGGTAACTTATATTAAGGCCTGGTATTCAAAGACTAAGATGTTAGAGGAGATATTCGGTAATTACAAGTCTTTATATGGAAAGTTGCTTGGATACCTTAAAGCTATGGAGACATAAAATCCTAGAACTATCTATGACTTTATTATTGAAGATAGTATAAAAGCTTATTGAAAGCAATTCAAAACACTCTTCTGGGTATTCAAGCATATATGGACTACCTCACTGCTTGCTAATTTTTCTTATCAATGGAACGTTTATAACGGGAAAGTTCCATCAAAATTTATTGATTGTAAGTAATATTGATGGTAATAATTTCTTGTACCCAGTAGCATTTGCTATTGTTGAAAGTGAGAATAAGTCTAGTTGGAGTTGATTCATGACATGCATTAGACAGCATGTCACTAAGCAGTCAGGTATAACTATTATTTCTGATCAGTATGTGGGTATTATATATGGCATTATTTCGTGATGATAGTAGTGGTTGGAAGGAGCTATTAGCTTACTATAGATATTGTCTCCGTCACTTTGTAAGCAACTACAACGTTGCTCATAGAAATTCAAAAATTAAGGACATGTTATATAAGATGAGTATGTTTTCAACCTTCATTTATATTATTTTTGTACTTATCGATATGTCAAATGTTTTACAAGTTATTAATATTTGTGAACCTTATTGATATGTAATAATTTTCAACCACGAAAATTTACAAAATGAAGGGATGAGATAAAGGAACTTGATATCGACTCTTACAACTGGGCCATGCAAAACTCTTTGGACAAATGGACTTTATCTCATGATAATGGTAGGTATGGGCATGCTACAACCAATACTGCTGAGTGTAAATGATGCATGCACAGGGAGGTCAACCCATCATGGCAATCCTACACAGGCCCAATTATGGAAATTATGAAAATTCAAGGGAGATTGGGCCCGAATGGCATCAACACCAATCTAATAGGGTCGAATGCATAAGATTGACTTCAATTATGTTTGTCATGTGCAAGTCATGTGATGCATGAAGCATGTGCAATGCATGTGCTTAATTAATGGACTTAAGGGTTGTTATGGTTTGGGCTTTTTATTGGAGCTTTAACTAATGTTTTAACCAAGACTATATGATTTTAGTAAGCCTTAAAACATGTGGGCTTTATTTATTACGGTCAGATTTGGTTTATTTCATATAATAAAGCTTATATTGCTATTTTGGTCTTAATTAGTAGTCTAAGCCAACATTGGGCTTAAGTAGCTTTTAATTTGAGTTAAATGTAATATGTTTAGCTTAGCTTTAATGGGCTGGACGAAATTACAACTGAACCCATTCATTTGGTCTTGTTTTTTTTACTATTTTAAGTAGGAAAAAGGCCTAATTTCCATTCCTAACATACATAGGAATTTGGCCTACTTTTCTAATTAGGGTTTAGGTTATTTAGGAGGCTATAAATACCTTATAATAAGCATTGTGATTAAGATTTTGTTATATTGAGAATATTTCTTTTGGCTTGGACGGAATTTCTTGAGGAGTGAGCTTTGTGATTGTCTTCTTCTATTGCATCAAGAATAAATTCTTATCAAGGTAAACTCTTGTGGTAAATTCTATTCTTATTTTTAAATCAACCTTATTATATGCATTTCCATTCATAGATTATATGCGTTTCCATTCATAGATTGTTTAAGGGTTCATTAGGGTTGGGGGTTTATCTTTATTCATGTTAATGCCATATTGTATGTTCAAGGGATTTCGAGTTTTTTAACCTTGGGGTTTCGCATTAATTGGTATCAGAGCTTAGGTTAAGTGATAAATTCATAACTATCATTTAATTTTGTCTTCTTGAATTATTTCTTTGTTTTGACCGAATAGGACTTTGTATCTAGCTCCTTATTTGGTTTTTGCTTAATTGTGTTAAATTATCTATTTCAGGTATTTGATCATTAATTTGTGTTATTTACGTTAAAAAAAAAAAAGAAAAAAACTTATATACATATCAAAATTTTAGAAACAACCTTGTTCTCAAATTTGGGTCCTATTATCTTGTTAAGTTCAAATTTGTTTAATTAAGCAAGAATTGGAGTTAGAACTTTCACAATTGGCTTAATATCTTTAAAGCTCAGGTTAAGTACTTCTTGTTTGGATTTTGGGTTATGTTATTGCATGCTTTCTTTGATCTTTTTTTTTAGTCTACATAAAATCTGTTTAAACTAACCACTAGGTTTAGTTAAACATCGCATTTAAATGCATCTGTCTTGTCTATTCTTTTCATTCTAAGTTATCAATTTGTGTGTCTAAATTGTTTTTGGTTCCAACTACACTAGTTTAACATATTACACATTGTTGAACATCTTTATATACTAAAGCGCATGAAATTTATCTCTTGTGTGCTAATTTTTAAGTTTGTTCAAATTGGTCAATTTACCTCTAGAAGTAGTATCTTTACTGTTCTTGTTAGGTATTCATTGTTTCCAAATCAAATTATTTAATTATGAATATTTGTTTGAGTTTGTTTCTGAAGTATAATTATGAGAAATCAATTTGTGAGTTGAGAGAAAAACACGTGAGGGAGTGAAATGTGAGGATTTATTTCTCTTATAACATTTATTTGTTGTTTATAAATCATGTCGAGAAGGAAAAGAAAGGAGACGATGGGTGAGGAAGAGGATGACAACATGCCTAATGTGAAGATGATGTATAAAACATTCATGAGCAAGTTTAAGAAGTTGAATACTAGGATGGATTGGATGGAGGAGAGAATAATGAGTCTACTAGAATCCAAAATTAAAAGTAGATTAATTGACCGTTAGAGGAATAAGGAAGTTCCTAAAGATATGGGATTACAGTTTAAACAACTTTCTAGACTACTAAGCACGTCTATGGAACAAGATAAAAGAAAGAAAGAAGAGGAAGTTATTGTCAAAGAAATTATTTGTGAAGCTGAAGGGGATACTATAGATTTATATGATGATGAGGTTGTGAATGATAAAGAAGTAAGTGAAAGTGAAGATGTTGCCTTGAGTAAAAAGAAGGATGTTTGTGTAGTTGAGATGGAAGATCAGCATGCTATGATTGTTCCTTTATTAATTGAGGAGGCTCAATTGCACGTGGAAAATGAAGAGAATAATGATCAGAACGAAAAGATTATATTAAAGATTAACCATGTTTTGCCTAGTTTTCATATTAACTTGTAGGAATATGGTGAGTTCTTTTCTGAAGAAGCATTCATATTATTTCTACCTGTTCACAAGACCATCTATAAAGACCAATTTATTCCACAAGCTTAAATTCCCGACTTGAATAAGACGGAGATTCGTGGATGAATCTTTTCTAAAGAGGGAGGGGATGATGCATGCACAGAGAGGTAAACCCATCATGGCAATCCTACACATGCCAAATTATGGAAATTATGGAAAGTCAAGGGAGATTGGGGCCAAATGGCATCAATGCCAATCCAATGGGGCCGAATGCACAAGATGAAATTCAATTATGTTTGTCATGTGCAAGTCATGTGATGCATGAAACATATGCAATGCATGTGCTTAATTAATGGACTTGAGGGCTGTTTTGGTTTGGGCTTTTTATTGAAGCCTTAACTAATGTTTTAATCAAGACTATATGATTTTAATAAGTCTTAAAACATGTGGGCTTTGTTTATTAGGGTCAGATTAGGTTTATTTCATGTAATAAAACTTAAATTATTATTTTGGGCTTAATTAGTGGTCTAGGCCAACATTGGGCTTAAGTAGCTTTTAATTTGAGTTAAATGTAATATTTTTAGCTTAGCTTTAATGGGCTGGACGAAATTACAAGTAAGCCCATTCATTTGGTCTTATTTTTTACTATTTCAAGTAGGAAAAGGCGTAATTTCCATTACTAACTTATATAGGAATTTGGCCTGCTTTTCTAATTAGGGTTTAGGTTATAAATACCTTATAATAAGCATTGTAATTAAGATTTTGACATATTGAGAGTATTTCTTTTGGCTTGGCCGAAATTTCTTGAGGAGTGAGCTTTATGCTTGTCTTCTTCTATTGCATCAAGAATAAATTCTTATCAAGGTAAACTCTTGTGGTGAATTTTATTCTTGTTTTTAAATAAACCTTATTAGGGTTGAGGGTTTATCTTTATTCATGTTCATGCCATAGTTTATGTTCAAGAGGTTTTGAGTTCTTTAGCCTCGGAGTTCCGCATCAGTAAATAGTGCTTTAAAGGGTGTTAAGATGATGCCAGTTTGTTATGTTGTTGAGCATATATTTGTCAGGCTTATAAAAAAATTTTATGACAGAAGGTGTATGTATCGAGCTCAAATAGCAGTTGGTAATACATACGCATAAAATTGTTTGAATGAGATGGCAAAGCGTCCTCAAAAAGATTGTGGGTACAGAGTTGAGAGTTTTGATTAATGTATAAGAATTTTCACAATAAGAACTAAAAATCAAAAAAGCAAGAGAAAAAGTAATAACAAGCAATTTGTTAATTTGGATTGCCGTCAACGTGAATGTGAAAAATTTCAAGGTACTAAAATGCCATATTCACACGCTATAACGACATGTATGCATGTACGTGTTGACATGTGGACATTCATCGATAAATGCTTTGAGCTGTTACAGTTCATTTTTCCAACCACTTGCACACCGTGATTACTGGACTCCATATGTTGGACCAACTCTAGTCCTAATCCAGGGCTTATAGGGAAAAAGGGCTGACCAAGGACTTCTCGATATCGAAATGAAATGGACAGTAGAGAATGCAACAGGCCTAATCGATTACACTATGCAAAAATGAGAGACATAATAAAAAGAGATTCTCAAACTTGGCCGGATCATCAAATTACACAGAATAATAAGAAAATTTTGTATTTTGACACACTTGTATTCATATAATATTTGTGTCCATTTAATAGTACTGCACATTTATGATTAGTTCATCCTCTTTCATGTATTAATATTATTGGTTTTTCAACCGTCAAAATACCAAATAATTCTCACTTTATTTTTATTTTCTCTCTATCCAATCCCTTTATTTTCTATAGTTTAAATATTTATTTTAATATAAATTGATCTTAAATGAGCATTCAATAAAAACTTACCAACTCAGAAACTACTATTTTTTTCGAAAGAACTAAGAAATTAGTATTTGTTCAGTTAATGTTATTATTTTATTATTTTTAATAACGTTTAATATTATGTTTTTTGGACTCTTCCTGTGAAATTTATCTAAAATCCACCTTGTCCACATTTAAAAAATAAATAAATAAATAAAATCCGTAGAATTTGTTGATATTACTGTAACTATCTATCCCATGATTTATAATTTATTGACATTAAAAGTGATATTTTTTAACTTATTGCAGCTCGTACAATTGATTTAAAACAATTAAATTTGTTAGTTATATAAAGTTTTATGATACTACTTAATAAATAAGTAAATAAAAAATAATTAAATAAATAATAGAATACAGGCAATCGAAAACTATTTGTTTGATGCTAATAGTTACCATGGTTTCATTTCATTTTGTTTACATACAAAGTCAAAATGACAAATTTACTTTTAGAGTTTTTATTTTAAACACAATGGTCTTCATCCTTCTTGTTGAACCCATTCGACGTGATTGTGTCATGAAATTTTAAATACTATTGTCTTGAAGACTATTTAAGGCCATAAATTGATATCATCAATTGGCAAAACTTATTTTCACTGCCTTTTTCGATGAAACTTTTAGGTTGTTCCATATAGTTTTCTTCACTTAATTCTTCATTGAGAAAAGTTATATTCACATCCATTTGATGAAACTCTAGGTCCAAAGTGGCCATTATGGCCAGAATCAACCTTATAGACTTAAATCTTACAATTGCTAAGAAAGTCTCTTTATAGTCAATCTCTTCCTATTGTGTGAACCTCTTAGCAACTAGTCATCCCTTGTATCTTTCTATACTTCCATCAGCCTTTCGCTTCACTTTGAAAATCCACTTATTCCCAATTGGTCTGCATCCTTTCGGGAGATCAATCAATTGCCAAATTTGGTTTAACCTCATGGATGCCATTTCTTCTTCTATTGCTTTATTCTATTTTTCCTTAGCTGAGCATGAGAGAGCCTCTTGAACATTTTTGGGCTCTTTTTCTGAGGTAACTAAAATGGTTTCATTCAAGCTTTCGATTTTAAATCGTTGACGCATAACACTTATCATTTTAGATTTTTGTAGCTCCAAATCTTGATAAACATATCTCATATATTCATCCTAATTTGAAAGGCTTCTATCAGAATCAATTTCCATACTTCCACTGGAATCAGGAATACTCCCATTGAAATAAGGGTCTCGAACATCTAGCCCTCTTTTTCTAATTCCTTCCCACTCTGATGGAGTAATCCTAATGGTTCTTTTTATCGAGTTTCATAGAAAGTGAAATCTTGATTCACTTTGCCCAACTTTTCCTAAGAATGTGATGTCTCGTAATTCAAATTCTGTCATTGTTCCATTCTCCTGCTTACCTACGAAAATGTATCCTTCTGATACACCAAAATATCTCACATAGTTACTATTTTTACCTCTAGGTCTTAGTTTACTAAATTTACTAAAGGTGTCATGGACATAAGTAGCATAACCCAAGGTCAGGTTGTCGACCAGTCCATAACTCATAAGCTATGGATGTGATAGATTTGAAGGAACATGGTTTAAAACATATGTGGTAGTTAATAAAGCATCTCTCTAATAGGAGATTAGCAAATTTGCCTCCGCTATAACACCACCAACAAGAAATAAAACATATACTAAACTAAAATAGAACAATAGGGGTGTCACACAGATAAGCTAAAAACCTGGTTAGAGAATCCTAGTAATCTGTCATGCATTCCATCAAAATGTAATCCTATACAAATTGAAATTTTTATCTCGCAAGCAAACTAAGAGGCTTTTTCATCCAAAAAAAAAAGCACAATATATTAATTACATATAATACTTATAACCAATATTTACAATTTACAAACATAATATGAACTTCATTACATGACCTATATGATCCCCAAATACATACCAAAAGAACCTATATCAAAAACTTCTACTCCTGTACTGACCCTGACCTCTGTAGCTTATCTTCACGCTTAACTTCTGTACCTAAACCTACATGGATAAGAAACTATGCTAAGCATAAAGCTTAGCGGGGAACTTTAGGTTCTGAATGACCACTCACAATAGTTGTTCCACAAGCACATAAATAGCAATAAAAGAAATTGAATAAAGAGTAAAACAAGACAATAATAAATTATACAACTCAGTTATGTAACATTATTACCACCTTTAGAAATATTGGATGTGAGTCATTACTCTTTAGATCAAGCGCCATTCATATAATCTTATTTCATATCAAATACAGACCAATATTAAATAAACACGGATTTACATAATCAATTATAGATGCCTGCCATACTAAAAGTGGATAATCGGGAAGGTATAGGACTTCTCTAAAGAAGTATTTAGATCAGAGCCCTGTAGGGTATAATATATCTGAATCCTCGAACAAATAAACATCAATATAGTTATTCCCATAATAACTTGAAAATTTAGTATCTTACCGAATAACACTGTAGTGTCATAAATATAGAGCTGCATCAGACTCCCTATAGGCATGCATATCTATCCACACGCTAATAATCTGGCAAGTCTTTATAGATATAAAATCAATATCACTTATAATTAAACTCAGATAGTACTTTAGAATCAGAAATACATAATTTAGATTGTTCATAGCAGTTATCATAATGAAGATACTATGCCAATGATAGATATCTTTACATCATTTATATATTATTCATGTTCATGCACAATTGAAATCATATTCATATAAATATATTCTACTTCAGATGTATTACTAGTCTACATATTAATTACAAGTCTTTAGAAATATACCAGACAAGTTCAAGAAAATTTAGACTGAAATCGGGTCAAAAACTGAGAGAAAATTCCATATTAGAAGCCAAAAATTACATGTTAACCAGCGGGCAAGATTTCTTGGCCACCATGTAAAATGAAAAAATTATGGCATACCTAGATAAAAGCTAATTACATGGTGGGCAGAAAATGTCACACGGTGGGCAGGGATAGTTATATGGTGGGCAAAAAATCCTTGACCTCCGTGTAAACCAAAAAAACATTCAAAAATCAAATTTCAAAATGCATTTACACGGTGGATAGAAAATATCACACGGTTGGTAGGGGTGGTTACACGGTAGGTAGAAAATATCACACGGTGGGCAGAGGTGGTTACACAGCAAGCAAAAATTCCTGATCCCTGTGTAAACCAAAAAACATGCAAAAACCAAATTCCAAAATACATTTACACGGTGGGTAGAAAATCTACAAGGTGGGAAGAAGGGGTTACACGGCAGGCACGAATTTGTAATTGCCATTTAAGATGAATTATAAGTAAAAACAAGCAATCCGGAAGCCATTTACACAGCAGACAGGAATTTCTGATCGCGATGTAACCCTGTTACATTACTTACTAAAATAGGATATAACAAAGCATATTTCATTGCTCAAATTGTCTGGGTTTTTTCACCTAAGAAAATGAATTTTTAGGACAAAGTTCCTTTTAACATATGTTCATCTATGTCTTAAGTTTCTAATGACATAAAATTTACTTCATTTGAACTTGTATTTTAGGAGATACACCTATAAGAATAAACATTGCTCCCAAAACGAGAAAGATTCAGATGTCCATTTTCAACTTCCATTTGAGGTGTCTTAAACCCGAATTAAGTAAAGTTTTTCCTAGGCATTTAAAGTTCTTTTTCATAAGAATATTTTTCAACTAGAATCACTCCAATTGGAGCTCTAAAAGTTTAGATATACTTAAAATACTCAAATATGTACTGTAGCATCTAACTAGCAGCAACTTCTTAGGTTCTCCTCATTTAAACTCATGCACAATCATCTTAATCAAACTTTATTAAGTCCTTTTTACGTTCATTTAAGCATTTATCACCTTCATACATATCACACATGCAAATTCTTAGGGAGAAAAGCTCCCAAACTTGGAGTTTACTCCCTCTTCTTCTCAAACTCTTTGCACTACACCTTCTCCTTCCCTTTACCTTTCTTGGTTGAGTCTTCAACTACAAAACCAAAATTTCATCTTATAAATGTTCTTTGACACAATTCTTTACAAACTCATACTGATAAGTTGCAATTATATTAATATTTTAGATTAATTCTTGGCATAATTATGTGTTTTATTTATTTAATTTTAATATTAATTAATTAGTTTTTGACATTTTATTAGTTTTTAATATTTTTATCGTTTTTAGTAATTTTTGGGATGTTTTCAGGCATTTTATTTTAATTTGGAGCTAAATTTGAGGTTCGGGTTGAATTTAGGAGAAAAGGGTGAAGGAACAGCAAAACTGCCAGAAAAGCATAGCTGTGTTTCTAAGAACACATCTGTGTTTTAGCTCAGTCCCGTGGTAGCATGGAGTAATGAAGACACAGCTGTGCTATCGCGCAAGGCACAGCTGTGCTACGCAGTAAGGCGTGCGCACGGAGGACAGCGTCGCGCACTCTCTCGCCCAGAAGCACAGCTGTGCTGCGCCTTTTTTCCGCCAGCTCGCGCACATGATGAAAACCTAGGGCCCAATGTGTTCAAAAACACAGCTGTGCTTTTCGTCAGGTTAAAAGGAAAATGCCGCTTCATCACAAGGGGGAGCTGGTTAGATTTAGGATTTTTTTCTTTTAGTTCCAGCAGTCTTTTATTTTATTTTAGGTTTTAATTTTCATTTTAAATTCCGTTTTAGATAGATTTAATTTTAAAATTGCAATTTTGTTCTTAATTAATTTAGATTATTTTTAGTTTAAATTTATATTTTTGGGGATTCAAGGAGATTCCAAGGTGGACGAACAAGAACTTCAAGATCTATTTTCTCTTTCTTCAAGGGTGTATTCTAAACTTTAATTTTTAATATTTTATGTTTATATTTTTGATGTTGGAGTAGTTATTCATGCTTAGGAGTTCTTGAATCATATTTTGTATTTGGATGTTTGGATTTAATAAATATTTTCATGGTTTCTTTTATTTCTCTTGTTATATTTTTCTGCAATTATAATGATTATTAGGTTTGATCATGATTTAATCCGAAATGATGATTGATTTCAAATCTGATTTGTGTTATAATTTATTTTTACTCAGTTTTTATCATTCTTGCTGTGTCTTTTGGACTGCTCCGGAATGAGAATCTAAAAGTGCAGGATTTTATGATCTAAGACTAGAGTGGGATGTGAGGAATAGATGGGTTTTGGGTTATTTGGCTTCGGAATGGGAAAGCAAACCAAAACTAGGATTTTAGACCCGTACTTAGGCTAGTTGTATGGCTTGCTCCGGAATGGGACGTTATGCAATTAGAGTAGCTTGCTCCGGAATGGGACGCTTGGGTTTAGTTGGGTTGTCCAGAATTTCATGTTTATATTGTTTTACCAATTTCCAATTACATTTATGAGGATAGAATTTCCTAAGCATTTAATTTCATCCTTGAGTAATTTCTTGATGAACACTTTTATTTTTAATTGCTAATTAATTTTCTTGCTTAGCTTAGTTTTCTCCACCAAACAAACCGGGGACATCTCAAATTCACTCATCTATAGATATCTAACGTGACAATCCTTTTTCCCTTGGGTACGATAACTCAGGGTCCTAACTATACCCTACTTTATTACTTGTCGATTCGGTACACTTGCCGAACACCGATCAAGTTTTTGGCGCCGTTGTCGGGGATAAACGGTGTTGTTTGTTTTATATCTTTAGTTGAGTTAGTTTGGGATTTTTATTTTTCTTTGTTTTAATTTAGTGTTTATTTTTGTAGGAAAATTTTGAGATATTTTCAAAATGATGCAAGATAGCGATCAAGACTATGAGTTGATCCTTTTGCGATGCCAAGTGAATGATATGATGAGGGAGATGTAAGAGTTACGACAAATGTATTCAACTGCACCAGTCCCCTATTCACCATCTTTTGAAGATCCCTACTGTCAATGGGTATCACAAGAGTCTCACTGTGCCCACATCGAACGTCTTTTAGACCACATATATTGTAGAGAGAAACAATACCAAGCGGAAAGGGGAGAGTTGCAAGCTACAATTAATTATCAAGAGGAGAGGATTAAGTCTCAAGGGGATTTATTAAGAAGTCAAAGATTGGAGATTCAAAATTTGGAATCCAAGTTGGAGTTTTTAATTTTCTCCTCGAGTGATCAAAAAGATGGTGGTGAATTGAGTCATGCACCTATAGAGATTAACGAGAATGTTGAAATTTTTGAGGATGGGGTGCATGAAGAAAAAAAGGAGCCAATCATTGTTGAAGATGAATCTTGTGTTTGTTTGGAAACTAAATTCAATTTTTCTGTGCAGGATAGTGCACCAAAGGAGCAAGAGTTGTACGATTCTCAAATGGAAGCACTGGATTCAGTCCATTTGAAGGATTTATTTAGGCTGGAAGAGCCGGTAGAGTTCGTTTATAGTGAACCCAAGGTGGAGTCATACTTCATCGAAGACATGGAATTGCCCACCTTGGTGGCTTTTGATGATCTTCTCCTACTGACGGGGGAAAATGAGGAGCAAAAACCGAAAAAATCATTATTTGGTTCACAAGCTCATCCACCCGAGAGTAACATGAGTCGAGCTGGGACTCATTAAACCAGAACTTTTCTTCTTAATCATTTCTATTTAATTATATGTCATTTATATGTGTTTTTGTGTTTTATGTTTTTAATTTTTAACGGTTTATTTTTGAGTCTTTATGAATTAAAAAAAAAGTGTTTTTTATATAAAAATAATTTTCCTTTAATTTTTGGTGTGTTAGACAGTTAATTTGTTATTTTTAATGTTTAATTTGTTGATTTTTAATTTTTGGTTTTAATTGGTTTTGGTTTGGTTTATTGTTTTGGAATTTAACAGGGAGAACAACATGAAAATTCAAAAAAATTTTGCAGCCAAAATTGTGCAGTGAAGAAGTGGGGCAGTAGCATTTAACAGTTATCTCATGGTGACAATTAAAATTGTTGTCACCGTGAGATATATTTCATTAGGGCAGTAGCATCAGGTAAAGCGCGAAAGCACAGCTGTGCATTCAAAAGCACAGCTGTGCTTGCATTTAAAAGATCTGCGAAACGCAACGCTATGTAAAACACGGCTGTGCTTTTTGCACAGCCCCTTTTAAAACACGCCTGTGCTCGTTTTGCTCCTCTCTTTTCTTTTCTCTTCTGTTTCCCCCCTTTTCTTCAATTTAAAATATTCTCTCAATTTCTCTTCGATCTTCATTTGCAATCCAAGCTTTTAGCAGGTAATTTAAATTTAATTGTTAATTCCGAGCTGTAATTAGTAATATATTTTCATTTTCTGTTTAATTTTCGCTTTTCCCTCGAATTCTTGCCCAATATTGATTTTTCCCCATTTTTGCACAAGTTCTAGATTTCTGCTTGAGTTCGAGTTAGATTGAACTGAGCACTTCCTTCAATTCGCAGTTTTTAAATTTTTAACTTTAGCATTCCAGTAATTTTTGCAAGCTACAGGTATGTATATTTCCCCCATCTCTGTTCTAAATGTTACTGTGTAAATGTGCATTTGCTTTCACTCAATTTCTCTGGGATTTCGATATTTATTTGTAATTATGTGAATTATGCTGCTTGTCTTGTGCGTTTGTACAGATTTTTGGGTGTTGGGGTTATTAAATTTGCACATAAATCCAGTTTATAGTCATGCACACCAGCTGTTTGCTTAAATGCCTCAATGGATGTTCAAAGAAAAATTTTGTGCTTTTATTTGATCTGTACAATAATTTTTGTGCATGAATTCTTGTAGAAATTGTCAATGTGAACTATGAGGTTTATGTTAGAGTTGGATGGCATGAACTTTGTGCTTAGATGTCCTAAAAATTTATTACTTGTAGCACTGTTGGAGCTGATTTAAACGGCTGTTGTGATGAGAGTCTGGCCAACTTTTAATGGAGCAGTTTGTTTAGGAATTATCGGTTTTTAGAGCTTATTTTTTTTATGTCATTCTTTTCTGGGTGTTGAGGCTGCCATATTGACTGGATTTCGGGCTTACTTTTCAATTATCTAGCTTGCATTTGTTCTTTAATTGGTCAATTGAAAGGGAGAATCAGGGACGATGGGATTTTGAACTTCAATTGGGGAAATTAAATGTTTTCATTGTATTGATTTATTTGAGCATAGCAATGGATGGGGAGATGTTGCAAGTTTAATTGTAAATTACTTGAGATCATGCTTGGTGATTGTATTGTGCGATATTGTTGTTGCTGCTTTTAACTTTTTAATTTAGATGCAATTAATATTGTGCTGGATTATTGTGAGACAATTGCATGTTTGCTAGTTCCCGACTTGATGGGATTAGAATAAGTTGCAAGGGATGCCAATTTTTCAAATTCTTATTTACATGCAACTTTGAATTTTTCCTACATATTTTTGCTATGAATAGAGCATTGATTAAGCAAACTGTGCATTGTTCTCTATTATTCTCCATTAAATTGCATGTATTTTATTCTTAGCAATTGCATTTCAATGATGAATTACTTGTGCGTATTTTATTCTCCACCTTGTGCTTTTCATCTTTAATTTCTTTAAATTCTACTTTGTGCAATCTTCCAATTTTTACTATTTTGTGCATAGATTTTGTACTTCAATATGTTTATACACTTGCCTTATGCTTAATGTTTCAATTTTTGCATCATCATTAGCTAGAAAGTGTATTTATTTTGCAAATTTCTGTTGTGAAGTTTTGGTGAGTTTTGATATTATTCTTCCAATTTAGTTATAGATGTGGTATGCGCTTAATGAAACCAAGAATGTTTTGAACAAAGTTTATACTTTCTTTTTCAGGAACCATGGTTCACAACAGAGATGAGCAACCTTCAGAGCCTATTCAGCCTCCTGATTAGTTGACTCTAGCACAGCGCACATTATTCAACAAGCTGGCTGCAAAGATCATTATCTCTAGTAGGTTTATGAGTATGAAGACACTCATTGACCTGGGCATTCAAGAGAGGGTATTAACTTTGCTGAGGAACATTGGATGGGAGGAGTTCTTTTCTCTGAATGGCCTGACTCATCCTGAGATAACATTGGAGTTTCTCAGTACTTTTCAGTACTCTCTAAGGTTATCTAAGGATGATAGGAATACCATTCAGTTTAGAGTGCGAAATATTCCCTATTATCTTTCGATTTCAGACTTAGCTACATATCTGAGATTGCCAGTGGATGGAGAGGTGCACATTGTGGGTGATTCAGCTGCACATTGGGCAATTATTGGGAAGCCCAATATGGACTTTCATACGAGAAACACCAAGTCAACAAAACTCCGCTCTCCAGTCTATCAGTACCTACATAGAGTGATGTCATCTTCAGTGTTCATGCAACCAGGGTGTCCAAGCAATGTGACTACACCAGATTTATTTTTCCTTTATGCTATGGAGACCGGTATCAGAGTCAATGCCATACCCTGGTTGTGTAAGCAACTGAAGAGAGCTACAGCCACCTCAGGGAAGAGGATCGAGATTGGTGGGTTGATCACCATAATCATGAGAGCCCTACATCTGCCTACTGCTGATATGGGACGACACTTGACATCATCTTATTTGATTGATGAGGAGGTAGTACTTAGATGTAGGATAGCTATAGAGGATCCATCTTCCGAGAGTGGATATAGACTGAGGAGAGCGGAGGAGTTGGAGGCCCATGACTTGGGTCAATTTTAAGTTGAGTGAGAAATAGTCCTGTTTGTATCTTTGTTTGCTAGACTACATGCAAACCTTGATTATACTTTGCAATTTCTAAGTTTTGAGCACTTTAGGCCTGTTTTCAAAATTGAGAAAAATCTAGTTGTAATTAGGGGATTAGATGAAAACTCACTAAGAGCACTAGAAGCTTTCTGATTACCCATCGAAGCGACCTCAGATGAGACACAACTTAGAAAATGATTTAGGCAACCCTTCTTTGTATAGCTACTTTATATGACTTTTCCTACCTTAATTTTGTAGTCTTTTGTTAGCCCGTTGAGCCTATTATTTTAGTATGCTAAATGCGTGCTTCTTTTATTGTTACACATATTAAAACTACCTTTAGCCTTAAATGATTTTTGCCTCCCCTTTGAAGAGTGGCCACTCTAGTAAGGTTGGGTTTGTATTTTGGGTAAAAAGGAGTTTAGTTTTTGTCAATTCTTGGTGTAAATTTATGTTTGAGAATTTATTGGTGTGTGTAATGGAGAGTTGAGCCCATTTACAGATATGAGTTCGGGGTTGACAAAGAGGAATGTGATTTATGTGGCTTATTGGTCTTTTAAAAATTAGAGCTCAATTTTAGTTCTTGTTAATATTTTTGGATTTATTAAGTGCTTCATTAATTGTTAGTGGCCAATTGGTTTTTTATGCTTCTTTAGAAAAAAAAAGAAAAAAAAATAATTTGAAAAAGAAGAAGAAGCATTGCAAGTTTTTCCTAGCTAATTGAGCAAAATGTGAGTTTGGGGTACAAAATTTAGTAAAACTTGAACTAGTGCCTTGTGATGATCATTGTGGAATATTATGTGGCATCTATTATTTTGAGCTAAGTCTGATGAACTAAGGTGTCTTTAAGACCAATTTTGTTTTGATGGTATGTAATTGGGTTAGGAATATTCATTAGTACAGTTGGGTGATTGTGGTTTTGTTTAGGTAGTGGCCATTTTTCTCTAGTGACTTGATCTTCCTTTGTTAGCCAATCTACCTAAGCCTAACGTTACAACCAAAATGTAAGACCTCTTGATTCTTTGTTTTGTCTTATCCTATTTAGTGGAGATGACCTTCTAGTAAGGTTTGGTACGTAAAAAGAGGTATATGGTGTTTCTTGAGCTTTGAGTGAAAAGCCATGAGTGCATTCATGCATTCAAGTTGATTCCTTTTCCCAACATTGTATCTAGAAGTTTTGTTTTTA
Source organism: Excoecaria cochinchinensis (assembly GCA_947683425.1). Taxonomy (NCBI): domain Eukaryota; kingdom Viridiplantae; phylum Streptophyta; class Magnoliopsida; order Malpighiales; family Euphorbiaceae; genus Excoecaria; species Excoecaria cochinchinensis. The sequence goes on along the minus strand of CANTUQ010000008.1, from coordinate 11,281 downwards.
AATGATAAAAATTCTATTTTGGCCTTTTGCACACACACACAGAAATTGCTTGGTATGTTCTTGTGTTTATTTGTTATTTAGTAAGCATTGGTATTTACAAGCCTATTTTCTTGTCCCTTAATTGAGAATGACTCCTTATTTTCTTTTGTGGAGATTGAAATGATTGAGAATGAGGTTCATTCAGTTTACTCGAGGACGGGTAAAGGTTTGAGTTTGGGGTAGTTGATAAGTTGCAATTATATTAATATTTTAGATTAATTCTTGGCATAATTATGTGTTTTATTTATTTAATTTTAATATGAATTAATTAGTTTTTGACATTTTATTAGTTTTTATCGTTTTTAATAAGTTTTGGGATGTTTTCAGGCGTTTTATTTTAATCTGGAGCTAAATTGGAGGTCCGGGTTGAATTTAGGAGAAAAGGGTGAAGGAACAGCCAAACTGCCAGAAAAGCACAGCTGTGTTTCTAAGAACACAGCTGTGTTTTAGCTCAGTCCCGTGGTAGCGTGGAGCAACGAAGACACAGCTGTGCTATCGCGCAAGGCACAGCTGTGCTACGCAGCAAGGCGCGCACACGGAGGACAGCGTCGCGCACTCTCTCGCCCAGAAGCACAGCTGTGCTTATGCGAAAAGTACAGCTGTGCTGTGCCTTTTTTCCGCCAGCTCGCGCACACGATGAAAACCTAGCGCCCAATGTGTTCAAAAAGACAGCTGTGCTTTACAAAGCACAGCTGTGCTTTTCGTCAGGTTAAAAGGAAAATGCCGCTTCATCACAAGGGGGAGCTGGTTAGATTTAGGATTTTTTTCTTTTAGTTCCAACAGTCTTTTATTTTATTTTAGGTTTTAATTTTCATTTTAAATTCCTTTTTAGATAGATTTAATTTTAAAATTGCAATTTTGTTCTTAATTAATTTAGATTATTTTTAGTTTAAATTTATATTTTTGGGGATTCAAGGAGATTCCAAGGTGGATGAACAAGAACTTCAAGATCTATTTTCTCTTTCTTCAAGGGTGTATTCTAAACTTTAATTTTTAATATTTTATGTTTATATTTTTGATGTTGGAGTAGTTATTCATGCTTAGGAGTTCTTGAATCATATTTTGTATTTGGCTGTTTGGATTTAATAAATATTTTCATGGTTTCTTTTATTTCTCTTGTTATATTTTTCTGCAATTATAATGATTATTAGGTTTGATCATGATTTAATCCGGAATGATGATTGATTTCAAACCTGATTTGTGTTATAATTTATTTTTACTCAGTTTTTATCATTCTTGCTGTGTCTTTTGGACTGCTCCGGAATGGGACTCTAAAAGTGCAGGATTTTATGATTTAAAACTAGAGTGGGATGTGAGGAATATATGGGTTTTGGGTTGTTTGGCTCCGGAATGGGAAAGCAAGCCGAATCTAGGACTTTAGACCCGTACTTAGGCTAGTTGTATGGCTTGCTCCGGAATGGGACGTTATGCAATTAGAGTAGCTTGCTCCGAAATGGGACGCTTGGGTTTAGTTGGGTTGTCCAGAATTTCATGTTTATATTGTTTTACCAATTTCCAATTACATTTATGAGAATAGAATTTCCTAAGTATTTAATTTCATCCTTGAGTAATTTCTTGATGAACACTTCTATTTTTAATTGCTAATTAATTTTCTTGCTTAGCTTAGTTTTCTCCACCAAACAAACCGGGGACATCTCAAATTCACTCATCTATAGATATTTAACGTAACAATCCTTTTTCCCTTGGGTACGATAACTCGGGGTCCTAACTATACCCCACTTTATTACTTGTCGATTCGGTACACTTGCCGAACACGGATCACATACTAGAAAGAAAAATGAGAGGTTGGTGTTAAGAACTTACCAATTTACATAGAATTCCTACACTAAATTAATCTAATCAAAAGAAGTAATCATATAGATGCTTGAAGGAGCTAAGGTTGGTGTGGGAAGGGTGGAGAGAAATCATAAAATTCTTCCTCCTTTCTCCCATCAACTTTAGCTTTAAAAATACCCATCCATTCCTATAATTCTGGAACCATTAACTGTCAGTTTTTTTTGGCCAAGTTTGACAATTTCATAGTTAATCCTTCCTTCTTTCTCTTTTCTCAAATTAACCATATAATTAAGTTATGCTTGCAATTAACCCTCAAAGTTTTTCTTTTAATGCATAAAAGCCACATTTTAACAAACTTCCAAATTACCAAAACATGTCAAAACTTTTATTTAATGATGATTTCGTCCTTTTGACACATCCGCCACCAAACCAATCATATTTAGTTACCGGATAGCCTCATGACTTAGTACAACTAGGGTATATTTTAAAGCCTTACATCCGCTATCATATATCTAACCATATCTAAGAGAGTCTTATTTTTCCTTTCTGCAATACCGTTTTGTTATGGAATTCTAGGAATGGACTACTGATGCTTAATACTCTTTTCATCACATAAAGCTTTAAATTTATGGGAAAGATATTCCTGACTTCTATCAGTTTTTAAAGCTTTAATCCTCCTGTTTAATTGATTCTCAACTAAGTTTATATAATTCTTGAAGCAACTCAATGCTTTTGACTTATGAGAAATCAAACAAGACATGACCATGCCTAGCATAATCATCTATAAATGTGTTGAAATAGTAGGCTTCGTGCCTTGTCCTCATGTTCATTGGACAACATACGTCAGAATAAACTTACAACAATGGAAATTCAACTTTAGTTCCCTTTTTGAATGGTTTTCTAATTAGTGTTTCTTTTAGGCAATATTCACAAATAGGCAATTCAGTCTTATATAAATCACCTAATAACCTCACTTAGTGGTTAACCCATTGTTAACGGATTGAACATGGATTTTAATTTTAAAAAACTGATATTAACAGACTGAACTTGAAAAATAAACTGTGAACTAATACACTTGTCCATACCTACCCATAACTATTTTCATTTTTTAGGGACCATTTTTTAAAAGAATATTTTTTAAGGACAAATTTATATGCCATTGCAATATTTTAGGAGGCAAATTTAGTTCTTATCTCTTATTAAATTGCATTAGTTATAATCTCCAACTTCACTAACCTTTAACTTATAATATCAATTTCCAAGAAAAAATATTAAACTATTTAAGGACCATTAATGTAATAAAATAGATATAAATATGTTGTACTTTTTTTTTAAAGAAAAAAAAAGAATCATATGAATTTCAACATTCTAATAGGAAAATGAGATCTTCCTTCTTTTTAAAAATAAGTTTTTATATATATATATATATATATATATATATATATATATATATATTAGGAAGTTATATTTTTATTAGAATATGAATATGAATAAAATTGAGATGCTCAACACCGATGCAAAAGCCACTAAATTTATTAATTTTTTAGTTTTTAATAATCTTTTATTCTATAATGAATTCTTAAGAATCTCATTTATGTTAATTATCTAATATTATGAGGTTAATTTAGTCCATATATATATATATATATGAAAATATTTTACATGTTAATTTAAATTATCCAATTTTTTTCTATATAAATATAAGTATATTTTATGCTCTAATGATAAACATAAAACATTCTAATGAAATTACTTATAAATTGATGACTGAAGATTCTAGCCTGACTGATAAGTTACCTGAAAATAAAGAATTCTGGCGGGTTTCTGATCAAGGATACTCTAATGATCAAGTCAGGAAGATTGACGATAATGAGGGTATGATAATTCGAAAGGAATCAAGAAGCAAAACATACCTGGATTCCCCCTTTTATAGAGTTAGGAGTTGGTGTTGTAGAAGAAGTCCTTTTTTGCGTGGGACAGGTATTCCCAACAAAGCTGGGGCTAGGAATCCTAACTAGAGTAGAATTCAGAGTTGGGAGTCCTAAATGGAGCTAAACTCAAAGATTCTGAGTAAATAAAGACCTTTCCTGATCAGATAAGATTAACCCCTAATTGGATAAGGTTGATCATTAAGAAAATGTGTTGTGAAGGGATTGAAGTCCTTGTTGGATTTCAATAATTCTGATAATATAGAGAGATAAGCCATTTTTGTACTGGATAATACCGTGCTGCTATTGAGAGATTTCAGATCAGCTCGGCAGCCGAACCAAAGAGCAATATGAAACCAAACTCATCAGATGAGGGCTCCGTTATCATAAGTCCCCCTCAAAGTATATGTCATTTGGGCGGAAAATTCAAATATTTAAAAAGGATAACTGCCAGGCACGTGACGCGTTCAAAGAGGAAAAGACAACACTTCGTTGCACACAAAATAATGGCTAGGGCAGTAAATCATCATCATTGCAATGCTTCAGTCTCTGCGCTATGCGTAATGACTACTAACACCACCACTCACCATTTGCCACCTATCGTGCAACCATAGGTTCATCTCACCTATATATACTGTTCCATTTTCACAATTTTTGACTTTTCACTTTCTTGTTTCTTCGTTCTGCTGCTCATTTTCTTCATCCTCTCTTTCTACTTTGTTTCTTGCTTCAAAGTTCAAACGTAAAATATGAATATGTCGTGCAAGTGCAATTTTTTATCAATCACTTGATTTTTTTTGAGATTTTCAAATAGACTACCAAATCTGCTTCAGATTTATACAAGTTCTTGTTCAGATTTCCAGATTTCATCTTTGATAACTAATTTCCCGATTTTATCCAAATTTCGTCCTAAAACCTTCCTTGCAATTTCAGGTTGGTACTTCTTTCATCTCTTTCTTTACCATGAGTGCCTCTGAGAGTTTCGCTGAAAGAGTGAGGGTAAAGAAAGGGCTTACTACCCAGAGTCCCCCTGATACCCCCACCACCAGCCAACCTAGACAAGAGGGGAGGAAAAAACCCAAGAGGCTTCCTAGAGTAGGAAGCATAAGTTCTATTCTAAAGCCTAACGATATGAACACTCTTAGTAAGAGGCTCGATATTCCTTATGAATACAAGATGCATGCTGCTGGTGCCTCGCTAAGAGCCGATGCCAAATTCTAAGGGAAAAAAGGCATAGTCGTCTAAGAGGTAGACTTCGAAGCTGGAGTGAGTCTACTATTGACACCCTTCGAGCTCAAACTCTTGAACTTCTATGACATGACCATTGGGTAGTTGCATCCCAATGCCTGGCACACCCTCTCAACATTATAAATCTAGGTGGCCGAGCATAACATAGACCTCACCATTCATCTCTTTCGAGCTACTCATAATGTCGATCTTCGAGCCAATAGGGAAGATCACAATTACGTACAAGCTCGTCCTGGGTATGGGGTATTTATTGGGAACCTCGAGTCTCTGAAGAACTAAAAGAATCGATTCTTTATTATAGAGAGCGAGCAGGACTTCCCCTTCACGACTCTGTGGGGCCAGTTCGTTAACTGTAATAATAATCCCCTAGTGTTGAATGAGGTAGAGGAGAGCACACTAGCTTGATAAAGGGAGCTGGTCAAAGAAAAATTTGACATCAACCTACAGCTTCAATACGGCATACCTCCACCACCACCAAAACCGAGCTAAAAGAAAAAGGGTAAAATTTCAATCTGTTTCTTGCATTCTAATCTGTTTCTTATTGTTTACTTTTTTGCAATCATACAGAGAAGCTCCAATTTGAGCCTAGTTAAACTTATAAGGGCCAAGAGGTAAAAATCTGAGGGAAGCCCCTCTGCATGGGAGGCCACCTGGCACCTCTAAACCCGAGTACCCCCGTAACCTCTCCGAGCTCCAGTGTTTCGGCTCGGAGCCCATTATCTACTATAGCTCAAATAGTGACTGTAGAAGTGCCGGACCATTCTTCCCCGTCAACATCTACCCCATGCCACTCCAAATGGCCCTCTGAAAGTAGAGAAGAAATACGTGCTTCTGGTCCGGACTCCTAGGCCGAGGAGTTGAAAACTCTTAGTTATGATATGTGCAAGTTCTAGCAGTGACAAGGGAAGTCCTGGATGAAAAAGAACCCGAACTTCACCACCTTCGTTCACTAGACGGCTTTTGTTCCCTCGGAGACCGTGCCCCTCGTATAGCTTAGCACCGAGCAGCTAATTCATGCCCGCAAGAAGCATGAAGTGGAGGTATGTTATCTAGCTCGATAATTCGTACATGCTCAGTAATTAGGAGTTTATATAATTAACTTTTTAGGGGAGTATGCTGGCGGGTGCAGCCATCGGAAAGATGAACAAACTTATCCTCCCATGGAAAAAGGAAGAAAAAGAGGCAACTCGGCTCCGACACTAACTCGAAGGGGCAGCTGGGCACCAAGCTTTGGAGGCCAAGAAGAAACTGTTCGCTTCAGGTAGCCAAGGCCAAAGAAAAAGCCGCTGTAGCTAAAACTTGCCTAGAACGAGAGAATGAAAAGAGTCGGGCTGTTGAATCCAGCTTGGAATGAGCTAATAAAGAGAAGGGTGAGCTTGAACAGAGGTGTTCGGAGCTTGAACAGTCAGATTTGGAATACCAGGCAGCAGATATGGCTGTTGACAAATGCATTTCGTTCGGAGGTAAACTGATCCAATCAGTGAAGGATTGATATCTGAGCATGGACTGGTCCTGGCTGGATGAAGTTTACCCTAATGAATAAATGTCGATCTGCTCATGATTTTGTAATTTGCAAAGAATTTTCGTTCAATATATAGAATGAGTTTTTCTTTTGAACTAAAAGATTGTATTATTGCATAAGCCTGCATAAATAGTTTTGTATGCTCGAATAATGATATAGTTTCTATAGGTGTAGCATTCAAAATTCAACAAGTATCAAGAAAAGATGAACCAAAAATTGAAAAATACTCGTGGCAATTTTGTCGAATTGAGCTTTCCATTGATAATGATATGCTACAAATAGCGATTTAGCTGTACTGAGCTTACAATAATAAATGGTCATGACGAACTTGCCGAAATGAGCTTATAAATAAAAAGGATGCTCATAGTGAACCTACCGAAATGAGCTTACAAATAATAAAAAGAATGCTCATGGCGAACCTACCAAAATTAGCTTTTCTACTAATAATAAAAAGAATGCTCGTGGCAAACATGCCGAAATGAGCTTTTCTACTGATAATACAACTTCAGATTGGAAATATTCCAAGAATGGGGGAGTGACTTCCCCGAGAGATCCTTCAACCTATAAACACTACCTTTGACTTCATGTACCATATAAGGACCTTCCCAATTCGGGCTTACTTTTTCGACCCTAGACGCCTTATGAGCCGCAATGACTTTTTTCAGAACGAGTTGTCCAACTCAAAAAGATCTGGATTTAAGATTTTGATCATGAAATGATGCCATTCATTGTTTAAATATTTCCGATTGCAACTGGGCAGACTCTCTGATCTCTTCCAACCGTTCTAGGTGATATAAGAGATTTGCCTCATTTTCCTTAACATCGTAAGCTGAAGTTCGAACACTTGGAATCCCAATCTCACATGGGATGACAAATTTCACCCCATAAATCATAAAAAAAGGTGTAAGGCCAGTTGTAGCCCGTGGGGAAGTTCAGTATGCCTAGAGAACATTATTGAGTTCGTCAACCCAGAGACCCTTCGCATCATTCAGCCTCTTCTTAAGCCCAGCCAATATAGTTCAGTTCGTTTCCTTTGTCATACCGTTTGACTATGGGTGGTATAGTGAGGTGAAATAAAGCTAAATATTGAGATCCACACAGTAATTCTTAAAAGAAGAGCAACTGAACTGTTTGCCATTATCAATGATGATTGTGTGTGGGATTTTGAACCTTGTGATTATTGCCTTCTGCACAAACTTGATAATGTTTGCCGAAGTGATTGTGGCCAATGGTTCTACCTCTACCCACTTCATAAAATTGTCAACCGCCATAACTAAAAACTTCCTCTGTCCGATTGCTAACAAAAAAGGACCGAGGATATCAATTCCCCATTGAGCAAAAGGCTAAGGGCTATGAATAGGCACTTGAGGGGCAAAGTTTTGATGCAATATATTGCTGAATCATTGGCATTTATTGCATTTTTTAATGAGCTCTTTAGCATCTTTCTCCATCGTGGGCCAATAATACCCCTGTAACAAAGCTTTCCGACCTATGGCTTGTGCGCCTTCGTGCATGCCACAAATGTCTTCATGAATTTTTGGCAGTATGTAATCACCCTCTTCGATACTCGAACAAAGAGTCCAAGGATGTGAGAGCGATTGCCTATACAATTTAATATCCATGATGGCATATCGGCTTGACCGCCAAACTACCTTTTGAGCGTCAACTAAGTCAACAGGGAGAACCCCTGAACTAAGATACTGATAAATAGGCAAATGCTAACCCTCAATTGGCTCATTCAACTGAACTTTGTATGTTTTATAAATTGGCACCACTATGATCGAGCACGCTTTGTCTGACAAGGATATTTTGCTCTGACCAGAAGCTTGCTTAGCTAAAGCATCTGCTCCCTGATTTTCTGCTCAAGGTATTTGCTCAATTGACCATGCACACCGCAATTTCTCCAATTAAAATAGTAAGATAGCAACAAGCTCCTTGTAACGAACCATTGTACTTTCCTTAGCTTCAAATTTTCCAAGTAACTGGCTTACAACCAACTATGAATCAAAAAAGATGGCAAATGAGTTAGGCTTTACTTTAATAGCGAGATGCAACCCGTAACAAAGAGCTTCATATTCGGCCACATTATTAGAGGCTGGGAATGCTATATGAGCCATTCCTCTAATGGTTATCTTCTCCGGCCTAATAAGGACTATGCCAATGCCCGCTCCTTCGATGAGCAAGCTCCATCCACAAACATTCTCTAAGAGCGGAGCCCTGGCTCGGGAGGCGGGGCATGCAACTCGGCAACAAAATCTGCCAGGACTTGAGCTTTCATTAACTGTCGAGCTTCGTATCGGACGTCTAATTTGCCCAATTAGGCTGCCTATTCTGTGAGCCTTTTGGAAGCTTTTGGCCTCTGAGCACCTTTCTGAGATTGGAGTTTGTCCGGACTACTATAGTATGTGCTTGGAAATAAGGCCTGAGCTTGATAGAAGATGTAACAAGAGCCAAGGCCAACTGCTCTAGAATGGGATAATTGAGTTCCAGCCTGGCTTCCTTGCTCTTTGATCAAAACCAAACCAATGGCTCGAAGAAAACCTGCAACGCCTCGTTTCTGCCCTGGTAGTTTGAGCCTTGTATATGTGTGATTGTGTGTGTGTTAAATTGTAGCATATGTTATTTCTGTATATATATATATATATATATGATTTAAATTTAGTGTTATGTATAAGTGAGGTTTAGCTTGAGTGTAGGTATGAGGATGGGTTTTGGGTGTGTCTTAGGGTAGTCTTCCAATGGGGGACTGCCATGTGGCAAGTAGGGGAGTTTATTTGTGTGGAGAGAGGTGAGAGAATTAGCTTTTTGTCCTTCCCTTTTTCCTGTTTCCTTCTTCTTCCCCGCTCTTTCTCTTCCTCTTCTTTTCTTCTTTACTTCCTTGTAATCCTTCCCCTCTAGCTGCAATTTTGGTGAGTTTTGGGTGATTTTAAGTTGATTTAGGTAAGTAAAAGCTTATTGTTCTTCCTCACCTTCTTATTTCCTTCTATTTCTAGTTAATTTGAGTATTTGGGTATTTTTGGGGTTTGAGTTTAAAGCTTGTTGTGATGGGTGTTTTTTTTCAGAGATCTCTCCTAGAGAGCCCAAAGGCAAGGAAATCGCAAGTGGAAGCGAAGCCCATAATTAGAGTTCAAGTATTTGAGGTTTGGGAATGTTTGTGGTTTTTGACATGTTTTGTGTGATTTTTGTGTTTTGTGATTATGGTTGAGATTGATGGGGTGTTTTATGGGTATTTGTATTTAATTGTTATGGGTAATGATTATTTTTTGTTGAGATGTATAATTGGTGAGAAATGGAGTTGTAGCAAGAGTTTGTATGAATTATATGAGAAATTGCTGGTTTGATAAATTCTGGAATTTAATCTTGTGAATCATATGATTTGATGATGATAATTAGTTTATAAGTTAAGTTTTAGGTGGTTTAAGGTGTTGTGAATGATCTATTTGTGTGGGGTTGTGTTTTGAAGCCAATTGAGGGTTTAGGTGAATTTTAGAAGTGGAATTCTGTAGTTTTTTGCGTAAGGGCAGGAAATCCTGACCCTGTCGCGAGCACGACATTGTCGTGAGGTCACGACAGAGCTCAGTGATTGCAGCCTTCGCGCAAGCTATTGTGTACTGTCAAGCGGCGCGGCGAGAGCTCTCTATCACAAGCGCGACAGAGTGCTCAGCCACCGCACGATCTTTAGACAGTCTCTTATCGCGAGCGTGCGCCTGCATGCGAGCGCAACAGAAGCTGCTGGCCGCTCACTATCGCGAGCACGATAGTGAGGTGTGTTTCTGTCCCCGCGCATGTGCAAGGACTATCGCGACCGCGACTTGAGGCAGATCTTTGCCTCTATCGCGAGTGCAACACCTCCTAGCTTCAAAAACTAAATTTCTTTTTATGCTTCTAACGTTTAATTTTCAGTCTTTTATGCTTTCCTAGTTGTAAATAGACAATTTTAAGAATGATATCAATGCAAATTACACTACAAGAAAAAAATCATTTCCGGACGGAAATTCCCGACGGAAAATAAGGAATTTCCGTCGGGAAACTAAATTGCCGATGGAAATTTATTTCGTCGGCATATAAGTCGTAGGGAAATTTCCCGACGGAATTTTTTCGTCAGGAAATTTCCCAACGGAAATTGAATTTCCGTCGGAATAAAATTTTCGTCGGTAAATTTACCGACGGAAATTGAATTTTCGTCGATAATTCCCGACGAAAAAAATTTCCGTCAGTAAATTTACCTATGAAAATTGAATTTTCGTCGGGAATTACCGACGGAAATTCAATTTCCATCGGGAAATTTACCGACGGAAATTTTATTTCCGTCGGGAAATTTTACAATTAAAAAAAAAATTATTAACAACAATACAAATTAACATAAATAAATAATAATAATAACAATACAAAATAACATAATAATAATAATAATAATAATAATAATAATAATAATAATAATAATAATAATAATAATAATATTAATTAAGGTACAAATTTTACTGATTTTAATTTAATAATAATAATATGTTGAATAATAATAATAATAATAATAATAATAATAATAATAATAACAATAATAATAATAATAATGATAATAATAATAATAACTAAAATTAACACAACTTCTTAATAGAAATAATAACATTTAAATACTAATAATATATCTACTTAACATACCCATTAAATAATAATAATAATAATTAACACAACTACTTAAAAAAATTATAATAATCATATTTATAATTAGGATAAATATTTAATAATA